>OY728148.1:302428678-303628678 GCA_963277665.1 Viscum album | reverse complement strand
AATCATATAGTCTTCTAAATCATCAAATATTTATTTTTTTTATCTCCTTAAATTTCTATTGATTATTCACATTATTATGATCAATTACCAATATCACCAACTTCAATAATTTATGTTTTTCCCTATTTATTTACCTTTTCTTGTTAGTGATGTTCTCCTAATTGGAAACATAGTTATGTGTTATTCCAAATAACCTTCATAATTCTTATACACTATTATAAAGAGGATTTTTTATTAACTACTTTAAAATATGTGTTTTTTCAAAAAAAAATATTTCAAACCCTTGATTATAGAGATCAAGTTTAAATTGTGAGAAAACAATTTATTTAAGGTGGACATAATGTAACACCTTAAAACTTATAAAAGAATATATTTTTATTCAATAGTATATATGACACACAACACCAAGAATGGAAGAAAATATAACACCCCAAGAATTAAACATATATTTCTTTTATAATAAATTTAATTTCATTGATATATTCTGATACACATAATAATGAGTATCTTAGATACCTTGTGTTACATGCAAGACCGAGTTTTACCAAACAAAAATATACTATTAATTTTATTATTTAATATAATTGTTTTCGCCTACTCATTAGAATGTCACGTATCAATATGATTAAATAAATTATTAAAATATATATTGTGCACGCATTTATTTTTTATTAATTGACTGTGAATAATAATAATCATCATTTAAAAGAAAAAAAGAAATGTTTTGGAGAAACTATATTTCCCTAAACGATTGTATAATTGTGACTAAAATACATATTTTAAAATTAATTATATAACTATTTTATAAAATTAATTTGAAAAAAAATAATTTTTTAAATCATAATACTAAAATTAGGGTAGGTTGAATTATTGGTATTTTCGTAGAATAATAATTGTTTTGTTGAATAGTAAAAAATACTGGATTTTAATTGAAAACTACATTGTCTTCTAAAACATTATAATGATAAATTATATTATGAATTTTTTATAGTCAAAATATTTAAATTATATATCTATTTATCCAAATTAGGTTATTTTATTCATTTTTATATTGAATATAGATATAAAAACTTTTTACACTTGAAAATTTTCACTTTAAAACCCTGCATTATATTCATATCTGTGGGGTTAAATTAAAATTAAAATTTTCAATTTAATTTAATTTAATATAGAAAAACGTATTCCATATATAGAATAAAAATTGTTAATAATTTCTGAAAAACTAAAATTATTTTTGGACCAAAATTAGTAGTCAATACAGTAAATATTAATTAATATGGTTATGGTAAAAATGGGTCTACCTGGGGGTTATACTAAAATGGTGTGGTTTAAAATAACATATAAACTTGTATATAAACTACTTTATAGACATATTTAGAATAATACACCTACAATTTTCAATAATGGTCCATTATTGACCCTTTTTTACATATGAAATTTTTTGGAACACTCAGCTATCTTTAAAAATACCATGTGTTTCCTCTCCCTCATTTATAAAAGTTCACCCCCTCTTCACTCCACTTAACACCATAAAAACACTTTTTCATAAAATAAATTCACTAATAACTTCCCAACATCCATCCCTTTACCCTATAATCCATATTTTGGGACAAAATCAAACCTTTTAATGCTTTAGTTCAAACCTAATAAGGATACCTGAATAAGATGTAGCACTCTTCAATAATCACCTTTATTTTATTTCCTCCTCCACATACTTAAATTATTATTATAACATCATTATATAATAAACTAACTATATTCCATATTTTGATATTTTTTACCTTTAATTTTATTACCTAAAACTATACACACATCCTTGAAATGAGTTACGAAATCACCATTCGTCTGTATGGAGTACTATGACCTAAGGAACTGATGTTGTTCATTATTCCATTTTCACCTCTCAAGGTTGGGTATAATGATAGATATAATGTGCATATATATATATATTATTTATTTCAAATTTATATCTTTTTTTATTATATCATATATATATATATATTATTTCTATTCTATAAGAGATATATAACGTCTCTTTTGTGTATAGCGAACCATCACCTTACAAAGCGATGTGATTCGTCTTTTACTAACACTTCACATGGAAGGTGATAAAGATATATTTAATTATTATATCTGATATACATGAAATAATTAAGATATGAATGATATATATAATTTTCATTCTTTCATTTTTACTCATGTAAAGTTGATAACATCGTTTGGGTATGTGTGGACTACCGCTGCCACGAAGCGATGTGACACTATTTTCATCACCACACCACATGGATGGAATATATAAGTATAAAATATGGTATATATGATTGTATTATCTTTTATTAAATTTAAAATATTTAATACCCCCTTTTCATAATGATCGTGGAAAAATTAAAACATTATTTATGCGTTTGTATGACCTATCATTTCTAGGATCGTAAGGTACTTCATTTTTCATAACCATCATTCATGAATGGTTTTAAATGTAAAATTATTGTAAAACTATGATAATTATTTCATTATTATTATTATTTATATTATATAACTATATATTATATGTAAGAATTGGAACTTCATAACAAAACACACATGAGAAAACAAGGAAATTAACACATAAAACAATGAAAATAATGAAATATTATTAACAAATGGGTGATATTTCGTTATAAAAGCATCATATATGATATTATTAATATTGATACAGTTATTTAATATTTTTATAACACTATTAAAACAATTATACTATACTTTAAATCCTTTTAAACTAAAGGAAATCACGAGGTAAGGGATTTAATCTGAATTTCCTTTCATTGAGGATTACTTTAGTATGCACATAGATTATTTTATATGATATATATAGAGTCCCTTTGGAATATAATTCAATGAATAATTAATTATTAATGTTATTTTTAGTTTCTAGATGAATTATTTCATCTAAGGGTATTTTAATTAATATATTCCAAGTGGTAAAAAAATTATAACTTAATTTATTTTCCTTTTATTATATCACCCCTCTTTGTCGTTAATATTATATGAATACGTGTGTAATTGTTACATCCCAGGTAAATAAAGAAAAAAATGTTTTATATTTATGACAATTTTTGAATTAAATATTAATTTTACCTTAAAAGGTATGTTATGTTCGATGGTATACTTGATACGCAACAATTGGCTTCATTGAAAACTTAGGTTGCACACAACATTGAGTTATACTAAAAATATTATTTTATTATTTTTCTTTTAAATGGTAGATAAATAATAGTAGTTTTATTTGTGGTAATAACAAAAAATAACCATATTATTATTGAATATGTTTCTTAAATGTTTCAAATTTTATCAAAAATTTTTTAGAGGCTTAAAATAAGAAAGAATCTGATTTTAAGAAAAAATACTCTAATATTCATTAAAAGGTCAATTTACCACCTTTTGATGGAGAACCCTCTTTAAATAGGTTTTGGATGATTTTATATGTTCTATTTGAAAAAATAAAAAAATTCTATAAAATTGGGAGATCAAATTTTACTTTGGGTAAATTTTTTGTATCTTCTGATAAAATTTATTTTTTAATGAATTGTGAAAAATATTGTATTTTAATTCCAAAATTCCTTTTAATATAATTTATTTATACAGTTAGATTATATTTTTAATTGTTTTTAAAGTGTACTTATATTATTTTTTTATTATTTAATCCAATTATGGTCATTGGAAGTAATTTCACTTTGAAATTGGACATAAATTAGTGTCACTCTTTTGATAGTTATTATTTCATAAAAATAAACGTTTTTTTTAGAGTGGGAATTATTTTTAAATTAATTTCTTCAACTTATATGTATTGAATTTGAAAAAATGGATTCCATATTTGGAATCCGGAAGTCCAAAATTTTTAAATAGGTAACTTTTATTTTTAGGCATTACGAATATTTACTTTAGTAAAACTTTATTTACCATGGTTAAAGGGTAAATCTGGTAAATAAAGGGAAACATTTTTATTATAATAATATTAAATTACCCTAACATGTGTTCTAATACTATTGGTTGATAAATTTTATACCATGGGAATCCTTGGGTCGATTTTGGGACCCCATGGAACCACTTCGGAGTGATAATGACATTTTATATTAATTAATTTAAATTAAAGACAAAAATGACATAAACATATATATTTTAGTAAATCAATTATTACATGGGGTTATATAATTTATTTATTCGACTATAAATATTAATTTGAAATATAAAATTATTTCCTACATCATGATATTTTTTTATAATTTTTAGACATCAAATAAATAAAAATATTTATGACTCAATAATAATGCAGTGTTTACCTCATTCATGAATGATTTAAATAAATAAGATTATAAAGAATAAAAAAATATCCAAAACTTGTCCAATTATTCGTGGATGATTTTATTTCTAACATGAGTCATATTATATTTGACCTTAATAAGTTTTTTAACTTTATAAATTGAAAATATTATATAATAAAATAATATTCTTAAATATTCTTAAAGAGAACCTCCTCTCCTTATAAAAAGCCCTCACTTCTAACCCATTCTTCACACTTCTCATGCCACTTGGATCATCCAAACTCTTCCCAATTAATATCCCTACATCCCTCTCATCCTCATATAAGCCTTCTTCTAGGAAGATAGCAATTAAATTAATCCTTTAAGTTCAAACCAAAGGGAGATACCTGATTTAAAGGTATTGTCTACTCTTAAGTTCTTTTGTTTTATTTTACTTTTCCCTCCCCTTAAACTCATTTTATTACTTTATTTTATAATAACACCAGTATACTAAATATAATAGTTTTTATTTATTAGAAGTATTCTAACTATAATTACACACACCTCCATATAATGGTTAAAGAACATATTATTTTTATGGATGGTGAACTATTGCCTCATGAAATGATGATTGTTCAATTATCTCCTAACCCCTCTCATGGTGGCCATTATGATGGAATTGTATTTATATAGGATAAATATTATTTTTATGTTTTCTCTATGCTTAGATAATTTTTATTTAAAAACATACCTTTATGATTTCCAATATATGTAAATATGACAATTTCATTTGAGGAAGTGCGGAATCCCCCCCCCCTCAAAGTGATATGATTCATTCATGACATACATGGAACATATAAAGGATGGAGTTAATGAAATTCTGTAACATATATATCATATGGTATTATACTGGAATTTTAATATTTCTAATTATCATTATGTTTTCATTCCATTAAATATGAAATAGAAATAAAAGTAGTGTTCATGTGTACGTACGACTTGCCGTCTCCGTGAACAGTGCATTTCATTTCTTATCTCCAAATGTTATGTAATATTATAAATACATAAATATACTGGATATATATGATATATATGATATCTAAATCACGAATATAATTCTATACATAATTTACTGTTGACCTCATGAACAACTTGTAATTATAAGAAGTTTATTTTTGACTCAAGTACCAAATATCAACAAAACGACCATTATTAACATAAATGATAAAATATTGTGTATAACATGGTAATAAGTGATATAAAAGGAATAATAAACTTGAAAAAGGTTTATAAGAAAGTATAAATTAATGTTATCTTATTATTCAGGATATTAAAGAACAAATAGGGAAAGTCAGACACGAGGTAAGGGGTTTCTTATCTCGCTTTTAATTTCGTAAGATTTCCATTTTCCTCCAATTATTTATTAATTTTCGTGTTTTGTGTACTAATATTTGATATATATTATCATGATTCTATTTATATTCATGGTATTCTGGGATTAATTTTGAGGTTTTTAACTTTTTTTCATATGACTCAGTTGATTACAATATGGTAAGTGGTTATTATCTCACTTTTTATTCTCGGGAGATTCATTCTTTATTGTCGCTATTTCCATTTGTGTGGTTTATGTACTTCACATGATTGTATTATATGTGTATTATACTTTAATTTATGGGTATTCTCATATTTATTGTATGATCTTTCTTTCATGCGGTGTATGTTTGGTAAGTTACCAAATCAGTAAGGGAACATTTCACCCTCCAATTTTTAAAAGTCTTCATTTATGTTGTGTATTTTAATTTACATTTTATATTGTTGAGATATGTTCTTTTATATCCTTATTGCTGTAAATTTTATATCCAAGTGATGAGATACTCTATTATCTCTCATCAACTATTTTTCTAAAATTTTAAGTGACGTCGTTAGGCTGTCAAATTTTTGTAAGGGAACTTCTTAATCCTATTTCAATTCTTTGGGTTAAACTTCTACTTCTTGATTATGTCATGCTATTAATATGTTTGAATCACCTCTCATTGTTTTACACTTAATATCCACTTATATTGGGTGAATTATTATTTTTCCCACAAAACTATGTCATTGATTTATCCTTAATCTAAGGATACAATATTTGTAAGCGACTTTGTCTCAATTTACATTCTATTGAGACTTATTTATTGTTATACACCAATTAACTTTTATATGGTGTACGTACACCCCTTTTGACATATTATATATTCAAACTTTATATTACCATGATATTATAATTTTCTCTTAATTTTATTCTGTAATTATTTTTATTTAAGTATTTTCTCAATTGGTAATGGACTTTTTAACAAAAACATTGATTTAAATGTTTTAAAGATTTGTTCTTCTAAATCATTATCATTAATTTTATTGTTTTCAAAATGGTTTTATGGATTTATTTATATGGAAATGAATGTATTGAAATTAAAATTTCTTTCAAAATCATCAAAGTGATATGGGACACACTGATTCAAAAATCTCTTTATAGAATGTTTTAAATTGTTCTGAAAATAGTTTTAACAATGCATTGATTAGGTCAATATCTTGAAATGATATATTGTGATTGTAATGGGGAAATGATTTCTTTACATTATTATTACTTTATGTGTTATTAATATGTTTTAGTTATTGGGAATTGTTTATGTATATTGGTGGTTCCATGATAAACCTATGGCGGGTGATCCCGAGATAGCTCTCCAATGCATTGGGTAACGTGACAGAGGTAAACGTTAATGTTTATCCTAAGAGATTTAGGTAATATACTATGATGGATATTCTAAATGTAACTCCCTACGTAGTTGTGATATCTAAAATGTATGTATGATATGGATTCCACAAGTTATATTTATGACATATGATTTCAATGTGTTATTCATAAATCTTATGATTTAATGATTTATGTTATTATTGAAAAGTACAGTTTCATTAATTTTTATTTATTGATGGGTTAATGTTTCCTTTACTTATTTTTTAACCCTTACTAAGATTTTTATTCTCATACCATGTTTTTGAAATATTTTCCATAGGAATTATATATGAATAGTTTCAATGATGGGATCAAGTAAAAGTCATGTTATCTAAAACATGGAACTATACATGTTTATTTTTAAATTTTTTATTTTATGAAAAAAATGGATACTGAGTAGTAGTGTCTACATTTAATTTTTACGTTGATATGTAATAGTTATGGCCTAACTCTCTAAAACTCTAAACTTTAAAAGATCTTCATTGTGAATTATTCATTTAATTCAAGATTATGTAATGTTTTGAGGTCGGGTCCTTATAGTTGGTATCAGAAGTTGGTTTAGACAACTTTAGGGATTATGAGTTATAGTTAAACACAATGTTACTCCATATGTCTATTATTTCAGTTAAATCCTTGTTTTTTAAATTATTAATATCAATAAAAGTCAGTTATAAATGGAAGGAGGAGGATCTCAAAGAACATACCTATCTCTTCCTGATGACATTCTTGCAATAATTATTACAGATATGTTCAGATGATTGTGAAAATATTTCTAGTATACAACTCACTTGCGAGCAATTATTTGAGATATCGAACACCTCTACTATTTATCGATATCACTGTGGATCATGGGTTGTATTTAATAAAATCCTATTTTCTCAATATTCTCATATATTCAAGAAAGGTTAATATTATCAAGGCATTTTTAAATATTTTTACCTTATCACAGGATTTTGAAGCATATTATGATTTTGAAAGAAGGTACTGAAGAATGAGACCCTTGAGAAACCTATTTATATTTTCTTTTACAATATAGTCTCTTAGAACATACTTATGGTATTTTAAAAGGACCATTGATTGAACGTTTCAACTCAAACTCTGTTGGACTATTTTATAAAAATCGTCTTTTATCGGATGTTTTGAAAATATATGTCATAAGTGATTATTTTCCGAAACTATTTTCTTATGAACAACCATATGACCAAAGTTGTACATGGTGTATTTGGATAATGGAAGAAAATTATTTTTAAGGATCTCTAAATTATTTTTACAATGCATAGACCATCTATCTACGTGAACAAGATGATGATGAAACCATATAGACACCATGATTAAGGCATGTTGTTCTTTCTATTATGAATAGTTATATTTTATCATATGGAGGTTAAATAAGAGAAAATGACAATATATATAAGGCTTTATTAATTTAGATGTTGAGGTCTTAATTTATTGGGATGAAAATGAAAGATATAATAAAACCTTTGAGGTAAAAAATGATAGGGTTATTTTTGAGTTTTATAAAAAGTACAACCCGTAAGATTGGTGAAAACCCATCGCATCGGGAAAATCCACAGGAATCAAACCCAAAACCGTAGGGAAACAAGGGCGCATCTCATAACACTATCCTACGTGAAGTCCCTAGTTAATATGAATTATTATTTTAGGAACTTATGTTTTATCAAATGGATATCCTTAATATAGGAAAATGAGTTGGTGATTTTGTGATAAAGGTTATTTTAGAATATGTTTTCTCTTTAGGAAACATTATATGCTTAAGGGAAATAGAAAACTATGGGATCTCATTTGTGGAGTAATGTTTGAAATACTATTTAGGAAGAATCTATGTTTTTATTGTGGAAAATGATGATTTGGTTTATTTATGTAAATGATTAACCTCTCATGGATAATATGTGATTAGGTTAATTACTTTTCAGTATGAGACATTAAGAGTTACTTATGTTATTTGTAGATAAATGTTAAGATTTATCTTAGAAGACTATGTGATTAAATCCTTCTCAGATTTGGGTTTCAATCTTAGATTGGATTACTTTGAAAATTTTTATGGATAATTGTTTATTGAATGGTCTTTGTTGAAAATTGGGTATTATTTGACAAATTTTGTAGATTAAGAGTAGTTTTTCTTTTTATAAAGTATTATCCATTTGTAAGTATTATCTGGTATTATACTAAATGTTTTGGCTTTGTTTAATGTCTAAAGGTAGGGGAAATATATAGTTCATATTTTCTAGATTATCTGATAATCTAGAATTTGATTATAGCACTTTTAATGTGACCTAGTCAGTTTAAATACTCATCATTTAGAGAAAAGATGAGTGTGTGGTAAAAATTTATTAATGTATTAAATTCTACATGACAAGTAAGTATGTTTCCTTATGTTTTTAGATAAACACGTAAAACAATTCCTCAACTTTATAAAAATTAAATTAAAAAACATTTTCTATTAACTTTTTATACTAGGGAATCAAATACGGTTTAACCCTTCACAAGTTTGTGATATTCTTAAGGTTAACTTTCTCCAAATCATGTTTTCTTCCCCTCTTCATCAAACCTTAAAGGTTTGTTTCTCTTCCATATCCATGTTTTCCTACATGGAATCCTAGTATGTGATATCTTGGGAAACCATTGTATTTCTCTTTCTTTCGTTTAAAGTGATATTTTTATTGACTCTTTTTCTGTTGTGGATCTTTCAAAGAAGTTTCCATTCCCAAAATTAAAATTGTGATGACGCAAATCCCAAAATGGGGAAGGATGTAGCATCCCAGGTAAATAAAGAATATATATTTATTAAATTTATTAAAATTTGTGAATTTAATATTAATTTTACCATAAAGGGGATTCTATGTTCAATGGAATACCTGATATGCATCAATATGTTTCATTAAAAACTTACATTGCACACAACGTTGAGTTATATTGCAAAATGTTAATATAATATTATTATTTAAAATGGTAGTTAACACATTGCCATTATATATAATGGAATTAAAAAAACTAATCATAATATGATTACATATGTTTCTTAAATGTTTTTACTTTTATCCAATAAATTTTAGAGGATTAAAATAATAAAGAATCTGATTTTAAGCATAAATACTCTAATAGTCATTAAAAGGTCGATTTACCGCCTTTTGAGGGTGAACCCTCTTTAAATCTAGTTTTGGTCACTTTTATATTTTCTATTTAAAAAAAATAAAATTCACCTTTAAAATCAGGACATCAAAATTTACTTTGGGTATATTTTTTATATTTTTCTGATAAAATTCATTTTTTAATGAATATTGAAAAAAATTGTATTTTAATTAAAAAATGCCTTTCAATATAATTTATTTATAAGGTTAGATTACCTTTTTAATTTTTTTAAAATGTAATTACATTTTCATTACTATTTAATCCAATTTTTGTCATTTTAAAAAATTTAACTTTGAAATTGGACATAAATAATTGCCGATCCTTTAATAGTTGTCTTTTCATAAAAACACACTTTTTTACAGTAGAAATTATTTTTAAATTAATTTCCGCCACTTATGTGTTTTGAATTTGGAAAAATGGATTCCATATTTGGAATCAGGAGGTCCAAATTGTGTAAATAGGTATCTTTTATTTTTTGACATTATGAATATTTACTTCAGTAAAAATTTTATTTACAACGGTTAAAGGGTAAATATGGTAAATAAGGGTAAAAAATATTAAAATAATAATATTAAATTACCCTAACATGTATATTAATCCTATTGGTTGATCCAGTTCTGACCATGGGCATCCTTTGGTCTATTTTGGGACCCCATGGAGCCACGTGGGAGTTATAATGACACAATATATTAATTAATTTAATGTAAAGACAAAAATGACATAAACATATATCTTTTAGAAAATAAATTTTTTGTGGTTATATATGTTATCTATTTAACTATAAATATATATTTTAAATAAATTTTTTTTTCCAACATCATGATATTTTTTTATAATTTTTGGTCATCAAATAAATAAAAATATTTATGACACAACAATGATACACTGTTTACCTCATTGATGATTGATTTAAATAAATAAGATTATAAAGATTAAAATAATATCCAAAATCTATCCAATTATAAATGGATGATTTTATTTCTAAAATTAGTCATATTATATTTGACTTTAATAAGTTTTGGACCTTTATAAACCGAAAGTAATAATATAATAAAATAATATTTTTGAAAATTCCTAAAGAGCCCCTCCACCCCTTATAAAAATCCCTTGCTTCTAACCCATTATTCACAATTCTAAAGCCCCTTGGATCATCCAACATCTTCCCAAATATTCTCCCTACATCCCTATCCTCCTCCTAGAATCATTACCCTAGGAATAAGAAAATTCAATTAAACCTTTTGGTTCAAACCAAAGGGAGATACTCGATTTTAAGGTAACGTCGTCTCTTAAGTTATTTTGTTTTATTTTGGTTCTCCAACCCCATAAAATATTTTTATTCCTTTATTTTATAACAATGAAAATATATTAAATATAATAGTATGTTATTATGATATGTATTATAACTACACAAACACCCACCTCCATCTAATGGTTAATGAACATACTGTTTCTATGGACGGTGAACTACTGCCTCACAAAATGATGATTGTTCAATTATATCCTACCACCTCTCATGGTGGTCATTGTGATGGAAATGTATTTATATATGATATATATTATTTTTATGTTTTATATATTATTCAGTGATCTTTATTTACAAGCATACCTTTATTCTTTCAAATATGTGTAAATACGATAATTTCATTTGAGGAAGTGTAGACTACCTCCCCCTCAAGGTGATATGATTCATTCATGACTTACATGGAATGTATAAAGTATAGAGTTAATGAAATTATTTACCATATATATCATATTATATTATATTTTAATTATAATATACCTACGTATCATTAAGTTTTCATTCCATTAAATATAAATAGAAATGAAAGTAGTGTTCATGTGTATGTACGACTTATCCTCTCCATGAATGGTGCATTTCATTTATTATATCCAAATGTTATGTAATATTATAAATATATACATATACTATATATATATGATATATATGATATCTAAATAATAAATATCATTTTGGAGATAATGGACTTTTTACCACATTAACTACTTGTAATTATAAAAAGTTCATTTCTGACTCAAGTACCAAATATCAAAAAAAAGGACCATTATTAACATAAATTATTCTCTAATATTTATAACATGGTAATAAGTGATATAAAAGGAATAATAAACTTGAAAAGGGTTCTTAATAAAGTATAAATTATCTTTATCTTATTATTCAAGATATTAAAGAATGAACGAGTCAAGTCGGACACGTGGTAAAAAGTTTCTCATCTCACATTTAATTCTATCAGATTTCCATTGTTCGCCACTTATTTATGGAATGTGGTGTTTTTTACAGAAATTTGATATATATAATAATTATTATCTTTATATTCATGGTATTGTTTTATTAATTTAGTGGTTATTACCATTTTTTCAGAAGAATCAATTGATTACAATGTGGTAAGTGGTTTTCATCCCACTTTTTATTCCCGTGAGATTCATGCTATATTGCCACTATTTTCTTTTGTGTGGTGTTTGTATTTCCCACGATTGTATTCCTTGTATACTATACTTTAATTAATGTGTATTATTATCTTCATTTTATGATCCTTCTTTCATGGGGTGTATGTTTCGTAAGTTACCAAATCAGTAAGGGAACCCTTGACCCTCCACTTTTTAAAAGACTTCATTTATGTTATGTCTTTTAATTTCCACTTTATTACATTGGAATATGTTATTCTATATCTTTATTGCTGTAAATTTTATTTCCAAGTGAAGAGATACTCTTTTCTCTCTTGTCAACTCTTTTTTTGAAATTTTATGTGGCGTCGTTAGGCAGTTGAATTTTTGTAAGGGAACTTCTTAACCCAATTTCAATTCTTTGTGTTAAACTTATACATCTTGATTATGTCATTCTTTGAATATGTTTGAATTAACTTTGATTTATTTCAACTTAATATCCAATTATATTGGGTGTATTCTTATTTTTTGTACAAAATTATGTCATTGATTTATCCTTAATCTAAGGATATGATCATTGTAAGCAAGTTCGTCTCAATTTGCATTCCATTGATAATTATTTATTACTATACACCAATTAACTTTTATATGGTGTATATAATTCCATTTTTACATATTATATCCTGAATTTACTTATTCTAATGATATTACATGATTTTTTTTAATGTTGTTATGTAATTATTATTATTTAAGTATTTTTTCAAGTGGTAAGGGACTCTTTACCTAAAACATTGTTTCAAATGTTTTAATGATTTATTCTTCTAAATATTTCTCATTAATATCTATGATTTCAGAATGGTTTTAAGGATTTATTTATATTGACATGAATGTTTTGAAATTAATTTTTCTTTCAAAATCTTTGAAGTGGTATGGGACACTTTGATTAAAAAATCTTGTTATTGAATGTTTTAAATGGTTTTGAAAATGGTTTTACCAAAGCATTGATTATGCCAATATATTGAAATGATATATTGTGATTAGAATGTGGAAATTTTATATTTCCTTTATTATTCTTTTATGTATTATGAATATGTTATGGTTATTGGGCATTGTTTCTGTATACGGGTGGTTCTGTGATAAACCTAGGGCGGGTGGGCCCAAGATAACTCCCTAATGAATTGGGTAACGTGACGGATGTAAACGTTAATGTTTCTCCTAGAGATTTAGAGAATATTATATGATGGGTATTCCAAACATAAATCCTTATGTAAATCTGATATCTACAATGTAAGTATGATATGGATGGCACAAGATACCTTTATGATTTATTATTTCTATGTGTTGTTCATAATTCTTATGATTTATTGAGGTAAGTTATGATTCAAAAGTATAGTTTCATTGATTTTTATTTATTGATGGGTTAATTTTTATTTCCTTATTTGGTAATCCTTACTGATCATTATATTCTCATCCCATATTTTGGAAATGTTTTCCATATGATTCGAAGATGAATAGTGTCAAGAATGGGATCAAGGACAAGTCATGCTCTCCAAAACATAGAACTATACAAGTTTCTTTTTAAGAGTTTTTGGTTTACAAAAAAATTGATACTGAGTATTAGTTTCTACCTATAATTTTCAAGTTGATATGTAATAGTTATGGCCTAATTCTCTAAAACTCTAAACCTGAAAAGATCTTCAATGTGAATTATTAATTTAATTCAAGATTATGTAATTTTTTTGGTTGGGTCCTTATATTAATTATTTTTTAATATATTTTTTTCATTTTAAATTTTTTTATGAATGCTTAAATTTTATACCACTAATATATTCATTGGATAATTCTCAATTGAAAGTTATGATCTTTGAAAAGGGTTTACCTTATAATCTCATTTCATTCAGGATATTTTCTACCTAAATTTCCATTGAAGGAAATTATTTTATCGTTGTTTAATAAGACCATTAATTTTATACTCTTCCAGTTATTAAATACTATTTTTAAGGATAGTACCATTTTTTCACTCATTGGTACTTAAAATTTTTTAGATAATGTTTTCAAGTAAACCCTACTTCATTTCTCTCTTTGGTTAGAGACCAGTTTTCTTCTGAAAACATGTTTTCTTGAAAAATATTTTTTAAAAAATTAACAGTTTCAAAATAATTTACTAAAGATAATTTTACCCATTTTTTCTTTTTACAAAATTTCTTGAATGAAATATTCTTGTCATATTTTTAACAAGGCACTTATCTAAATTTTTTACAATGAAAAAATGAATGTTCTTTTTACCATGAATGACATGTATGGAATTACCCACCTCCATTAATATGAAGCATCCTTTGAAATTTTCGATATTATTTTTAAATAAAACTATATTCCAAATATTTTTTACATTATCATTTTTAAAAACAATTGATTTATAAAGAATTGGATTTTCAAAAAAAATTTATTTTTTAAAAATTTTATTTTCAAAATGAAAAGCATATATTCTTCAAGAGTGTTTTTAAATATATTTAATATTTTTTAAAAAAATAAACCTTATTCATAATCCAATGGATTTTTGTTTTATTGATACCATCCTTATTTATCCTCTTGATGGATTATGATTATTTTTACCAAGGATAGTACTAACATTCACTTCTTTGAATCATTTTTAAAGTTACTAACTTCCTCATGTGTTATTCACTTTCATGTGATCATCGTATATTAAATATCCCAAAAATATCAATACAATTTATTTTGGATATTATTATTACCTATACCATATACCATTTTTAAATATGTTGTTTTCTTTGAAACATATATGATTAACTGGGGAAATATTGATAAATCTGTATCCATTACTAAACACAGTTATTTGATAAGGAACATTGTTTATGTATTAAAATGGTTGTTTTATATTTAATGAATGTTATGGATATTGAATACAAGGGTTGGGTACTGGATAAGGTATGTCCCTTGACTCATTAGTAGTCTCATGGGATAAATTAGTTGGATTGCCTCATGATATTTTCACTATGACATTATCTATATATTCATTTCATTATCAATTATTTATTAAATGGATTTTGTGTTTACTTATTCACCTTCCAATATTGATTATGATTTATTTATTCATAAAATCAATACATTTAAATGGAATTTATGTATAGTTGTTTTTATTTACATATTGATTATTATCTAGGAGAATTTAACATTTATATAATATTTGGATTCAATTCCGTTTTAGTTTACTGATTATATTTCATGTATATTTAGTTATTACCATGCCATATTAATTATTCTTATTGATTCCTAAATGTGTTCTCTATAGTTAACCCTTACTAGGAATTTTAAATCAAATTTATTTATTTTTCATTTCCCCTTGATTCCATGAATTTTTCTATAAAATATATTCAAAAATATTCTATGTTTAAAAATTATATTCTTGAAAAAAAATTATATTTCAATATTTGTATTCAAAGGTAATTTAAGAATTGTGTATGTATCATATTTACTGGAACTTCTAAATTGATGGGTCCTTCAGGATTTAATTCCTTTTATCTTAATCTAATTTAAAATTAGTATACTCCATCTCTAGGCTTATAGGGGTTGGGGTCACTATACTTTGTTACCACAATTTTAAGGGTTTGATGAATTAATCTCATCATTTATGAGGATTGTTTATGACTATATTATTTATGATGAATTATAATGATCTATTTCTCAAGAAACACATGAATTTTATTGTCTTATAGTTATGTCAAGAGAATACATGTTTCCCCTTAATTTTACACTCATTGTGTACTCAATATTCAAAAATAATATTTTTAAAGAAAACCAACTTTATATATCTCTTTAGTTGAAAAATATGTTTTATTCCATATCAATTTTTTCTAAAAATGTTTTCAAAAAAATGATTTATAATTATCCAAAGTAATAATTAAATTCATTTTAAAATGTGTTTTACTTTTTGTAAATGTTTTCTAATGAATCATTATTATGTTTTCAAAAAAATGAATTTTTGTATTTTACATAAATTTTTAAAGGAATAATTGTTTTAGCATGTATGGTAAGAATAATAATTTCTATTTTCATGACCAAATCATTATTTTGGAGATTACATTATAAATTTAAATTTTTTTCTAAAATAATAATATTTATAAAATGATTTTTTATTTTTTATTTATTAAAAAGTTTTTTTAAAATGGAATGGATATTTCCCTCAAGAAATGTTTTAAATGATTTAAAAATATTCCATTATAGGTTTATAAGGATGTTTCTTAAGTAAAAGTATTTAGAAAAGAAATTATTCATTAAAAAGTTTTTTCCAAGGTGGAAAGGATATATTCCTAAAAATGTTGCAATTGATATTTAAAAATAATTTTACATCTAAGATGATATCCTTTGATTTTATTTCTTCTTTAGTGGGGATATTATCCAAGGTTATCATTCTTATTATTTCTCTGGATGGTTTATGTTTATGAGGAAAAAAAGTTTACAAAACCGATATCTCTCACATGGGTTATAGCATAAGAATGTAATAATGAAACCCACTTCTTTTTTATGGGTAATTTTATGAGGAAATGAAGAAATGATGAAAGGATTATGAAACCTATATCATTTAAATAGGTTATGATATGTTGAAATTCTTGTAAAATAAATTTAATTTCATGGGTTATGATCTGATGAATGTTTTATAATCTTGTGTCACACATATATATAATTTTTATTATGTGATCATTGGGAATTATATCTCACTCCAATGTATTGGGTAAATATTTATATCTAATGAGATAAATAAGAATAGAATATAGAGTAAACCCGATTCAGTAAGAGACTTTTCATGCTATGACAGTATTGGGAGTGAACCTAGATTACGATGATAGTTTTGGGAGTAAACCCATTCTACTATGATATCCTTGGAAAGGATAATTGACTACTATAGAAATAATTCTCTATTATTATATTTATTCTATAATTATATTTAATATGTCAATTATATTCTATTTTAGAACATGTTCTTTTATTTCATTATTATTCATGCCTTATGAACTATCAATATTTATTCCATTACTCAATATTATGATCTTTTATATAAATATTATTTTTTTCAAATGAAATTCTTATGTTTTTATTACCATGTTCTCATGTTATTATTATTTTTCTCCCTTATTTACCCATATTAAGCATTTGAAGTCTTCATTTATTATGTTTTCCTTCTAGGATTTATGAAGATTTGTTTAAATATTATATGTCTAATAATAGCTATAATTATGAAGGAATTTGTGGGATTTGAGGTAGTTCATATATGAACCTGTTTTTTGTATTTCCATTTTTTCAAAGTAACTATACCTTTATGATACTCGTGTGTGTGTTTGTGCAATGTAATGAATATTCAACAAAAAGATGTAATATCTATTTACAAAAATCATGGGTTTCTATGGTTTTAATCAAATGAATTGATTCTATAATATTTGGAAACTATGATGATAAAAATATAGTGAGATAACTAACATTATTTATAAGGATGTGTATAGGGACATGTTAAGGGATATGTATAAGTACAATTAAAATTATAGAAAAATTTCATGAATTTTGGTAAAGGATATAGTTAGTGGTTTCTACCAAATTACATCCCTATCTAGATAATGAAAGTTTATGTGGCATTATTAGAGATGAACCTTGGGGTAAAACTCCAAAAAGGGTGTATTGATATAGATATTATCATCTCTTGTGCGTGATAATGAGCGCTTTTACACACCTAGTCTGACACTCCAAGTGGAATTTATTTGGAAATTCAAAAACTCTTTAAGAACCATCATTAAGGATTTAACTAATGATTATTAATATAGTAGGATAAGCCTAAAGCATCATATATTGAAAAAAAAAGATTCATGGTTTTTACAACCTATAATATATTTTTAATGATTATGTTATTTCCCACTATGATTAGTATTTCTTACACTCTGATTTTTCGTTTCATTCAATGGATTGACCCATAAGGATTCTTGTTGACATAAATATTATGGACAATTCAGTGCTTATGAGCAACAGAATTAGATGATAACTATAAAAAATTTCATTTTTATTATTCCTAATTCACTATCATGATATATGATTAACAACGTGAAATAAGGTAAGATTCATAAAGCATCAAGTAGGAGGAATATTATATTTTTTTATGTTCATATAGAATTGAACATAAGAGAAAGAATATTAACCATCCTTCATGTCAAGCTGGTGGGATGAAGAACCAAGAAGAATATCTCAAATAGAGGGTAATATGTTTTCTATGTGAAAATAAATTTTATAGAGTAATTAATTTCTAAGGTAATCAATTACTTATAATTGAGGAACATTGGCATTATCTGAGTCTATTCCCAAAACAAAGATTTATTTCCATGATCATAGAATGACCTATGTTATACCAAATCATTAAAGTAAAAAAGGTCGATGTATTTATGTATTTGGATTCAATAATTATGTTCTAAAATGTATTTTACCAATTGAATTTTGGTTATAATAATCATAAAACTTCTAAGGATTATGATATTTTGGAATCATATATTCCCCTATGTAAGATTAAATTAAGAGTTATAAATTCCATCATGGGTATAGAAGTTTAAGATTGATCCTAAGTTCAGAGTCTTATAAAAAATCTCTTTGGGTTTTATGTCATAATATTTTGTCAAGATTAAGGAAATTTTGGGATGCATTTATGTCAAAAAAACATTGGTTTTTTATATATTTATATGAAAAAAAATATTTGGGGAAGTATTTCGTTATATTCATTGGGAATGAGATTAAAGGTATTAATAACATTTGGGTTTTATCTCATCTTTGATATTATGTTAATTATGGGTAATTGAAAATTTAGAATGTTTTTATTAATATATTTTTGGAAAAACAATAACCAAAATTTAATGTGACAACCTATTACATCTTGAAATGTTGTAGGGCTTGAACCCACAACCAAACGGTGATAAGGGTATAACGTCGATCACTAGCCTACATAAAAGATTATTTCAGGTAAAAAAATTTAAAGAGATATTTTGTTGAGTATATATCCTTAAGAATAGTATGTCAGTAAGTAAATGCATAGAGAAAATGTTTTAAAATAATGTTAAGACCATTATAAATACTATAATGGAAATGGGAAGACATCACCTTAGGATTATTCATCAAAATTTCCAAAACATCTAAAGGGTAAAATGCTATAGAGGTTGTAGTTAAACACTATACAAAGATATCACTCATTAAATCTATCAAACAATATTTCTCTTTGGATAAGATTTATAGGATATAGTTTAATAAAGTGCTAATGATTTCATAGAGTACAACATTTTATTTTATTTGATCAGGAACTGAGGTTTACCTAAAAGTTTTCTATATAGAGATAAGTTTTAGCATTATGTATCATCCTCAAATAAATGGTGTACCTGAGAGATCAATTAAAACCCTAGAGGATATGATAAGATCTTTTTTAATGGATTTCAATGGTGTTTGGTAGAAACACCTTCCTCTAGTTGAGTATTCATACAAAATAATATTACACTCTAGAATTAAAATAGCTCATTATGAATCCTTTATTGAAATAAGTGTATAACTGCAATGTACTGGAATGAAGTTGTAGTAATAAATTTTTTAGAACATGAGCTAGCTAATGAAAAGGAATAGAAATCTATAGTCATTTAACAACACATAATGGATAAACAATGTCAATATAAATGTTATAAAAATAATTTTTTATGCAATTTAGAATTTGAAGTTGGTGTGAAGTTGTATCTTCGAATTTCTCTATCGAAGAAAGAAGGGAAAAATGAACCATAGTTAGATTGTAGCCTTTAAATTATAGATATATCTTGATTGTATATTATTTTTTTGAACTTACACTAAACCTATCTCAAGTTCATGATTTGTTCTATGTATATATCTTAAGGATGTATGTTCCTAATCCATCACATATACTAAACATAGATTTCATACTATTGGAGCATGATCTTTCTTATGAGGAACAACTTGGGGAGAATTTAGATCTTAGATAGAATGTTTTACCAAACAATACCACTCACATGTTCAATGTTTTTTTCTAAAACCACCAAATTAATGAAGTTATCTGGGAACCTGAGAATGTAATGAGGTAGAAGTATCCTTAGTTGTTGGTACCAAAGTGATAAATTTCATGGGTGAAACTAATTTTATAGAGTGTAAAATGTAACACCCCTTGATTTTGGTGAAATAATTTATTTCAAATAAATTTAATCATTCTGATATTTTTTTCACACAAAATTGAGTTTATTTAGTGTTACCTAAAATGTTGAGTTTAACATTCTTTTTATGCGACACTGAGTTTAAATGAAACGTGATCTAATATTAAAATATTATTATTTAATACGACTGATATCACTAATATGTTTGAATACAGATTAGGAAAAGGATTAAATAAATTATTAAAATATATGGTTGAAAAATTTCAATAAAATAAATTCTTTTTTGAGAAATTAATTATAAATGAAAATGAAAACTATATAAAATAAAGGAATTGTTTTCTAAAAAAACTATTTTTATGTAAAAAAATATGTTTCAAATTAATAAATTAAACAAAAAACTTTTTTAAAATTATATTAATTTAATATATATATTATATATTAAATAAAATTTTTAAAATTCATCTTATTAGTTTTTTAAACAAGAGATAAGAATTAATATAATTTTACCATTAAAAAATGTATTTTTCTAGAAAACGTTTTTTTAACACTTTGCGCACTCATATAAAAATTATATTTTCCAATTTTAGAAAAACAATTTAAAAAAAATTGTAATTTTTATGTAAAATATATCTTAGAGTTAATTTTTAAACTTTTAGAAAAACATAAATTCTATGATGAATAGTGAAAAAAACTGGTTTTTATTAAGATTTTTAATTTATTTTAAAATATTTAAACACATAAAAATTTTAAGATGGATTTAAAATTAAAATTAATTCAATTATATATCTATTAATTCAATTTATGTCATCATAATTAATTTTATATAGAAGTTTTATATAAAATTATTTTAATCATTTGATCATTTTCTCTTTGGAAAATTGTTTCCTCGTAGCATCTTTTAAAATTAATTTTAAAATAAAATTTTCCATATTTGTTAAAAAAAATTGTAAAAAATGGATTATATATTTTTAATAAGAAACATTTATATTATTTAATAATTTAAACAACAATTTTTACCATAATTAATTGGAAAAACAATAAAAATTATTTACCATGATTGAGGTAGAAATGAAATTACTAGGGGATTGACTAAATAGATCAGTGTTAAAAATGACCCAAGACTTATCCACCACCCATTAGATTGATATATTTTGACCTTGTCTTTTCTATTTTATAATAGGAACCATTTTTTATCCTTTTTAAATGTGAAAAACATTATTATTGCTTTTTCTTTTTTAAAATTAAAAGTGTGACACTTGCCTCACTTATAAAATACCACTCCCTCTCCTCTTCTATTCAAACATAAAAATTACATTCATTCACCCAATAAAAACCCAAATAACTTAATTAATTACCTTATCCCATCCCAAAACCCTTAGTTTAGTCATAAATCAACCCTATTAAGCCTTTTGTTGTTAACCCAAAGAAGTTGTCTGAAGAAGAGGTAACACCCCTAAATGATCGTTTTATTTTATTTCATCCTCTTACTCTTTAAATTTATATTAAAACATGATAATATAATAACAAAATTTTATTCCATATAATGTGTTGATTTTACATTAATGTTATGACCTAAAACCTTCTCCATATTCATCAATTGGGATACAAAATCATTATTCATTTGTATGGTGAACTACCGCCTCCCCAACTGATGTTATTTATTTTCCATAACCACCTATCATGTATCGATATAATTATGTATTAAATATATATATATATATTACATTTATGATATTATTATACTTATGGAATTATTATATCACATATACTATTATACTTTCCATTTTGTGGGAATACGATAGTGTCGCTCATGTGTACAATGGACTACTGTCTCATGAAGTAATTTGATTCATTCACGATTTACATTGAAGGTAATAATTATGTTTTTAACAAATATATATAATTTTATATTCCCTCACAGTCCATTACATTGTTAGTTTTTGGTGTTTCAAGTGTTTAAGGGATGTTTTGGGAGTTTTTGGTGGAAGTTGGAGGTCCAATAGATTTACAGCAAGAATTACAAGTCATGAAAGTAGATCACACGATGTGAAAGTCAACTTCTAGACTTTTCCAAGAGGGTTTCATGATTTTTAAACATTTTACATATCATGGAAGATGGTTTCAAAAGGTGAAATATTTCAGGGTTTTAAAATATAAAATAAAATGAAGATTTGATGTGTATTTCAACAGAAACTGAACCTCAGGTATCACACAACGTGAAAGGGGATTACACATCATGAAATACCCAGATCCAATATAGTTTTAAAAATTATTTTTCAATATAAACCTCATTCATTCAGTCATGGTTTCCTTTTCTACATATTTTCGGTGAACCCTAGGTGCCCCGAGGTGTTCTTCAATCCCTTCTTCTTCGTGTACAATTTTTCTTATCTCGGTGTATGTTCGTTAACGATATGTGGTTGGTCTGTGGGAAGTTTTATTGTACTTATCATCTATTTTCTTCTATTATTCACTTGGAGAATCTACTACGGTGGTGTTTATTCAGCTTAGGGAGTGTTTGGGATTAATTTTGATGAATCCTTAGTGGGGTATAAGTTGATTCAACTTGGTCATGGTGTGGTCATGGTTCTTAGGCATTCATCATTGCTTTGTAGTGCATATCAAGTTGGAAAGATTCCTTGAGGTAGGGATTTCTCTCATTTCACATTAATTATGCATCATGTGGGAGGGTTTTTACTTCTATTTACCTATAGATCATGGTTTTGATAGATTATTTGAAGATAAATAATTGTATAATTGAATTTGAAAGGTGTAAATGGGTTTGATCTTCATGTTTTCATAACTTATTTTTTATTTTGATACTTTGGATTGTTTAGGACTAATTCCCTATTTAAAAATTTGGTTGTTGGTGTATTTTATTAGGATGGACATGTCTTTTGTGTTTTTGTTTTGGTTAAAATTGTTTTGGTACTAACAAAATGGAAATTGGCTAAATATTTATACTGGATAATGAAATGGTTACCCCATGATTTTGGTTTTTGTGATAACACCCCTAAATTAAAGTGTAATGTGATAAAATTCACTTTTTAAATATTTGAAAAAATATCCTGATGAGATGTGATGTTTGGTCATGCTTTTGGGGTGTGTGAAATATGTGGTTGTATGGTTCTTCTTGTGGTAAAGCGATGTGTGATTGGGGAATGTGGGGATGATAGTTTGTTTAGCTGTTCTTTTTGGGCTGCGATGTGACAATATGTTGAGCTATTTGTGGAATTTGGTTTCTCTATGTTAGATTCCCATTAGTGATGGAATAAATAAATGAATAATAAATAATGGTTGAAATGGAATGGGTCAGTTTGGTTAATGGAATTGAAATTTGAAAATGGAAAATCAAATGATGGGTTGTGTTATTAAAGGTTGTTGGTGATAAATAATGAAATGAATGGTTGTTAAACTGAGAGGAAGTGTGAAGAAACTTATCATGGAACTTCACCTTCTAAATTGAATATTTCATATAATAATAAATTCATTTAGAGGTAGTAGTAAAAGTAATGGTGAAGTATGTTGATTTTATGGTTGTTAACCCATAGGTTTGGATTTTTTTCCTTTCCCTGTATATATTTATACACTTGTATGTTCATGTCATTTCTATATTCACTCCACCCACATTGAGCACTATGTGTCAAACACCCTCATAGTCATACATGGGTGCTTTTTCAAAACATCTAGTGATGAGTACAGATGGATGGGTACCTTCTCTATTCATGTCTCTCAATTTCAGATGAGGTAGGTATTTCAGAGGATGTGAAGTTTGTATATCTATTATTTCATTAGATTGTGGTTGTGATGTGGTATCCAATGTGTCTTATGGATGATTTGTGATGTCATGTCCCATGTGTCTTAGGGATGAGTTGTGATGTGACTCCCCATGTGTCTTCTTGATGATATGTGGTGAGTTGTGATATGATGTGTTGTGTTGTGAGGCCTAGGTCTGTGTGGGTGGGATGTGATGTGATATACAGAAGGAATAGGAGTTTCAGGACATAAGATGTTGGGTTAGAATGTTATACGAGTGGTAAAGTGTTTCAGGGTACCCTATCATCAATGTTCTTTATATTATATTATATTACATGAATTGTGTTACATGGTGAGTATGCATTGGTGAGGTTGGGATGGTTTTTAGTCCTTTAAATGTGCTCTTTGGTTATGATATTTTGTCACATGGTCCTTAGTATGCTTCTTTCAAATATGCATGAGAGTCTTTATTTTCCCTACTGAATATACCTATATGCTCACCCTATATATATAAAACTATTTTTAGGTTTCTATAAGGATTAGATAGACTATGTTGGGGGTTACTATCTCCGACCTTGGTACAGTTTTTGTGTCCCTACATTATCTTTACTTTTGGGTATTTACTTTGGATAATTTATTGTTTTTTTATCAGTTGTACTTATAAATGAGTTGTGGGATGGTTTTGGGGTTTCCTTATATATCTGTGTGTGTGTGTGTCCGGAAGTTGTTTTGTATGACTTATCTTATCTCCTAATATTTTTTCTTATAAAGGTAAATGCCTCCCAAATTGTGATATTTTTACACCCTTGGTGATAGTCACTAACCTGGGGCCTACTAGATGTGGGACTCGAGGGTCATTATCTCAAATTATTTATTTCCATCCCAGGAAGGGTATATTTAGAGGGAGGGGTCATGATATATTGGTAGAAAATGTGATATTTGATAGGATGGAGTTTGGAGTTAGGAATAGTGAGGATTGCATAGGATGGTATGGAAATATTTCTAGTTGACCTTGGGGTGTGACATGGTCTAGGGATATTAGCTATGACATGATATTTTAGGGGCTCCTGTGTTCTAGTGCACGGAATCTTAGCTTATTTATCAGCTATGTGAGATGGAAATGATTATAGGTTATAGACCTAGGAAAGGTAAAATCATCACAATTACTTGTGTTATTTTTCAAATTAGGTTATTTTGGAAAGATTAAAGTAAATAAAATGAATGAAAAAAATTGAATTAAATATTACCAAAATTACATTCTACTAAGGATTAGTAAATCCTTGTTTTCCTTTTAACTATAGATCTTGGTCATCATCTGTGTGTGGCTCAGGTAGTTGAGGTTCAGTAGGCTGATCTAGTTGATCACCATAGGGTTGACCTAGTTAAGAAGGATGATCAGTGGAAGAGGATGTTTCATGCTTTCCAGTGGAAGGATTTGGGAATGTTCAAGGGTTGTGTTTTATACATAGAGACAAAGAGATGTATGGAGGATCTTGAGATTAAATTTTGTTTCATCAGGGTCCTGTTGGAGTATTGGGTCCCATTATAAATTATTCAAATAAGGGGAGTTGTGCATCAGTGGTGTACATTGTATCTAGGAGAGAAAAAAGTAGAAATAAGTTTTTATCAACATCTATATGTTGTTTTGAGAACAATTCCTTTTGTTGACCATGAAATAAGTGAATAAAAATGTTCTTCTTTCACTTATATAAGGGATCATGTAAGTGCAAGATTTGGTAATCAAGCTCAAAGACATTATTCATTTTCCCCACACCATTTTCTAGATGCATAGTCTCATTAGATATGTCTTGAGGTTGAACTCTATCATTTTATCCAATATTTTGATACTCATTTTATGTTTTCAATGTACTTGGAGGTTCAGAAAAAGGAATATGTGATTGATAGGATTCACTTTCAAGGAGTTTTTCTATGAGAGTGTAGTCTATATATTCCTTTGAGGGGAAGAGCTATCAGTGGATAATCTCAGGTTCCAAGATCTTCAAGGTTTCCTCCAGTAGGGAGTCAACCTCAGTAGCTTCTATTCTGGCCTTCTAGTTCTAGTGGTTTCTATTATTTTTAGGGAGATTTTTCTTATTATGTTTTGGTTGTGGGGTTCATAGAAATCACTAGATCTAGTTCCTAGTGGTTCCTCAAGTTCAATTTGGTGGAGGTGGACTAGTTTTGATTCAACATCATCAATAGTTTCTAGTGAATCCATATCAGCTGTAGGGAAAACAAGATATTTATATACCAAGGGGAGATAGATAAGGTAGATGTTGAACTCAGGATGTCCCTCATGTTCATGTACTACAACCTGATTGTGGCCATAGAGGTGTTAATCAGTAGAAAGGTGGAGGAGATGGTAATGGTCAGTTTCACGCTGTGGAGGTAGCAGTTCCAAAGGGTCTAGATATTGTCTTAGATATGATCAGTTTGTTTAGTACCCTTATTTGTTCCTTATTTTATTTAGAATCTTCTAATACCTTTGTTGCACCCACTCTATCCTAGGTTCTGAGACTAGACATATAGATGCTTCCTATTCCTCTATTATAGAGTACTCTAGTCGAAGTCTAGACTATCTTGTTTGATATGTACTAGGGGGTGTATACTGATGATGGTACCACAACAGTCTTATGGGGATCTTTTATTACTACATATTTATCCATATCATGTTATCCTCAGTGAAAACTGGCTGTAATCCATCTATACTATTATCGATGGCTTCGATAAGAGATTTTTTATTTCAAATTTTCATGGTGATATTGTAGTTTTTTGTTGGAGAGTGGGGTTTCCAGGTAGGTAATCGGTGTGTGGATCCCCTTATTTCCTTATTGGATGATTGTTTTATGTAATACGTTGATTTTGGGATGGAAGAGGTTCCTGGATTCATTAGGGAGTTCCTTCATATTCTACCTGAGGAGTTTGTGATGTTAACCCCTTGGTGTTATGTTGAGTTTGGGTAGACTTATTGTCTGATAATTATCCTATTATAATGGATCCTTATCAGATGGAACCTTCTGAGTTGTGGGAGTTAGGGATTCAGATAGATGATCAAACATAGAAGGGTGTTATCTGGCCTAATGTGTTATCATGGGGTGCTATAATGTTTTTTGCAAAGAAGTAATATAGTGGTTTGAGGGTGTGTATTGACTACCAAATGTTTAATTAGCTGAAGGTCAAGAATCGTTACCCTCTTCCAATGATATAATATATTTTTGAACATATGATAGAGGTGAGTTAGTTATCTAGGATTAATATTATTTCATGATAATAACATTTGAGGGTGAATGAGGGTGATATCTGGAATAGTTCCTTCAAATACAAGTCTGGGCACTTAGAGTTTTTAGTCATTCTATTTGGTGTTAAAAATAAACCATCCACATTTATGGGTCTTATGAACACCTTTTCCTTGGGTTCCTAGATTTCTTTTCCATTGTATTCATCAATGATATCTTAATCCACTTAAATTCAATGGAGGAGCATGTCGAGCATCTATGAACTATTGTGCATGTTCTTCGATGTCACCATCTCCATAGAAAGTTTTCCTTTTGTAATTTCTAGACACACGTGGTTCATTTAATCAGGCATGTGGTGTCTCATCATGGTGTTCTAGTAGACCTATTGAAGGTTGAAGTAGTTATTTCTTGGGAAGCACCCAATAACATGTAATAGGTTCATAGTTTCCTTGGTATCATAGGCTATTTTCAGAGAACTGTACCCTATTTCTATCTAGTTTCAACCCTTTTTATAACTTTGAAAAGGAAATACCAATTGTTTGGGTGGGTTGATCTGTGCCAGGAAGTGTTTAGTTACCTAAAGTGGAAGTTAGTCATTGATCTAGTGATTTAGTTGTGAGAGGCGGGTGTGTTGTTTGAGGTCTTCAATGAATCTTCCTAGCCAGTATTGGGATATATACTGATGCATTTCCCTGAATTTATCTCTTATCGATCTAGGTAGTTATGTCAATACTATTGTAACTATTCCACCCATGATATGTAGCTAGCAACTGATCTATTTGCACTAACTTTCTTATATCATTACCTTATTGGGGAGATCTTTATGGTGTTCACGTATCAAAAGAGCTTGAGTTATATCTTTTCCAATTATCATATGAACTTATAGCGGTGGTGGTGGTTGGAGTTTTTTCCATAGTATCATTTTTAGATCTATTAAACCTCAAGAAAGGGGAATGTTGTGCCGGCACTTTGAGTAGAAAGTCATGGAATGGTGTTTTTTGGGAGTCTATGGATTCATAGTATAACGGTCTGGAATTACTTCCAGTGGACTATAATTGATTCTTATTAGGGTACTCCATGGGCGGCTACATCCCCTGGGCGGGACACACCACCATCCCCAGTGGCAGCCATTTCCTCATGAAGCCCTTGGGCGGAGAGCCATGCTTTATCCAATGCTCACATGTGAGAGTTCCCAAGGATCGGATACATTCCTATCTCCTTTGCCTCTGATACCAACTATAAGGACCCATACTTTACATACATTGTTAGTACTTCAAAATTGAAGTACACTTATTACAACATATTACAAAACCATGAAAGGACCGTATAGGTATAGTGTCTTTAGAAACTGGGAAACATAAAAAACTGGTTCACAAAGCATCTACACTATCTCCCATTTATTTCATCATATCTATATTCCTTTTTGGCATATCCTACTTAATAACCTTCTTCCTAACCTGGGGAAAGAAAACATAAAAAAGGGTGAGCTCAAATGCTCAGTAAGGGTAAAAAAAAGAAATATCAATCACATCATATTCATAAGAACATAACATTTTGGAAATCTTACCCCGCAAAAGAGATTATAATGGTATAAATCATGGTAGTGAAATGTAATCACAATAATCATAACTTAAAAAATGAAGCTTTGTGGCATACACACATAATCATAGAGAATCATTTCTTATTAGTCAAGACTCATTACCAATACTATCTTAGTGGACAATGTCCATTCATGAACCGAGTTCATTCCTTGTTTCAGTCCTGTTTCACTGAACCGGTTTAACCTGCCATTCCAGCCATGTCTATCTCATGAGATATAAAATCTTTACCCAATTCATTGGAGGGAGATATAGGTCCCACCCATCTCATAATGATACCATTCTTATGTTTGCCACAAAATCATAAACCATACATCATAGCATAACCCATGTAATGAAAATGGGATTCTTAAACATCGTGACATCATAAAACAATTCATATAAGATAAAAATAATTCCATCAAAACATAATCAAATCAATGTAATAATAGGGATAGAAACATAACCCTTTATTATCTTATATGGAAAATAATTTTGATAAAACACTTGAACTCCATTCATGTGGAAAATATTTTTTCTACTTCAAAAACACCTTTCCTTTCTTAAAATGTCAAACAATTATAAACTAAAAGAAGTTGATTAAAAATAAACATGAAAAATTTTAAAGGACGCTTCTTGGAAATAATGTTTTAAAAATCCATTCATGTCATATATGTTAAAAAAACATTCTTCTCGTACTTTTGTCGGAAAAGTAAAAAAGTACCTCGTACAAAAAACGACAAAATATTCCTTTCATGTCTTTTACTAAAAACTCACCGAAGGGAAAAATTGGATTTAAAAAATTGTAGGTGGATGGAAATAATATTACATATTGAGGAAACATGGATGTGTATGATAAAATACACCCTAGTAAATTCTAAATTATAAAAAATCTCAGATAAAAATGAGATTGTGATATTTCCCTTACCTTAGGTCCAATTTGCTTTGTAAGTGTCTGAACCTCATGTATAATGATTTAAATAATGTTATTTACTTATTCCAGAATCATAAATATTTTTATGATATCATATATGGTCATATTATTACCTTATTATTAGTAATATTTCATTGATACTTGTTATTCGGGTGTTTATTACTTTTTGTTCTTATGCGTGTTTTGTCAAATAAATTCTTATTCTTCTTTTTAGGTTATAGATACATCATTTCCAGAATGGTATTAGTGTAATATATATAATATTTATTCACTCAATTCATTTATGTAATCATTATGAAATGAAAATCATGTAGAACGAGTCGCATCACATCGTGGAGACGGTATTCCGTACGTACATACGAGCGATGATATCATTCCCATGATCTTGGAATTGTATTGGAGTGTATGTATACTATTTCAGAATCAATATCACTTTACAATAATCATATATATTCATTCGTTACACCATTATACACATCCAAGTAAGGTGGTGGTGGAAAATAGATTACACCACGGCGTGGAGACGGTATTCAGTACGTAGGCACGCGCAGTGATTTCGTTTTCTGTAGGATGGATAGATGGTGAAATAGGGTTGTTTCATACTTATAATAACATATCATTATATTATTGATATTTATGTTATTAATTAATAATTAAACAACTAATGAAGAAGAAGTGGAAGAAGAAATAAAGTTGAAATAATCAGTAACAGACATTACCTCTTCTTTGAAGTGCTTCTTTGAGACCTCCTTTTAGGGCACTAAAATTGGACTTTGAAGAAGACCAGGACCTCTAGGATGTTTCTAGGGAAGTGGAGAGGAGAAATTGGTAGGGGTTTTCCGAGCTTGAAGGCTCAAAGTGGTGTGAGGAAGACAAATTTATAAAAAGACAAATGAACCCCAAGTTGTTTATTATTAATATATATAACCATATCTAAGTCATTTGGCCAAACCTTAGTTTTTTATGAATAAAACCACAATTAATAATATAATATTTTTTTAAAAACTATTTTATGTCAATTTTGACACTATTTAGTAATTTATTTTTGTGGAAATCATAAGGTTAATAAACTTACTATAACAAGAAAAATGAACCCCAAGTTGTTTATTATTAATATATATAACCATATCTAAGTCATTTGACCAAACCTTAGTTTTTTATGAATAAAACAACAATTAATAATATAATATTTTTTTAAAAACTATTTTATGTCAATTTTGACACTATTTAGTAATTGATTTTTGTGGAAATCATAATAGAATGATTAGTTCGAAAAAAGTTAATTAAATCAATACTAACATGTCATATTAACCTATATAAGTATTTTAATTCATAAAAAGTCTCAAATTACATTTATTTGGATATTTATAACATCAATTATGTCAATATTTCATTAATAAGATAACTACTGCATCATCTTTGTGTCATAAATAAATTTAATTATTTAATGTCTAAAAATTACAAATAAAATACCATTATGTAGTAAATATTTTCTGATTTCTAATGAATATTTATAGTCGAATTTATCTTATGTATAACCTTATATTTAAAATTATTTACTTATTAAACTTTGATTTTAACTACTTTAACCCTTCTTTAAATAAATTAATAATAAATGTCCTAATCTAATGGATGCTGGACTAAATGGTAATATTTTATTCCTAAGGTTGTTTTTGGTTGATTTAAACTTATCCAATAGAATTAGGACATGTTTTAGGGTAATAATAATATCATTTTTACCCGTAATTACCCTATTTACTTTTAACCGTGGTAAAAAAAGTAAAAAGTTACTATTCACCAAAAATTATTTTCATCTCATTGAACCACATTTTACTTACTGAAATCAACCATATCTCTCTGATTTTTTAAATTACACTCACAGAAGTGGTAAAATTATGTTTTTTGTAAATTTGCAAATTCTCCTAGGAGGTCGGTAAAAGACGGTGAAAAGTTCAATAAAATTTTTATATATCTAAAATTATTATAAAATTACTCCAATGAATTACATTGAACTTATATAGGAATTATTTCTCAATTTTGACCTATAATAAATTTAAATAAAATAAATAATTATTTTAAAAAAAGTCGGTTTTTAAATAGTAACCCAGTGCTTTCACTATTCATCAAAAGTTGAAAGTTTCCAGAAAAATACCAAAATTTCACCCTATGATAATTTTGATATTACGAATCCAAAAATGAAGTCCATTTTGAAAAATAAAATTTACAAAATTTCAAAAAGTGGTTATTACTATTCATAACGGCTAGTTTTAATAATATTTTAATAGCATACCGTTGTTTAGTGAAACTAGGTATTGCGTACGATGCAAGCTATCGAAAAGGTCGTGATTGTGTGTAAAGCAAGCCAAGATAGTGTTGTGTGTAGTGAAAGATCCATTTGATGATTTATATAACATAAAAACAAAATACTTCTCATAAAATTCTCAAGTGTTACATTATACCCCCCTTAAAATGAATTTCACCCTCAAAATTCGTCACTTGTAACAAACAGATGAGGATACCTCTCCCTCATCATATTCTCAAGCACCCATGTAGATTCTTCTAATTGGTGGTTCCTCCATAAAACTTTCACGAAGAAAGTGCTCTTGTTCCGTAGGACTTTTTCACTATGATTGAGAATCTCTATCGGCTGTTCTTCATCAGAAAGAACTTGTTCCAGCGGTAAAACTTCTGAGCTGAGTACATGTGAATGATCAGGTATATAATTTCTCAGGAGAGATATGTGGAACACATCATGAACTTGAGAGATATTCGGTAGAAGCTCCAATCGGTAAGATACCTTCCCAACATGATCCATTATTTCGAAAGGACCGATATACCTAGGGCTTAGCATTCCCTTCTTTCCAAATCTCATTACTCTCTTCCAATGAGATATTCGTAAGAACACTTTTCATCCACTTCAAACTCTAATTATTTTCTTCGGTTGTCGACATAACTTTTTTGTTGACTCTGAGCTGCTCTTATCTGTTGTTGAATAGATCGGACCTTTTCTTCCATCTCATCAACAATATCAGGTCCTAATAGCTTTCTTTCCCTAACTTCATCCCATTTAGTTGGAGTCCTGCATTTATTTCCATAGAGAGCTTCATAAGGAGCCATCTGAATACTGGAGTAAAAGATATTATTATAAGAAAATTCCACCAAAGGTATGTGTTGATCCCAACCACCTTTGAAATCCATAGAGAAAGCTCTCAACATATATTCTAGAGTTTGAATTGTCCTCTCAGACTGACCATCTTTCTGCGGATGATAAGCAGTGCTGAAACTCAACTCTGAAACTTGAGTATGCTGAAGACTTAACCAGAACGTTGAGGTAAACCTCAGATCCCGATCATATATAATAGAAATTGGTACTCCATGTAATCTTACCTTTTCCTTCACATATATCCTAGCAAGCTGATCTAAAGATAAATCCTCTCTAATAGCGATGAAGTGTGTCGACTTTGTAAGATGATCATCTATGACCCAGATAGCATTATTTCCTTTGGATATTTTAGGAATTCATATGACAAAGTCCATAGTGATGTTTTCCCATTTCTATTCGGGTATGGGTAATGGTTGTAACATCCCCTTAGAATTTTGTCTCTCAACTTTAACTTGATGACAAACCAAGCATCGAGAGACATATTTAGCAACATCTCTTTTCATGCCATCCCACCACAAGTACTCTTTCAGGTCCCTATACATCTTCGTGCTTCCAGGATGAATAGAGAATTAAGAACTATGAGCCTCACCCAGCAGCTCCTTCTTTAATTCGGGGATGGGAGGAACACAAACTCAATTCTTGAACTTTATTATCCCCTCACAATCAAGGTTTAATTCAGGAACATTTCTCACCTTCTTTTGTAACTCTACATCTTCTTTCTGTGCCTCTTTAATCTTAACATGTATATACGGTTGAACAATCATTTGAGAAAGATATGATTTTTCCCCTTTCATTATAATTCCAAGATCCATCCTTTGTAAATCCATATATATTGGATCTTTTGTGATCCTCATCATGGATAAACTGGCATGGTCTTGTCGACTTAATGCATCTGCCACCTTGTTTGCTTTCCCAGGGTGGTAATGAATTGAGCAGTCGTAATCCTTAATCAGCTCCAACCATCTTCTTTGGTGCATATTCATCTCCTTTTGTGTGAAAATATATTTTAAACTTTTATGATCACTATAAATGTCACACATTTCTCCATAAAGATAATGCCTCCAAATATTTAATGCAAAGATTTCCGCATCTAACTCCAAATCATGAGTTGGGTAATTTTGATCATGGATTTTCAACTGTCATGAGGCATAAGTTATCACCATATCATTTTTCATAATAAAACACCCCAATCCCTTCTTGGATGCATCACTGTAGATCACTAACCTTTCTCCACTACAAGGAAGTGTGATCACAGGTGCACTGGATAACCTTCTTTTAAACTCCTTGAAATTCTCTTCACATTCCTCTGTCCAAAAAAACTTAACTCCTTTCCGAGTCAACCTGTTGAGTGGATTAGATAATTGTGAAAAATATTTCACGAAACATTGATAATATCCAGCCAAACCAAGAAAACTTCGGATCTCAGTTACTGTTGTTGGTCTCGACCATATTTCGATAACCTTTGTTTTTGTTGGATCCACAGATATCCCCTCTTTTGAGATTATGTGACCCAAAAATGAATCATTTTGAAGCCAAAATTCACACTTGGTAAATTTGGCATAAAGATTATCCTTTCTTAAGGTCTTCAATATAATTCTCAAGTGATCTTCATTTTCTTCCTTGCTCTTTGAATATACAAGAATATCATCTATAAAGACTACCACAAACTGATCAAGATAGTCTCTAAAGACTCTATTCATCAGATCCATGAAGATAGTAGGGGCATTAGTAAGACCAAATGGCATCACTATAAATTCATAGAGTCCATACCTTTTATGGAAATCCGTCTTTGGTATATCCTCCCTTTTGACCATTAATTGATGATACCCTGAACGAAGATCAATCCTGGAAAGTATTGAGCTCCTCGTAGTTGGTCAAATAATTCATCAATGCATGGGAGAGGATATTTGTTCTTGATAGTGATCTTGTTAAGTTCTCTATAATCAATGTAGAGTCTCATTGATCCATCTTTCTTCTTAACAAATAGAACATGTGCTCCCCAAGGTGACGCACTAGGGCATATGAACCCCTTATCAAGATTCTCTTGGAGTTTTTTCTTCTATTCCTACAACTCAATTGGGTCTATTCTATAAGGTGTCTTTGAAATAGGCAAATCACCTGGTACGAGTTCGATTGAAAACTCAACTTCACGATTTGGTGGAAGACCCGGCAATTCCTCTGGAAAGACATCGTCAAAATCTCGTACAATGGGCATATTCTTAATCATGAGTTTCTCACCAACCATTTGAGATAAATAACCTTCATTTTTTGGAATCAAGACCCATAAGATGGAAGAAATTCCCACTAGAAGGTTATGTTCATCCTTGCATTGATAGACAATCATAGATTGATCTGGAATATGAAATGTGACTTCCCTTATTTGGCAATTGATATGAGATCCATATAAACAAAGACAATACATGCCAAGAATCACATCAAATTCCACTATAGGATGGATCACAAGATTTTCAGGAAGCACTTTCCCACAAACTTCAATCGGAGAAGAATTATAAACTTTTGATGCGACTGTTGTGCCATTAGGGGTTGTCACAGCTAACTCAACATCTAATTGTTGAGGTAATACAGTGATACCCTTAGAAAATTCTTCAGAAATAAAAGAGTGGGTGGATCCAGAATCAAATAAAACATTTTCTACTTTAGAGTGGATGGTAAGTGTACCTTTCACCACATCGTTATCGTACTCCACATAGCTGATAGAAATTGCATCTGACTTTCCTTTATCTTCAACTTTAAGAGTTTGTTGACGTCAATCATCATCATCAAACCTTGGATTAGGGAATTGATCGGCATAATTCCCTATCTCCTTGCACTTGAAACATTGAAGTGTAGTAGGTTCATTCTGTGTATCCCTTACTTTGTTTGCATCATTAGACATCTTCTTCCCATCATTACGGCATTCAAATTCCCGATGACTTTCCTTTCCACATTTGAAACATTTACATGTCCCTTTGATACAACTCCCTCCATGTTTCTTTCCACACTTTGAGCATAAGGGAAAACTCATCTTCTTTTCAGTGTGCTCTTTAGATTTTCCTTTGTATTCCATTTTCCTCTTCTTATCAAACCCATATGACTGATGGGTTACTCCAATCTCCATCTCAACTTTGAGAGCATATCGAACGATTTCCTCATAGCTATTGAAGTCCCTTATGGATAACGCCCTTTGAAGACTTGGTTTTAATCCACTAAAGAATCGATCGATCTTACTCTCAGGTTGGATAATAATACCAGAAGCGTACCTTGCAAGTCTTGTAAAATTTTCTTCATAGGTACCAATAGATTCATCATCCTTTTGCTTTAGTTCAAGAAACTCCTTCTCCATCTTTGTTCGGAGAATACGAGGGAAGTACATATTGAAAAATAAGTTATTGAACTCATCCCATTCCATGGACTCAATTTCATCTCTTGGCCTTGTATTCTTGATAAGATTCCACCATTGATCAGCATCACCTTCCAAACGATACACTGCTAAGATGACTTTATCATGTTGAGAACATTGAAGAACAGAAAATATCTTTTCAGTAGTACCGATCCATTGTTCCGAAACTAATTGATCAGTAGACCCGCTGAATGAAGGTGGACGCTGTCTCATGAAGGATTCAATAGAATGTTGCTCCTTCCTTTGCTCGTTTGGAAGTCCTACATGATTCATAACTTGAGAAAGTTGTGTGAGAATGGCTAGAAGATTTTTCATTCCAGTTCCCATAACGTTTGGTTGCTCAGGGGGACAATCATTGCATTGCCCGTCGCATTCCGCATTAACACAGTTCCTTCGGGTTCCAGCCATTTACTAAAACCAAGAAGAATAGTGTGAGCAACACTAATTATAATAGGAAAACCACATAATCAAGAATAAAATTTCACACATAAGCTATTATCCTAGGTTTTTCATGGCCATTTCTAAAACACTAAGATTGTGTTCTATGCTTAGACTTATCCTTAGGATTCTTACTAAGGCTTTCACATCCTAATTTCCAAAGGTTGAATATACCTTTCCACTAATACCAACTATAACGGTCTGGAATTAATTCCAGTGGAATATAATTGATTCCGATCAGGGAACTCCATGGGCAGCTACACCCCCTGGGCGGGACACACCAACATCCCCAGTGGAATCCATTTCCTCATGAAGCCCTTGAGCGGAGAGCCATGCTTCGTCCAACGCTCACATGTGAGAGTTCCCAAGGATTGGATAAATTCCTACCACCTTTGCCTCTGATACCAACTATAATGAACCATACTTTACATACATTGTTATTACTTCAAAATTGAAGTACACTTATTACAACATATAACAAAACCATGAAAGGACCTTATCGGTATAGTGTCTTTAGAAACTGGGAAACATAAAAAACTCATTCTTAAAGTGTCTACACTATCTCCAATTTATTTCATCATATCTATAGTCCATTTTGGCATATATTACTTAATAACCTTCTTCCTGACCTGGGGAAAGAAAACATAAAAAGGGTGAGCTCAAATGCTCAGTAAGGGTAAACAAAAGAAATATCGATCACATCATATTCATAAGAACATAAAATTTTGGAAATCTTACCCTACAAAAGAGATCATAATGGGATAAATCATGGTAGTGAAATGTAATCACAATAATCATAACTTAAAACATGAATCTTTGTGGCATACAAATATAATCATATAGAATCATTTCTTATTAGTCAAGACTCATTGCCAAGACTATGTTAGTGGACAAATTCCATTCCTGAACTGAGTTCATTCCTCATTTCAGTCCTGTTTCACTGAACCGGTTTAACCTACTGTTCCAGCCATGTCTATCTCATGAGATATAAAATCTTTACCCAATGCATTGGAGGGATATATAGGTCCCACCCATCTCATAATGTTACCATTATTATGTGTGCCACAAAATCATAAACCATACATCATAGCATAACCCATGTAATTAAAATGGGATTTCTAAACATCCTGACATCATAAAACAATTCATATAAGATAAAAATAATTCCATTACAACATAATCAAATCAATGTAATAATAGGGATAGAAACAGAACCCTTTATTATCTTATATGGAAAATAATTTCGATAAAACACTTGAACTCCATTCTTGAGGAAAATATCCTTTCTACGTCAAAAACTCCTTTCCTTTCTTAAAATTTCATACAATTCTAAACTAAAAGAAGTTGACTAAAAATAAACTTGAAAACTTGTAAAGTAAGATTCTTGGAAATAATGTTTTAAAATCCATTCATTTCGTAAAAGTTAAAAAAACATTTTTCTCGTACTTTTGTCGGAAAAGTCAAAAAGTACCTCATACAAAAAATGACAAAAGATTCCTTTAATATCTTTTACTAAAAACTCACTGAAGGGTAAAATTTGATTTAAACAATTGTAGGTGGATTGAAATAATATTACATATTGAGGAAACATGGATGTTGATGATAAAATACACCCTAGTAAATTCCAAAGTATAAACAATCTCAAGTAAAAATTAGATTGTGATATTTCCCTTACCTTAGGTCCAATTTGCTTCGTAAGTGTCTGAACCTCCTGTATAATGATTTAAATAATGTTATTGACTTATTCCATAATCATATTTATTTTTATGATATCATAAATGGTCATATTATTATCTTATTATTAGTAATATTTCATTGCTACTTGTTATTCGGGTGTTTATTACTTTTTGTTCTTATGTGTGTTTTGTCGAATAAATTCTTATTCTTCTTTTTAGGTTATAGATTACTAATTTCCAGAATGGTATTAGTGTAATATATATCATATTTATTCACTCAATTCATTTATGTAATCATTATGCAATGAAAATCATGTAGAACGAGTCTCATCACATCGTAGAGATGGTATTCCGTACGTACGCACGAGCGATGATATTGTTCCCATGATCGTGGAATTGTATTGGAGTGTATGTATACTATTTCATAATCAATATCACTTTAAAATAATAATATATATTCATTCTTTAAACCATTATACCCATCCAAGTAAGGTGGTGGTGGAAAATAGATTACACCATGGCGTGGAGACGGTATTCCGTACGTACGCACGCGCGGTGATTTCGTTTTCCGTAGGATGGATAGATGGTGAATAGGGTTGTTTCATACTTATAATAACATATCTGTATATTAGTGATATTGATGTTATTAATTCATAATGAAACAACTAATGAAGAAGAAGTGGAAGAAGAAATAAAGTTGAAAGAATCGGTAATGGACATTACCTCTTCTTTGAAGCGCTTCTTTGAGACCTCCTTTTAGGGCACAAAAATTTGTCTTTGAAGAAGACCAGGACCTCTAGGATGTTTCTAGGGAATTCTAAAGGAGAAATTGGAAGGGTGTGGCCGATCTTGAAGGTTCAAAGTGGTGTAAGGAAGAGCGGGAGGAGGTTCCCTTTTATAAGGGAGGAGAGGGGAACCTTTGGAAAAACTAAAAATATTATTTTATTATAAAGCCATATTCGGTTTTAAATAGCTCCAAATTGATTTATTTAGAAGCTAAGGTGGGTATGTGTCGAAATCCTCTCATCCAACATAATTTGGACAAGTTTAGTTTACTATTTTAACCATATCATTTAGATTTATCTTTAAGTTAGATAATTATACTTTTACCGTGTCTTTTTGTGTTCTTACACTATAAGGTTAATAAACCTACTATAACAAGACAAACGAACCCCAAGTTGTTTATTATTAATATATATAACCCTATCTCAGTCATTTGGACGAACCTTAGATTTATAGGAATAAAATAACAATTAATAATATAATATTTGTTTTAAAAACTATTTTATGTCAATTTTGACACTATTTAGTAAGTGATTTTTGTGAAAATCATAAAAGAATTATTAGTTCGAAAAAAAGTTAATTAAATCAATACTAACATGTCATATTAACCGATAATATTAGTTTAATTCATAAAAAGTCTCAAATTACATTTATTTGGATATTTATAACATCAATTATGTCAATATTTCATTAATAAGATAATTACTGCATCATTTTTGTGTCATAAATAAATTAAATTATTTAATGTATAAAAATGAAAAATAAAATACCATTATGTAGGACATCTTTTTATCTTTCTAAGGAATATTTATAGTTGAATTTATCTTATTTATCGCCCTATATTAAAAATTATTTACTTATTAAACTTTGATTTTATCTACTTTAACCCTTCTTTAAATAAATTAATAATAAATGTCCTAATCTAATCCATGTGGGCCTAAATGGTCATATTTTATTCCTAAGGTTGTTTTTGGTCGAATTAAACTTATCCAATAGAATTAGGACATGTTTTAGGGTAATAATAATATCATTTTTACCCATAATTACCCTATTTACTTTTAACCGTGGTAAAAAAAGTAAAAGGTTACTATTCACCAAAAATTATTTTCATCTCATTGAACCACATTTTACTTACTGAAATCAACTGTGTATCTCAGATTTTTGAAATTCCACCCACAGAAGCGGTAAAATTAAGTTTTAGGTAAGTTTGCAAATTCTCCTAGGAGGTTGGTAAGAGACGGTGAAAAGTTCAATAAAATTTTTATATATCTAAAATTATTATAAAATTACTCCAATGAATTACATTCAACTTATATAGGTATTACGTATAAATTTAGACCTAAAATAAATTTAAATAAAATAAATAATTATTTAAACAAAAAATCGGTTTTTAAATAGTAACCCAGTGTTTTCACTATTCATCAAAAAGTGAATGTTTCCAGAAAAATACCAAAATTTCACCCTAGGCTAATTTCGATATTCCAAATCCAAAAATGAAGTCCATTTTGAAAAATAAAATTTACAAAATTTCAAAAATTGGTTATTACTATTCATAAAGGCTAGTTTTAATAATATTTTAATAGTATACCGTTGTTTAGTGAAACTCGGTATTGTGTATGACACAAGCTATCGAAGAAGGTCACGATTGCGTGTAAAGAAAGCCAATCTAGCGTTGTGTGTTGTGAAAGATCCCTTTGATGATTTATATAACATAAAAACAAAATATTTCTCATAAAAGTCCCGGGTGTTACATATAGAGAGAGATAGAGGAGTTGGAATCTATTCACATATATTAAAGTGTGGATGGCGGTATATGACTTTTTTTAGATGATGGTTAAATGTTCTCTGATTCTACAAGTGGAGGATTTACAGTGGGAAGACTTAGGGGCAGAGGTGATGTGCGATTTTTTTGGCCATGGTGATGCTTCGAATGGGTTGTTAGAGGGTAGTTGGAACCAGATGTTTTTTTATGGGAGATTTCTTGTTCTGGTAGAAATTCATGATGTAGTCCATCATAATTTCCATATCTCCCATTTGGCATTACACCCAGATATTTCTAAGATGTATTGTGGCTTGAAGAATCAGTTTTGGTGGTTCAGTATGAAATGGGTAGAAAGTGGAGTTTGTTGAAAATTTATTGGTTTTCCATAAAGTAAGGTTTAGTGTCATGATTCTGGTGGGTTTTATCATCCATTGGATTTTCCTGAGGGGAAATAAGATGAAATACCAATGGATTTTGTCACAAGGTTACCCAAAACATAGGGAGGTTTTGACACTATCTAGATGATTGTGGATATGTTGAAAAAATTAAATATATTCTTAGCGATCATGGATTCGGGAGAAGTGGATGCATTGTCTAGTAATTACATAAGATAGGTGGTCGATTTTCATGGAGTTCAAAGGCCCATTGCCTTGGAACTGGAAACATGATTTACCTCATGAGTATGGAGGGGTTGCGGTATGCTTTTGGCTCTCAGTTATGTATCAGCACTACTTTCCACCCCCAAAATGATGGGAGGGTAAAATGAAAAATCCAAACATTGGAGGATATGTTTCAGGTGTGCATCTAGAACTATTTTGGATCTTGGGTATAAAACCAACCTTTGGTATAGTTTTCTTATAATAATAGATATCATTATTCTATTGGCAAGGATCCATTTGAGTATTTTTATAAAAGACCATTTATTTCATTGTTGTGCTATATGAAGTTTGGGGAGACAACTATTCTAGGTCCTGATGTGGTGTAGAGCACGATAGAGAAGGTTTATCTCATTATTGATATGATGAAAGATGTTCAGGACTAGGAGAATTCTTATGAAAATCACAGGGGGAGGGCCTTGGAGATTGATGTTGGGGACCATGTGTTCTTCAAGGTTTCCCCTCAACATGGGACGTGGAGATTTGGAAGGGGGAGTAAGCTTTCTCCTAGGTTTCTTGGGCACATTGAGGTATTGGGGTTATTTGGAAAGGTGGAATATTAGTTTTTATTTCTACCATGATTAGAAGGAATCCACGATGGTTTTCATATCTCACAGCTTTGTCAATATCTTCATGATGACTCTTATTTCATTGACTGAGGAGAGTTGGATATTGAGGATGATGCGGCATTTTTGGAATGACCATTAGAGATTCAAGATTTCCAAGAAAATTTTATACATGTACAGAAAATTTCTTTGGTTCTTGTGTTGTGGAGGAATATTGGCTCTAAGGAGAGTACTTAGGAGTGAGATATGCAGATGCGTGGCCCATACCAGAAGTTATTTTATGTTTTTCTTTTCCCTTTTTCCCTTTGTTATGTGATGTTTAAACCTTATTTTATGAGATGATATTTTTCCTTAGTTTTTGATATGTGTGGTTAAATGTGTGATAAAGTCTTGAAGTATAAAAAGAGAAGGACATTATTCCTAATCGATACATGTTAATTTTGATGTGATTGAACCTATGTGCGAAATTCACTGCCACCTAGAGTAGATAGTATCTTGACTTTGAGGATGGAATTCCTTGAATCATGTGCTCCGGGTAGTGTGGTTCATTGGTTATACTGGTTTTTAGTATGGGTTGCATAGAGATCAATATTGTTGTGTAGTGTTAGTGTGGTAGTGTAGTTTGGGTTGGCATGTATTCATGGAAGTATCATTTGCAATATGATGATATCCTTGGGTGGTATCTGATGAAATGGTTGTTCAGACCCATTTCCTTTTGGGTTCGGTTTTGGATTCTCAAAGGAGAGAATCATTTAATAGGTATATGATTTGTGTGCTCTCGGTCTATTACTTTTGTCATATTTGGGTGTTGGAGGTGTTTAGGGGATGTTATGGGAGTTTTTGTGAATGTTGGAGGTGCATCATGAATTTCACATTGTATAATTAGATTACACAATGTGAATGTCAGATTTATGGCTTGTCCAAGAGGGTTTCATAATGTGTAAACATTTTACACATCATAAAAGAGGATTTCACAATGTGTAATATTTTTGGGTTAAAAATACATAAAAAATGAAGATGTTACTCATTTTTCTATGGAAAATTAAACCCCAGGTATTACACAATGTAAAATGGTATTATTGGTTGTGTAATACCCCGATCTAGTACGGTTTTAAAAATTATTTTTTGGCTGAAACCTCATTTATTTAATCATGGTTTCCTTTTTCTATCATTCTGGGAGAACCCTAGGAGCCTTGATGAGTTATTAAATACCTTCTTCATCCATATTCAATATGTTGATCCCAATGGATGTTTGTTAATGATCTATAGTTGGTCTATGGTGTGTTATATTCTCCTTCTCAGCCATTTTCTTCTATTGTTCTCCTGGGGAATCTATTGCGGTGGTGATTCATTGGTTTGGGGTGTTTTTGGGTTTCATTTTAATTAATACTTCGTGGTGTATTGGTTGATCCACAATTTTTGTGGTTCATTTAGGGTTCGTAGGCATTATTCCTCACCCTGTGGTGCACATGAAGTTGGAAATATTCCTTGAGGTAAGGATTTACCCAGTTTATCATTAATTTCCCATCATACAAGAGGGGTTTTACTTCTATTTACCTATGGATCATGGTTTTAATGGCTTAATTGAAGATAAATAATAGGATAATTGAAATTTAAAGGGGTAAATGTGTTTGATATGCATGATTTTACAGCTTTTTTTGTGATACTATATATTGTTTGGGCTTGATGCCCCGCTGAAAAGTATAGTTGTTAGATGATTTTCTTCTATTAGACATGCCTAATGTGTTTTCTGTTTTGGTTTAAATTTTATAGTGTCCCCTAAATAGAAATTTTCTAAGTACATAGACGAGGCTAATGAAATGGTTTCCCCGTGATTTTGGTTTGTGTGATAACACCCCTAAACTAAAGTTGACTATGATAAAAGACCCTTTATAAATCTATGAAAAATTATCTGGATGACATGTCATGTGTGGCAGTTCTTTTTGGGTGTGGGAATATATGAGGTTTTGTGTCCATGATTGTGGGTGGAAATGTGTGGTTGGGGAATCTGGGGATGATAGTTTGTTTGGTCGTGCTTTTGGGGTGGTGAGGTGATAGTATGTTGAGATATTTGTGTAATGTGGTTTCATTGTGTTAGATACCTGGGTAGTGATGGAATGAATAAATTAATATTTAAAAATATTTGAAATGGAATGTTTCGGTATAGTTAATGTGATGGAAATTTGTTAATGGAAAATTAAAAAATTGGTTGTCTAGTTAAAGGTAGTTGATGCAAAATAATGGAATGAATGGGTTTTAAATAGATCAGAAATGTGAAGCCACATATCATGGCACTTAACATTCTAATGTGACTATTTCATGTACTAATAAATGTATTTAGGCGTTGAAGAAAAAGTAACTATTATGTGATTTGGTTAGTTTTTTGTAAACCCATATTTTGGGAGTGTTTTATTTTCCATATGTGTGTGTGTAGACAATTGTATATTCTTTTGATTTCCATATGCACCCCACCCACATTGAGAACTATGTGTCAAACACCCGCATAGTCATGTAGGAGGTGTTTTTTCCAAGAATTGGGTGAATATTATAGATGTATGGGTACAAGATATTTTTTTATCCCTATTTTAGGTGAGGTATGTATTTCACAATCTATGATGGACATATTTTTGTTAGTGCATTAGATAGTGGATGTGATGTGGTATATAATTTGTCTTTGGATTGAGTTGGGATGTGTTGTCCTAGGTGTCTTCGGGATGAGTTGTGATGTTATTTCATATGTGTCTTCGGGGTGATATGTGGTGAGATGTGATATGATGTGTTGTGTTGTGAGTCCCAGGTGTGTGTGGGTAGGGTGTTTTGTGAGTCCCAGGTTTGCGCAGGTGGGATTTGTTGTGAGGCCCAGGTGTGTACGGGTGGTATGTGATTTGACACACAGGTGTGTGCGAGCATGATATGTTGTGAGGCCTAGGTGTGTGTGGATGGTATGTGTTATGAGGCCCAAGTGTTTGCACCTGTGATATGATATGGTAAACAGAAGGGATGGGAGAACAAGGACATATGATGTTGGGTAAGAGCGGCATACTAGAGGTAAAGTGGTGTGAATAGCTTATCATCAGTATTCCTAACTTTATATTATTTTACTTTACTTGCGTTACATGGTGAGTGTGCCATGGTGAGGTTGGGATAGTTAGTATACATTGAGAGGTGATGTTTTGTTCTTTTGTTTTCTCACAAGGGAATTAGTATTCTTCTTTCACGTGTGCATGAGATACTTTAGTTTCCCTACTATATATACCTATATACTCACCCTACTTATATAAAGTTATAATCATTTTTCTTGGAGGATTACATGGACCATAATGGGTGCTTCCAGTTTAGGACTTGGTACAGTTGTTGTGTTGCTTCTTTAGCTTTAATTTTGGGTATTTAGTTTGGAGACATTATTAATTTTTTATGAGTTCTATTTATACATGCATTGCAGGATGGTGTTTGGGTTTCCTTATATATATATATGTGTATCTTGGAGTTTATGTGGATGATTTATATTATCTACCAATATCAATTCTTATAATTTTTAATGCCTCCCATATTGTGATATTTGTACACCATTGGTGTTGGCCTCCTACTTGGGGCCTTTTAGAGGCGGGACTTGGTTGTCATTATCTCCCTTTCTTCATTTCCATCCCATGAGGGGTATCTTTGGAGGGATTCGGTCATGAAAATGTGGTATCAAAGTTTATATTTGAGATATAAGATACATTTTGGATATAGGAATAGTTAGTATTGCATGGGATGGTATGGTAACAATTTTAGTTGACCTTAGTACATGATAGAGGCTAATGAGACTGGTTAAGACATGTGTTTTTAGGGCCCCTATGATATAGTTCATGGTATCTAAACTTATTGAATGGCCAAGTGATATTGACCTTCTTGTAGGGTTGAGACCTAGGAAAAGTACATGAATTATAATGACTTGTTTTCTTATTTGAATTATGTTGTTTTTGTAATGTTAAAATGGATAAAATTAAAGAAATAAATTAAAATAAATCTTAATAAAGTTACATACTACTCGAGCATAGGAAATACTTGTGTACCGTTCATCTATGGATCTATTTCGTTTTCCACATGTGGCTTAGGTAGTTGAGGATCAGCAGGCTAATATGGTTGATCACTATAGGGTTGACCCAGTTGAGGAGGATGATCAGTGGTAAAAGATGTTTCTTTCTTTCCAAAGGAAAGCTTTTGGAAAGTATGAGTACGTTGTTTCAGACTTAGAGATAGAGAGTTGGCTAGAGGATCTTGAGATTTATTTCAATTTTATCTGGGCCCCGATGGAGTATTGGTTCCCTTTTTCTATCAATCAGATGCATGGAATTTTGCATCAGTGGTGGAGACTGTATCTCAGAGAGAAGAATGAGGATGAAATTTTGGGGATTGAATTATAAAAGGAGTTACTAGAAGAGTTTCTTTTGCCATCTATGATGTGTAGGATAGAAATAATGATGTAGATGCTCAATATACAAGATGGGGGTAAATTGTACACTTTAAAAATTTATTTAAACAAAGGAAAGAGATAAGTTTAACAATGTTAAACTAAGAAAATTCACAACACCTCTAACACCAATTTAAAAATTGAAAAAATGAAGTTATAAACTTCAAGTTCTATATACTTTCTTAAAACTGGAAAGAGATTCCAAAAGTAGGTTTTGGAAATATGGATCTGGAAATTAAAACTTAACTAAAGATTTCAATATGATATTCTACCTTAAATCATATATAATCTAAATGAAAAAAAGTACAAGTAAGGAAGTATAAGAAATTTATACTTTCCATAATATTACAAAATGTAGTGGAAACAATCAAGTAGTAAAAACTACAAGTAACAAGATATAAGTCTTTTAACCCAAAGAGAAGGGTATCCAACAACCTTGGATAAAGGTCCCTTGATTTATACTTTCAAGCAAGTCTGTCTTACCCACACCAGGGTAAGCCCACGATATGAAGATCGAAATCTCTGTCTTGCTATCCCCGCAAGCCCTCAACTTCAAGGTAATTGGAACCTCTGTCTTCCTCAGCAAGGAAGCCCTCAAACTTTAAGGTAGTCGACACCTCTGTCTTCCTATCCCCGGAAGTCCTCGAATGAAATCACCAACATTCGGAGTCGCACGAAGCAAAAACTGGACGAGCAGTTCAGTACCCACAAGGCATGAAAAGCATTCTCTCTCTAGAAATCACCTTAGCAGCGTGTGGTCTCTAGATCGATCAACTTCATTATATTTTGAGATCTTTCAAATTATCTCCTATTTATAGTAAAATTTCAAATGGTTGGCTCCCTCCTCCAACGGTCATATTTTCCATGAAACTCGGAGGGAACTGTACATGTGTAACTCAGCCAACGGTTAATTAGAAACAGAAAAGACGACATCTTTTTATAACAAACCATGTATAACAGAAAGCACGACATCGTTTTGAAATGAAACATATGTAAATTAAATCTTATAAATATTTCGGAGTTAAAGAAAACTAAGTGTAACACCCTAAGCCTCCACGGTACGTTTCCCTTCAACTAATGCAATGGCGTGCATTGTACGCAACTTTGAGATTTTAACACACCACAACCAATTAAACTAGCCGTTATGAATAGTAATACCTACTTTTTAAAATTTTATAAATTCTATTTCTCAAAATGGACTTCATTTTTGGATTCGGAATATCGAAATTAGCCTAGGGTAAAATTTTGGTACTTTTCGGATAACTTTCATATTTTGATGAATAGTGAAAATTACTAAATTTTAATTAAAAACAACTTTTTTAATAAAAATAATTAATAGTGATAAATTATGAATTTGAGTGGTTTTAAATTATATTTATAATATATTTTTACCATGTAATACAATGTGGGTCATTGAACATAATTTCTCATTTAAACCAAACAAAAACAAGTGCCAATCATTTGATAGTTATTATCTCTTAAAAACACGCTTTTTGTTTTAACAACGGGAATTAATTTTAAATTAATTTCTGCCACTTCTTTATTTTGAATTTAGAAAAATGGATTCCATATTTTGAATCAGGATGTTCAAATTGTGTAAATAGGTTACTTTTATTTTTAGACATTTTGGATAATTACTTCGGTAAATATTTTATTTATCATGGTTAAAGGGTAAATCCAGTAAACAAGGGTTACAAAATAATATTATAATAATACTAAATTACCCTAAAACGTGTCTTAAACCTATTTGTTAATACATGGTCGACCATGGGCATATTTGGGTCGATTTTGGGACCCCATGGATCCACTTGTAAGTGATAATGACACTTTATTTTAATGAAGTTAAAATAAATAAAAAATGACACAAGCATATATCTTTTAGAAAAACAATTGTTACATAGGGTTATAAATGTTCTATTTTAGGCTATAAATATTCATTAGAAATATAAAAAGATTTCCTACATAAATATATTTTATTTATAATTTTTAGACCTTAAATAAGTTAATTTATTTATGACACAATGGTGATGCAGTAATTACCATAATAGTGAAAAATTAGAATAATTGATATTATAAATACCCAAATAGATATAATTTGAGACTTTTATTGAATTACACTAATTTTCTAGGTTAATATGACATATTAATATTGATTTAATTAACTTTTTTCAAAGTAATCATTCTGTTATGTGTTTCTCAAAAATCAACTATTGAATAGTGTCAAAATTGACAAAAAAGAGTTTTTAAAACAAATATTATATTATTAATTGATATTAAATTCCTAAAAAAATATAAGGTTTGGACAAGAGACTTATATCATGATAGGTATATTATTAATTGACAACTTTTGGGTCTCTTGGATGTATATAGTAAGTATATTAACTATATAATATAAAAATACAAAGTGACATGGTAAATGTCAAACTAATTAACTAAGAGTTAAAACTAAAAGATAAGGTTAATATAGTGACCCAACCCTGTCTAAATTATATTGGATGAATGTTTTTTGACCTATCCCCACCTTAAAATTTGAATAATCAACTTTTTAGCCATTCGAAAGTGAATATGAATTTATTATAAATTAATATTTCTAGATTTTCCATATGTGGCCCTCACCCAACTTATAAAAGGGCACTCCTACTTCTCATTTATTTACACCTTCAAAGCCTTTTGGTTCGTCCAACCCCTTCCCAAATACTCTCTAAACTTCCCTAAATACAACCTAGAGGCATTAGTTTGATCAGAAAGCCAACCTATGGAGCCCTTTTGATCAAATCAAAAGGAAGAACCCGAAGAAGAGGTAATGTTTTCACCACCCCTTTTCAAGTTCCTTTCTTCTTCCACTTATTCATTATTTGTTATTACCATTATAAAATAATAACTCCAGTATCATATATATACTGTGAAGTTATTATAAATATTATACAACCATATTCATTATTCTATCCATCCTTTTAATAACATGTCACCATACGTGCGTACGTACGGCTTACCGTCTCCATGTCGTGGTGTAATTGTTATTCAATATATTATTATTTAGATGGGAATAATAATGATGTGTAACTCATGTAAATAATAAATATAACATGATAATTATTCTTTATATATGATATACTATCCAATTATATATTATTTTAATATCAAAAGAATGATATTGTCGCTCGTGCGTACGTACGGACTACCGTCTCCACAAACGCGACGAGATTCATTCTCCATCATATCCATTCAAGTATAATTATAATTTAATGATTTAAAAATAGTATCTAAGTACTTGATATCATTATGGATATGAATAATATACATCCCATTAATAAATAATATGGCTCACATAACAAAGAATATAAAGTAAAATGAACCCGTTAACACCCGAAATGACGATAATTCTAAGATATTATTAACAAATCAATGTTAAAAGATCATATATGATATAATATTAAAGTACATTATTCTTTTATAATTCAATAAAAATTGTTTCACCATTATACAGGAGGTTAACCTACCGTCGACCAAGGAAAAAGTACAAAGTAAGGGGTTTCTTATCTCACTCTTAAATTCGTGAGAATTCCATTGTTCACCACTTATTTATTACATGTGGTGTATGTGTACTACCCATGATTGTATTCATTGTGTAACATAATTTAGTTTATGGGTATTTACATCATCATTTTATGATCCTTCTTTCATGGGTGCATTTTTCATAAGTTACCAAATCGATAAGGGAATTTGAGATTTCAATTTCCACTCATTTGGATTTACGCATATTTCATTGATTATATTACTCAAAGATTATGTGTGGAATCACTATTCATTTGATTATGTCATAATTTCCACTCCCTTTTCAGTGGATATACTTTTGATACACATAATCACTCCATTGATTAATTCTCAAGTGATCGGTATGAACTTGATAAGAGTAATTTTAACTCAATCTTCATTTATTGGGTTAAATATCCAATTCATTGGTGTTGTTTATTTCAAGAATATGTGTGAATGTCATATGATTGATTTACACTAAATATCCTATCATATTGAGTGTATTTATATTTTTCACACATAATTATGTCGTTGATTTATCCTTAACCTAAGGATACGACCTTTATGAGAGATTTCATCTCAATTTAAATTCCATTGAGACTTCATTGTTGTTATACACCAGATCACTTTTATGTGGTGTATATAATGTACTTTGAAATAGTATATCATGAATCCCTTTATTATCATGATATTACAAAGTTTTGATTACCTCAATTATTTTTATTCAAGTGTCTCTCTTTTGGTTAGAATCTCTACCTAAAATACCATTTTTAAATGTTTTGAAGACTTATTCATCTAAATCTTTCTCATTAATGTCCATGTTTTAAAATTGGTTTTAAGGATTTATTTATATGGACATTAATGTTTTAAAATTAAAACTCCTTTTAAAAAGTTTCAAAGTGGTATGGGACACTTTGATTCAAAAGTCTATTTTTAAATGGCTTCTTGACAAATAGTGTGACTTTTAAATGTTTTCATGAAAAGGGGGATATTTCTCTCAAATAGTTTTGATGATTATTTTCATCTATGTCAACATCCTTCATTATTCTTGATTGAGGTTAATGTGATACAATACAATCTTCCATATTGTATCGAATGAGTTATGTTTGACTGTGGATGTGCTATTTTTATACCATTCATGGTTTGTGGTAAAAGTATTGACATTTTGTATGCTAGTTTTAATACGAATGTTTATGTTATGTTTAAACCTATTCATATGAGGAATTCATTGGAATTAATAAGTTATGGGTGGAGCCCGCTATAGCTCCTCGATGCATCAGTAGGTATCATGAGACAAACTAGTGTCTTGGCACAAGGCCTTGGAAAAATCTTATTTGTAGTCTTGGCACGAGGCCTTGGCTATGTGGTTATGATAGTCTGGAATTATGAATTCCATCATTATGAAAGTGGTTATTGATATTTCATGTGATCATTCGACTAGTAGAATATCCATGAGAGTAAGTAAATGGAATTAATTTATTTTATCTTTTCTATTTTATGCTGAAGTTCAAGTTTAAAAGGCTTTCGTTTTAGTTATAAACTGCCTTAAGTGTTTATGCTTATCTATGAAAGCTTCTGCTATAATGTTATCCTTACTGAGCATCTGAGCTCACCCCTTTCAATGTTTTATTTTTCCTAGGATTATGAAGAAGTAATTTATGAATGACCTACAGGGATAGTATGAGGGGATATGAAGAAAAGATGTTGTTGTAGTTTTTTTACCTTATGATGTAATATAAGACTTATGAATATATCTAGTGTTTCCATGACTACTAAACTAATCAGTCTTTCGAGACTTGATCCTTTGTGATCATGACAATGTTATGTAATAATGCACCGACTCTGGGTATCTAGGGTCGGGGCGTTACAGTTTGTATCAGAGAAAGTTTAGTACAAACCTTGGAAGCTAGATTTAGATAAACTCTGATTAGAGCACGTAGACCTAAGATGAAATTTGAGTATTAGTATAGAAGAACTTCCTAGAATTTTGGTATTGTAGAGATTTTGTGAGTTTTCCGAGCAATACATCCCTGTCTGGATACGAGCAGGTAGAGGTGGCTCTGGCACAGATGTACCTAGGGGAAAAACCCGAAAACACCGCTTTGAGCTAGACTGGAACGGGAACTGGTGCACGACAATGGGCCTTGTTGCACTCTTGGTTACGACACTCCTGGGGGATATGCTTAGGATAATTTACATTTTCTTTACAAACCAATTTAAGTAATATATATATATATAATATGAGAGTAAATGACCTTGGTTAATCCTAATATGTTTCAAATTGAGAATATGGTGACATGTTAATCTCTAAATGATTTTACGACTACTGTTACTCACACAATGCTTTCTGTTTTTAGTCAATGGCTGGATTCCAAGGAAGTCATGGTGAATTTGATAATGATGTACAAGGTGGGAATGGTGGTGGAAATGAGCAATAAAATGGAATGTTGATAGGCGTAAAAGATATCGTCTTTATGCCAAATCAGTTTTCCAAAAATATGATCAACAAAATATATATTAACCAACTCCCAGACTCAACAAGGAAGAAAAATGTGATGAATGATAAGAGCTCCAGCAATGGGGACCATGGGGAAAAGAACCCTCAATTTTCATCATGCAGGAAATGTGGAAGAAGACACCCGGGAAAGTGTCTCAATGGGACCACGAAATTCTTTACGTGCGGGAAGGAAGGACATAAAGTGACGAATTGCCGAAGAAAATTGAAGAGTACTCTGGAAGAAGATAAAAATGGTCCCAACAGTCCATTTATAGTCATTTGTCGTAAATGTATGGGACCTGTCCATTACCCGAGTTAATATCTTATTCTATAGGATATTATCATGGTCAAAGAAGAAGCTATGTGGAAATAAATGGTCGGAGAAATGTTTAAAAAGTATTAGCGCTCATTGTTGATGGGTTTACTTTGGAATAATTTTCTCTTTTATTTGTAACCCCGCAGTTTTCCATGTGAGAATGATATTTGAGAAAGAATTGTCTCTTTTCTTGTGGATATAGGTAGAAATAACCATTTGGTTTTATATGATCATTGGGGATTGAGAGAATTATAAGTTAATATAATTTGGGATAAAAATGCAAGGTATGATATAACATTTGTGGTTAAATTATGTTATTTTGAGGAATTTATCTCATTTTGGTAATATTATAAAATATAGTTTTTGAAAAAGGACAGCACGTAGACCGTGTGACAACCCGTCGCGTCGGACAAAGCTGTGGGAATCGAACCCACAACCAAAGTGCGATTGGTATTTATCGCCTACCACTGGACTACGTGAAGTCCCTGGTTAGTGTGACTATTTTTTTAGTTAAATGATTTTATTGATCAATAATATGTTGATTTGGGTTCTTATGTCTTATCAAATGAATACCCTTAGTATAGGAAAATGATTTGTTGATTAAGTGATAAATGTTGTTTTGGAAGATGTTCACTTTGTTGGGAACACTATATGTCCAAGGAAAATAGAATACTATGGGATGTCATTAGAGGAGTAATGGTGGATTTTTATCTATGTTTTTATTGTCGATCTATAGTGATTTGGGTTATTTATGGAAATTATTAACCTATAATAAAGAATATGTGATTAGGTTAATTACTTTTAACTATGTGACTTTAAGAGTAGATGATGTCATTTGGAGATAAAATTTAACGTGGAAGACTACATTCTTATAAGTTTTGGGTTTCAATATTAGTTTGGATTATACTGAAGGATTTTAAGGAAAATTTGTTATTGAATGGTATTTATTTAACTTTGGGGTATTGTTGGTTTAATTTTAGAAATTAAGATTAGTATTTTTTTTCTTTCTCTAATGGAATATACATTTGGGGGATCATCAGATCTTATACTAACCATTTTGGTTTTGATTAATCTCTAAAGACAAGTTAAATATATATTTTATCCTACATGGATCATGTATTTCTATAGAAGTTTATTCTAGCTCTTTTATTATGACCATGTCTTCCTGAATACTCATTGTTCAAAAAAAATAAGTTAGTGGTAAAAAGTTATTAAATAATGAAACTCTACATAAAAAGTAAGTATATTTCTTTATGTTCTTATTCAATATCATAAATGAATTCCTCGTCCTTATGTAATGTAACTTAAAACAAAAAAAAATGTTGTCTGTTTACTTTCCTACTAGGAGACTAATGGCTGTTTGTCCCAACACAAGTTTGTGGTTTTCTTATTGTTAACTTTCTCCTGATCATGATTTCTATCCCTCTCCATCAGAACTTTACACTTAGTTTATCATCCATATCCATGTTTTCCTACATGGATTCCGAATATGGGTTATCTTGGATGACCTTTATACCTCTCTTTCTCTCTTTTAAAGTGATAGTTTTATTGACTCTTTTTCTGATGTGGGACTTTCCATTATATTCCCAAGTGAAATTTTTAAAATTGCGAGGATGCAATTTATTGAAGGAGGGGAGAATGTAACTCCCCAAGCTTCCACGGTATGTTTCCCTTCAACTAATGCAATGGCGTGCATTGTACACAACTTTGAGATTTTAACACACCACAACCAATCAAACTAGCCGTTATGAATAGTAATACCTACTTTTTAAAATTTTATAAATTCTATCCCTCAAAATGGACTTCATTTTTGGATTCGGAATATCTAAATTATCCTAGGGTAAAATTTTGGTACTTTTCGGATAACTTTCATATTTTGATGAATAGTGAAAATTACTAAATTTTAATTACAAACAAATTTTTTAATAAAAATAATTAATAGTGATAAATTATGAATTTGAGTGGTTTTAAATTATATTTAGAATATATTTTTACCATGTAATACAATGTGGGTCATTGAACATAATTTCTCATTTAAACCAGACAAAAACAAGTGCCAATCCTTTGATAGTTATTATCTCTTAAAAACACGCTTTTTGTTTTAACAACGGGAATTAATTTTAAATTAATTTCTGCCACTTCTTTGTTTTGAATTTGGAAAAATGGATTTCATATTTGGAATCAGGATGTTCAAATTGTGTAAATAGGTTACTTTTATTTTTAGACATTTTGGATAATTACTTCGGTAAATATTTTATTTACCATGGTTAAAGGGTAAATCCGGCAAACAAGGGATAAAAAATAATATTATAATAATACTAAATTACCCTAAAACGTGTCTTAACCCTATTGGTTAATACATTGTCGACCATGAGCATCTTTGGGTCGATTTTGGGACCCCATGGATCCACTTGTAAGTGATAATGACACATTATTTTAATTAAGTTAAAATAAATACAAAAATGACACCAGCATATATCTTTTAGAAAAACAATTTTTAAATAGGGTTATATATGTTTCATTTTAGACTGAAAATATTCATTATAAATCTAAAAATATTTCCTACATAGTGATATTTTATTTATAACTTTTAGACATTAAATAAGTTAATTTATTTATGACACAATGGTGATGAAGTAATTACCATAATAGTGAAAAATTATAATAATTGATATTATAAATACCCAATTAAATATAATTTGAGACTTTTATTGAATTAAACTAATTTTCTAGGTTAATAGGACATATTAGGATTGATTTAAGTAACTTTTTTCGAAGTAATCATTCTGTAATGTGTTTCAAAAAAATCAACTATTGAATAGTGTCAAAATTGACATAAAAGAGTTTTTAAAACAAATATTATATTATTAATTGATATTAAATTCCTAAAAAATAAAATTATTGGCAAATAGACTTTTATAATGATAGGTATATCATTAATATACCACTTGGGGGTCTCTTGGATGTATATAGTAAGTTTATTAACTATATAATATAAAAATACAAAGTGACATGGTAAATGTCAAACTAATTAACTAAGAGTTAAAACTAAAAGATAAGGTTAATATAGAGACCCAAACCTGTCTAAATTCTATTGGATGAATGGTTTTAGACCTATACCCACCTTAACATTTTAATAAGAAACTTTTAAGCCATTAGAAACCGAATATTAATTTATTATATATTAATATTTCTAGATTTTCCAAAGGTGACCCTCACCCCACTTATAAAAGGGCACTCCTACTTCTCATTTATTCACACCTTCAAAGCCTTTTTGTTCGGACAACCCCTGACCATATACTCTCTAAACTTCCCTCAATACAACCTAGAGGCCTTAGTTTGATCATAAAGCCAACCTAAGGAGCCCTTTTGATCAAATCAAAAGGAAGAACCCGAAGAAGAGGTAATGTTTTCACCACCGCTTTTCAAGTTCCTTTCTTCTTCCACTTCTTCTTTCATTGTTATTACAATTATAAAATAATAACTCCAGTATAATATATATACTGTGAAGTTATTATAAATATGGTACAACCATATTCATTATTCTTTTCATCCTTTGATAACATGTCACCATACGTGCGTACGTATGGCTTACCGTCTCTACGCCGTGGTGTAATTGTTATTCAATATATTATTATTTGGATGGGTATAATAATGACGTGTAAATCATGTAAATAATAAACATAACATGATAATGATTCTGTATATATGATATACCATCCAATTATATATTATTTTAATATCAAAAGAATGATATTGTCGCTCGTGTGTATATACGGACTACCGTCTCCATAAACGCGATGAGATTCATTCTCCATCATATCCATTAAAGTATAATTATAATTTTATGATTTAAAAATAGTATCTAATGACTTGATATCATTCTGGATATGAATAATATACATCCCATTAATAACTAATATGGCTCACATAACAAAGAATATAAAGTAAAATTAACCCGTTAACACCCGAAATGACGATAATTCTAAGATATTATTAACAAATCAATGTTAAAAGATCATATATGATATCATATTAAAGTAAATTATTCTTGTATAATTCAATAACAATTATTTCACCATTATACAGGAGGTTAACCTACCATCGACCAAGGAAAAAGTACAAAGTAAGGGGTTTCTTATCTCACTCTTAATTTCGTGAGAATTCCATTGTTCACCACTTATTTATTGCATGTGGTGTATGTGTACTACCCATGATTGTATTCATTGTCTAATATAATTTAGTTTATGGGTATTTACATCATCATTTTATGATCCTTCTTTCATGGTTTCATGTTTCATAAGTTACCAAATCGATAAGGGAATTTGAGATTTCAATTTCCACTCATTTGGCTTTACGCATATTTCATTGATTATATTACTCCAAATTTTGTGTGGAATCACTATTCATTTGATTATGTCATAATTTCCACTCCCTTTTCTGTGGATATACTTTTGATACACATAATCACTCCATTGATAAATTCTCAAGTGATCGGTATGAACTTGATAAGAGTAATTTTAACTCAATCTCCATTTGTTGGGTTAAATATCCAATTCATTGGTGTTGTTTTTTCAAGAATATGTGTGAATGTCATCTGATTGATTTACACTAAATATCCAATCATATTGAGTGTATTTATATTTTTCACACATAATTATGTTGTTGATTTATCCTTAACCTAAGGATACGGCCTTTATGAGAGATTTCATCTCAATTTAAATTCCATTGAGACTTCATTGTTGTTATACACCAAATCACTTTTATGTGGTGTATATAATGTACTTTGACATAGTATATCATGAATCCCTTTATTCTCATGATATTAAAAAGTTTTGATTACCTCAATTATTTGTATTCAAGTGTCTCTCTTTTGGTTAGAATCTCTACCTAAAATACCATTTTTCAATGTTTTGAAGACTTATTCATCTAAATATTTCTCATTAATGTCCATGTTTTAAAAATGGTTTTAAGGATTTATTTATATTGACATTAAAGTTTTAAAATTAAAACTCCATTTAGATAGTTTCAAAGTGGTATGGGACACTTTGATTCAAAAATCTATTTTTAAATGGCTTCTTGACAAATAGTGTGACTTTTAAATGTTTTCAAGAAAGGGGGATATTTCTCTCAAATAGTTTTGATGATTATTTTCATCTATTTCAACATCCTTCATTATTCATGATTGAGGTTAATGTGATACAATACAATCTTCCATATTGTATCGAATGAGTTATGTTTGACTGTGGATGTGCTATTTTTATTCCATTCATGGTTTGTGGTAAAAGTATTGACATTCCGTATGCTAGTTTTAATACGAATGTTTATGTTATGTTTAAACCTGTTCATATGAGGAATGCATTGGACTTAATAAGTTACGGGCGGAGCCCGCTATAGCTCCTCGATGCATCGGTTGGTCTCATGAGACAAACTAGTGTCTTGGCATAAGGCCTTGGCAAAATCTTATTTGTAGTCTTGGCACGAGGCCTTGGCTATGTGGTTATGATAGTCTGGCATTATGCATTCCATCATTATGAAAGTGGTTATTGATATTACATGTGATCATTCGACTAGTAGAATATCCATGTGAGTAAGTAAATGGAATTAATTTATTTTATATTTTCCATTTTATTCTGAAGTTCAAGTTTAAAAGGCTTTCGTTTTAGTTATAAACTGCCTTAAGTGTTTATGCTTATTTATGAATGCTTCTGCTATAATGTTATCTTTACTGAGCATCTGAGCACACCCCTTTCAATGTTGTATTTTTACCAGGATTATGAAGAAGTAATTTATGAATGACCTGCAGGGATATTATGAGGGGATGAAGACAAGATATTGTTGTAGTTTTTTTACCTTATGATGTAATGTAAGACTTATGAATATATCTAGTGTTTCCAAGACTACTAAAATAATCGGTCTTTCGAGAATTGATCCTTTGTGATCATGCCAATGTTATGTAATAATGCACCGACTCTAGGTATCTAGGTTCGGGGTGTTACAGTTGGTATCAGAGGAAGTTTAGTACAAACCTTGGAAGTTAGATTTAGATAAACTCTGATTAGAGCACGTAGACCTAAGATGAACTTTGAGGATTAGTATAGAATCACTTCCTAGAATTTTGGTATTGTAGAGATTTTGTGATTTTTCCAAGAAATACATCCCTGTCTAGATACGAGCAGGTAGAGGTGGCTCTAGCATAGATGTACCTTGGGCTAAAACCCAAAAACACCGCTTTGAGCTAGACTCGAATGGGAACTGGTGCACGACAATGGGACTTGCTACACTCTTGGTTACGACACTGCCGGGGGATATGCTTAGGATAATTTACATTTTCTTTAGAAATCGATTTAAGTAATATATATATAAGATGAGAGTAAATGACCTTGGTTAATCCTAATATGTTTCAAATTGAGAATATGGTGACATGTTAATCTTTAAATGATTTTACGACTACTGTTACTCACACAATGCTTTCTGGTTTTAGTCAATGGCTGGATTCCAAGGAAGTCATAGTGACATTGAGAATGATGTACAAGGTGGGAATAGTGGTGGCAATGAGCAACAAAATGAAATGTTGATAGGCGTAAAAGTTATCATCATTAAGACGAATCAGTTTTCCAAAAATATGATCAACAACATATATATTAACTAACTCCCAGACTCAAGAAGGAAGAGAAAGGTGATGAATGATAAGAGCTCCAGCAATGGAGACCATGGAGAAAAGAACCCTCAATTTTCATCATGCAGGAAATGTGGAAGGAGACACCTAGGAAAGTGTCTCAATGGGACCACGAAATGCTTTACCTGCAGGAAGGAAGGACATAAAGTGAAGAATTTCCGAAGAAAAATGAAGAGTACTATGGAAGAAGATAAAAATGGTCCCAAGAGTCCATTTACAGTCATTTTCTGTAAATGTAGGGGACCTGGCCATTACCCGAGTGAATTTCCTATTCTATAGGATATTATCTTGGTCAAAGAAGAAGATATGTGGAAATAAATGGTCGGAGAAATGTTTAAAAAGTATTAGCGCTTCTTGTTGACGGGTTTACTTTGGAATAATTTTCTCTTGTATTTGTAACCCCGCAGTTTTCCATGTGAGAATGATATTTGAGGAAGAATTGTCTCTTCTCTTGTGGATATAGTTAGAAATAACCATTTGGTTTCATATGATCATTGGGGTTTGAGAGAATTATAAGTTATTATAATTTGGGATGAAAATGCAAGGTATGATATAACATTTGTGGTTAAATTATGTTATTTTGAGGAATTTATCTCATTTTGGTAATATTATAAAATATAGTTTTTGAAAAAGGACAACACGTAGACCGTGTGACAACCCGTCGTGTCGGAAAAAGCTGTGGGAATCGAACCCACAACCAAAGTGTGATTGGGATTTATCATCTACCACTGGACTACGTGAAGTCCCTGGTTAGTGTGACTATTTTTTTAGTTAAATGATTTTATTGATCAATAATATGCTGATTTGGGTTCTTATGTCTTATCAAATGAATACCCTTAGTATAGGAAATTGATTTGGTGATTAAGTGATAAATGTTGTTTTGTAAGATGTTCACTTTGTTGGGAACACTATATGTCCAAGGAAAATAGAATACTATGGGATGTCATTAGAGGAGTAATGGGGGATTTTTATCTATGTTTTTATTGTGGATCTATAGTGATTTGGGTTATTTATGGAAATGATTAACCTATAATAATGAATATGTGATTAGGTTAATTACTTTTTAAGTATGTGACTTTAAGAGTAGATGATGTCATTTGGAGATACAATTTAATGTGGAAGACTACATTCTTATAATTTTTGGGTTTCAATATTAGTTTGGATTATATTGAAGGATTTTAAGGAAAATTTGTTATTGAATGGTATTTATTTAACTTTGGGGTATTGTTGGTTTAATTTTAGAAATTAAGATTAGTATTTTTTTCTTTCTCTAATGGAATATACATTTGGGGAATCATCAGATCTTATACTAACCATCTTGGTTATGATTAATCTCTAAAGACAAGTTAAATATATAGTTTATCCTACATGGATCATGTATTTCTATAGAAGTTTATTCTAGCTCTTTTATTATGACCAAGTCTTCTTGAATACTCATTGTTCAAAAAAAATATGTTAGTGGTAAAAAGTTATTAAATAATGAAACTCTACTTAAAAATTAAGTATATTTCTTTATGTTATTATTCAATATCATAAATGAATTCCTCGTCCTTATGTAATGTAACTTAAAACAAAAAAAATGTTGTCCGTTTACTTTCCTACTAGGAGACTAATGGTCGTTTGTCCCAACACAAGTTTGTGGTTTTCTTATTGTTAACTTTCCACTGATCATGATTTCTATCCCTCTCCATCAGAACTTTACACTTTGTTTATCATCCATATCCATGTTTTCCTACATGGAATCCGAATATGGGTTATCTTGGATGACCTTTATACCTCTCTTTCTTTCTTTTAAAGTGATAGTTTTATTGACTCTTTTTCCAATGTGAGACGTTCCATTATATTCCCAAGAACAATTTTAAAAATTTTGAGGATGAAATTTATTGAAAGAGGGGAGAATGTAACACCCCAAGCTTCCACGGTACGTTTCCCTTCAACTAATGCAATGGCGTGCATTGTACGCAACTTCGAGATTTTAACACACCACAACCAATCAAACTAGCCGTTATGAATAGTAAAACCTACTTTTTAAAATTTTATAAATTTTGTCTCTCAAAATGGACTTCCTTTTTGGATTCGGAATATCAAAATTATCCTAGGGTAAAATTTTTGTACTTTTCGGATAACTTTCATATTTTGATGAATAGTGAAAATTACTAAATTTTAATTAAAAACAACTTTTTTAATCAAAATAATTAATAGTGATAAATTATAAATTTGAGTGGTTTTAAAGTATATTTAGAATATATTTTTACCATGTAATACAATGTGTGTTATTGAACATAATTTCACATTTAAACCAGACATAAACAAGTGCCAATCTTTTGATAGTTATTATCTCTTAAAAACACGCTTTTTGTTTTAACAACGGGAATTAATTTTAAATTAATTTCTGCCACTTCTTTGTTTTGAATTTGAAAAAATGGATTCCATATTTGGAATCAGGATGTTCAAATTGTGTAAATAGGTAACTTTTATTTTTATACATTTTGGATAATTACTTCGGTAAATATTTTATTTACCATGGTTAAAGGGTAAATCCAGTAAACAATTGTTAAAAAATAATATTATAATAATACTAAATTACCCTAAAACGTGTCTTACCCTATTGGTTAATACATGGTCGACCATGGGCATCTTTGGGTCGATTTTGGGACCCCATGGATCCCCTTGTAAGTGATAATGACACTTTATTTTAATTAAGTTAAAATAAATACAAAAATGACACAAGCATATATCTTTTAGAAAAACAATTGTTAAACAGGGTTATAGATGTTGGATTTTAGACTATAAATATTTATTAGAAATATAAAAAGATTTAATACATAATGATATTTTATTTATAATTTTTAAACATTAAATAAGTTAATTTATTTATGACAAAATGGTGATGCAGTAATTACCATAATAGTGAAAAATTAAAATAATTGATATTATAAATACCAAAATAAATATAATTTGAGACTTTTATTGAATTAAAATAATTTTCTAGGTTAATATGACATCTTAGGATTGATTTAAGTAACTTTTTTCTAAGTAATCATTCTGTTATGTGTTTCACAAAAATAAACTATTGAATAGTGTCAAAATTGACATAAAAGAGTTTTTAAAACAAATATTATTTTATTAATTGATATTAAATTCCTAAAAAATCTAAGGTTTGGCCAAGATAATTCTATCGTGATATTTATATCATTAATGGACCACTTGGGGGTCTTTTGGATGTATATAGTAAGTTTATTAACTATATAATATTAAAATACAAAGTGACATGGTAAATGTGAAACTAATTAACTAAGAGTTAAAACTAAAAGATAAGGTTAATATAGTGACCCAAACCTGTCTAAATTCTATTGGATGAATGGTTTTAGACCTATCCACACCTTAATATTTTAATAATCAACTTTGGAGCCATTATAAACCGAATATGAAGTTATTATAAATTAATATTTCTTGATTTTCCAAAGGTGCCCCTCACCCCACTTTTAAAAGGGCACTCCTACTTCTCATTTATTTGCACCTTAAAAGCCTTTTGGTTCGGCCAAAACCTTCCCAAATACTCTCTAAACTTCCCTCAATACAACCTATAGGCCTTAGTTTAATCAGAAAGCCAACCTAAGGAGCCCTTTTGATCAAATCAAAAGGAAGAACCCGAAGAAGAGGTAATGTTTTCACCACCCCTTTTCAAGTTCCTTTCTTCTTCCACATCTTCTTTCATTGTTATTACCATTATAAAATAATAACTCAAGTATCATATATATACAATGAAGTTATTATAAATATGGTACAACCATATTCAGTATTCTATCCATCCTTTGAATAACATGTCACCAAACGTGCGTACGTACGGCTTACCGTCTCCACGTCGTGGTGTAATTTTTATTCAATATATTATTATTTGGATGGGTATAATAATGATGTGTAACTCATTTAAATAATAAATATAACATGATAATGATTATTTATATATGATATACCATCCAATTATATATTATTTTAATATCAAAATAATGATATTGTCGCTCGTGTGTACGTACGGACTACCGTCTCCACAAATGTGATGAGATTCATTCTCCATCATATCAATTCAAGTATAATTATAATTTTATGATTTAAAAATAGTATCTAAGGACTTGATATCATTCTGGATATGAATAATATACATCCCATTAATAAAGAATATGGCTCACATAACAAAGAATATAAAGAAAAATGAACCTGTTAACACCCGAAATGACAATAATTCTAAGATATTATTAACAAATCAAGGTTAAAAGATCATATATGATATCATATTAAAGTAAATTATTCTTGTATAATTCAATAACAATTATTTCACCATTATAGAGTAGTTTAACCTACCTTTGACCAAGGAAAAAGTACAAAGTAAGGGGGTTCTTATCTCACTCTTAATTTCGTGAGAATTCCATTATTCACCACATATTTATTGCATGTGGTGTATGTGTACTACCCATGATTGTATTCATTGTGTAATATAATATAGTTTATGGGTATTTACATCATCATTGTATGATCCTTCTTTTATGGGTGCTTGTTTCATATGTTACCAAATCGATAAGTGAATTTGAGATTTCAATTTCCACTCATTTGGCTTTACGCATATTTCATTGATTATATTACTCCAAGATTATGTGTGGAATCACTATTCATATGATTATGTCATAATTTCCACTCCCTTTTCTGTGGATATACTTTTGATACAAATAATCACTCCATTGATAAATTCTCAAGTGATCGGTATGAACTTGATAAGAGTAATTTTAACTCAATCTCCATTTGTTGGGTTAAATATCCAATTCATTGGTTTTTTTTCAAGAATATGTGTGAATGTCATCTGATTGATTTACACTAAATATCCAATCATATTGAGTGTATTTATATTTTTCACACATAATTATGTCATTGATTTATCCTTAACCTTAGGATACAGCCTTTATGAGAGATTTCGTCTCAATTTAAATTCCATTGAGACTTCATTGTTGTTATACACCAAATCACTTTTATGTGGTGTATATAATGTACTTTGACATAGAATATCATGAATCCCTTTATTCTCATGATATTACAAAGTTTTTATTACCTCAATTATTTGTATTCTAGTGTCTCTCTTTTGGTTATAATCTCTACCTAAAATACCATTTTTAAATGTTTTGAAGACTTATTCATCTAAATATTTCTCATTAATGTCCATGTTTTAAAAATAGTTTTAAGGATTTATTTATATGGACATTAATGTTTTAAAATTAAAACTCCTTTTAAAAAGTTTCAAAGTGAAATGTGACACTTTGATTCAAAAATCAATTTTTAAATGGCTTCTTGACAAATAGTGTGACTTTTAAATGTTTTCAAGAAAAGGGGGATATTTCTCTCAAATAGTTTTGATGATTATTTTCATCTATGTCAACATCATTCATTATTATTGATTGAGGTTAATGTAATACAATAAAATCTTCCATATTGTATCGAATGAGTTATGTTTGACTGTGGATGTGCTATTTTTATACCATTCATGGTTTGTGGTAAAAGTATTGACATTTCGTATGCTAGTTTTAATACGAATGTTTATGTTATGTTTAAACCTGTTCATATGAGGAATTCATTGGACTTAATAAGTGACGGGTGGAGCCCGCTATAGCTCCTCGATGCATCTGTAGGTCTCATGAGACAAACTAGTGTCTTGGCACAAGGCCTTGGAAAAATCTTATTTGTAGTCTTGGCACGAGGCATTGGATATATGGTTATGATAGTCTTGCATTATGCATTCCATCATTATGAAAGTGGTTATTGATATTGCATGTGATCATTCGACTAGTAGAATATCCATGTGAGTAAGTAAATGGAATTAATTTATTTTATCTTTGTCATTTTATGATGAAGTTCAAGTTTAAAAGGCTTTCATTTTAGTTATAAACTACCTTAAGTGTTTATGCTTATCTATGAAAGCTTCTGCTATAATGTTATCCTTACTGAGCATCTGAGGTCACCCCTTTCAATGTTTTATTTTTCCCAGGATTATAAAGAAGTAATTTATGAATGACCTGCAGGGATAGTATGAGGGGATATGAAGATAAGATGTTGTTGTAGTTTTTTTTACCTTATGATGTAATGTAAGACTTATGAATATATCTAGTGTTTCCAAGACTACTAAACTAATCGATCTTTCGAGACTTGATCCTTTGTGATCATGCCAATGTTATGTAATAATGCACCGACTCTGGGTATCTAGGGTCAGGGCGTTACAGTTGGTATCAGAGAAAGTTTAGTACAAACCTTGGAAGCTAGATTTAGATAAACTCTGATTAGAGCACGTAGACCTAAGATGAACTTTGAGGATTAGTATAGAAGAACTTCCTAGAATTTTGGTATTGTAGAGATTTTGTGAGTTTTCCGAGCAATACATCCCTGTCTGGATATGAGCAGGTAGAGGTGGCTCTGGCACAGATGTACCTAGGGGTAAAACCCGAAAACACCGCTTTGAGCTAGACTCGAACGGGAACTGGTGCACGACAATGGGCCTTGCTTCACTCTTGGTTACGACAGTCCCGGAGGATATGCTTAGGATAATTTACATTTTCTTTACAAACCGATTTAAGTAATATATATATAAGATGGGAATAAATGACCTTGTTTAATCCTAATATGTTTCAAATTGAGAATATGGTGACATGTTAATCTCTAAATGATTTTACGAATACTGTTACTCACACAATGATTTCTAGTTTTAGTCAATGGCTGGATTCCAAGGAAGTCATAGTGACTTTGAGAATGATGTACAAGGTGGGAATGGTGGTGGCAATGAGCAACTAAATGGAATGTTGATAGGCGTAAAAGATATCTTCTTTATGCCAAATCAGTTTTCCAAAAATATGATCAACAACATATATATTAACCAACTCCCATACTCAACAAGGAAGAGAAAGCTGATGAATGATAAGAGCTCCAGCAATGGGGACCATGGGGAAAAGAACCCTCAATTTTCATCATGCAGGAAATGTGGAAGAAGACACCCAGGAAAGTGTCTCAATGGGACCACGAAATTCTTTACGTGCGGGAAGGAAGGACATAAAGTGACGAATTGCCGAAGAAAAATGAAGAGTACTCTGGAAGAAGATAAAAATGGTCCCAAGAGTCCATTTATAGTCATTTGTCGTAAATGTATGGGACCTGGACATTACCCGAGTGAATGTCTTATTCTATAGGATATTATCTTGGTCAAAGAAGAAGCTATGTGGAAATAAATGGTCGGAGAAATGTTTAAAAAGTATTAGCGCTCCTTGTTGATGGGTTTACTTTGGAATAATTTTCTCTTGTATTTGTAACCCCGCAGTTTTCCATGTGAGAATGATATTTGAGGAAGAATTGTCTCTTTTCTTGTGGATATAGGTAGAAATAACCATTTGGTTTTATATGATCATTGGGGTTTGAGAGAATTATAAGTTATTATAATTTGGGATTAAAATGCAAAGTATGATATAACATTTGTGGTTAAATTATGTTATTTTGAGGAATTTATCTCATTTTGGTAATATTATAAAATATAGTTTTTGAAAAAGGACAGCACGTAGACTGTGTGACAACCCGTCGCGTCGGACAAAGCTTTGGGAATCGAACCCACAACCAAAGTGCGATTGGTATTTATCGCCTACCACTGGACTACATGAAGTCCCTGGTTAGTGTGACTATTTTTTTAGTTAAATGATTTTATTGATCAATAATATGTTGATTTGGGTTCTTATGTCTTATCAAATGAATACCCTTAGTATAGGGAAATGATTTGGTGATTAAGTGATAAATGTTGTTTTGAAAGATGTTCAATTTGTTGGGAACACTATATGTCCAAGGAAAATAGAATACTATGGGATGTCATTAGAGGAGTAATGGTGGATTTTTATCTATGTTTTTATTGTCGATCTATAGTGATTTGGGTTATTTATGGAAATGATTAACCTATAATAAAGAATATGTGATTAGGTTAATTACTTTTAACTATGTGACTTTAAGAGTAGATGATGTCATTTGGAGATACAATTTAACGTGGAAGACTACATTCTTATAAGTTTTGGGTTTCAATATTAGTTTGGATTATATTGAAGGATTTTAAGGAAAATTTGTTATTGAATGGTATTTATTTAACTTTGGGGTATTGTTGGTTTAATTTTAGTAATTAAGATTAGTATTTTTTTCTTTCTCTAATGGAATATACATTTGCGGGATCATCAGATCTTATACTAACCATTTTGGTTTTGATTAATCTCTAAAGAAAAGTTAAATATATAGTTTATCCTACATGGATCATGTATTTCTATAGAAGTTTATTCTAGCTCTTTTATTATGACCATGTCTTCTTGAATACTCATTGTTCAAAAAAAATAAGTTAGTGGTAAAAAGTTATTAAATAATGAAACTCTACATAAAAAGTAAGTATATTTCTTTATGTTATTAGTCAATATCATAAATGAATTCCTCGTCCTTATGTAATGTAACTTAAAACAAAAAAAATGTTGTCCGTTTACTTTCCTACTAGGAGACTAATGGCTGTTTGTCCCAACACAAGTTTGTGGTTTTCTTATAGTTAACTTTCTCCTGATCATGATTTCTATCCCTCTTCATCAGAACTTTACACTTAGTTTATCATCCATATCTATGTTTTCCTACATGGAATCCAAATATGGGTTATCTTGGATGACCTTTATACCTCTCTTTCTTTCTTGTAAAGTGATAGTTTTATTGACTCTTTTTCTGATGTGGGACTTTCCATTATATTCCCAAGCGCAATTTTTAAAATTGCGAGGATGCAATTTATTGAAGGAGGGTAGAATGTAACTCCCCAAGCTTCCACGGTATGTTTCCCTTCAACTAATGCAATGGCGTGCATTGTACGCAACTTCGAGATTTTAACACACCACAACCAATCAAACTAGCCGTTATGAATAGTAATACCTACTTTTTAAAATTTTATAAATTCTATCCCTCAAAATGGACTTCATTTTTGGATTCGGAATATCTAAATTATCCTAGGGTAAAATTTTGGTACTTTTCGGATAACTTTCATATTTTGATGAATAGTGAAAATTACTAAATTTTAATTAAAAACAAATTTTTTAATAAAAATAATTAATAGTGATAAATTATGAATTTGAGTGGTTTTAAATTATATTTAGAATATATTTTTACCATGTAATACAATGTGGGTCATTGAACATAATTTCTCATTTAAACCAGACAAAAACAAGTACCAATCCTTTGATAGTTATTATCTCTTAAAAACACGCTTTTTGTTTTAACAACGGGAATTAATTTTAAATTAATTTCTGACACTTCTTTGTTTTGAATTTGGAAAAATGGATTCCATATTTGGAATCAGGATGTTCAAATTGTGTAAATAGTTTACTTTTATTTTTAGACATTTTGGATAATTACTTAGGTAAATATTTTATTTACCATGGTTAAAGGATAAATCCGGCAAACAAGGGATAAAAAATAATATTATAATAATACTAAATTACCCTAAAACGTGTATTAACCCTATTGGTTAATACATTGTCGACCATGGGCATCTTTGGGTCGATTTTGGGACCCCATGGATCCACTTGTAAGTGATAATGACACTTTATTTTAATTAAGTTAAAATAAATACAAAAATGACACCAGCATATATCTTTTAGAAAAACAATTTTTAAATAGGGTTATATATGTTTCATTTTAGATTGAAAATATTCATTATAAATCTAAAAATATTTCCTACATAGTGATATTTTATTTATAACTTTTAGACATTAAATAAGTTAATTTATTTATGACACAATGGTGATGAAGTAATTACCATAATAGTGAAAAATTATAATAATTGATATTATAAATACCCAATTAAATATAATTTGAGAATTTTATTGAATTAAACTAATTTTCTAGGATAATAGGACATATTAGGATTGATGTACGTAACTTTTTTCGAAGTAATCATTCTGTTATGTGTTTCAAAAAAAATCAACTATTGAATAGTGTCAAAATTGACAAAAAAGAGTTTTTAAAACAAATATTATATTATTAATTGATATTAAATTCGTAAAAAATATAATTATTGGCCAATAGACGTTTATAATGATAGTTATATCATTAATATACCACTTGGGGGTCTCTTGGATGTATATAGTAAGTTTATTAACTATATAATATAAAAATACAAAGTGACATGGTAAATGTCAAACTAATTAACTAAGAGTTAAAACTAAAAGATAAGGTTAATATAGTGACCCAAACCTGTCTAAATTATATTGGCTGAATGGTTTTATACCTATCCCCACCTTAACATTTGAATAATAAAATTTTAAGCCATTAGAAACCGAATATTAATATATTATAAATTAATATTTCTAGATTTTCCAAAGGTGACCCTCACCCCACTTATAAAAGGGCACTCCTACTTCTCATTTATTCACACCTTAAAAGCATTTTTGTTCGGCCAACCCCTGACCAAATACTCTCTAAACTTCCCTCAATACAACCTAGAGGCCTTAGTTTGATCATAAAGCCAACCTAAGGAGCCCTTTTCATCAAATCAAAAGGAAGAACCCGAAGAAGAGGTAATGTTTTCACCACCCCTTTTCAAGTTCCTTTCTTCTTCCACTTCTTCTTTCATTGTTATTAAAATTATAAAATAATAACTCCAGTATAATATATATACTGTGAAGTTATTATAAATATGGTACAACCATATTCAGTATTTTTTTCATCCTTTGATAACATGTCACCATACGTGCGTACGTATGGCTTACCGTCTCTACGCCGTGGTGTAATTGTTATTCAATATATTATTATTTGGATGGGTATAATAATGATGTGTAAATAATGTAAATAATAAATATAACATGATAATGATTCTGTATATATGATATACCATCCAATTATATATTATTTTAATATCAAAAGAATGATATTGTCGCTCGTGTGTATATACGGACTACCGTCTCCATAAACGCGATGAGATTCATTCTCCATCATATCCATTAAAGTATAATTATAATTTTATGATTTAAAAATAGTATCTAAGGACTTGATATCATTCTGGATATGAATAATATACATCCCATTAATAACTAATATGGCTCACATAACAAAGAATATAAAGTAAAAATAACCCATTAACACCCGAAATGACGATAATTCTAAGATATTATTAACAAATCAATGTTAAAAGATCATATATGATATCATAATAAAGTAAATTATTCTTGTATAATTCAATAACAATTATTTCACCATTATACAGGAGGTTAACCTACCATCGACCAAGGAAAAAGTACAAAGTAAGGGGTTTCTTATCTCACTCTTAATTTCGTGAGAATTCCATTGTTCACCACATATTTATTGCATGTGGTGTATGTGTACTACCCATGATTGTATTCATTGTGTAATATAATTTAGTTTATGGGTATTTACATCATAATTTTATGATCCTTCTTTCATGGTTTCATGTTTCATAAGTTACCAAATCGATAAGGGAATTTGAGATTTCAATTTCCACTCATTTGGCTTTACGCATATTTCATTGATTATATTACTCCAAGATTATGTGTGGAATCACTATTCATTTGATTATGTCATAATTTCCACTACCGTTTCTGTGGATATACTTTTGATACACATAATCACTCCATTGATAAATTCTCAAGTGATCGGTATGAACTTGATAAGAGTAATTTTAACTCAATCTCCATTTGTTGGGTTAAATATCCAATTCATTGGTGTTGTTTTTTCAAGAATATGTGTGAATGTCATCTGATTGATTTACACTAAATATCCAATCATATAGAGTGTATTTATATTTTTCACACATAATTATGTCGTTGATTTATCCCTAACCTAAGGATACGGCCTTTATGAGAGATTTCATCTCAATTTAAATTCCATTGAGACTTCATTGTTGTTATACACCAAATCACTTTTATGTGGTGTATATAATGTACTTTGATATAGTATATCATGAATCCCTTTATTCCCATGATATTAAAAAAAATTTATTACCTCAATTATTTGTCTTCAAGTGTCTCTCTTTTGGTTAGAATCTCTAACTAAAATACCATTTTTAAATGTTTTGAAGACTTATTCATCTAAATATTTCTCATTAATGTCCATGTTTTAAAAATTGTTTTAAGGATTTATTTATATGGACATTAATGTTTTATAATTAAAACTCCTTTTAAAAAGTTTCAAAGTCGTATGGGACACTTTGATTCAAAAATCTATTTTTAAATGGCTTCTTGACAAATAGTGTGACTTTTAAATGATTTCAGGAAAAGGGGGATATTTCTCTCAAATAGTTTTGATGATTATTTTTCATCTATGTCAACATCCCTCATTATTCTTTATTAAGGTTAATGTGATACAATAAAATCTTTCATATTGTATTGAATGAGTTATGTTTGACTTTGGATGTGCTATTTTTATACCATTCATGGTTTGTGCTAAAAGTATTCACATTTCGTATGCTAGTTTTAATACGAATGTTTATGTTATGTTTAAACGTGTTCATATAAGGAATGAATTGGACTTAATAAGTGATGGGTGGAGCCCACTATATCTCCTCGATGCATCGGTAGGTCTCACGAGACAAACTAGTTTCTTGGCACAAGGCCTTGGAAAAATCTTATTTGTAGTCTTGGCACGAGGCCTTGGCTATGTGGTTATGATAGTCTGGCATTATGCATTCCATGATTATGAATGTGGTTATTGATATTGCGTGTGATCATTCGACTTGTAGAATATCCATGTGAGTAAGTAAATGGAATTAATTTATTTTATCTTTTCCATTTTATACTGAAGTTCAAGTTTAAAAGGCTTTCGTTTTAGTTATAAACTGCCTTAAGTGTTTGTGCTTATCTATGAAAGCTTCTGCTATAATGTTATCCTTACTGAGCATCTGATCTCACCCCTTTCAATGTTATATTTTTTCCAGGATTATGAAGAAGTAATTTATGAATGACCTGTAGAGATAGTATGAGGGGATATGAAGACAAGATGTTTTTGTAGTTTTTTTACCCTATGATGTAATGTAAGACTTATGAATATATCTAGTGTTTCCAAGACTACTAAACTAATCGGTCTTCCGAGACTTGATCCTTTGTGATCATGCCAATGTTATGTAATAATGCACCGACTCTGGGTATCTGGGGTCGGGGCGTTACACTAAGAGTTCGGAGTCTAACCAAAATAAAATTCAGATCTAATGTTAAGAAAAGTTCGGATTCTGTTTAATAGAAATTTGAAATATGGTTTCACCAGAGATCAGATTCTGAACTTGCAGATTTCGGATTCAAACCACTTAAGGAGTTCAGAGTCGAAGTACTTAAGATTTCGGAGTCAAACATCTTTAGAGTTCGGAGTCGAACCACTTAAAGAGTTCGGAGTCAAACTGCTTAAGAGTTCGGAGTCGAACTTCTTGAGAGTTCAGTGTCAAACTTCTTAAGAGTTCGGAGTCAAACTTCTTGAGAGTTCGGAGTCGAACTTCTTAATAGTTCGGAGTCGAACTTCTTAATAGTTCGGAGTCAAGAATTTGGATTAAAACTCCATTACAAATTACATCTATAATTCGGATTCTAAAAACAGAAACCTTCAAATCTCTTCATTATATGGCTCCGAAAATTTGGTTATGAATCCGGTTTTTGAATTTAAGAAAAAATATTGCTTTGTATAAGAAAATCTAGGTTAAGGTAAATTTCCTTAAAGAAGTAAATTTTCCATATGGGGGTAAAAATAATATTTTCTTAAGTATAAGGTGTTTGTGATTTTCAAAATAGGAGGTAACGGAAAAGTCATAAGGATAACCTTATTGACTCAACAATCACCCCCTTTTTGGAAAGCACAAACATCCTTTCGAAAAAGCATATAAGGATTTTGAAAATTTTCATTAGACTTTGAAAAACTTATCTCCATTTTTTCATGGATATAAGTGAATAAAACTAACTCCCACTTAGGCATTGAAACTATAAGGATTGTATTCTGGGTTTCCGGAGTGGAGTTTTCATTAATGTAGGAATGAAAAACTTCTTAGTGGGGAAATCCCCATTTATTTAAGGATATTTCTCTTAGAAATTTTTCCTTTTCTCCTCCTTAGGAGTAATTATTTTTCCTTCTCTCCCTTTGTGATTTTCAAAAATAATTGAAGGGGATGGAAAACAAAGTATGGTACCTGAAACATTAGTATATAACAATATACAAACCAACCAGATAACCATTTCATTATAGTTGAGGGAACAAAAATTTACAAGGAAAGACAACTACAACAAAAGATCGGAGTGGGTTTATTTGTCTTCCATTTCCTTCAGAATGAGCTTCTTTAACAAGTCTTTGATATTCTTCAGGTCTCTTTGATCTTCCTCTCGTTTCCTCTCCAAGACTTTTAACTTTTATTCTTGATCTTTTAAATCCCCTGCCTGAGCCTCCAAGGCTTCTTTCTGCAACTTCAACAACTAATCTTTCTTTTCCATCATCTTCTGAAACTCCATCCAGAAATCTCTTTCAGTTTTCCAATTTTGAGATACTGAGTTAAGCTTCCCATTCAGATCCTTGACCTGTTGATTCCGTAAATTTTTCTCCTGGATCAACTTCTCATAAATTTCATTAACTCTTTTATTCTCCATTTCAAAAGCATTTTGAACTTCAGCCTGAAAATTCTCAAAAAGAACTAAATCTTCATCAACTCTCTTAGACCACTTTGTCACCTTACTGTAGGACTTCCTATGAACATCATAATCGATCAGTAAACTTTTTTGTTCAGCTTCCAACTTCACAAACTTATCCATGACCATGGATAAAGATTCTGATTTCTGATTCATAGTTTGTTGCTGCATCTGGAATCTAGAATCTATTGTTGGAAAAATCAGAATTTTGTCCACCAACTTTCTCAGAGACTGAACCACAAAATCATGCCCGTGAGATGATGATTCCGAATCGGAAACTTCTTTTTGAGATTCCTCTTCTTCAACTAACACCAGCTTCCTTCTAGTGGTACCACCAACCTCTTTCCTTTTGATGACATCTTTAATGGGTGTCTCCATTAGAGTTTTCTTCACTTTATCATATTTCAGAATGGGTTGCACATTAGGGGATACTTCCTTAGATTCAGAAACTTGAACGACCTGATCATCATCTGGTTTCGGTCTTTCTTGACCTTCCTCAAGAAAATTCCTCTCATAGGATTCTTCTTCATCATACATCAAATTTTATTCTTCTTCTTCTTCTTGTTGTTGCTTGATGGCTTCCTCATCTCCCTTACCTGAGTTAACTATTTTTGTGGATTCATCCATATATTTATAATTTTGTACTTTCTTGATCAAAGTATCCAAATCTTCACACTTCTCTTCTTCTTCTCCTTCTTCAACTTCTTCAACTTCATCAAGTTCTTCAAGTTCTTCCTCTGCTGCTTCAGAAAATTCCTTCTCAACTTCTACAACTATTTCTTTACCCTTGTCATTTTTTCGGAGTGACATAGTTCTTTTCCAGTAAAGAAGGTTCAACACAGAATGTTTTCGGAACTGGAAGCCTTTCGGAAGCCAACTCTATATCTTTAAGCAAAGATCGCACCAGTTCAGCTTCAGACATCTTCTTTCTCATTTTCTTTTCCTTTTCTTGTCTCTCTAGCTCCTCAGTAGCTTTTTCCTTTAAGGCTTTAGCATCAGCAGGGTCCAGTCCAAATTGAGGATCCCTTTCCTTCCTCATTTCTTCATCTTTCCTCCACTTGGCTACTACTTTATCTGTATTAGTTTTCTGCTTCTCTGGCTTGGGGGGAGTAGATTGAGTTTCCTTCGGCTGAGGAACTTCTTCATCAGTAACTGCTTCCTTATCCTTTCTCTTCTTCCTTTTCCTTTTTTAAGGTTCCAGAGATTGTGTTTCTTTTTCAGATGCTTCAAACTTTTCCACAGATAAAGGGTAAAATTCTCTTGATTCACTGGAAAATCCCATCTTCATCATCTTAAGTGTATCATCACTGACTAGCATGAGCTTACAATTCCAGATCATTGATTTACAGGCAACCTTGAAATATTCTAAGCATTAAACTATCATCTTAGATAATAAGGCAGGAAACATGATAATCTGAGCTCTCAAATTTCCTTCTTTGATATTCTTGATCGTAACCAAGACATGCCTTGTTATATTTATCATTCTTAGATTTACCAAAAAATCTAAGACATAGATATCGCTCTTTTTCAGATTGTCTTTATCTCCTATTCTCGGAACTAGAAAACCTTGCACCCATAGTTGAATTATTCTATTGTTCGGAGTGAGCCAAGAAATCATAGTTATTGAATCATCCTTAATCCCAAGACACTTCAGTTCCTTCTCCTTATTGAAACTTCCTTGCACATCCGGAAGTTTATGAGGGAAGAATTCAGCTTCTCCTTCGTATGCTAAACCAACCAGGCTCGCTACCTTAGTGTAAGAAAGCTTATAAGTCTTCCCATAAGACTTGAAGGAAAACTTCTCTCAGCCATCTTCCATCTGGAAGGAAAAAGACTCATAAAACTCTATCAACAAATCAGTATAAACCAGATCCTGTTTATCTGACTTTGCTATGCAGACATCTTCCCATCCATTCAATCTAATATTCTTTGAGATAAGATAATCAAGCTTATAAAAATCTGGATGAACTAATATTTACCTATAAACTAACCACTTTGAAATTGGTTTCACAGTTGACATATCTTGAAAAGTTTCTTTAACAGACATTCGGAGTGAAGTAAACTGTAAGATTCGGATCGGCCTCACAAGGTTCGGAACTGGCCTTAAGAGGAGCAGCAGAGCTTCAAGACGCAAATTCTTGGAAAAACCGATGTGGGACGAGTCTCAGGGTCCCCTTTATATAGGCATAGAATTTGACCGTTGGTCTTCCAAAAGCCATATAACGGTTGAAAAAGATCTGATCTGATATTACGGTTGAGATCAATCCCGTAAGGAAAAATGTGACTCCGATATTTTGAGGTTTTTTTAAAGAAAACAATCGGATTTGAGGAAAAACTAGAAACTGAACTTTTAAAACAAGGAAAATACCAGTAAGAAAAATTTTATTACAAAACTCTAAGTAAGAAAATCAGAACTTACGGATTAAAAAGAAATATTATTCATAATTGGTAATATTCTACTTTGAAAAAAAAACTTCATTACAAAAATTCAATTACGAAAACCTCGTTATGAAAACCCCAGTTTGAAAATGTTCTTTCTGGAAGTTTTTAATTTGAAAATTTCTATTCCGGAAGTTTTCAATACGAAAATTTATATTCCGGAAGTTTTCAATACGAAAATCTCCATTCCGGAAAATTTCAGTTCCGGAAATTCCTATTCCAGAAATTTTAGTTCTGAAAAGTTTGAAAAACTAACTCCGAAAAATTTAGTTACACTAACAATCAAATGTACTCCCCCTATAAAAAGGAGTTTATTATTTTTAGGAGAATTGTTCAACAAGAAGTTAATGAAAAATGATTACCTTACAGTTATCATTCCTAACTTTTTTTTAATATATTCAAATCTATTGGAGGGTAAGTATTTTGTGAAAATATTAGCAAGTTGAACTTGAATTCCAATAAACTGAAGAATGATATCTCCTTTACATGTGTGATCCCTAATAAAGTGATGTCTAATATCTATGTGGTTTGCACGAGAGTGATTGCAGGATTCTTACTTAGGGAAATGGCACTTGTGTTATCACACATAATTTGAGTTTTAGTAAAACTCATGCCATAATCTGTGAGTGTGTGTTGCATCCACAACACTTGAGCACAACAACTTACAGCTACTACATATTCAGCTTCAGTAGTGGAAAGTGATACAGAATATTGCTTCTTGCAGGACCAATAACCTCATGAATCTCCTAATAAATGATATTTTTCGGATATAATTTTTCTATCCATTCTACATCCACCAAAGTCAACATCAGAAAATCTTTTTAGAATAAAATCATTTCTAGAAGTATAAAATAATCCTAGATCCATGGTTCCCTTAAGATAGTGAAAAATTATTTTTACTACCTTTAAGTGAGATTCCTTAGGATTGGATTGATATCTTGCACATAAGCATACTGAGAACATTAAATCTGGTTGACTAGCTGTTAAGTAAAGTAAACATCCTATCATACCTCTAAAATACATTTGATCTACTGGTTTCCCAGCTTCATCAAGATCTAAATAATTTGAGGTACCATTGGGAGTACTTATACTCTTAGTGTTGTCATAACCATACTTTTTTAGAAGATATTTAATATACATATGTTGAGATATGTAGGTTCATTCTGGTTTTTGAGAAATTCAAAAACCACGGAAAAAGGTTAACTCACCCATCATACTCATTTCAAACTCAGATTTCATTAGATTTTCAAAAGAGTCGGTTAAAGATTGATGAGTTGAAAAAAATATTATGTCTTCAACATAAATTTGAACAATCAAAACATTTTTCTTATTTTAATTTATAAAAAGGGTTGGATCTGCATTTCCCTTAACATAGTTATTTTGAAGCAAAAATCCAATGAGTCTATCATACCAGACTCGTGGGGCATGTTTAAGTCCATACAGAGCTTTGGTTAGTCTAAAAACATGATCAGGATTTTTTGTGTCTTCAAAGCCAGGAGGTTGTTCAACGAAAACTTCCTCTTGAACATAACCATTAATAAAAGAACATTTCACATCCATTTGAAAAAGATTAAAATTAAAGAATGATGAAAAGGAAAGTTGAATACGGATAGATTCAAGTCTAGCTACTGGAGTATAGGTTTCTTCATAGTCTATTCCCTCTTGCTGATTATAACCTTTAGCAACAAGTCTAGCTTTATTTCTTACTATGACTCCATTTTCATCGCATTTGTTTCTGAAAACCCACTTTACTCCAATGACAAAAGTTTCCTTAGGTCTTTCAACCAAGATCCAGACTTTGTTCCTTTCAAATTCATTTAGTTCATCTTGCATAGCTTTGATCCAATCATCATCACCTAAAGCTTCATCAGTGCTTTTTGGTTCTAACTGGGAAAGAAATGCTAGATGTTCTATTTTATTTCTTAAGGAACTTCTAGTCCTTATAGGTTTATTTACATCACCAATGATACTATCACTAGGATGATTCTTAAGAAACATATGATTTGGGTTTTGAAAATCTTGTTCATCAACATAGGGTAAAAAGTCTTCTAGGATAAATGTTTCAGAAGTATCTTCTTGAACATTTTTCTTTATCATAAGGTTCTTCTATCAAAGGTTGATAATTAGTTTTTGAAAACACATCTGAGGATGTAGGTTGGGTTGGTTTGAAAACAAAAGGATCTGACTCATCAAATTTTACATGTATTGTTTCTTCAACAGTACAAGTATTTTTATTGAAAACTCTATAAGCCTTAGAAGTTGTGGAGTAGCCTAATAAAATACATTCATCAGATTTTGGTGTGAATTTATGTAAATTATCTTTAGTATTCATAATGAACACTTTGCAACCAAAAACTTTGAAGTAGGAAAGTCTTGGTTTTCTACCATTCCATAATTCATAAGGAGTTTTATTAAGAAAAGGTCTAATCAAAACTCGATATAGAGTATAGAAAGCAGTACTAACATCTTCAGCCCAGAAATTTCTAGCTATAGAATATTTATTCAACATGGTTCTAGTTTTCTCTTGAAGAATTCTATTTATTCTTTCAACTACACCATTTTGTTGAGGAGTTCTAGGTGCTGAAAATTTGTGAGTAATACCTTTTCTACTAAAAAAAGTTTCAAAATTAGAATTTTGAAAATCTCCTCCATGACCACTATGAATAGTTTTTAATGGAGGGTTTTTCTCATTTTTAACTTGAGATCTAAAACTTTTGAAATAATAAAAAGCTTCAGACTTCTTTGCTAGAAAATAGACCCATGTGAATCTAGTGTAATTATCAACTAGAACAAACACATAGTATTTGCCTCCTATACTTCCAGTATGTATTGGACCAAAAATATCCATGTGCACCAACTGTAATGCATCAGTTGTTGAGACTTCACCGATTGATTTAAAACTATATTTATGTTGCTTTCCATATTGACAAGGATCACAAACTTTAGAAGAATCAAATCTATGCTCTGGAAGATCCTTAACTAGCTTCTTCTTAGAGAGTTTACATAAGTTCCTAAGGTTACAGTGACCTATTCTTCTATTCCATAACCAAGAGTGATCTTCAATTGCACTTAGACAAGGTAAATCTTGGCTCCTAGGGTCTTCTCAGTTCAAACTATAAACATTTTCTTGCCTATTGTCTGAGAGAAAAAATTCTTCCTTGGAATTGTGTACTAAGAATTTATCATTCCTAAAATTCACAAGGTAACCTTCATCACATAACTGGATTATACTAATGAGGTTGTGCTTAAGACCCTTAACAAATAAAACATTTGAAATTAAAGTTTTACCTAGAAGAACAATATTACCAATACCAATAATTTCTCCATTAGCATTATCTCTGAAAGTTACCTTTCCTCCTTTTGTTTTGATAATATTCTCAAAATAGATTTTGTTACCAGTCATGTGCCGGGAACATCCACTATCCATGTACCATGTGTTGTTGCTGGTATTCCCTTTGTTTTCCTGAAATCAAGAAAAGAATTAGACTTTCGGAATCCAAACTTGTTTGGATCCGAGATTCCCAAATAACAATGTTTTAGGAACCCACATCTTCTTAGAGAAATAAGCTTTGTGAAATCCTAGAGATTGGGTTTTGTTTAAGGAACAATTCTTTGCCCAATGACCACCACATTGACACTTGGTACAAAATGGGTCACTTTGAGGAACAAAATAATTGTTACTGAAAATAGGTTTCGCATGGGTATAACCAAATCCAGATTTATTTCTTAAAGGTCATATTTGGGAATACATTTTATCAAAATTTTCTTTACCATGGTAAAATTCGATAAACACTTCTTTAAGGAAAAAATTTCAGACTTGAGTTTTATAACAAAGTTTTTATCTTCAAAATAAATAGATTTAGAACTAGTGCTAGACTCGAAAACATTTTTCTTAGATATTACTTTTTCTAACTCTTAAAAAGTTTTGTCTTCTCAGAACTTACTTCCTCAAGATTTTCTGAAATACTTTCAAAATAAGCATTTTTCCTGTCAAGATCTCTAGAAAGATATGAAATTTCTTTCGTAAGAATAAAATTCCTAGAGTTTTCCTTATCAAGTTTCTTATTGAGTTTAGAGTTCTCAATATCAATAAGTTCTGCAAACCTAGAAACATCTTCATAGGTAGGCAAAGTATTATCTTCATCAGAAGAAGATTCTTCATCAGAAGAGTTATAATACTTATTAGAATTTAAAGATACATTGGTCAGTGATTCAGAATTTTGTATCTTAGCCATAAAGCAATGATTGTCAATAGGTATTCTGGCTATAATACCAAGATTCTTCTTTCCTGAAGATTCATAATCAGAAGATTCATCTGAAGAGTCACCACCACTGGCACTCTAGGTATCACTAGCTTTCAGACCCTTTTTAGCTTTGGATTTATAATACTACTTTATGTTCCTGTCTGAATTCCTTTCTTTCCTTTTTTATTTTTAAGCATGGGGAAATCTGGTCTAATATGTCCAGATCTCTTGCATTTATAATAAGTGACTTCTCCATATTTCCTATATTTCCTTTCCTTTTTGTTATGTTTGGATTGGAAACTTCTCTGGCCAGATATCTTGTTCATCCTTCGAGCAAGATTTGCTAACTCATTTTCAGAGACTTCACTATCACTAGATTTGGATTGGATAATAACTTTCTTAGACTTGGATCTAGTCACTCTCTCAGGATTCTTAGCTTTCATCTGATTTGATGTTGTTGTAAAAGCAACAGTACCATTTCCATTCTTCTTTTTGATGTTGTCATCATCTCTCTTCATTCTTGTTTCATGTTGAAGAAGAGTTCCAAATAGCTCATCAAGAGAAATTTTTGTGACTTTCATGTTCTCATCTATAGCTGTTCTCTTTGATTCCCACTCATTGGGCTTAATATCAATTATCTTATCCACAAGAGCTTCATCATCTAACCCTTTCTCTACCATAGACAGTAAGCTATTCACTATAGTCATAAATCTCTGTTGAACTTTGCAAACTGGTTCACCATAAGGAAAAATGAAGCCATGGTATTCAGCTCTAAGCATAGCTCTTCTAGTTTCAATCACTTTAGAAGTTCCAAAGTGTGTAACTTCTAACTTCTTCCAGATACAATTAGCTACCACACAAGAAGATATTTGGATATATATATTTTGAGTCATTGAACAAAGTAAGGTGTTGTGTACCTTATAATTGAGTTGATACACTTTCTTTTCCTGGTTAGTGAAAGTTCTAATTTCCCTATCGGGAATTTTATAATCACCAGTAAGCATAAAAAAGTTGTCCACTCTAGTATTGATAACAAAAGTCTTCATTCAAGCTCTCCAGTATTCATAGTCATTGCCATCAAAGATCGGTGGTCTTGTAGGATTTAGATTTTCAATAGAACCAACATTGATTCCTACCATACTAAAACAACTTGGGAAACCAAACTAGTTAGTGGAAAAAAATTCGTAATCACAAATTTCGGAATGACAAAGTTCAGAATGACAAAGTTCGGAATGACAGAGTTCAGAATGACAAAGTTCGGAATGACAATGTTCGGAATGAAAATGATCGAAATGACAAAGTTTGGAATGACAAATTTTGGAATGACAAAGTTGAGCAAGAAAAACTTATTCGTGAGTATAAGTATTTCAGAGACCTCCTATGATACCAATTTTAGGATCGAAATAATGATGTATATGCTCAATATACAAGAGGGGGGGGGGGGTGAATTGTACACTTTAGAAATTTCCTTAAACAAAGGAAAGAGATAAGTTTAACAAAGTTAAACAAAGAAAATTCACAACACCTCTAACACCAACTGAAAAATTGCAAAAATGAAGTTATAAACTTCAAGTTCTATGTATATGCTTAAAACTGGAAAGAGACTTCAAAAGTAGGTTCCGGAAATATGGATTCGGAAATTAAAACTTAACTTAAGATTTCAATATGAGATTCTACCTTAAAGCGTATAGAATCTAAATAAAACAGAGTACAAGTAAGGAAGTATAAGAAAGTTATAATTTCATTAATATTACAAAATGCGGCGGAAACAATCAATTAGTAAAAACAAAAAGTAACAAGATACAAGTCTTTTAACCCAAAGAGAAGGGTATCCAACAATATTGGATAAAGGTCCCTTGATTTATACTTTCAAGAAAGTCTGTCTTACCTACACCAGGGTAAGCCCATGATACAAAGATCGGAATCTTTGTCTGGTTATCCCCGCAAGCCCTCAACTTCAAGGTAGTTGGAACCTCTGCCTTCCTCATCAAGGAATCCCTCGAACTTTAAGGTAGTCGACACCTCTGTCTTCTTATCCCCGTAAGTCCTTGAATGAAATCACCAACATTCAGAGTCGCACGAAGAAAAAACTGAACGAGCAGTTCAGTACGCACAAGGCATGAAAATCCTTCTCTCTCTAGAAATCACCTTAGCAGCGTGTGGTCTCTAGAACGATCAACTTCATTGTATTTTGATCTCTTTCAAATGGGCTCCTATTTATAGGTAAATTTCCAATGGTCGTCTCCATCCTCCAACGGTCATATTTTCCATGAAACTCAGATGGACCTGTACACGTGGAACTCAGCCAACGGTTAATTAGAAACAGAAAAGGTGACATCGTTTTATAACAAACCATGTATAACCAAAAGCACGACATCATTTTAAAATGAAACATATGTAAATTAAATCTTATCAATATTTCGGAGTTAAAGAAAACTAACAGTTCAAAGTCTAACCAAAATGAAATTCAGAGTCAACGTTAAGAAATGTTTGGATTCTGTTTAATAGAAATTTGAAGTCTTGTTTCACCAGAGATCGGATTCTGAACATGCAGAGTTTGGAGTCGAACCACTTAAGGAGTTTGGAGTCGAACTGCTTAAGAGTTCGGAGTCGAACTTCTTGAGAGTTCGGAGTTGAACCACTTAAAGAGTTCGAATTCAAACTGCTTAAGAGTTCAGAGTTGAACTTCTTGAGAGTTCAGAGTCGAACTTCTTCAGAGTTCAGAGTCAAAATTCGTGAGAGTTCGGAGTCAAACTTCTTGATAGTTCGGAGTCGAACTTCTTAATAGTTCGGAGTCAAGAATTCGGATTAAAACTCCATTACAAATTACATCCAGAATTCGGATCCTAAAAATAGAAATCTCCAAATCTCTTCATTATATGGCTCTAGAAATTTGGTTATGAATCCAGTTTTTGAATTTAAGAAGAAATATTGCTTTGTATAGGAAAATATAGGTTAAGGTAAATTTCTTTAAAGAAGTAAATTTTCTTTATGGGGGTAAAAATAATATTTGCTTAAGTATAAAATGTTTGTGATTTTCAAAACAGGAAGGAATGGAAATGTCATAAGGAAAACCTTATTGACTCAACATTATGGAAATAAATGGGTAGGAGCATCTTTCTCTTTTCTAGGAGAGAATGTAAGTGCGGGGGTTGGGAATCATGTTGAAGGAACTTCTTCATTTTTTCTGAGAACATCTTTCAGATGATGAATCTCGTGCGAGATGTCTCTAGGTAAGATATGTATTGTCTTATTTTACATTCTTCGTTACTTAATCCATTTTTACTACATTTTTTCTTTTTTATTTTGTAGATAATGATATATGGATGTATTTTATTATTCATTTAAGGATATTAAATAGTTTTTAAATTTCCATTAAAATTATATTCTTCAATGTAATTTTTATTCTAAGGTTACCAAATTAGTAATATATTTTCATTAAAACCCATTTTCTAAATTCACGTATCAAAATATACCTCTTCTATTTACATGATCATTAACTTGTTTCAATAATGTTATTTAAAAATTTCCAAATTAAATATGTTTTTCATTGAATCTTATAAAATGTTTTAAAAAATGAATTTTTTAAATTATTTCAAAATGGGTCACTTTCGAGTCTTTTTTCAAAGGTACAAAGTATTGTATTTTAACATATATAACCAGAATAGATTTTTCATTCATCAATTTCATTCATCAATATTAATATTCCTATACAGGTTTCTTTTTTTTCACAGAATATAATTTTCTTTTTTTTCTAAATTTTCATTTTTTTTAAATGTTTTTAAATAATTAGATATTTATTATCATTTTTATAATTTAAAATAAGGTGGTTTTCTTCGAGGATGAAATGATAATTTAATAGATTTATTATTAAAAGATATATTTATCATATTTTGTTGTTGAGATATGATAAAAAGTTATAGTACTTAAATATTTGGATTTTAAAACATGGAACATGGATGTTATTAATGAGAATACTGATGTGTGTGAATCTAAACCCTTATAGTATTATTTCCATAATGTGATGGATGGGTGTGTTAAAGACCCACAATGAATTTGGTAATGTTATTGAGTTATCTATTGTAAGTTACTCATATAAGAATATGTTTGGGTTAAATTACTCATATGAAGAAATATAGTAATCTGATATGAGTTTCACCAAATTAAATATTTTAATTAACATGTTATGTTATTCCATGATGAAAGTATGATTCCTTAGTTTTCCAACATTTTTTTCTCATTTCTTGAATATGTGTTTTAATAGAATTTTTTTAAAATTGGTAAATAACGAGTTTATGATTTCAAAGAATTTTTTTTATCTTATAATGAGGAATTTTTTTTCATAAGAAATCTTTCATTTATTATCATTTTCTATTTTTTACATTCATACAAGATGGTTTATGAAATCATTGTTCTTTGAATTTTATTAAATAATTAGGTAAATAATTATTTTGATATAAAAAGTTTAATATGAATAAAGTAAATCATTATTACAATTTTTATAAATTTCAAATCGATTAGCAGGGTTAATTTCTTTTTATATCGCATACTAAAGTTTTTGTTCAAATAATAAATTTTCCAAAAAAAATATACGTATTGGCGATAATGTAAAATTATAATAAAGTCAGAGTTCTGGTTATTAGAGTTTCATTGATCAATGAAAGGGTTTCATGAATTAAAGAGTGATGAGAACATAATATTTTTGTTCGTATGGAAAAATTGAACACTTTATTTCAATTTTCCATATATCATGTAAGTGTTTTCCCAATTATTTAAAACCATTGTCCGAAAAGATCATGGGAATGTAAAAAATTATTCACTTTTTAGGATTCTTTTAATCATGGATTGATTATGTTATTTTAAACTATAGCCACTCTACATAAAAAGTGATATTGATTTATTGTGTTCCATGCCTCTCAAAGATTATAGTTGTGTGAAGAGTAGATGTATGAAATTTATGATCCAAACTAAATTAAAAAATATATTGTACCCTTTATCTTTTATAATTATTCTTTTAGACTTCACAAATACTACACTAATCGATTATGATAAAAAATTATTCTTATTATGCACCACATTAAACATTATTATTTTAATTATTATTATTATTTTAAAATAGAAAATACACCCCCTCTTGTAAAATGCTAAAAATATATCCATTTACAAATGTAAGAACATTAGGGATTACACATTGGAGAAGTTGTTGGTTATGTTTTATAATATGATATTCAGTTAAAAATAAGGAGAATAAAGTTATAGAAAATATGTAAGGTAAACATTTTAAAACTTTGGTCACTTTATCTAATAACTATATTGATTATTGAGGTTAACTGAATAATGGGAAATATAGGATAATTAAGGTCATGAAATGTATATTCATCGAAATAAAGAAAAAAATATTCTAGAATACAGAGATGATGTCAAGGTAGGATGAAGTGATGGATAATGAGAAATGTAATTAAAATATTACCATAAATAATTCATAACATACATGTTATTAATATATAATACAATTCACAGACAAAATGTGAGTATATAAGGATAAATAATCAAATAAATGAGTATTTTAATGAAATCAAAGATATATTTTTCTACCTTGAATAGTTTTAACGAATCAGATTCAAGTGATCAATCTAGAGGTGAGAAGAAAACTAGTAATATATTATTTATATCTAAATATAATAAATGATAATTTTCAAATTCCCACACATGTTTGTCATGTTACATGGGTGAATAATCATGGAATGATGAATTTTTATTATTAATGTCATGGGTGAGGGAATCTATGATTCAGGTTATGATTTTTCCCTGATTCTAAATTTAATAAACCTGGTACCAAAAAGTTAAAAACTAAATTTTATGCATTATAGGAACATATTGTCACTATTTAAGATTCTTAAATGGAATTGAAGATGGATCCCAAAGTCATAGTAAATGAGAAAGTGATTATTGATTTTTAGGACATGGAGTATAAAGCGAAAGATCCAAATCATATTTAGAGAATGATGATTTTAATAACATTGTGTATAATTCCAATTAAAATATATCTGATGATTTAGAGTTTCTTCATAAAGAAAATATAATTTTTATGGCTAAAATAAAAATGTTTTCTGGTGTTTTTTACTAAATTTATTATCTTAAGATAATTTTTAGTAGTTTTTTAAAAAATAAAACGGATGACCATAATGAAAATGAAATAAGATCTTCTTGGTTATGACTAGAAATTACCCACGTTTTATGGAAACCATTTTATTAAAGGTAAAAGTGATGGTATTTATTTTATTTACTAATTAAAGTTTGGTTATTTTTTTAATTATTCCAGTTATTGTAATTTATTGTTTTTTCAATCTCTTTTTCACATGAAATAATTTTTTGTGAATCTAATTTAAATATTAAACATTCTAACCTATAAATAACATGATTGCCTAATGCTTCAAACTCAAATCCAATTATACCTAAGCTAATTTACATTCCCAGTCAATGTATTTCATATAGATATCATTCATACAACTTATAGTTTTATTATTTGGTATATTAGAATAGTTAGTGAGCATTAAATTATTATTTTCATTATTAGTTTTATGGGAATGTTCTTAATATCTCATTACTTTTGAATTCATTGAAAATCGATAATAATCCCATGAATATCATTAATTATTAAATAGATATGAATATAGTATTCTTATATATATAAAAATTTCATATGATATACTATCATTTTCTATTTATTTAAATGGGTAAAATCTTGGACAAAACTGGAATTTATATTTTTATTAATTTTTTTTATTTCCTTAATAGTGGTATACCTTTTATTATGAATATCTCTTTGGGGAGTTTTATTTTTTTATTATATATTTATTTCCTTTAATAGTTGATATGTATTTTAGTATGTAGGTGTTTTGGTGATTTATTCTTTTATATGTAAATTAATCTTCTGAACATGCATGTTTACTCCTTATATAATTATTTCTATTATTTTAGTTTTTAACAAAAAAAAATTAGATATTTTCATTATTTAATGAAATTACATAAAGGTAGAGTGTCATAAAGTATTTTTAATTATTAAAAAGTCGCATAATTATGTGTAGCTTCAAGAACTCAATTTATTAAATTTTAATAATTATTGGCCCCTCACTTAGTTTATTATTCATAGTTTGTTATATATATTTTTTATTATATTTATATAATTATTTTTACTTGATTTTTTATTATTTATTCTTGTTAGCTATAATTAGTTTTTGAATTTATTATTATTTTTTCATATATTTTATGTAAAATAATTTTATATGTAAATGAATTTTATGTATTTAGTTGTTAGTCTTACATATGTAGACAGTTGGAATTTTGAAAATAGAAGATTAATTTTAGATATATGAGTTTAATTTTTCATGTTGGTGAAGCTTTCGATTATGATGTCATCATGAATATCTCATATTTAAGATATGAATCCCATGTATGGTTCAGTTGAAAGATTTACTCCAAAATATTGGTGATGAATCTTGCATAATATTGAAAAGGGAAATTTCACTGAGAACAATACTCTTACATACTGATGTTTTTATTATTATACGTATGAATATTGGTATTGTAAAATACTCTTATATAATGAGAATTTACACCTACACATTACAAATATTTGGAATGTCTTAATGTATATACCCTCGTGTAAGAATTGAATATTTTATGAATTTATATTCCTCTCGATATATTTATCTTACATATTAATCTCTTTTAAAATTATTTTCGACATATAAAATTATGTTTTATGATAGTTAAACTTGAGGAGTTATATTATTTTCCATATGGAAAATATGTGTTTAATTTCATGTGGATTTAAATTAATAATCCTATTAGTAAAATTATAGAGATTAATAAAATGATCCAATGACTTTTTAGATCTTAAATAATGATTACTCAACTATAAAGTAGTTTGTTATTCAAATATATGATTTTGAAAAATTGATCGATTTTTTATTACTGATAAATGGGTGAGACAGTTGCATGATTATTTGTAACAATTTTATTTGTATATATATTAGTCTAAAATTTATTATTGAAATTATATTATATATTCAACTAAAATTTTAAGACAAAGAAAAAAGGTAGAAAATGTATATAGAACATCTTATTTTTTCGATACAAATTTTCTAATGGGTTTCAGAGAAAAATTGATCTAGAAAGAAATTTTTTAGGATCATGGAATCACTCAAAAACATAATAATTTGTTATATATTATGAAGGGATGATGGTGATTTATCTCTACACAAGTAAAAAATCCTACAAGATATAATTGGTTTAACTATTTTAGGTTTCCCTATGCTTATTTTTTCATTTTGTTAAAAAAAATATAGTGGTTACCGCACAACTCATACATGTTTATATATCCTTTAAAAAATACATGTTTGTTATGATATCATGAATAAAAATTAGATAACATGTTGGTCCTTATACCTAGTGAATATAAGGTGTCTAAGTTGTTCCTCTAGGTATAAAAAATGTGATATTTTGATGTTTGGTTATGTCTTAGGTCAGGTGAAAGTAATGTTGTAAATAGTTTGATAAATACTTCTTAAGTGAGGTCTATTTACTATGTACTATACCACTTTAGTGGTATAATGGTTTAAATCATGGATGTTAGATATTTATGATCAAACCTACTATAAAAATATATGTTCTTTTCTTTAATCTATTTACACTTTTCACAGTCACTACCCTAATTATTTGTGATAGAGTTTTTAAAACGGTCAGGGCCGAAGCCTCATTGTATTATTAATGAAAAGACCACTTTTTGATGGGTGGAGGGAGATCCATTACATATCCTGAAGGCCCAAGGCCAAGTATCCTGAATAAAAGGCTTGAAAGCCCATTAAAACATGGATTCTTATAGACCTTGATGATGCTATACTTCTTGGAATTCATGAATAATTGATATTCATGTTATATTTAGTAGATCGTTATCCCTTAAAACTTGTGGTTATTTCACACTGCTGGATACTCTTCATTAAAATGGCGGTTGGATGTCAATGGGCTTATACTTTCTATCCATATCCATGGAGTTCAAGTTTATTCATGTTGGTGTGTATTTATTCTTTAAATAGGATTATGTTTTAACCTTTATAGATTTTATAATGAAAACAATATTCAATTTTGAGAATTATAATATCATTTCCATATTTTGAGTCCCCCAGAAATTACTGAAGAAAAATCAAAATAGTTTTCTTTCCTTTTAATAAAACTAAATATCTCAAAAGGAAAATATCTTCTCTAAGAAATTGTGTCTCTATAATATAGTGGTTCCTAGATAGATATAGTTCTTCAATGAAACATTATCTAACATATTATAGGTGATGGTGTATAAATTCAAGGGTTCTTGGCAGGATAAGATCATATATACTCTCTAGTTTTATCACTCCGTGACTTTCACTACCACACGTTCAAGCCCATACTCGATTGTGTATAGTATAGAGGCAATCATTCCAATTAAAGTTAAGTTTCCATCACTTGAAAACATCATTTGGGACCAATTGTCCAAAGATGAGAATTATAATATTTTGATGAATTTGTGTTACATGATTGGAATATTTTATGTATAGTATATAATTTTTTAATTCATAAAAATCATTAAAATTGATTGGTCAACTAGATGTACCACCTTTTATCATTTATCATTGGGTAATAGGTATTGGTTATGTGAAATCACATAATACATGCAATGAAGCTAGGCATTCATGAGTATAAAAGGTAATGAACTTATGATCTGCACATATTTTACCTCTACAAAGATTAATCTCTAATTAAAGTTGATATAGAGTGCATAAATCCTATCACCAATGTAAGGTTTCTCAAAAAGTACATTATATATATTCTCAGTGAGAATATTATCATTCAAACAAAATTACATTAAACTTCTTCGATAATTTCCATTTTTATTACTCTAATTTTCATTTATGTTTTACTAGGTGTATAAATATAAAATTAAATTCATCAATTTTCTCATTTCATGATGAAAAAATATGTATAACTTGTTTACATATAACCTAACGTTAAATTGTATAAAATATGTTCCACCCATCATGTTCATTAAACATCATGGATTGGTCCATTTTATAAAATCTAATTTCCATAAATGAGAAAATAACTATTTAAGATTTCATAATTTATAGTTCTTTCACTATTAACTTATTCTCAAATAAATGGACCTAATTTTTAAGAATTTTCCCTAGTGCTTAGGCCTTCTGAATTTATTCTAGGATTTCCCTTCCATTTCTCTATATTGGGGTGATATAATTATATTGTATCCCTATAAACGATTTTGATCAATGTTAAAACTACTTTAATGAATGACATGTGGTATAATTCATATTATTTTTGGATATGTTGTGGTGTCTAGATTTTTCATTCCGGACCCAACCATAAATCTCACATCCATTGAACCATCTCCCAACATATTTTATCCTCATTCACATAGGTTATTTGTATATTATTATACTTAAAAGGTTGTAATATATTCCCCATTTTATGTATGAATTGAATTATATTATCTCAACATACATAGTGACAAAAAAATATTATATTAAGGGATCGTCTAGAGAATCTTCTTCACTTAAAATACTCTACACTATCATAGTGTGTGGGTTCTCTACCTTAATATTTAGTTTTCTTCTATTATCCTTCCACTAGGATATCAATTTACTCAATTCAATTATTTGTTTTGGAAACCCAAATTCCTTGAGATTTTATCCTCTTCTTGGTAAATTCCTTTTGGGAATATGGTTCCTGTCGCATTACCCAAAACTACATGACATAGTGGTCCATATTTTAAGACCTTAAATAATATATATTTTTCTACTACATATGACCTAGTTCCTTTATAAATGCTCTAGATATGTATAGTAGTATTTACATTCTATATTTACCAATTTACATCATGTTTTAATAAATATCCATGCACTAGAATAGAACCATTTTATTACCTCCTATGTATAAATCTAGTTTAAATAGAGATCCCTCTATTGAGAACAATATACATATTGATTTATATTGTTATAATAAACATAGTTACATCTAGACTGATTATCCCATTCCTAGTGTTTATACCACATTTGAATACAATCCTTGATGTTGATACCTTTTATGATTCATGAATAGTAATATCCCTTATCGCAATAAGATAATAAACCCATTCAATATAATTTCTACTACACAAGAGATAGATTTGTGTGGTGACTTTTTAGAACTCTATCTATCTTTTATTTTTAATTAATATATCTTGTGATATATTCATGACTCTTTAGTAACCTATAATTTCCATACATGTATATTAATTTTTTATAATATTAATATTCAGTAAATATCATAACCATTCAGGCCATAAATTTATTTCTCTAGTATCTCTGAAAATATTGACACATAAAAAAAATCTAGTTCAAAAGATTCTCCCATCATGTCCTTAATAACTAGCACCCTTATATCATTCCAAAAAACATTTCTCTATAACCTAGGGAATTTAAACATAAGAATGTGTGAGATCAGAATCTCAGTAAGGTTAATCATCTGAGATAACAATAATCACATAAGCATAACATATGTATAAGGTCATGAGAACATGGTCTTGTCATTTGAAATATATACCCTACATATCGTAGATAAAAATTTTGAGCGGTGGAATATTTTTTTCCATTCATAAGTAATTAATCACAATATAATAAAGGAATATAATCCATTAGAGAAAAAAATGGAATAATACCTGACTTTATGGAATACATATAAGTTTATTCCTTCTGAAACATGTATAAATTAAAACAGGTTCCCTCATTAAGTTAAGGAATTCAAATCAAACCCTTAAATAAAATTATGGACATGAAACCTGGTCTACACATAATCTTATGGACATGAAATCCAGGTCTATGAATAAATATATTGACCTAAAATCTAGGTCCACATATTAATGTGCAGAAATGATATTCGAGTCCTCGCATAAAATTGTGATCATGTAATCGGGTTTACACATAACATAATTACCTCATAATTTATACTTATTTACCCAATTAGGTAGTGGTATATATATCTGACACCCATCACATAATGAAAATTCAACATAAATATTCCATAATATCAAAAAATAGTCAAAATATCAAAACCCTTGAAGAGAATTGGGCTTCATAAAAATTTCATTATAGTATAACCCGTGTAAAAAGAACAGGTTTAATAAAAAACTTTTCATGATAAAAAACCATCTAGATAATGAATAATGATGGTATCCTTTTTTCATATCCATAGAAAATATTATGTAACATCAAATTATTTCATCTTATATGTAAATTATTTGGAAAAATTAATTGGAATATTTCTTGAGGACAATAAACATTCAAATTTGAAATCACTTCTTTGGAATATAAACATTTCCAAAATTTTATAGAAAATATTTCCTTTCAAAATCACAATTAAATCCTGTAAGGGAATTATAAAATCATTTATTCTTCTGGATGTTATAAAATTATATTCATTTTTTACAATTTAAAAGTCATTCCTTTAATACTTTTGTAAAAATTCAAAAGTTACCTCGTCTGGAAAATAACAAGAAAGTTCCTTTTAAAATTATTTTCTCTAAAGGTATATCATTTTTAAAAATTACAGTAAACAAAAAATTTAGAATATTAAAAACTTTCTAGAAAACATTTTTAGGTAACATTGATATCGATAAAAAAAATTGATCGAGGAGAGAAATAAAATTGATTTTTCATAAAAAGTATTTTTTGTATCTTGAGTACTTCAGTTGTGGAAAATAAAAGGAAAAAATTATTTTAAATAAATAACTATTGTAAAATAAAATTCAATGTTTTATGTAGATTTTTATAATATTTTTTCATCATCATAAACTTAGTCATAAAAATCCCGATAAGCAATGATATTGTAAGAGAAAACTCTTTCCACTTCAGTAATTTTTGTATCATAATCCCAATGAAAGAAATAATATTATAAGGATATGTAAATCACCATATTTTTCATAATATTAACCTTAAATTATATTAAATATGTTTATATACACCACATAAAATAATAATCTATAAATTTTCCATGTATCTCATAGATATAAATGTGAGAAGAAAACAACATTCCTTGTGTTCAACTTATTTCGAAAGAACTCTGACCTCCTATATAATATATTTAAATTTATTTTACTTCTATATCATAATATTATAAATACTTATATTATCATATATATCCCTTATATATATATTTATTCATTTATAAAATTAGAAATAAAAATATGAATAACACAGTTTAGGGAGACGATAGTCCATACATACGCATGAACGTTGATTTCAATTTTTATATAGATGAAATAAAATAATGGTAAATAATAAATGAAATTTACTGATTCATTAATATATCATATGTATCATATATATTCCATATATACTTATTTATTACCATCTAAGTAAATCATAACTGAAAAAAATTACATCGCATTGTGGAGTTGTAGTCTACATGTACACACGAATGACATTATCATTTTCTAAAAAAATGTAATGTATGAAGGTAGATATGTTATTGTAATAACATAATATTAATGATTTCATAAATATCATATATAAACATTAAATCTATCATATTAACCATTTCATAAATATGGTGATGGAAAATGTGTTGTATTGCTACATGCAGGTGGTAAGTTGTACGTACATTAGAGAAATACTTTCCCTTATTATTTTACAGAAAGATGGATAATAAAGGTGATTTCATAATCATAATAAAATTTATGTATTCTTAGGTTAATGAAGTTATTTTTATATGAATAATATAACAGATTAATATTATTTAAAAGAAAAATTAAATAGAAAGTGATTGATTAAGGCGATTACCTCCTCTTTGAAATAACCCCTTTAGATCTCCTCTTAAGGGCTCTAAGGTTGGTATTTATTTATTACCATTAACTATAGATATTAATATATATGTTTATAAGTGAAATTGGTAGAGTTTTGTTGATCTATAAGGATCAATGTGGTGTGAATAATAGAAAGGAGGTCTCTCTTTATAATTGACGGGAGGGGAACTCTTGGAATTTTTAAAATAGTAAATTAATATAAATTAATTATTATTTAGAAATGAATAAAAATTGATAACTTTTGAAGATACGAAAAAAATTAGTCCAAATAATCTCATAAAATAAAAATTGAACATGTTTGGATCAGATTTTTTCCTATATTTTTTATTTAAACCCTTCATTAAAATTTTTGATAATTACTGTAATATTAAGGTTTTATACTTTTTAGGGTCAATAATGATACTTTAAAATGTAAAATGTACAATAAATGGACTATGGTTTAATTTTAAAACTATATTATATTCATTTGCTTACATATATTTTTTTATTAATTTTATTTCATTTCATAAAATATTTTGTTTTATAAAATATCATTATTTTATTTTTAGAACTATTTGCTACATTAACATTAGTAACATAAATAAAATAAAGAAAATTATAACAAAAATTAATACCCCATAAAATAATATATTATTCTAAAAAAAATTCACATCACTTGAATTATTGTAAATTATATAACTTTTAACATGTTTAGTGTCATTTATTTGAATTTTTCATTAATTGAATAATTTTTGAGTCAACAATGTGTAAGGATTTAATGTAATTATTTCATCACTGAAAAATAATATTAAATTATAATATAAAGTATTATTCATTTATATTTAAAATTACTATTTTTAACTAATGATATCCTCTCTTTTATCCCATGTTAAAAATAATTTAGTTATAAAAAAAGAGTATGACATTTTTTTACTTTTCCTTACATAAAATATTATAAACTGCTAATCACATCAAAATGGAAACAATGGGGAATATAACCAAATATTAGATGTATATGGAAACAATTTACTGATCCAATAAAACTTATTCAAGTGTTAGGGTCATTTTAATGTCCTTATCATATTATTTTTAACTCATGATTACCTGATTTTCACTTTACTATGGTAACAGAATTATTAAGGTTACTATTCATATTTGGTAAAAATAAAAAGGACCTATTTACAAAATTTGGACCATATTATTTCAAATATTGAACAAATTTTTCAAAATTAAAAAAAAACATAAGTGGAAGAATTTAACATAAAATCAAACCTTAATAACACAATGAAACAGGTTTTCATAAAAATGCACTTTAAAATTATAAAACGTATTTATACTAAATTCAAGGGAAAAATACAATTAAAAGAAACATAATTGGATTATATTAAATAAAAACGAATTAATTTTTTTTAATGCTAGTATATACTAGAATTTTACTTTTTAAATACTTAAAATAAAATAAATTTTTCAATAAAAATCACCATTTTTTCACTATTCATTAAAACATCAGTCTATTCAAATAAAACTCAAAAACGCAGCCTAATATAATACAGAAATGATAAATTCAAAAATAAAATTAATTTTTTCAAATAAAATTTATAAATATTCTGGAAATTTTTTATAATATTCACTCATAAAAATCTAAAAATCCATTTTTGATGAAAACATATTTTTATAGAATAAAATGACTTTTCTGAAAATGTAGTTCTTATTTAAAAGTAATAAATAATACATTATAAATGTGTTAGAACATTATATATTTCATAATATGATTAATAATATTCATTCCCACTAATTTAATGGATAAGTAGTAATCATCAAATTTAAATATTAACATCTCATTGTTCCTTTAAGATTGGTGCTTTGTGTAACACATGATATTGATGAAATCAAATTTAGTTTATAAAATTTAAAAATCTTGGGTTGTTAGATTCTCCCCTATTAATAAATTTCATCCTTGAAATTTTTACATGTTCTCATTAATGAAAGGTTTTATATTTGGAAATTCCATTATGGTGAATTATAAAAAGGGTTAATAAAACATCCTCTCAAGAAGAGAGAAAGGGAAGTATGATGGTCATTACAAAACAAAGTTTCCAAATATAAGAACTTAAATGGTAAGTGAATATATGGACATGGAAGTGAAAACTAATACCCATGGATGATTAAATATTGACTAAGAACATGTTTATGAGAATGATTACCACCAAAAAACCATAAATATATGATGAGTTAAAAGACCTCTGATTCCTAAAAAAAATGTAGATAGGAAAAAATTTAATTTCAATGTATTTTTCTAAAATTCAAGGGATTATTTTAATTTCTGGATAAATAACATTAGAAAATAAACTTACTTGATTACTTTCTATGTCATAATAATAATCTCATCCTTTAGTTGTTCTTGGGCCAATTTACACTTAATCTCTTTTTCCAAGAAATAGATATTCAAGATGAGTTTCTCTCTTTCTGGAAGAACTTTTAATGAATTATTGGATCCTTAATTCATTACTTCGTCATCTAAATATTTACAATAACCAAAATGTATAGAAAAAGTTATAAAATATTGAATAATTGGAATTTAGTCTCTAAAACATCATCCAATGTAGAAAAATTAAACAATTCCATAAATAGTTAACCACAATAATCCACCAAAATTTATCTAACCAAGATGAGAAAATTTTGGTTTGATCTCATATCCTTCCATGATCTAACTTAATAAATAATTTAATTAATATTTTTTTCTGAATATTAAATATAATTTCTTTATTCTATAAATATATATATAGTCTATATATGGAGAGATAATCAATTCTTATAATGACATAAAATTTCACTAAAGGATATTATTTTCATTGGTATTTTTTATAGAAACCATAATTTTTCATACATTTCTATTAAATCATTTTAAATATAAAAAACATAATAGTTATACATCCAAGGTTTGAAAGGTTTAATATCTTGGAAAATTTAGAACCATACATCAATTATACATGATAAAACATAAACATTTTTAAAATACTTATTCATAATCCAATTCAATCCTCTCGCATTCTCATTGGTACATTTAGTCACCTGAGGATATACATCAAAGAATGGGGTGACCTTAGATCATAGTAAGAATAAGAATAAGGTACACGAATCAATATGACATGGGTAATCATAATTATCATCAACATATCATAATAATAGGTTCATTAACATTATAATGAGAGAAAGATTTGATAAATTCATGGAATAAAAAAATGTAAAAAATAGAAGCATCATGTCATAGTTATCAAATGCCACACATAGTTGTGAACAAGGATAGAATTGTATTCTCAAAAAACATATGTTCATAATCATAATATAATCATTGTGAAAAAAATATGGAATTATGTTCACATATAATATAGATTATATCATGAGATACATCACATTACCAAACACATTGGATTTGTATATAATTCCCACCTCACCCATTACATCATAATATTTACATAATCATGTATTCCAAATAGAACTTATAATAATAGTAATCACAAAATAACCCATGGAAAGGAATTGTTTTTTAAATACCTCGACCCCAACATCCCAAAGTTGGTGGTTACTTTATTACATTAGTACAAGGTATAAATAATATCATCCCAAAGGACTAAATAGATTAGTTGTTTTTGAAACATAGGTACATACATTAATAATACATTTCAATTGAAAACATAAAATACAACATAGTAATTCATTTGATAAAGACATCATTCCACTTAGTATAACCATGTATATCAATCATAGACCACTTCCTTGCATACTTGGGAAAATAGAACATAATAAAGGGGTGAGATCATATTCTCATTAAGGGTAAGCATAAATTGTAATCTATGAGTAATTAAGTAATAAACAATATAGAGAGGTAAATTAACTAAAACACATTCCATTTAATCGATAACTTGAGTTTAATATGGCATGAATAAATGATAATCAAATATTTCCATATAAATAATCGCATTAGAATAAAACTAAACCATGGATATTATGTTTATTGAATAATCTCATGGAAGATCAATAACTAAATTCATAATTATTTAAAGCATATGAATGACTTTTGAAACATATCATCAAGGCATAAGTCAATAATTCTACATAAATGGTAAGGGCTCAGCTAAAACTTGAACCAGTTGGTCACATGAGACCTATCGATGCTTCGATGGGCCATAACTATAGAGACCCAAAGCTTGACTTACATGGACATTACATTACTTTTTGTTGAATACTTAATACATAACAAAAAATAGATACACAAGGACCGTAATAGTTTAGTGTCTTTGGAAACTCGAAATATAATCTTCTAATTGTGGTGAAAGATCTTCAAAATCTCTCGTAAAAATCTTCCCTTTTTGTTTTCTTACCTAAAACCTTTCTGTAAATCTTGGGGAAAAGAAAACATAAAAAGGGTGAGCTCAAATGCTCAGTAAGGGTAAGCATAGAGAACATAAAACAATCCATAAACATTTGAATACAAAAACGTGAACATAAAATCTAAACATCAAAATCTTGAGCAAAGACATAAATATTAGAAGTACGTAAGGCATATATCATAAAGGAATAGAATGGGAATAAAACATGTATTTTTGGTAAACCATTAAACACATGATATGATTTCCATAGTAGCCAAGGCATTTCTGCCAAGACCATCTTAGTGTAAAAAGTTCCTTTCTGAATCGAGTTCACTCCTCGTTCCAGTCCTGTATCACTGAACTGGATTAACTTACAGTTCCAGCCATGTCTATCGCATGAGATATAAATCGTTACCCAATACATTGGAGGTAGATATAGGTCCCACTCATCTCATAATGAAATCATTGTTTTGTGTGCCACAAAATGAACATACATCATTCATAATAACCCAACGAATAAAATGGGTTTCACAATCCATATAAAACAAATCGATATCATTTCATCATAAGAGAAGTTAAATCATTTAAATTATAAATACATTATACTTGAAACATAAACATATGAAATAATTTCATCTTAAATGGAAAATGGTTTTGATAAAACACATGAATATAATTATTGAGTAAAATATCCTTTCTTCTTCAAAATCATTTTATTTTCACAATATCCAATTCAATTTTAAAATAAAATGATTTTTTTGAAAATATTCCTGATGTCTTGTAGAGTAATCTTTTTAAAATAAGGAGTTATGAAACTGTAAAAATCCGTTCATTCCGTATAAGTTTAAAAAAAACATTCTCCTCGTACTTTTGTCGAAAAAGTCAAAAAGTAACTCGTATGGTATACAAAAGAAAGATTCCTACCATACGATGTGGTAAAAGTATAAAAGGGAAAAAATGGATTTAAAAATTCATGGAAGAAAATTAAATATTTTATGAAAAAAATTTGAGAACATATGGACATTGGTAATAAACATAACCCCTGTAAATACTTACGAATAAAAAATCTCGTATAAGAATGAGTTTGGAATAATTATCCCTTACATTAGGTCTGATATTCTTCGTATGTATCCAAACCTCCTGTATAATGATTTAAATAATTTCATTGACTTATTAAAGAATCATATTCATTGTTATGATATCATATATTATTCACATAAGACATTATATTACCCGTTCTTTTGTAAATTTAATTTTAAAGCAGCGTTTTGGGTAAAACATTTTATTTATCGTACGTGTTTGGACTTATTGTTCTTGATATTATTACTAATTATATCATGATTTAATTAATTCTAGAATTTAAATAATGATGTATATATCATATATATTCAGTATATATATATAACAGATAGATAAAAAAATGAAATACATTGTTCATGGAGACGGTAGGTCGTACGTACGCATGAACGCTGTTTTCTTTTCCTTATTGACTTGAATGGAAGTAATTAGATGACATATATATATATATATGTTTGTATGTATGTATACATAAATACAGTAGCTTCATAATGTCATGTATTTCATTATTATTCATTATATATACTTTATAATCATTACTGAATGGTTAATCATGGAAAATAAATCTCATCGCGTTCGTGGAGACGGTATTCCGTACGTACGCACAAGCGATGATATCATTCCCATGATCATGGAGTTGTATTGAAGTGTATGTAATATATTTCAGAATCAATATCACTTTACAATAACCATATATAGTTATTTATTTACACGATTATACCCATCCATGTAAGGTGGTGGTGGAAAACAAATTACACCACGGTGTGGAGACGGTATTCCGTAGGTACGCACGCGCGATGATTTCATTTTCCATAGGATGGATAGAAGATGAAATATGGTTGTTTCATATTTATAATAATATATCAGTATATGATTTTTACTGATTTTATTAATTTATGATGAACCAAATAAATAAGAATAAGTAGAAGAAGAAATAAATTGGAAAGAATCGGTAAAGGATATTACTTGTTCTTTGACGCCCCTCTTCTTAACCTCCTCTTAAGGCACTAGAGTTGGTCTTTTGAGGAGACCAAAACCTCTATAATGTTTCTATGGAAGTTTAGAAGAGTAATATTTAGGGTTTGTCCTAGATTCAAGGCTCAAAAGGGTGTAAAGAGAAGAGGGAATGGGTGCGCTTTTTATAAGGGAGGAGAGGGGTACCTTAGGAAAAACATAAAATATTATTTTATAATAAAATAATATTCTGTTTATAATAGATCCAAATTGATTTATTTAGAAGCTAAAGTGGGTATGGTTCGACATAATATCAGCCAATAGGTTTTATACAAGTTTAGGTTACTATTTTAACCTTATCATTTAGATTTAACTCTAAGTTAAATAATTTAACTTTTACAGTGTCTTTTTGTTTTCTTACACTATATAGTTAATAAGCCTACTATAACAAGACAAAAGAATCCCAAGTGGTTCATTATTAATATATATAACCTTATATAAGTCATTTTTCTAAACCATAGATTTTTAGGAATATAATAACAATTAATAATATAAAAGTTTTTTTAAAAACTATTTTATGTAAATTTTGACACTATTTGGTTATTGTTTTTTTTTAAATCATACAGCATGATTAGATCGAAAAGAGTTTATTAAATCAATAATAACATGTAATATTAACATATAAAATTAGTGTAATTCATAAAAAGTCTCAAATTACATTTATTTGGGTATTTATAATATCAATTATTCTAATATTTTATTATTTAGGTAATTGCTGCATCACCATTGTGTCATAAATAAATTAAATTATTTAATGTCAAAAAAATATAAATAAAAATCCATTAGTTATGAAATAATTTTAAATTTCTAATGAATATTTATATTCAATTTTATCTTATGTATAACCCTATATTAAATATGTTTTAGTTATTAAACATTGATTTTAAATATTTTAACTCTTCTTTAAATAAAATAATAATAAATGTCCTAATCTAATCCAAGTAGACCTAAAAGGCATTATTTTATTCCTAAGGTTGTTTTTGGTCTAATTAAACTTATCCAATAGAATTAATACATTTGTTAGGATAATAATAATATCATTTTTAACCTTAATTACCCTATTTACTTTTAACCGTGGTAAATAAAATTAAAAAGTTATTATTCACCAAAAATTATTTTTATCTTATTGAACCACATTTTACTATTTGATATTAACTTTGTATCTTGGACTTTCTAAATTCCACTCACAGAAGCGGTAAAATTAAGTTTTGTGTAAATATTCAAATTCTCCTAGGAGGTGGGTAAAAGACGGTGAAAAGTACAATAAAATTTTTATATATCTAAAATTATTATAAAATGACTCAAATGAATTACATTGAACTTATATAGGTATTATGTATCAATTTTTACCTAAAATAAGTTTAAATAAAATAAATAATTATTTAAATAAAAAGTAGGTTTTAAAATAAAAACCCAGTGTTTTCACTATTCATAAAAAATTGAACGTTTTCATAAAAATACCAAAAATTAACCATAGGATAATTTCAATATTCTGAATCCAAAAATGAAGTCCATTTGAAAAATAAAATTTATAAAATTTCAAAAAGTGGGTATCACTATTCATAAGGGCTAGTTTATATAACATATTGTTGTTTAGTGAAAATCGGTATTGCGTACAACGCACGCTATCGTGGAAGGTCGTGATTGTGTGTAATGAAATCCAAGTCAGGGAAGCATGTAGTGCAACATCCTTTTGGTGTATCATACAACACAAGAGATAAATGAAATTAAAAACAATATTTGTCATAAAATCTCGGGGTGTTACATTCTACCCCCCATAAAATGAATTTCGCCCTCGAAATTCATCGGGGTTATAAATTGTTTACTACTTGAAAGTTTCTTTCATAGAAACCCACATCATAGAAAGGAACACTAAAACTTCATTTTAAAAAGGGAATTTAGAATCATAACAGTCAGCCAATGTAACTCAGCACTAGGTTTCCACAGAGGACAACATAAGTGAAAATATGGATATGGAAGAGAAATATGACAATGAACTTCTGATGAAGAGTGGTAGGGTACAAGGCTATAAAAAAGCCAACAATCACAAAGCCATAAATTTTTGATGATATAAGGTACAATCTAATTCATCAGATATAAGGGCACCAGGACAACATTTTTGATTCTCAAGATCATTTCCCTAATGTTGATGAAATTGGAATTAGAAGAAATACTTTCTTGATTTTGGTACAATCTCACTGTTGGTCGTTCCTTGGACAATTTCCACTTCATCTCTTAAAGAAATGAAGTTGAATTTGTCATTCGTGACATGTTAGCAGATCATGTGATAGAATGATGGGTCATTTCATCTATCTCAAACAAAAGGTTAGAAAAAGTTATCAAAAATACATAAGTCCATATATAGTGAGATTAATCATATATGGTTCATAAAATGGACTTATACTTCATATATCATACTTCTTAATATAATAAAACTAGTTTCTACTAACCAGGGACTTCTTGTAGGCCAGTGGTAGGCAATAAAGGTCTGTCGCAATTCAGTTGTGGTTTTGATTCCCACATCCCTGTCTGATGCGACGGGTTGTCGCCCTTCCTGCAGGTTGTCATTTTTCTAAAACTACATTATTATAACATTCCATAAATAATATCGAAAAAAGTTCTAGCCTTAAACAATACTGACTTATGTCCAACATAATCCATTCTAATATTTAGGCTTATCCAAAATACTTCTATCCAAGAACATAGTATAAAGAAAACAATTATTATAAATTTCATCTGTCGAGCATGTGAATACCATCATTTATTCCCCATATATCATACGATATATCTTGTTGGTCAAATTACAAACATTTGAATACCTTAATCATGTATTCTCTTTAAAAATGAATACCCATTGACTCTTAGTGAAAACATGAATGCTGTCAAAATTTAACACTTTCCACATACCAAAATACTAAACTTTCTATATACTCAAACCATGATATAACCTTGTCATTATATCAATCATGAGCTCATCAATACCATCAAACATATTATTTTATCCTTATCCCTTCATTATGCACATATCATCTACTTTCTAAAATATTTGATTTACTTTTCATGGTTATCGGTATCATATAATTACTGAAACCCATAATAAACTAATATATAGATATTCCAATATTCCATAGTACTGTAAATTAGATTCCACAACATTGTTTTGGAATCTCGTTACATAAACACATAATCATTCCACTACATCATTTTCATACTCAACATCGCCAATAGTGATCACATATGACTTCCTTTTGTCCTTTGCCTTAACAGGATGCTCAGGCCGATCATCATTAACCCTTGGATTTGGGCATTGATTAGAATAATGCCCCATTTCCTTGTACTTGAAGAATTAAAGTGTTGGTGGATCATTCTTTGTAGTCTTTTCTCTATTCACATCATTAGAAACCTTTTTCCCATTACTTCGGCACTCAACTTCTTTATGACCTTCTTTTTCACACTTGAAACATTTTCTAGTACCTTTTAAACAATCTCCACTATCCTTCTTTCCACACTTTGGGCATAAAGAAACATTCACCTTTTTTCACCATTGTTCTGAGGTTTTTCGTTGAATTCCATCTTTAATTTCTTGTTAAAACCATGAGATGGATATGTTAGACCAACTTCTAGTTCTACCTTGATAGAAAAATGCACAATTTCTTCATAGCTACTAAAGTATCTTATAGCTAATGCCCTTCGAAGAATTGGTTTTAAGCCACTGAAAATCGATCAACTTTACTTTCAGGTTAGATGATAAAGCCAGATGCATACCTTGCATGTCTTGTAAAATTCACTTCGTATATACCAACAGATTCATCATCCTTTTGCTTAAGCTCAAGTAATTCCTTTTCCATCTTTGTTCAAAGAATATGAGGTAAGTACTTACTGAAAAATAATTTCTTAAACTCGTCCCATTCCATAGATTCAATTTCATCTTGGGGCCTTGTATTCTTAATTAAAGTACACCATTGGTCGGCTTCACCTTCTAAAAGATAAATAGCTAAAATGACTTTTTCATGTTCTGAACAGCGAAGTATGGAAAAAATGTTTTCAATGGTAATGATCCATTGTTCAGCAACAAGTGGATCAGAAGACCCGTTGAAAGACGGTGGATTTTGCCTCATGAAGGACTCAATAGAATATTGTTCCCTTCTCTGATCATTGAGAAATCCAGAGTGATTCATAGCTTGTGTAAGTATAGAAATAATATTTTACACTCTATCTCCCATCACATTTGGTTTCTCGGGAGGAGAATCATTGAATTGTCCATTACATTAATCAACACGATTCCTTCAGGTTCCAGCCATCGTCAAAAACCCTAAAAGAACAGTGTGAGAGGCAAAAATCATCCTAGGAAAACAACATAATAAAGGGGGAGTAACTTCAATATCTAACATCTTAGGTTTAATTGTAATATCATTACCATAATTCTAGGACTATAACCTATACTTATACTTGACCTTAGCGACATCCCTAGACATACCTTAGAATTATCTCTAGGGATCTCAATAAAGTTACCGCATCCTAGTTTCCAAAGGTAGACTAAACCTTTTCTCTGATACCAACTGTAGAGACCCAAAACATGGAAAACACGGACATTACATTACTTTTTTTCGAATACTTAATACATAACAAAAATATACACACAAGGACCGTAATAGTTTAGTGTATTTGGAAACTCGAAATACAATCCTCTAATCATGGTGAAAGATCTTCAACATCTCCTGTAAAGATCATCCCCTTTTTTTTTCTTACCTAAAACATTTCTTTAAATCCTGGGGAAAAGAAAACATAAAAAGGGTGAGGTCAAATGCTCAGTAAGGGTAAACATAGGGAACATAAAACAATCCATACATATTTGAATGCAAAAACTTGAACATAAAAATCTTGAGCAAAGATATAAATCATGGAAGTACGTAAGGCATATATCATAACAGAATATCATGGGAATAAAACGTGTATTTGTGGAAAAACATTAATCACATGATATGATTTCCATAGTAGCCAAGGAATTTCTTCTAAGACCATCTTAGTGGAAAAAGTCCCTTTCTGAATCGAGTTCACTCCTCGTTCTAGTCCTGTATCACTGAATCAGATTAACTTACCATTCCAGCCATGACTATCTCATGAGATATAATTCTTTACCCAATGCGTTAGAGTGAGATATAGGTCCAACCCATATCATAATTAAATCATTCTTTCGTGTTCCATAAAATAAATATACATCATTCATAATAACCCAAAAAATAAAATTGGTTTCATAAACATCATTTCATCATAACAAAATCCATATAAAACAAATGGATATCATTTCATCATAAGATAATTGCAATCATGTAAATCATAGAGACATTATACATGAAACATAAACATATGAAATAATTTCATCTTAAATGCAAAATGGTTTTGATAAAACACTTGAAAAGAATTCTTGAGGAAAATATCCTTTCTTCTTCAAAACCATTTTCTTTTCACAAAATGTCATGAAATTTTAAAAGAAAAGGATTTTGTTGAAAATAGTCAGGAAATATTGTAGAGTAATCTTCTTTAAAATAAGGAGTTATAAAACTATAAAAATCCATGCATGCCGTATATATTTAAAAAAACATTCTCCTCGTACTTTTTTCGGAAAATTCAAAAAGTACCTCGTATGGTAAACAAAAGAAAGATTCCTTCCATACAATGTGGTAAAAGTAGAAAAGGGTAAAAATTAATTTAAACATACATGGAAGAAAATAAAAAAATTTATTAAAACATTTTGACAACATATGAATATGGGTAACAAACATAACCCTAGTAAATACTTATGAATAAACAATCTCGGATAAGAATGAGATTGGAATAATTATCCCTTACTTTAGGTCTGATATACTTTGTACGTATCTAAACCTCCTGTATAATGATTTAAATAATGTCATTGACTTATTACAGAATCATATTCATTGTTATGATATCTTATATGGTTCACTTATGAATTTATATTACCCGTTCTTTTGTAAATTTCATGTTAAAGCAACGTTTTGGGTAAAACGTTTTATTTATCGTACGAGTTTAGACTTGTTGTTCTGGATATTATTACTAATTATATCATGATTTAATTACTTCTAGAATATAAATCATGATTTATATATCATATATATTCAGTATATATATATATATAACACATAGATAAATGAAATTAAATACACCGTTCATGGAGACGGTAGGTCTTATGTACGCATGAACGTTGTTTTCTTTTCCTTATTGACTTGAATGGAAGTAAGTAGAGGAAATATATATATATATATATATATATGTGTGTGTATATGTATAACTAAATCCAATAGATTCATAATGTCATATATTTCATTATTATTCATTATATATACTTTATAATCATTCTTGAATGGTTAATCTTGGAAAATGAATCTCATCGCGTTCGTGGAGACGGTAGTCCGTACGTACGCATGAGCGATGATATCATTCCCATGATCATGGAATTCTATTTAAGTGTATGTATAGTATTTTAGAATCAATATCACTTTATAGTAACCATATATAGTTATTTATTTTCACCATTATACCCATCCATGTAAGGTGGTGGTGGAAAATAGATTACACCATGGCGTGGAGACGGTATTCTGTACGTGCGCACGCACGGTGATTTCATTTTACGTAGGATGGATAGAAGATGAAATAGGGTTGTTTCATATTTATAATAACATATTAGTATATGAGTGATATTGATGTTATTAATTTATGATTAAACAAATAAATAAGAAGAAGTATAAGAAGAAATAAATTGGAAAGAATCGGTAAAGGATATTACCTCTTCTTTAACGCGCCTCTTCTTAACCTCCTCTTAAGGAACTAGAGTAGGTCTTTGGAGGAGACCAGAACCTTTATAATTTTTCTAGGGAATTTAAGAAGAATAATTTTCTGGGTTTGTCCGAGCTTCAAGGCACAAAAGGGTGTGAAGAAAAGAGTTAATGGGTGCCCTTTTTATAAGGGAGGAGAGGGTCACCTTAGGAAAAACATAAAATATTATTTTATAATAAAGACATATTCCATTTATAATATCTCTAAATAGATTTATTTCAAATATAAAGTGGGTATGAGTCTAAATCCTATCAACCAATAGGTTTTAGACAATTTTAGGTTACTATTTTAACCTTATCATTTAGATTTAACTCTAAGTTAAATAATTTAACTTTTACAATGTCTTTTTGTTTTCTTACACTATATGGTTAATAAACTTACTATAACAAGACAAATGAATCCGAAGTGGTTCATTATTAATATATATAATCTTATCAAAGTCATTTTTCCTAACCTTATATTTTTAGGAATATAATAACAATTAATAATATAATATTTGTTTTAAAAACTATTTTAGGTCAATTTTGACACTATTTGGTAATTTATTTTTGAGAAAATCATAACAGCGTGATTAGATCAAAAAAAGTTAATTAAATAAATATTAAATGTCATATTAACCTAGAAAATTATTGTAATTCATAAAAAGTCTCAATTTAAATTTATTTGGGAATTTATAATATCAATTATTTTAATATTTCATTATTTAGGTAATTACTGCATCACCATTGTGTCATAAATAAATTAAATTCTTTAATGTCGAAAAATTATAAATAAAATACCATTAGGTAGGAAATCATTTTATCTTTATAATCAATATTTATATTCTAATTTATCTTATGTATTACCCTACATTAAATATGTTTTAGTTATTAAAATTTGATTTTAACTATTTTAACTCTTCTTTAAATAAAATAATAATAAATGTCCCAATATAATCCAAGTGGACCTAAAGGGAAATATTTTATTCCTAAGGTTTTTCTTGGTCGAATTAAACTTATCCAATAGAATTAGGACATGATTTAGGGTAATAATAATATCATTTTTCCCTTAATTACCCTATTTACTTTTAACCATGGTAAATAAAAGTAAAAAGTTACTACTCACCAAAAATTATTTTTATATTATTGAACCATATTTTACTCTTTTATATTTACTATGTCTCTTGTATTTTCAAAATTCCACTCAAAGAAGCGGTAAAATTAAGTTTTATGTAAATTTTAAAATTCTCCTAGGAGGTGGGTAAAAGACGGTGAAAAGTTCAATAAAATTTTCATATATCTAAAATTATTATAAAATGACTCAAATGAATTACATTGAAATTATATACGTATTATGTTTCAATTTTTACCTAAAATAAATTTAAATAAAATAAATAATTATTTAAATAAAAAGTCAGTTTTTAAATAGTAACCTAGTGTTTTCACTATTCATAAAAAATTGAAAGTTTTCATAAAAATACCAAAAATTAACCCTAGGCTAATTTCGATATTCTTAATCCAAAAATGAAGTCCATTTTAAAAAATAAAATTTACAAAATTTCAAAAAGTGGGTATTACTATTCATAAGGGCTAGTTTATATAACATATCGTTGTTCAGTGAAACTCCGTATTGCGTACAACACACGCTATCGTGGAAGGTCGCCATTGCGTGTAATGAAGCCAAGCCAGGGATGCATGTAGTGAAAGATTCTTTTTCTGTAGCGTACAACATAAGACATCAATGAAATTAAAAAAAATATTTTTCATAAAATATCAGGGTGTTACATTCTACCCCCCTTAAAATGATTTTATCCCTCGAAATTCGTCAGGGTTATAAATTGTTTACTAATTGAAAGTTTCTTTCATAGAAACCCATATCATAGAAAGGAACACTAAAACTTCATTTTAAAAAGCTAAGTTAGAATCAGAACAGTCAACCAATGTAACTCAGCACTGGGTTGCCACATAGGACAACATATGTGAAAATATGGATATGGAAGAGAAATATAACAATGAACTTCTGATGAAGAGTGGTAGAGGACAAGGCTATGAAAAATCCAACAATCAAAAAGCCATAAATTTGTGATGATCTAAGGTACCATCTAATTCATCAGATATAAGGGAACTAGGACAACATTTTTGGTTTTCAAGATCATTTCCCTAATGTTGAAGAAATTGGAATTAGAAGAAATACTTTCTTGATTTTGGTACAATCTCACTGTTGGTCGTTCCTTGGACAATTTCAACTTCATATATTAAATAAATGAAGTTGGATTTGTCATTTGTGACATGTTAGTAGATCATGTGATAGAATGATGGGTCATTCCATCCATCTCAAACAAAAGCTTAGAAAAAGTTATCAAAAATACATAAGTCCACATATAGTGAGATTAATCATATATGGTTCCTAAAATGGACTTATACTTTATATATCATACTGCTTAATATAATAAAAATAGTTTCTAATAAATAGGGACTTCTTGTAGTCCAGTGGTAGGCGATAAAGGCCTGTCTCACTTCGGTTGTGGGTTCAATTCCCACATCCCTGTCTGATGCGACGGGTTGTCACCCGTCCTGCATGTAATCCTTTTTCTAAAATTTCATTATTATAAAATTCGATAAATAATATCTAAAAAAGTTCTAACCATAAAGAATACCGATTTATGTCCAACATAATACATTCTAATATTTAGGCTTATCCAAAATACTTCTGTCCAAGCACATAGTATAAAGAAAATAATTACTAGAAATGTCATCTGTCGATCATGTGAATACAATCATTTATCCCCCATATATCATACGATATATCTAGTTGGTCAAATTTCAAACTTGTGAATACCTTAATCATGTATTCTCTTGAAAAATGATTACCCATTTACTCTTAGTGAAAACATAAATGCTATCAAAATTTAACACTTTCCACATTCTAATATCCCAAAATTTCTATATACTCAAACCATGATATAACTTTGTCCTTATATCAATTATGAGCTCATCAATACCATCAAACATATTATTTTCTCATTATCCCTTCATTATGCACATATCATCTGCTTTCCAAAATATTTGGTTTACTTTTCATGGTTACTGGTACCATATAATTATTGAAAACCATAATAAACCAATACATAGATATTACAATATTCCACAGTATTATAAATTAGATTCCACAACATTATTTTGGAATCTCGTTACATAAACACATAATCATTCCACTACATCTTTGTCACACTCAACATCTCCAATAGTGATCGCATGTGACTTCCTTTTTTTCCTTTTCCTTAAGAGGATGCTCACGTAGATCATCATTAACCCTTGGATTAGGGCATTGATTATCATAATGCCCCCATTTCAATGCACTTGAAGCATTGAAGTGTTGGTGGAGCGTTCTATATAGTATTTTCTCTATTCACAACATTAGAAACCTTTTTCCCATTACTTCAGCACTCAACTGCTTGATGACCTTCATTTGCACACTTGAAACATTTTCTAGTACCTTTTAAACAATCTGCACCGTGCTTCTTTCCACACTTTGGGCATAAAGAAACATTAACCTTTTCTTCACCATTGTTCTGAGGTTTTTCCATGAACTTCATCTTTCGTTTCTTGTCAAAACCATGAGATGGATATGGTACACCAACTTCCAGTTCTACTTTAATAGAAAAATTCATAATTTCTTCATAACTACTGAAGTCTCTTATAGCTAATTCCCTTCAAAGACTTGGTATTAAGCCACTGAATAATCAATCAACTTTACTTTAAGGTTGGATGATAAATCCAGATGCATACCTTGCATGTCTTGTAAAATTTGCTTCGTATATACCAACAGATTCATCATCCTTTTTCTTATGCTCAAGGAACTCCTTTTCCATCTTTGTTCGATGAATATGAGGGAAGTACTTACTGAAAAAACAAGTTATTGAACTCATCCCATTCTACAAATTCAATTTCATCTTGGGGCCTTGTATTCTTAAGTAGAGTCCACCATTGGTCTGCTTCACATTCTAAATGGTAAACAACTAAAATGACTATTTCATGTTATAAACAGCAAAGTAGGAAAATATATTTTCAATGGTATTGATCCATTGTTTAGTAACAAGTGGATCAGAAGACCCGTTGAAAGACGGTGGATGTTTCCTCATGAAGGAATCAATAGAATATTGTTCCGTTATCTGATCATTGGGAAATCCAGAAAGATTCATAGCTTGTATAAGTATAGAAATAAGATTTTTCACTCCATCTCCCATCACATTTGGTTGCTCGGGAGGAAAATCATTGAATTTTCCATTACATTGATCAACACGGTTCCTTCGGGTTCTAGCTATCGTCAAAAACCCAATAAGAACAGTGTGAGAGGCAAAAATCATGCTAGGAAAAAAACATAATAAAGGGGTATTACCTTCAATATCTAACATCATAGGTTTAATACTAATATTTTTACCATAATTCTGGGACTATAACCTATACTTATACTTGACCTTAGTGACATCCTTAGACATACCTTAGAAATATCTCTAGGGATCTCACTAAAGTTATCGCATCCTAGTTTCCAAAGGTTGACTAAACCCTTCCACTGATAGCAACTGTAGAGACCCAAAACTTTACATATGAAGACATTACATTACTTTTTTCAGAATAATTAATACATAAAAAAATAGACACACAAGGACCGTAATAGTTTAGTGTCTTTGGAAACTCGGAATATAATCTTATAATCGTGGTGAAAGATCTTCAACATCACCCGTAAAGATCTTCCTCTTTTGTTTTCTTACCTAAAACCTTTCTTTAAATCATGGGGAAAAAACTTAAAAAGGGCGAGATAAAATTCTCAGTAAGTGTAAATATAGAGAACATAAAACAATCCATAGACATTTGAATGAAAAAACATGAACATAAAATCTAAACATCAAAATCTTGACAAAAGACATAAATCTTAGAAGTACATAAGGCATATATCATAATGGAATATCATGGGAATAAAACATGTATTTGTGTCAAAACATTAATCACATGATATGATTTCTATAGTAGCCAAGGCTTTGCAGCCAAGACCATCTTAGTGGAAAAAGTTCCTTTCTGAATTGAGTTCACTCCTCGTTCCAGTCCTGTATCACTGAACCAGATTAACTTACCGTTCCAGCCATGTCTATCTCATGAGATATAAATCATTACCCAATGCATTGGAGGGAGATATTGATCCCACCTATATCATAATGAAATCATTATTTCGTGTGCCACAAAATAAACATACATCATTCATAATAACCCAACGAATTAAATGGGTTTCATAAACATCATTCCATTATAACATAATTCATATAAAACAAATGGATATCATTTCATCATAAGAGAATTTAAATCATGTAAATCATAGAGACATTATACTTGAAACATACACATATGAAATAATTTCATCTTAAATGGAAAATGGTTTTGATAAAACACTTGAAAATAATTCTTGAGGAAAATGTCCTTTCTTCTTCACAATCATTTTCTTTTCACAAAATGTCATGCAATTTTAAAATTAAAGGATTTTGTTTAAAATATTTATGAACTTTTTTAGAGTAATCTTATTTATAAAAAGGAGTTATAAAACCGTAAAAATCCGTTCATGCCGTATAAGTTTAAAAAAAACATTATCCTCGTACTTTTATCAGAAAAGTCAAAAAGTACCTCGTATGGTAAACAAAAGAAATATTCCTTCCATATGATGTGGTAAAAGTAGAAATGGGTAAAAATGACTTTAAACATACATGGAAGAAAACAAAACATTTTATGAAAACATTTTTTGAACATATGGATATGGGTAATAAACATAACCCTAGTAAATACTTACAAATAAACAATCTCGGATAAGATTGAGATTGGAATAATTATCCCTTACCTTAGGTCTGATATTCTTCGTACGTATCTGAACCTCCGGTATAATGATTTAAATAATGTCATTGACTTATTACATAATCATATTCATTGATATGATATCATATATGGTTCACTTATGACTTTATATTACCAATTATTTTGTAAATTTCATGTTAAAGCAGCGTTTTGGGTGAAACATTTTATTTATCGTACATATTTAGACTTGTTGTTTTTGATTTTATTACTACTTATATCATGATTTAATTAATTACAGAATGTAAATAATTATTTATATATCATATATATTCAGTATATATATATATATATTTAATAGATAGATAAATGAAATGAAATACACCGTTCATGGAGACGGTAGGCCATACGTACGCATGAACGCTGTTTTCTTTTCCTTATTGAATTTAATGGAAGTAAGTAGATGACATATATATATATATATATATATATGTGTGTGTGTATATTTATATGTAGAAATAAATACAATAGCTTAATGATGTCATATATTTCATTATTATTCATTATATATACTTTATAATCATTCTTGAATGGTTAATCATGGAAAATGAATCTCATCGTGTTTGTGGAGACGGTAGTCCGTACGTACGCACGAGCGATGATAACATTCCAATGATCATGGAATTGTATTGAAGTGTATGTATAATATTTTAAAATCAATATCAATATAAAATAACCATTTATAGTTATTTATTTACACCATTATAGCCATCCATGTAAGGTGGTGGTGGAAAACAGATTGCACCATGGCATGGAGACAATATTCCGTACGTACGCACGCGCGGTGATTTCATTTTCCGTATGATGGATGGAAGATGAAACAGGGTTGTTTCATATTTATAATAACATATTAATATATTAGTGATACTGATGTTACTAATTTATTATGAAACAAATAATTAAGAAGAAGTAGAAGAAGAAATAAATTGGAAAGAATCAGTAAAGGATATTACCTCTTCTTTGACGCGCCTCTTCTTAACCTCCTCTTAAGGCACTAGAGTTGGTCTTTGGAGGATACCAGAACCTTTATAATGTTTCTAGGGAAGTTAATAAGAGGAATTTTCAGGGTTTGTCTGGGCTTCAAGGCTCAAAAGGGTCTAAAGAGAAGAGGGAAGGGGTGGCCTTTTTATAAGGGAGGAGAGGGGCACCTTATGAAAAAATTAAAATATTATTTTATAATAAAGTCATATTCTGTTTATAATAGCTCAAAATTAATTTATTTAGAATATAAAGTGGGGATTGTTCTAAATCATATCAACTAATAGGTTTTAGAAAAGCTTAGGTTACTATTTTAACCTTACCATTTAGATTTAACTCTAAGTTAAATAATTTAACTTTTACCGTGTCTTTTTGTTTTCTTACAATATATTGTTATTAAACTTACTATAACAAGCCAAAATAATCCCAAGTGGTTCATTATTAATATATATAATCTTATATAAGTCATTTGGACGAACCTTATATTTTTAAGAATATAATAACAAATAATAATATAACATTTGTTTTATAAACTATTTTATGTCAATTTTGATAATATTTGGTAATTGATTTTTGTGAAAATCATAACAGCATGATTAGATCAAAAAACATTAATTAAATCAATACTAACATGTCATATTAACCTATAAAATTAGTGTAATTATAAAAAGTCTAAAATTAAATTTATTTGGGTATTTATAATATCAATTATTTTAATATTTCATTATTTAGGTAATTACTACATCACCATTGTGTCATAAATAAATTAAATTATTTAATGTCTAAAAATTATAAATAAAATACCATTAGATAGGAAATATTTTTAGATTTATAAAGAATATTTATATTTGAATTTTGATTATTTATTACCCTATATTAAATATGTTTTAGTTATTAAACTTTGATTTTAACTATTTTAACTCTTCTTTAAATAAAATAATAATAATTGTCCTAATCTAATCCAAGTGGACCTAAAGGAAAATATTTTATTCCTAAGGTTTATTTTGGTCTAATTACACTTATCCAATATAATTAGGACATGTTTTAGGTTAATAATAATATAATTTTTACCCTTAATTACCCTATTTACTTTTAACCGTGGTAAATAAAAGTAAAAAGTTACTATTCACCAAAAATTATTTTTATCTTATTGAACCAAATTTTACCCATTGATATTAACCATGCCTCTCGGATTTTCAAAATTTTACTCACAGAATCCGTAAAATTATGTTTTATGTAAATTTTCAAATTCTCCTAGGAGGTGGGTAAAAGACGGTGAAAATTTCAATAAAAATTTTATATATCTAAAATTATTATAAAATGACTCAAATGAATTAAATTAAACTTATATAGGTATTATGTATCAATTTTTACCAGAAATAAATTTAAATAAAATAAATATTTTTTTAAATAAAAAGTCGGTTTTTAAATAATAACCAAGTGTTTTCACTATTCATCAAAAATTGAAAATTTTCATAAAAATACCAAAAATTAACCCTAGCAAAATTTCGATATTCTGAATCCAAAAATGAAGTCCATTTTGAAAAATAAAATTTATAAAATTTCAAAAAGTGGGTATTACTATTCATAATGACTAGTTTATATAACATATCGTTGTTTAGTGAAACTCGGTATTGCGTGCAACACACGCTATTGTGAAAGGTCCCGATTGCGTGTAATGGAAGCCAAGTCATGGATGTGTGTATTGAAAGCTCATTTTGGTGTAGCATACAACACAAGACATCAATGAAATTAAAAATAATATTTTTCATAAAATATCGGGGTGTTACAATAAGGATCCCTAACAGTCATTTACTATGCCAAATAAATTACTCAAATGAAATTATTTAAACATAATCAACATATAATTTCATATTAAAATGAGTATAAAAAATGTAAATAATATCTTCAATTAAGGAACATAATCATAAACCATCAATAGTAGTATGTCAAATGGTATCAAAATAGTACATCCCCATTGAAACTGATCATATACCATTTAATAAAATATTGTAATTTGTATCATAATATATAAACCTAAATTAATAGTAAAATTCTAAAGACTATTTTTTTCATAGATACTTTGATAATATCATTGATAAATTGTTGAGGAAATACCCTTTTTCACTTTCAAAAAATGTATTCTTAAAAAGTTGTGGAACTATAAAATAGAACATTTTATTTGAAAAGACCCTTTTAATCTGGTAAAGGAATATTCTAAAAAATTAAGTCGTCATAAATTTGGTAAAATCCACTCATTATATAGAAGTTTAAAAATATGTTCCTTTTAAATTTTGAATAATAAATATTGAAAAGAGTATTTTTAAAACAAAGTCCCTTGAAAATGTTATATCATTTATGTGAGTGTTAATCAATTGAATCAACTTTGTTTATAAGCTATAAATCCAGATAAAAAGGTGGAAATAAAACATGATATAATCAAAAGACATTTCACACATAATCTTAATATGTAATATTCAATGAAGTATATTTTTAACCCAAATGGTGTAAATTGGGTTAATAATTCCTTTCACTTAGGTTTGACATCCTTAAAACATGTGTAAACTTCATTTATAGTGGTTTTTAATATATTATTAACGTATACAGTAATAAAATTAATATTTATGATATCATATGTGATTTTCTTATAACATTTTACCACTCATTTATTTATATTTTATTTAGTTCCCTATTTTGGGTGTCAATTTCCTTGTTCCCTCTAGTATATATTTTCATGAATGTCCCAATTATTTTCCATGGGATATATATCAATCATCATCATAATGATATAAATGTTATAAATATAATATTTAATCATTTTATATAGTTTTTTTACCATTATTTAAAGGTGAACATAGAAAATGAATGGCATCACATTTTGGAAATGGTAGGTCGTATATACCCATGAGTGATGAAATCATTCCATTAAAGAGTGAATGTGCAAGGTATTTCATGATATATTAAATTTACATAATTTTTATAATTTCATTGTTATAATATATCCATTATTTCCATCATTATAACCGTTTATGTAAATTGATGATGAAAACAATAACACCTCCCATAATCAAACAAAAATTCAACAATATTGATTATACTAGATTTATTATTTTGGATGGATACACCAAATTCATATAGATTAGAAGAAGAAATAAATTTTAAATATTTGGTAAGGATGATTACCTTCTCTTTGTCATCCTTCCTTTAAATATCTTTTTATGGGATCTAGACTTATTCTTTTTGGAAGACTAGGACCACTAGAACATTTATAATGATTTTGGATAGAGAGATTTAAAGAAATTGGTCATGATAATTTGATCAATGTGGTGTTAATATGTGAGGTATGAGGTTTAATTTCACAATTTAGGTGAGGGACACTTTTGAAATTTCGAAAAATATTAAAATATAATGAATAAATTTATCATTCAAAATGCCCTAAAATTAAAATAGAATCTATAATAAGATATGATAAAGTTTTAATACAATAAACCAATTTAAATTATATTTATTTTGTGTAATTTTAAACATTATTATTTGGATTAACCCCTTAGTTATTTATTTTTTACCTTAAGTATGTTTATAGTTATTTTATTCACAAAGGGTTAATAGTATTTCTATAAAATGAAAAATGACTCCAAAATGGAAAATTTATGATGTTTTAAATTATATTCCTTTTAAAATGATGATGATAATATTTTATTTAATTTTAATAAATTTAATAAAATAATATTTTGATAAATTATCATTAATGTCAATTTTAACGCGATTCACTTACATTGACTTCTCATACATCAAGACAAAAGGGGAAATTAGAATATAATACATTAAAACCTCAATAATATTTCATATAGATTTATAAAATTCATTTAACATAGTGAATCATTTAAATTATAACAAAATTAATTTTTTAATACCATTTACTTTATTTTTATTAGTTAAATAAATACGATATTATCATTTCACAAGCATTTGAATTAATTATATAATTTATAAAAATTTAAAATTAATTTTTAAAATGTAATTAATTTAATTAATATAAAAATAAAATGTTATGTTCATTAATATCTTTATTTTCTCTTTATGTTGACACATAAAAGATAATAAATATAAAAAAGAGTGACATTTTGTAACTGTCTTTGATTTAAATAATATATAAGTTATTATCATGAAACTTTGTCCTTTAAACAAATAAAATTATATATTAAGGTGATAAGGGTCAAATTATATTCATTAAATAATTTTATAATAAGTTTAGGTCATGTTTATTCCATTAGGGTTTTGTTTTAACCACTTGGTATCTCTTTTGACAATTATGGTACTATTAAAATTTTCTACGATATAAGGGACAATAATGTTACTATAAAATTTAAAAAGACCCAAAAATTAAATATGGTTTATATATTTAACCATATACCATTAATTTTGATGAATTTATTATTTTAAGTATTTTTTTAATCAATTAATAAAATATAGATCAATAAAATATCATTATTGTCAAATTTGATACTATTCATTACATTCTAATTAAAAACATCAATAAAATAAGTAGAATTTCAACAATTGTTTTTATTATGTCTTAAAAATGTCAAAGGAATATGTATAATTATTTAATTAAATTAATAATGTCAAATAATATTTATTTTAATATTTTTAATATCATTTATTTGATTTTTCTATTAATTTTAAAATTACTGCATCATTGTTGTGAAATATATTAAAGTAATTTTTTATTCCTTAAGAAATTAAAATAAATTACCAAGATAAATATAAAGATATTATATTTCAAAATAATATTTATGGTCAAAAATATCTTCTTGATGACCACATACTAAAATTTTAAACTAATTAAAAATAAGAGTATGACAAGTTCAACTTTTCATTAAAAAAAATACTATAATGGACTTATTGTCAACCAAGTTGCTCTAAGAGGTCATAAATTGGACCCTTTGATGATTATGGTAGAAATTTAATCATCCAATAAAATTGGGGTAGGTTTTATAGTCATTTTATAATCCTTATCAAATTCTGTTTACCTTTAACAGCCTTATTTACCCTTTACCATGATAACAAAACATACCAAGGTTACTACTCATATTGGCCAAAAATAAAAGGGTCATATTTACTAAATTTTTTAATCATAAATAAAAATATTACATTCAATTTTTAAAAACAAAAAACACATAATTTTAATATGTTAATTTAAAATTAATCTTGCAAAACACAATATAAAATAGTTTTCATGAAAATTAGAATTTTTTAGTTAAAAAATGTACTTATACCAAAATAAGGTATATAGAATATTTTGAATATAAATAATTATATTAATACTGACTAAATATTTATTGAGTTTCAACAGTAAAAAAAATTAATTCATAAAGGCACATTTAATATAAATAAATTGGTTGTTTTACAAAAAACCTTACTTTTCACTTTTCTCTGGAAAATCAGTACTCTCAAGAAATTACCAAAAACTCACCATATGTTAATATTAATATGATGATTTAAAAAATTGTATTATTATTCTAAAATAAAATCTATATATGTTATATTAATTCAGTATAACATTTACTCATAAATATCAAGAAAACACATTTTTGAAGAAAATATATTTTTAGAAGATTAAATTAACTTTACTAGAAATCAAGTGTTTATTCAAAAAAACAGTTAATCATAATTTGGTTAATATTATCCATCACTTTCAATTTAATTATTACATTATAATGATAACATAATAATATTTCACTGTTTGTTTTTTGTTTGGTGTTGTGTGAAACGTAATATATTGAATGTGTTAAATTTGAAAATAGTCATACCAAAAAATATTAAGGTGTTACATTCTTCCCTCCATTAATGAATTATATCCTCATAATTTGAAAGAAGACTTTGAAAATCATGAATTGATACTATAAAATTTCTTCATGGAATCCCCACATCATAAATAGGGTTAATAAAACATCCTCTTAATAAGAGTGGAAGGGAAATGTGAAGTTCAGTATAAATTTAGGGTTTTAATAAGGATAAAATTAGTGGGAAGTGAAAATGTTGACATTAAATGGGATTATACTATTAGGTTTTTATATAGAGTGATAGAGAACATGGTCATTATAATGGTAACCATCACAAAACCATAAATTTTTGATGCGTTAATAAACCACTGATTACATAAAAAGAAAAGTAAACAGATAATGTTTTTATTCCAAAATCCTTTTCCTATAATTTAGGTTTTCTTTTACTATATATATAAGAATTTGATAAAATAAACATGATTTATTTCCATGTTATAAGCATAATCTCATCCTTTATTCCATCTATTTTCACTTCATTTCTTATAATTGGAAATGGGTATTCATAATTAATTTTTCATGCCTGAATCACTTTTATCAAAATATCCATAATTTATTCCTTATTCTTTTAAATGTTTACTTAAATGAAAAATATTTTCACTTGTTATTAACAAAAAAATATCCAAAGTTCAACTTAATCCATTCCATAAGTTATTAATCTTAAGACACGTCAAAAATATGTCTATCCAAATTCAAAGACCAAACAAATTTACAAGGGATGTCAGTAAATTTCCAAAATCAACATAACAATAGGTCCCAAAAAACATATTTAAACACTTAATTTCACATAAAAAAATATAAAAATACCTTAATAACCTTAAAACATTAATTAAACATCCATGCTTCCAAAAAAATAATATCATGTTATCGAATATATTCTATAAAATCAAACGTGTAGTAAACCCTACAAGGATGACATAAACCATAAAATCAATAGCCAATTTCATGGTCACCAATATTATCCCATAAACATACCCATATCATTATTATCTCAACATTAAGCACATATTTTTGGATATATTCCCCAAATCATTTTTTACCAAAATATTAACTTACGATAGAATTACTTCTCTTGGTTACTAGTATTATTCATCATATACATTAAAATCCTCAAAGAATAAGTACCGCAGTAAAATCCTATTATACTGAATAATTATTATAACCAGTAAATAATTATAAAAATTATAAAATGACATTATTCTTTTATCCATGCATAATAAAATTAATCATTCATCTTCATGTGTGGTAATATAATAATCTTAACCCTGGTCCATTAGCTTCTTTTAAGGTGTATTTCATTGACTCTTAGGGTATTATTTTTCACATTTCCCCACATCCTTCCAATTTAATCATTAAATATTGAAAAATTATTTTTTTATCTTTAAATCATGAGCATGGTGGCCCTTTTCTTCAGACATAATGCTAACTCCATTTCCTCTTAATCATATAATTAGGTGTTTCCTTCTATAATTATCACATTTGGGAAAATCCATATTTCCCTTCATCCCTTTATCCTTCTTATTCCAAGTCATCCCCTTCTTCATGTGATTCCCTATAGATCCATAATATTTAAGGAATTTTTTATTTTTCTTCATATCACAAGATGTGTTTCCTCATATGATGAGAATATTTGGGAGATTGGTTCTCTGTAATATTTTGGATTAAGCCCATTAGTGAAATAATCATTCTTACACATTGGATTACATACATTTTTATGGTTCTCATTCCATATACTATGAACTATTTCTAAATGATATAATACACTATATTAGATCATAACATTATGAAACATAATTTATAATCTCAAAACTAGTGATTCACTTAACATAAATTGATAAAAAAATAGGTATATCTAATCTCTAAGTTGTAAATTGGTTTCTATAGGAATATTCTAAATGTTTGTTATAGGGTTATGTTTCCCTAATATATGTCTAACTAAATCTAGTACTCAAGGTTTCTACAAATCTTTCAATTATATCAATTACAAAGATCTTGACCCCATTATCCTAGAGTTAGTGGTAAAATTATTACATTGGTACTAGGTATAAGAGATCACATACCAAAGGCCAAAATAGATTAGTAGTTTTGTAAAATTGGATACATACTTAAATATTAAATTATAATTGAAAACTTAAAATAAAAAATTGTAATTCATTTTAGAAATATATTATTCCCTTCAGTATATCCTTTCATATCAATCAAAAAAATCCCTTATATCCCTGTTGAAATAAAACCTAAGAAAAGGGTGAGATCAAATTCAAATTATGGGTAAGCATACACTAGAAGTTATGGGTAAATAAAGAATAATAATATGAAAAGGTAAAATAACTAAATCACATTATATTTAATCAAAAACTTGAGTATAATATAGAATTAATTGTGTTAGAATAGATTTGGGATGGAGAGGTGGGTTGAGTTGTGAGTCGCGGTGTGGAACCCTGATCGACTGGGAGCCCTGGGTCGGTGATGATCTCAAGTGGTCCTCAGGTGGAGAAGGTAGGTGAGGCACTTAGCAGGGAGAAATCACACTGTGTTGGTATTTTCCTCAAATAAGAGACCTCCTGTGGGACGCGGTGTGGGATGAGGAGCGAGACGTTACCCATACATGGCTGGATCTAAGCAATGGAGTCCGAGCTGTCTATGCTTGTAGGGAGAATGTTAGGCTGACAATCCCCCTCCTACCATTTGCTTCAAATCTATTACATCCCTTTTTCCCCAGATGTTCATACACTAGTTCTTTTTCCACATATTCCTCCAATCACAATTTCTCAAAAGGAACTATCTTCATTCAAGGGATCCCTAACAAATTTAATATCTACATCAAATTTTAATGATTCTGCAGCCTTTCACTCCAGAACCCTTGTGGCCAGATTCGGTGGAGATCGACCTTCTCCAGAATTTCTTGAGGGTTTCATCAACTCGATGTGGGGTCTTCATTCCCAGGTGGAAGTGGGCACTTTGTATCAATGACATCTAAGCATCCACCTTTTTTCTGATGATTATTTTTCTCGTGCCTAGTCATCAGAGTCGTACTTGTGTGATAATCAACACTTCCTTCTCTTTTGTTGGATAGTTGACAATGATTCTGGTCGTGATTTAAAGTGTGCGGTTGTGTGGATTTGACTTCTTCTCCTTCCACTCCCCTTTTAGAACCCATATGTCCTCAAAGGTATTGGTGATAGGATCGGTTGTTTTCTCTGAATTGATGATGATACTCTTTTCATGAAGCAACTCGTCTTTGATCGCCTTTGTGTTAATATAGACCTATCGGTGGCTCTCCTGAATTGTCTTTGTCTTATGGTGGAAGGTTCGTTTGGTTTTTGGCAACATATTAATTATGAGGAAACATTTGTTTTTTGTTCTCCTTGTTGTTGAGAAGGTCACTGGGCTTCTTTTTGTTCTCCAAGTGGGAGGTGTGGTCTCAAGGGATCGGCGGCTCAGCCTAATGACACCCTCAATCTCACAGTCCCACAGATTATTTTTGGAATGCGACAGTGTGGGGGTGAGATGATTCCAAGATCTCCATTGGGTGGTAATCACTCCCCTTCGGGTGTCCAATGTGATTTGGCCACATATAGCCCTGGAAAACCCTCCTCATCTACTTCTCTCCTACTATGTTCTACAGATCAAGCACCTCCCTTTGTGCCGAAGGAAATCAAGCGAGGGAGAGACAAGAAATGTAAGGGCATCAAAGTTGTGGTTTCTGGAAGTGGAAGTCCTTCCTATGCGAATTTTGTTTGTGGGTTGATGTCTACTCTTGGTGGGAGAAGCTATGAACCGAAACTAAAGAGTATCCCAACGATTGATGGAGCCAAATAGAGTGTCACTATTGTTTTCGGTTCAGCTGGGGAACAATTGGCGGCCTTCTCTATGATTCACTTTCCTAAGGATGGGTTGATTGGTGTCATGGGGATTCAAGCTTGATTGGATTCCCTAGTGTCCATCCATAAAAATTTTGATATTCTTAGGGACGTAAATCAACCAAAAAGAAATCCAAAAATACGGGGGAGGGCAAGAGATATCTTCAATCTGGGTGTGTTTGCACAGGTCATTGGCAGTCAAAAGGTGGAAAGAAGGATGGGTAGGATGCGTACTTGATCCATCAACCACCAATATAGTCTTATGTCTGGGGATTCAACTCTTGATTTTAAGAGGGTCCATGATGATTCTGAAGGTATGTTTGTGGATGATTTATGGGTATAACATCTAGTTCTAACTCAACCATAAAAGGGATATATGGGTTTGTTCGGACTAGTGTCTGCAATGGTGGATCCCCTTGGGCAGGTTGTCTCATATGTGGTTCTTGTACGGCTTCCACTTTCCTTAAAAGTTCTTTGGAAATAAAAAATTTAATTTTCAGTCATATGGAATGAATAAATAATGATAAAATATTTATATTTAACTAATCACGTGATAATAAAACATAACCATGGATATTCTATTAATCAAATAATATCCTGGAAGATCAGTAATAAAATACATAATGAGAGAATGTGTAATGTGATATGTCTAAAACATACCATCTAGGCCTAAATAAATAATTTTACATAAATGGGTAAGTCCTCCACCAAAACCTATTCTAGTTTTTCTCATGACACCTACCAATGTTTTTATGGGCTATAGAGGCCCCCACACATCACATAATAAGTCCAATTCATTGCTCATATGAAAGGTGTGAAACATGATTAACATATATATTCATATCAAAACTAGTATATAAAATTTAAATAATTCCCCAAATCATTAAACATAATCATAAAGCATCCCAACTAATGTGGTGAATAGTATCAAAATAGTACATCTCCTATCAAACTAATATGACTCAAAATTTTTTCAATGGAAATTATTTTCTTATAATTATTTAATATAATATAAATCACAGAAATTAACTTATATAACACAATAAAATCTTTATAAATGACTAATTAATGAAATAATAGTTGTTCCTAGTTATTAAGGAACCTAGACCAATGGAATAGTAACTAAGCCATTGGAATTGTAACTGGGCTGTTGGAATAGTAATATGACCATTAGTAATAGTAATTTGACCAATAGAAAAGTAAAATCACCTATAAATATATAAATAAAATTTGGGTATCTTATAAATGACAATATGATATATTTATATATTGGAATAAGTAAATGAATGTTTTTGAAATGTTGAATTATGTTTTTGAATTTTTGTGAAATGTAAATGTTGTTTTACAATTTTATAATAAATATAATGATATAAAATTATTTTTTATCCATAAAATTGTTTCAAAAATTATTATTTTGTTTCATTATTCTTATAAGATAATTTTTTGAGACCTTAATTAATTTTTCAATGTGTCATAAAATCAGTTATAATTTTAAAATCAGTATGTTTAAAATAAATGATGATTTTAATTAAAAATTAAATTTATAATATTTAGAAAATTATTTTAATAAAATTGAGTTTATTTTTTAAATCTACACATTGAAAATTTGTTAGGGTTAATTTTTAGTATTTTTATAAAATATTTAAAGTTTTAGTGAGTAGTGAAATACAAAATTTTATGGTATAAGCTAAAAATTGGAATTATTGTGTCATGGATGAAATATAGATGATATAATAACCATTTATTCTAACTCACATGAAGTAGTTACTATATTTAGTCACACAAATTAACATTATTAGTAGTCTAGAGCCAAAATAATAAAAAATGGACAAAATAATCCAAAATATACCCTCACCTTCCACTATAAATACCACCCCTCATTACCCCTTCTCATCAAACCTAAAAATCATTGAATAATGTCCAAATTATACCCAATAATATCCCAATAATCCCCCCACATCCAATAATATTTGGTCTCAAAAAAATAACAAACCCATTTTCCTTAAGGTGGTTCTCAAAGAAAATAAGTTCAAGAGGTAAAATCCTCTTTATTTTTATTTTAATTTCTTTTTAATTTATTTACTTTTCTTATCTGATCCTCACCTACCTATACCAAAGTGTCATGATAACTCCAATATATTTTATATAATTTAATTTTATTATGTTAATGTTATATTCACCATCAATTATCTTCTCTTCCCATTTTTTTCTAAACATGAAAACATCATCTCTGAGGTGTCAATTCACCACATTCACGGATGGTGATTTTTTATTTTCTAATAACACCTTCAGGGATGGTAAAAGATTATAATGGTTAAAATATATTTAAAAATTAATATTACAACAAATTTAGTTTCATTTAACCAATATATATTACTATAAAATAAAATAAAAACTATTTTCTGATGATCAAAAAATGACAAAATAATCTAAATGGTTTCCATTAAGTTGTTATCTAATGAATCATTATCATATATGAAAACAAATTATATGTGGGACCATTTTAGATAATTTAGGATCGTAAATATCATATAATTACATGTTTATATTTTTTCTTCCATTTAACAAGCACTCTCGTAAGTAAACTCAAGGGAACCAATCATAAAATCATGAAACAAACTGTCTCGGAATGAAAAAATTGAATCTTATAAAGCATAAAAAATTTCATATATGAGCATAATAAAATTATAATAAATAAAATAAATTTTTTGATGTTTTAAATTAAATTATTAATTAATCATATTTCATTATCTAGAACATTATTTGAAAGTGTAGAACTCTTTCGAACCTAAGGTTAGGGATTCTCAATGAACCCCCATTTTTCCATCGAGTTATGCTTCCTCTCTATTTACCCTAATGTAATTATTAATTATTATTATTTACTCCTCTTAAATTCTATGTGTACGTTCAAAAAAAATATACCTAGCTCATTTATTATTTATTTTATGCAGAAAGAAATGTTTCATAAGGTTCTGTTATAAATTACTCGTGATAAGCAAACCTAATAAAGGGAACATCCAAATTTCTTACCCATTTTCAATTACCAAACATAATATGTTTTAAGAAAATTTTAGTTTTCTAAAATACCTAAATTTATCATGGAAGAACTATTTTAGTTCATTTCTGGTCATATAAAAATATTTTTGCCTTGGTCCACTTTAAAATGTTTTTTTTTATATTTTCCCTTAAACCACACCAAGTGGCTCATTTATAAAGATACTTAAACACTCTTTTAACTTGTATTAACTCCTGCTAGATATCATTTATAATTATATATTCCTAATTTCACTTATTAATGTCCATGTATTATTTAAAACCAATCTTTCATGGACACCTTTACTATGCACATATTTTTTATTCCTTGTGACATGATTACAATACCCATTTCTTTCCATGAGTAACCCTTATGTTTATTAATTATGTATGATTATTTATGTGTAACACATATGCATGAGAATTTTATGATGTTTGTTCCAAGATATTTCTCCATTTAATTTTGTAATTTTTATTCTCATGACATGTCATGTTGGGACTTCGAGTAAATCTAGTTCCATTACGGGACTTGGTTCACCAAGTGAAATGGTCTTGGAAGTTATCCTTGATTCTTGATCCACCAAGTCGACTGGTATTGGAAAATATACTTTACTTATTCCTCTTTCATGTTTCATGTTGTTTTCACATTCCTTTTATTCTACGATTACATGATCTCATGTTCTTCATGTTATGATTCATAATGTTTATTCATGTTTCGTGCCTTTTAATGTCATCATATTATACCTTCCGACCCATGTGCTATGATTTATTTTTATTTTTATTCCATTCCTATAATTTTTAGTTCATCCCTTTTTTTCATTATTCCATTGGTAATCCTATGAATATTTAACAAATAAATGGAAATTAGGATCTCTCTATGGATATTGAATAAAATATGTTTCTATTTTGGTTTCCTTATTTCTAATTATGTACTTACTCATCCAAATACACTTGAATTTATGATACTTTGTTTTTATTTTACATATAATTATGATTAAATCATGTAATAATATATGTAAAAAGATAGGGTTTCAATAGATGGTATCAGATCATGATCAATATTATTACTATAAAACTTTAGTAAAAACCCGAGGGATAACTCTATCACCATGAATCACCTAGATTAAAACTTACAGAATAAAAAGTTTGGAGATACTTTTCATTCAAAAGTGTATCCTTCTATGTTCAATGTTTAATATTTTTATTCTTATCAGCCATGTATTCAATCCACCAAGTTTTACATTATTTTTCTTAGTTAATGGATTGAAATAGAAGAACTGATGCAAACAATAAATGTGATAGGCAATGTGATAATTTCCCTAATGATATTCCAAATCTGATGGGAATGAGAACTCAAAACATCATAAAAGTACTAGCACAATTGGATCATATTATGAATAATAACTTGAATCTTGTGTAATTCCCTCCTCCTAAGAAAGATCAAGTTGTGGTCAAATCCTTTATATGACAAAGGCCTCCCTTTTTTGGTGTATCTTCTAATCCCCTCCTCATAGAATAATGTATTAAGTACATTGAGAAGGTATTCTATGTCCTCCAGTGAGCATAAGAAGATAATGTTTTTCTGGTGGCTTATCATTTTGATGGGAAAGATTTTCCCTGATCAAGAACATTTTTTCCAAGGTGGAAATTTATTCCTTATAATTGGAATATTTCAAGAAAATATTTTTCAATAAATATTTTCCCCAAACTATCTAAATTAAGATGGAGAGGGAATTCCTTAGTTTTAAGAAAAAGTAATATAAATATATTGAGGTTTATAAAAAACAATTAACAATAATTTCATGAAACGCCTTTGGATGTTTCATGAACACTAAAATAAAGATGTATTTCTTCTTTATCCGACTAAAGCTGAGTCTATGAAGTTTTTTGGGGATTAGAGACTTTGATATCCATGAGGAGATTGTCTATTATTCCCTTAAGGTTGAAATGGATATTAGAGAATCTTAGTGCTCTCATGGTACTTGAGATAAAAATTTGGAAATTGGGTTTAAAATGGGAGGATAAACAGATAAATCCCATGATGGAAATAAAATCCAACATCCCACATGTCAAAGTTGTGGGAAGAAGCAAACTAGGAACATTCCAAGGGGAACTAGGAGATAATTCAAATGTGGAAGATATGGGCATTTGGATAATAATTAATAAAGGTATTTGATGAATCCCACTATTGTGGAATAATAAAAGAAGGTTCAGATCAACACTCAACCTATAGTGCAGTGTTGAAACTATAAAGAACATGTGCATTTTTTTAATCCAATGCCCAAATCCTAGGGTTTTCAGAGGGAATCAAAAACAAAAACCAAAAAGGGATAAATGAATGGAATATTCGATCAATACTAATAATAATGAGCTTGACAATGATGTAACAATAGGTACACTAGTTATTCATTCAATAATTGTGATCATGCTATTTGATTCTGGTTCTAATAATTCTTCCATATCTAGTAAGTTTAGTAGAACTAATCTTACACCACCAAAAAATATGGAGGTGAAGTTATCTATGACAATATAAATTAGAGAAATTATTTCATCCAAACTATATAACACCTCTTCGGTTATTGTTTGTGGACTAAACCATCCAAAAATATTTTCATACATCCTTTAGTGTAGTTTGATTCTATATTTGGCAGGGATTGGCTATCAATATATAAATAAAACATCAATTTTTGGGAAAGGGATATAACTCTTCACATCCATAAGAATCCTCCAATTATGTACAAGTGTAAGAATGAGTATGAATATCCTTCAGAATCATCATCTCAAGTATGGATATTATCACATTATAAGAAAGTATAACTAGCCCAAATTATTGAGAAAAAAGAGAGAGTCGTTCTCGAATACATTCCCATTGTGAGGGACTACACTGATTTTCTCCCTAAATAATTTCTTGGCCTTCTCCTAATTGAGAGTGTGAATTCTCAATTGATCTTATTCTTGGATCTCTTCTTACCCAAAAGAAACCTTCTATATGGCCACTATCGAGTTGGTGGAATTGAAGAAGCTGTTATAGGAGAATCTATACAGGGGTTTTATACACATGAGTCTTTCACCATGGGATGCACCAGTCCTCTTTATCAAGAAGAAGGATATATCAATGCACCTCAGTATTGAATATCATGAGCTCAACAAAGTCATGAAAAATAATAAGTATCCCCTACCTCAGATAGATTACATGTTTCATCAATTATGTGTGTCCAATTATTTCTATAAGGTGTGCCTTTGGATGGTATATCACCAATTAGTGGTGAGAAAGTAATATATTCTGAATAATTACTTTGGAATAAGGTATGGACATTATGATTTCATAGTGATTCACTTCAAACTCACTAATGATCCAAAAAAATTCATGGACATAATGAATATAGTTTTTAGAGATTACTACGACAAATTTTTGGTAGTCTTTATTAAGGATATTATGATATACTCTATGATAAATTAGGAACAGGAATAGTATTTTAATGCTATGCTAAATACGTTCTGAAGGGAGAAAATATGTACAAATTAGATTAAATGTGACTTCTGGATAGAGAAGGTCTCATTATTGGGGAATTTAATCACCTATAAATGGATATCTTGGGACCCTTCTAAAACAAAGGAAATTGAGGAGTGGCCAAGACAAGCATATGTAATAGATATCCATATTTTTTTTGGTTTAACTAGGTACTACAGACATTTTGTGAGGAATTTATCATGATTTTCAAACCTAGTAAATAAGGTAAAAAGGAAGTGGTAAAGTATGTTTGGATTTTAGAATTTAATGAATTCTTTAAGGAGATCAAAAAGAGGCTTCTCACTATTATAGTAATCACACATCCAAAAAATTGGGGAACTATTTTTGGTATACAATTTTTCTTGAAAGAAGGTATTAGGTTGTTTACTAATGAGAAATGATATATTGATACCCTGAACCTCAAGGCAGTTGAAAATTTCTAAGAAAAACTATCTCATGGATGATATAGAGTTGGTGTTTGTGATATTATCATTGAAAAAATGGTGCTATTATCTCTATGGGGAGATTTGGGAAATATAAACTGATCATAAGAATCTCAAACATAAGTTCACATATAAGAAGTTGAACATGTTCTAATGAATATGGTTAGGGCTCATCAAGGATTATGAGTCCTCAATACACTGACATCCTGATAAGGACAATAAACTGGCAAATGCCTTATGTAGAAAAGATCCTAAAAAATTATCAATGATGAGAATTGAGAAGGATCCAATATTCATAGACTTTCAAAATATGGACATGGGAATAATTAAGGGAGTACCATCATAAATCATTTCTCAAATAATTTCTCAAAAATCCCTGATATAGAAAATACAGAATGATCAAATAAATGATATAGAGATTCAGAAAAAGGTGGAGGCTATCATAAAAGAGAAATCCTCAATGTACAAGATTAGAGAGGAAGGATTCGTAATATATAGGTGGTGATTATGTGTACCATTTATTCTAGATATAAAGAAAGATATTACATTTGATCCACATATCTCAACTTTATTTGTTCACCCAGGAAGCACAAAGATGTATTGAGATCTCCTACAGTACTATTGGTGGGAAAATATAAAGAAGAAGATTGCTAAATATTTGTAATGTCCCAGACCCAAATAGTCACCCGAACGGTGCTATTAGTCAGGATGTCACTGGACTCAGGTGCACCTCCATGAACACCAAAGGATTTTGATTAGCAGTGAGCATGTAAAAAATTATAGTGGGGATATTATACCCTCTGTGGAAAAGATAAGGCACTGGTCTATGTATAATCATGACACATGAAGCAGAAATAAATGACTCAACAGACTCAAACTAGACCCACAGAGTGGAAGAAAATCCAATAGTAGATAAATATCAGAAGTAATATAGAACAAATTCAATGGAATGTAAACAGAACAACATGATAAACACCACATGTAACAACTACTAAAACAAAAAGGCATGCATCCATAGTAGGTCAAAAATATAAATATATAAAAGGGTGCCCATGTTTGAACAGTGTAGCTACATATAAATAATCAGGCTAATATTGGAATTAAAGTTAAACGATGGTAAAACTATATCTAGGTGTGACCTCAAGGATCATTCCAATATCTATGCCAAACAATACTACAGCCCATCTCCCGAAGCTGATCCTTTACCTATGCATAAATCCATAAAGTCTACATGCATCCCAAAGGGACCCTGTAGGGTGTGAGATAAATCCCAGTAGGAAACCAAACACTGGTGGATTCTAAGAAAAAGTGTTTAAGAAGACAAGAATCTATATGTAAAGTAAACAATGCAATGCAAGTAAATAAACACAACCTCCACTAGTGCTTAGTAGCCACCAGGGACTGTCACCTACTTCGAACAATTCTATAATCTCATAAGTTAAAAGAGTTCTTGGACCATGGACCAAGGTACCCTATGGTCACAAATCCTAGGTGAACCCTCAGGTTACACCTCAATCATGTATCCTAGCACCATGTGACTCCTAACACCTTGTGTCTCAATGTACCGATGTACAGAAGGAATGCCCAAAAAAAGTAAATCGGACTATGGAACCTTGCTCGGAATCTCACGTCGTCACATGGCACAACAACTAGAGTAACATCAATGTATGTCCTCAATTAAGTATCCTTACCCACAACCTCAATCACAGCGAGCCTCAGTAATAAAACCAATAGCCTCATCACTATCCACTGAAGGCTCCTCACCTCCCACATGGTTTTCCACAGCAAGAACCCTCAAACCAAAAATACCTAAACCTATACTATCAGGGTCCTCTACCCACACAAGTGGTCAAAAACACCTCATAACGGAGTCTACCTGTGTGAGCATAACTCAAATCGGCACTTTGTCTATCATGGGTGACCGGAAATCACCAAAATAAGAACCCAAGACACAAAATATCTTGAACCTCATTCCCCTATAATCATGTCGCTAAAATCTGATGGTCATTCCATCCATGTATCCCAAGCCACACTCAACCTGATAGTCATACTTCCTCAAACCCGATGTCCATGGTGCCCAATATTGTTGTCAAACCACTAATGAAAATATGTGCCTCACCCCACCTATGATCAACATCACTCAATCCTAATGTCCATTCCATCCCAACCTCGGTTAAATCCCATCACAACCCCAAGATTCTCATCACAATTCAATTCAGCAATTCCATATACATAATCACATTAAATCACTTTAAATAAGCAATTCAATTTACACAGTATGAATTGCACTAACTATCAGCTATAACATGGTAGCACTAATATCTTGAATGCCTCTAAATAGATCAATCATGTTAAAAAAATTTAAACATAATAGTTTAAAAATAGATAACTAAATTATAACCATTTTTGAACCCTAACCAAAATATCCCATGTAGCAATGACCTCTAACCCAACCTCACTCGCATAATCAAGGTAAGGGATGGCCCAACGGCATCCCACAAGGAACATGGTCAATTCAATATGAAATTATAATGGTATCTCTCAATAACCTTCATTGCACTAAAAATATGCAACAACCAAATGTATGTAAAAACTCAAAACAATGTATGCACCACCTACCTCATACTCGTATGACACTCCCCATCCAGCGTCAGCCTCTAATTCGGCCTAGAATGGGGTATATCTACAAAAAGAAACCTCTCAACACTCAAAAACATAGTCATGAGAAGAAATCACTAATAATGGCTCAAGTAGAGTCAGGAGACTACCTATGGGATTCCAAGGTATCTGACAGTGTTTAAATTGGGGTTCAGACGATGAAACAGGAAGGAAATATTCCTCCAGAACAGCTGTTTGAGAACCAACGGAGAAGTGTTTTGTCTGGGAGAAGAAGATGAGGCTACTTCCCATTTTAACAAAAAAAAAGTACACAACATGTAGTTATATATAAATTCCTTTTATATGGTTGGTTTTTGAAAAATTAAATGACTTCCCTTCCATGTCTTTAAAAAATTTTGTCGACATCATTACCTGACGAGTATTGATAAGTACACGACATGAACTTGGTTGATCCTCTATTCCTTGTTGATATCCCTACATGCCATGTATATCCATTACACAGCCAGACATTACACGGAGTGTAATCCCATGCTATTCCATGTAACAGACCTAGATCCAAAACTAACCCTTTTTCCCATTTTCCTAAAAACAACTCGAAGAAAAAGGACTCGTTCCTAAAAGGAAGAACTGGGTTCTTAAAAATATCCCCCCTTAAAGCAATTAATACCTGAATTTCCCTTCCAAGAGTGGTGAAGGAACATTATATAACAACTCTGGACCAAATCTAAAATCAATCAAAGTTCCAATAACATGTTTTCAGACACATGGTCCTCCCATGATGCATTGTCACCCCTTCACCTCATTAGGTGATCTAGTGTCATTTCTGACACCCAATCATATCACGCACCACATCGGTGCCCACCTCGATTCCATTGAACCCATTTGAACAATGATGTCATGCATCCCATGGATGATTAAGAAAATTTGGTGGATTTAACCTCAATCAAAAACATATCTTCGATGCCCTGATGCCTAGTCACCTCAAGTAACTTGCATCCCATTAATACCCTGATGCCTAAGGCACCTCATAACACGCATCAAATGATGCTCCTGATGCCAAACACATCATACATATATACAATCACACACCCAAGATGGTTCTAGTCCATTGAATCGCATTTGGTCATTCCATATACATCTTGTTTGTCACGTGCAATCAAAATGGACATGACTCAATATGCCATGCCAAACAAAATCAAAAAAGGAAATCATGGCCACACTTGTGGCATACCTCTAACCATCATCATCTCACTAGAATACTCATATATTGATAGTTTCATGGCGTGCACCTAGACTGACACATCGCCTCATGAAGCCTAACCTTCCTACTGTGCTTCACCATTCACTAACCACTAACCCCACTACTAGGTCCCACTATCTATTCCACGTCCTCTGCATGGAGATAAACCTTGGCTACCCTCACTTGGTACTGGTCCTGAACTTATTTATGAAACCTATGCCTACCTCATTCCCTTATTTCAAGATATCTGTGAAGGCTTCCTACAGGCCCTCTCTAGATTCCCAACATGTAATCATGTCCAGCACTCCTTTGGATGCCTATTACACTAATTCTGGACATGACCTGCCTTCCCACACTAAATGAAAACCACTAATGAAATTCCACAAGGTGGTATAGATGAGTCATTAGCCTAACCTCCCTACTGGAACTCTTCCGGTCCTCGTTTCTTTCCATCAAAAAAATCACCTTAAGTTGTCGCCTGACACATGTGAGACTCATCCATCAGGTCTCCCTCTGCTATGAGCACCTAATTCACCACCTCTGAGAATAATTATTGCCTAGAGATATTTACCTACACCTGGATAGTGTTCTGTAATCCATCTTCAAAGCAACTCACCCTTGAGGTTTCATCGCTTACAATACCTAGTTCAAAGTGAGACGACTTAGTGAAAGTAGATGCATAGTTTATGAAAAAAAATTCACCCTACTCAAGGCTCAAGAACTCCCAAGCTCTATCTTCCCTTAGCGTATCTGGGAAAATGTGCTCAAAGAATATTTCCTTGAAGTCCTTCCAGTTCAGTCCCTCATGTCTGCAATCCTGAGCATGCATATCCCACCAAGGCTTAGCCAGTCCTCTGAGCATATATGTTTCCAGCTTAACCCTCCACCCTGGAGGCATCTCTAGCTACTCGATGATCATTGACATTCTTTCTATGTAGTTCTCAACTGCCTATGGACCACCCTAACCCTAAAAAATTATGCGGTGGTGTAACTGGAACTCCTCACTAAGTTAAGTCATAGAGGGATATGTTCCCTGAGAACCTCTACCTATCCCTTACAAAACACTTACCAGGCTAGATAGGAGCTGCTTGTCGAGCCACAAACCAAATTTTATCAAGCTTGTAAGATTCAATACCTACATTAGATCATGTACCTAATCCTTCCCCTGAGGTTATGCCTGTGGCTCGTGATTTTCTTGCCCATCATGGATCCAAACCTGATCATGATCCTGTAGTATTGTACCATCACCGATCTGACACTCCATCAATCCATCTATGAGGAACCCACGAAATACCATAAATGGTTAGACAACCCACATATATAATATATATATATATATATATATCAGATTGGTAAAGCAGTAAAGAGGCGACGCATAACAACTACCTTTAATCTCCCCCATTGGAATTATTCCCCACAGCATCCCATCCTCATGCCATCCTTACCCACCCTCAACAGAGCCATGTATCACAAAAATCCCTAGGCCACACTTGTCCAAATATCCACATTTCCTAAATTTTATGACCAATTTGCCCAATCCTAGATACCAAAATCACTTTAACCATAGTACCTTCCTACACAAATAAGATCCATGCAACATTCCCCTACCACATGAAATTTCACATAAATTGAAAGCATGGAATTTCACATTTCACATTTGAAAAGCATCTAAATCATGTAAATTGATATTATTCACATGGTATTATCACTTCAAAAAGTATACATGCATATAAGAAATTGAAATACCCTAAAAATGTTCCTATGAAATTCTAAACAACCATGCATTGCCTTACCAGGCCAAGGTCCAATTCTCCCTTACCACACTAGGTTAAGGTTTACATGTCACAATTAGTAACCATCACAAACCAAGTGATCCTCCAAGGTGGAAACCATATAAACTATAATCTTAGAAAAATAGAAATATAAATTTTCAACCAAATGTAACTTGCACGGTCCCTTGTACTTAGGGTTGTAGGCACCCAAACACAGGATAGAAACCCAGTTCGAATCACAACCTATCTCTAGTCTACCATACCTTAATTAGTAAGACTAGTAGAAACAAAGGTTGTTTAGATATCATTATTATCTAGAAAAAAGATGCTACAAAATCCTTGTCAAAACTGACTCTGATACCAATTTGTAACGTTCCAAACCCAAACATCCACCTGAATAGTGTTATCGGGTCTGTTATCACTGAATTTTGGCATACCACCACGAATTCCAAAGGTTTTAGACTAGAAGAGAGGGTGTAAACAGGTACAGTAGGGAGGTTATACCCTCTGGGTAAAATATAAGGAACTAGTCTGAGTATAATCATGACACATGTTGTATAAATAAATGTCTAAGAACATTAAAAATAGACCCATAAAGCAGAAGCACATCCACTAGTAAATAAATAGTGGAATCAATATAGAAACAATTGCAACGAAAATTAAATGGAACGGCATTCTAAACACCACATGTAACAACTTCTAAAACAATAAGGAATACATCTATAATAGGTCATGCATATTAATATACAAAAGGGTGTCCATGGATAACCAATGTAGCTACATGTAATAAGAATGATAATACAGAAATTAAAGCTAAAAAAAGTAAAAATACAACTATGTACAACCTCATGTCACCTGCCAATCTCCATGCCAAACAGTATTATAAGCCATCTTTTGAAGATAATCCTTTACTTGTGTGTAAATCCATAAAGTCTACACACATCCCGAAGGGCCTGTGTGGGGTGTGAGATGAATTTGAATAGGATACCATCCAATGGTGTGTACCGATCATAAGTTTTTAAGCAGATATACATCTCTAAGAAAATTAAATATTACAATGAATGTAATTAAACACAACCTCCACTGGTGCTTAGTAGCAACTAGGGAGTGTCACCTACTTCGACCAATACTGGAATCTCAAAAGCAAAACGATTTCGTGGCCCATGGACCAAGGTACCACTATAGTCACAAAGCCCAAGTAAACCCCCATGTTCCACCTCAATCAGGTAACCTGGCACCATGTGCCTCCTGACACTTTGTGTATCAAAGTACCAACATCTAGAAGGCACACCCAAACAAAAGTAACCTAGTCCACAGAACCCTATTCAAAAGATCATGTCATCCCATGGCACAACAACTAGAGGAATAGTGATGTCTGTACTCAAATAAATATCACAGCCCATGGCCTCGATCATGGGGAGCCTCATCCCCCAACCTGATAGCCTCATCGTTATCCACCAAGGGCTCCTTACCTCCCACGTGGCTTTCCATGGAAATAACCCCCAAACCAAAAATACCTAAACTAAAACTATCAGGGGCCTTTATCCACCTGATTTTTCAAAACCAACTCATCACATAGTCGACCTATGTGCACACGACTCAAATCAGCACTTTGTCCATCATGGGTGAGCGGCAATCGCCAACATAAGAACCTTATCCACACCATATCATGAACCTCCTTCCCCTAGGCCCATATCACTCAAATCTGATGTTCATTCCATCTAAGTATCTTGAGACATGCCAAACATAACAGTCACTCTTCCTCGAACCTGACGCCCATGACCCCCAATCCTATGGTCATACCACGCAAGAAAACATGGTACTTTCCCAACATGTTATCAATATCAATCATTCCTAAAGTCCATGTCATCCCAACCTTGGGTCAATTTCTTCAAAACCCTAAGAGTCACATTACAATGCAATTCAGAAATTACATATACATAATCACATTAAAACACTTTAAGCAAGCAATTCAATTTACACAGCATGAATTGAAATAGCTATTAGCTATAACAAGTATCAAGGTATTGAATGCTTATAAATAGATTAATCATGTTTAAACAATTTAAACATACATGTTCAAAAACAAACAATAAAATTATGACCATTTTAGCACCCCGGTCAAAATATCCCATGAATCGACGACCTCTAACATAACCTCGGTCACATAATCTAGGTAAGGGAAGGTCCAACTACATCCAATAATGCACACGATCAATTGAATATTCAATAATAGGGGTCTCATTCAATACCCATCATTATGAAGAAAAAAAATGCAACAGCCAAATGTTTGTGAAAACTCAAAACTAGGAATGAACTACTTACATCGTACTAAAACGACACTCGTAATCTAGTGTCAACCTATAATTCAACCTCGAACCAGGTATATATAAACAATGAGCATAACTACACAACCCTCGATAACATGGTCAAGATAATAAATCCTAAATAATGGCTCAAGAGGGATCGATGGCTTACCGAGGGATTCCAATTCATCTAATGGCGTTTGAATCCGGGTTTAGATGAAAAAATGGGGAGGAAGTCTTCCTCTCATACAACTATTTGAGAAAAAGCAGAGGAGGGTTCTATATGAGAAAATAAGATGTGGATTCTACCCATTTTAACAAAAAAATAAATGTACATGGTGTGTACTTAGATATACACACCCTGTATATGTTTGGTTTTTCCAAATTCACCGACTTCCTTTCTAGGTTATTAAAATGTCTTGCCAACATGACTACACAGTGTATACTAATAATTACACACCATGTACATGGATGATCTTCTCTTCCTTGCTGACATCCCCATACACCATGTGTGGCCCATACATGACCAAACATTACACAACATGTACTTAGGATTACATAGCGTGTAATCCCAAGTTATGCCAAGTGACGGGCCTAATGCCAATACTAACCCTGTTTTCCCATTTTCCTAAATAAAACCCAAAAAAGGACTTGTACCTCAAAGGAAGAATCGAGTTCTTACAATATACATCAAAGTTAATAGTATGTAAGAATGTGAATTATGAAAGGAGAAAATCAAAAGGGATGATGAAACCTTTACCCATACCAACATGTAAATGAGAATACATCACTATAGACTTTGTCACTAGACTTCCAAAGACATCTAGAGGAATCAATGCTATATAGGTTATTGTCGATCATCTTAAAAATACAAATAAATTTATCATAATTCAATTGGACTTCTCATAGGATCAAGGTGAGTGGATATACATCTAAGAAGTGGTAAGACTTCATGGATTAACACTATGGATTGTATTCGATAGGATCTAAGATTGACCTCGCAATTCAAGAAAAGAATCCAACATTCTATAAACACTGAGTTGAGCTTAATTATAGACTATTTTCCACAAACAGGTATCTAATCTAATCAGAATATAATGAAATTGGAAGGCATGTTGAGAGACTGTTCTATGGAATTCAAGAGAGGATAGGACCAAAATTTCCTCTTGTTGAGTTCTCCTATAATAATAGTTTCCACTCGATCATCCAAATGGTTATATATGAATCTATTTATGTGAAAATATGTATAACACCAATATTCTAGGATTAAGTTAGTGAAAATAAGATGATAGGACCTAAAATAATCCAAGATATGCTAGAAAAAGGGAAAACCATTCAACAAAACATCAATGTTTGCCAGAGTTGATAGAATAGATACATAAAAAATATTTGATGAGACTTGGAGTATAATTTTAGAGACATGGTATTCCCTCTATAAATCTCCATGGAAGAAGATCATGGTATTTGGGAAGAATGAAAAGATGGGTCTCAGGTATATTAGTGCCTTCAAGATTCTTAATAGTGTCAGAAATGTGGCTTATCCACTAGATATTACACCTACAATTTCTCAAGAACATGATGTATTCCATGTATCCCTATAGAGGAAGTATATACTAGATCCCTCACATATACTAAATTCAATGGTGGTGTAATTGGAGAATTATATCTCTTATGAGTAGCAACAGATGATCATAATGGACCGTAGAGACAATATTCAATGCAACAAGAATACTCACCAGATCAGAGTACTATGGTGGAACCGTAAGTATGAAGAGGCAACTTGGTAACTAGAGGAAGCATTAAAGGAGAAGTACCCTCACCTGTTTTCTCCCTAGTACGTAAAATAAATTTTTAGGGGAGAAATACCATAATGGGGGAAGAATGTAATGACCTAGAATGTTATCAATATAAATTACCTTCTTTTAATTATGTAATATAGAATAAATCACATAAAATCACATAGATAACATAAGGAAAACTTTATAAGTGGAGAACAAATGAAATAAGAGATATTCCTAGAAATTATGGAACTTATACCAATGGAATAGTAACTTAGTCATTGTAATAGTAATTTGACCATTAAGAATAGTAATCTAACAATTAGAATAGTAAACTCACATATAAAATTATAAATAATGTTTGGGTATCTTATAAATTATAATATGATATATTTATATCTTGGAATAAGTAAATAAATGTCTCAAAAATGTTAAGTTATGTTTTGGTATTTTTGAAAAAGATAAATGTTTATTTACAATTTTAAAATTAATATAATGATTTAAAATAAATTTTTGTTTCTTAAAATGGATTTATAAAATAATATATTATTGTATTATGATTATAATATAATTTTATGAGACCTTAATTTTTTCAAGTGTCATAAAATCAGTTATAATTTTAAAATCCGTATTTTTCAAATAAATGATGATTTAAATTAAAAGTTAAATGCCTCATAATTATAAAATTATTTTCATAAAATGGAGTGTATTTTTTAAATCTAAATGTCAAAAAATGGTTAGGGTAAATTTTTGGGATCTTTCCAAGATAATGGAATTTTTTGGTGAATAGTAAAATTTGGTAATTTACGGTATAAGCTAAATACATGAATTATTGGTTCATGGATGATGTATGGATGATGTATGGATGATGTAAGAAACTTTGGTTCTAAATCACAAGTATTAGTTATTATATTTAGTTACAGAAATCAACATTATTCATAGTCTTGAGCCAAAATAATAAATAAAACAAGAAAATAATAAAAAATACCCCTCTCCTCCAACTATCAGTACCACCCCTTCCAATCACACCACCAAAGCCTTGAAACTAGTCAAAATTATTCCCAATACTATCCAAAGAATCTCCCCCATTTCTATAATCATTTTATCTCAACATAATACCAAACCCATTTTCCCTAAGGAGGTTCTCAAGGATAATAAGTTCAAGATGTAAAATCCTTTTTCGTTTTATTTTAATTTCTTATCTTCTCTTATCTTCTCCTCACCTATTTATCAAAAAGTGTCATGATAACTCAATTATATTTTATATAAAATAATTTTAATTTTTTAATGGTATATCCACCATCAATTCTCTTCTTTTCCCATTTGTTTCTAAATATGAAAACATCATCTATGACGTGTCGATTCACCATCTTCGTGGACGATGATTTTTCATTTTTTAATTCCTTCTTAAAGGATAGTAAAATAACCATTATAATGTTTATAACAGGTTTTAAAATTTATATTACAACATATTTAGTGTTATGAAACCAGTATAAATACATAATGTTAAATAATAGAACAAAACTAGTTTTTGATGATCAAAAAATGCCAAATTGATTTAAATGGTTATCATTGACTTTTTATCCAATGATTCATTATAATAACGAAAAATATGGATATATGGGACCATTTTAGATTATTTTGTTGAATCAATATCATATAATTAAAATTATGGAGTTTTTCATCCATTTTAAAATCACTCCTATAACTAAACTCAAGGGAACCAATCATAAAATCATTAAATAAAGGATCTTGAAATGATGAAATTGAATCATATAACTCATCAAAAAGACCATAAATGTCATAAATAAAATTATAATAAATCAAATACATTTTGGATTGATTATGATTAAATTATTAACAGATCTAATTTAAATATCTAGTACATTCATTTCAAGTGCCGAACACTTGCATACATAACATAAGGGATTTTAACCGAACATCCATTTTTTCTTCGTGTTACACTTTATCACTCATTACGCCCAATGTATTTATTATTTATTCTTGTTTAAACGTCTTAAATTCTATGTGTATGTTAAAAACACATGTACCTTGATCAATTATTCTTTATTTGATGGGTAATACATGTTTGATAAGGTTGTCTTCTCAATTCTTCCTGATAAGCAAGCCCGATAAAATGGAACTTCCCAAGTTCTTATCCATTTTCAAGTACCATACATAATCAATTTAAATTCATCTTTATTTTTCTAAAATATCTCATTTTATCATGAAAAAATATCTTATTTTATTTTATTTTTATATGAAAAAAATTATTCCTTGGTCTTATTTAAATAAATCTTTTATATTTTCCCTTAAACTGCACCAAAGTGATCCATTTCTCATGTTTCTTAAACAAACTTTTTTCATGATTTCACTTCATTCAAAATAATTTATCATGATATATGCCTAATTTACCTTATTAATTTTCATGTATTATTTAAATACATATTTCATGGAAACCATTATGATACACCTATTTGTAATTCATCGTGAAATGATTATGATACCCATTTCATTCGATTGGTAACCCTTATGTATATTCCTTATGTATGATTTTTCATGTGGCACAAATATTAATGAACGTGTTATGATGGGTGCACCCAAATAGTAATCCAATTAATTGGGTAATTTTTAGTCTCCTGATATTTCATGTTAGGATACGGAGTAAAATTGATTCTTTTAAGGGACTTGGTCTGCCATGTGAAATGGTCTTGGCAGTTAGCCTTGGATCATGCTCCATCATATTCAATGGTCTTATCAGTTTGCCTTGACTCATTCTTATGTCATGTTTCATATTGTTTCCACATTCCTATGATGTTTTTATTACATGATCCCATGTTTTTTATGTTAGGAGTCCTTGTGTTTATTCATTTTCCATCCCTTTTTATGTCATCATATTATCCCCTCTAACCCATGTTATATGCTTTATTTCTTTATTTATTCTATTTCTAGGCTTTATTGATCATCCCTTTTGTTTAATTATTCCATAGGTTATCCTATGAAGATATAAGATATAAAATGAAGTTAGGATCTCTTTATGTATATTAAATAAAATATTTTTCTATTTTGGTTTCATGATTTCTAGTTATATACCTAATATTCCAAATACTTTAGATTTTATGTTCCATGGTTTATATTTGAAGGTTAATTATGCTTAAAATCATGTAATAATATGTGTAAATGGTTATGTCTGCTGTAAAAAATAGTCATAAATCATTCAAAAAATATGTTAAATGGTATCATCAATCTCAAAGAAGTATAGGATTCAACCAAATATTTTTAACATATATACTTTAACAATATCAATAAAATATTCATTTGAAAAATACCCCTTTTCACTTTGAAATCACTTACTATTAAAAATATAAACAATAATAGAAGAAAACATTATCTTCGGGAACAACCATGAAATCCTATATAGGAATCTTTATAAATTTATTGTGTCATGAAAGAATGAAAATATAATCACGCTTTAAAAGATAAAAAATCATTCCTTTTAAATTTTGAGAATGAAACATTTGATTAGTATTTTTAAAATAAATTCCCTTACAAATATCATATCATTGATGTGAGCATTAATAAGATGAAGCAATTTTGTTTATCAACTGTAAATCAATAAAAAACAAGTTTAGATACAACATAATATACTAATATTTCATTTCACACATAATATTTTTATATCCTAATCAATGGAGATGAAGTTTAACCCAAATAATGAAAATTATGTTAAGAATTCCCATACCTTGCGTTTGAAATCCTTAAAATGTTTCTTAAACTCATTTATAGTGGTTTTAACAATATTATTTAGTTATATTGGAATAATATTATTATTTATGATATAATATATAATCCCTTTATTACATTCTTCTTCTCGTTTTTTAATATATATTTTCATTTCACTATTTTGGGGGTTAGTTTCCCTGTTTTCTCTTGCATGTCTTGTCATGAATATCTCTATAATTTTTTGTATGATATAAATAATTCATCTCATGAAGGATATTAATGTTATAAATATAATATTTAATCATTTTATGTAGTTTCAGAACCATTATTTAATTTTTAACATGGAAAATGAATGGCATCCCACCGTGGAGATGGTAGGTCATATGTACGCATGAAGGATGATATCATTACATTAATGAGTGATAAGATAAAAGAGTGAATGATATATTAAATTTTAATAATTGATATAATTTCATATTTATAGTATATATTCTTTATTTCCATCATTATAACCATCTATGTGAAGTGGTTATGAAAATCAAATTACAACACTGCATGTATACAGTAAGCCATGCATACATGCGTGGTGCCTTCATTTTTCATAGTATGGTTAAAATGTAGAATATGGTAGTCCCATAATAATAATAAAATCTATTTATATTTATGATATTGTAGTTATTAATTTAAAATAGAAACAACACATGAAGATGAAGTACAAGAAGAAATAAATTTGAAAGAGTTGGTAAGGATGATTACCTCCTCCTTAATGGACATTCTTTAAATCTCTTCATAAGAGATCTAGAGTTGGTCTCTTTGGGAGACTGTGAACTCTATAACATGGATAAGTAAGTTGGAGGAATAATTTTTTGGGACTTTTTTTGAGATTTTTGTCTTAATGTGTTGTGATAAAGTGAGGGAGGAGGTGCCCTTTTATAATTAACATGTGGGACACTTTCGGATTCTTTTCAAAATATTAAATTATAATAAATAAATTTATTATTCTAAATGCCTAAATTTTGAAATGGGTTAAAATATAATTTATTATAGGGTTTTAATTTCATCTAACCTTATAATTTATACATTTTTTAGTTTCATTTTAAACCTTAACATTTGGATAAACCCCTTGGTTATTTATTTTTAACCATAACCATAGTAACCATTATTTTATTCACAAAGGGGTAATAATGTTCATATAAATAGAACAATGACTCAAAAATATAAAATTTATTATTTTCTAAACTATATTCCATTCATATAGAAAAATATAAAAAATTTATAAATTTTAAATAATTTAATAAAATATTATTTTGATAAATTATCATTAATGTTAGTTTTAACTCTATTCATTTAATTTGATTTAATCTACATCAGGAAAAAAGTGAAATTATAATATATTGATTTAAAAACAATATAATATGTCATATGGATCTAGAAAATTTATTTCACATAATAAAACATTAAAATTATATCAAAATTGATATTTTTAATATCATTTATTTTATTTTTCTATTAAATAGATAAATATTATATTATAATTTCACAAGAATTTTACGAAATTATTTAATTTCTAAAAATTAAAATTAAATTTATAAAGTTAAAATAATTTAATTAATTTAAATATAAACATTTGGGTTGATTCATATCTTGATTTTTTACCTATGTTGGAACATAAAATATATTAAATACCAAGAGAGTGACAATGTATAACTATGTTCGATTTAAATAATATATAATTTATTTTCATTAAAAAGTTTAAATTAAAAACTTTAAATCGATAATAAAGTGATAAGGGTATGATAATCTTAATCTGATATTTTTTTACAACTTTAGGTCATTATTGTACCCTTATATCTTTATTTCAACCACCTCTTAACTCTTTTGACAATTATCATACTATTAAAATTTTCCACAATATAAGGGTCAATAATGTTAATATAAAATTCCAAAAGACCTGTAAATGGACTATTATAGATTTAATTAACTATATAAAATTAATTTGGATGAATTTTTTGTTTTTATTATTTCTAATCATTTAATTATATCTTAATTTTATTAAATATAATTACTTTCAAATTCGTTAATATTGATTACTTTAAAATTAAAATCATCAAGATAAAAATTATAATTGAAACAAAATATTTTTTTATATCATAAAATTTTAAATTTCATATATAATTTTTTATCACATTAATGATATAAAATTATATTTATTTTAATATTTTTAATATCATTTATTTAGATTTCCCATTAATTTAAAAATTACTTCATTATTGTTGTTTAAGATTTTAAGGTAATTATTTATTCCCTAAAAATTAAAAATCAATTAAAATGATTAATAGTAATATTTTATATTTCTAAATACTATTAATGTTAAAACATATCGTATATATGAATGAATATTAAAAATGTTATACATATTGAAAACTAGAGGATGACATGTGTGACTTTTAATTAACTAAAATATTATATGGAACTTAACGTCAACCAACTGAGTCCAAGAGATAATATATTCTTCACATGGTCAATTTTTGTAAAAAAATACTCATACAATATAATTGGTTCAATTTTTAAGCTCGTTTTATAATCCATATCATATTATTTGTACCTTTAATTTCATGATTTACCATTTAATATAGTAATAAAATTTAAACAGGTTAATATTAATATTGGATAAAAATAAAATTAATCAATTTAATAAATTTGGAACCTATTAATAAAAATAATACATCCATTATTAAAAATTAAAAACACAAAATTTTCAGAATTTAATTTAAAATTATTCCCATAAAACACTATGAAAAGTGTTTTCTTTAAAAAAAATTGCATTTTTGAGCTCAAAAATGTACTTATGCCAAAATAAGGTATATGGGTGATCGAAAATGAAGGGAATTATATTATAAATATCTAAATATAAATTAAGTTACATTTTTATGAAATTAAAATCATAAATGGACTTCTAATATTGTGAAATTGAGAGTTTTATAAAAATTGGTATTTTTTACTATTAAGTGGACAATCAATTTTCTTAGAAAATTTCCAAAAATTCAATATAAAGTAATTTTAATATGATGGTTTCAAAAATTATTATATTTTTCAAAAATAAAAAATATATAAGTTTAAGAAATTGATTATAATATAAACTCATAAAAATAAAGAAAACCATTTTTGAAGAGAACATATTTTTTGAAGATTAAATTGACTTTACTAACTATCATGTTCTTATTCACAAATAATTAATTAATATATTTACAATGTATTTTATAATTATATATTTAATAATTTGGTTAATACTATTAATTACCTTCCATTTAATTACTAGGTTATAATGATAACATAATAATATTTCATTGTTTTTTTAAGTTTGGTTTTGCGTGTAATGTAATTTATTGAAGAGGTTAAATTTAAAAAAAGACATACCATAAAAAATTTGGGTGTTATAGGTTTCATAAATATTTTCTAAATAATGAATTCATGAATAATATTTGGGTTCTCAAATTAATGATGGAAAACATATTTATCATAAAAATCATTTTTATTGAGTGAAAAATAAAAAAATCTTGAGTAAAATATGGTTTTTGGAAAGAATATTCTTTTTTTGAAAATCCTTGTATTTTAATAAAAATCAAGGTAGAAACATGTATATCCTTGAAAATAAAATTGATTAATATTTAAAATATATTTAATGAATATTATAGTAATTTTTAAAACAAATATTTCATGAAATAGGGATAAACCAAATAAAAGGAGTTGGGTTTGAGTATTTCCTTGCCTTAAATTACACTTTCCTCTGTCGCTTTTGTGACTCCTAAATAATAAACATATATTTATTAAAACATTGAAAACAAATTTATCATGTTAATTTAAGTCACTATATGTCAATTATGATCATATGATTATATTTTTTAATTTATGTTATTTAATTTGAAGCATTTTGATATCATGATTTCCTAAAAAATCTATTATTTCGTTTTGATTTCTCTATTTTAATAAATGTCATTTATACTTATATAGAATAAATTAAAAATTCATAAAATTTATGTTTTATAAATTATTTATTATTAATATCTATTAGGTTTTTGATAATAAAGAATTCGTAAATAGCCTCCTTAGTGGTTAACCAACTACGCATGAGAATAATGTCCAAATTTGAAGTAAAAGGGGTAACAAATATAAATACATAAAATGTGTAATTTTTACAGTAGTTTAGAATCATTAATATAATGTTAAAATTATTCTAAATTAAATATTTTAAGATATTATTTTTGTATAAATTGTAAAAAAGAGAGATATATTGAGAGATTAGAAGAAAAAAATTAGAGAAATGTTTATGAAAAACATACTCTTTCCTTAGTGTGTCTTCTTTTGTACACCACTATAATTCCATTATGAATGGAGTTGGTATACTCTATAACATACCTAAGATTTATAATTGGTTAAGAGTATTTTGGAATAAATTTGGATTTGTAAAGTGAGGGAGGAGTTGTTTTTGAAGGGGATAGAGAGGGGTTATTTATACTTGACGAGAGGAGTATTTTTAGAATAAAATATTAGATGAAATATTGTATCAATGTTTAAACATATAATAGGGAGTTTTTTATAATATAAATAATATATGTAATAGAATGGTTTTAGTAATTTAAACCCCTTTATATTTTTATTTCACTTAGTTTATTAAAAAGGAAAGTGGAAAATAGAAAAATTGTTATTTTAAGGGATCAAATTTGATATTTGGTTTAGGAAAATTCTTTCTAGTTTTGGAAATTAAATTTATTTTATTTTAATGAATAAGTTTTTAAATTTAATATATATTTTTCTTAACCACATGTTCTATAATTTATTACTTCTTTATTACATCATTAATTATGTAATTTAAGAAACACTGGTTACGTTAAAAATTGTATTTTTTCTATCCACATATAAATTAAAGTATTTTACCAAATTACCAAAAAAATAAACCCTAGAAAATTTTTATGTTCTAATTTTTAAAATGATATTAAAATTTTAATATTAATTTATAAAATACATTATATAAATTTTTAATATAAAAATTATAAATTTTACAAAATATTTTAAAATTCATTTTTTTAAAAATGTGCCAATATTTTCATTGAGTTTTTAAATCATGATATCTATTTTTCAGAATTATAATACAAATATTTATATTAAATAATCATGTTAAATATTATTTATATAAACAATTATTATTTTAAGTTGAATAAATATTCAAATGGTCATGTTACTATTCTTAAAAGTAAAATTATTATTCCCAACAGTCATGTTACTATTCCGAAAGTCATATGACTATTCGAATGGTAACATTACTTCCTATAAATACCACTTCATTATTTTACTCAATGTTCACTTTAATTCCTCTAAATGTTATATATTTTCATTTTCTAATATGTTGATTGGTTTAAAAATAATTTTTTTGTTTCTATAGTGTTTTTCATGGGGGAGATTATTATAGTAGATTAGTGAAATCCATTTTTTAGCTATTTTATTTTAATATTTTTTTTCTTATTTTAATTTTTATAATTTTTATTGGTTTTGTATCTAAGTTATGTTCTTCTCTATATTAATTAATTAAAGTGTTGCTTGGTTCTCTTTGTGCTCTATGCATATAATACTTATATAATATTATATAACACACATTTTTTTATGAAACAATTATCGATTAAAATGTCTAGTTCATTATATTCTTCCCTACCCTAGAAATTTCATCCCTGAAATTTGAACTCATATTATCTATTGAGAATATTTTAATGTACTTATGTTTCATTTTTTTATATTTCCCATGATTCCTCTCCATACTTATTATTCTACAAATAAATATTTAAAAGGGAAGTTGTCCTCTTGCATATAACTTTGTCCCCATGGTTCAAGATCTTCATTGGATTCTATTCATATAGGAGTTCATTCTCTAGTTGTACCACCTCTATATTGAGTACATGTGAGGGTTCTGGTATGTACTTCTATATGAAATATATGTGGAACGCATCCTGAACCTGATCCAAATTTAATGGAAGTTCATGGTGCTATACCACTTCTCCTTTGCGATCAAGGATATCAAAAGCCCAAAATACCTAGGAATAAGTTTCCCATTCTTTTTAAATTACACCACTCTATTACAAGGGGATATTCAGAGGAAAATTTTGTCTCCAAATTCAAACTTCAATTCCCTTCATTATTCAACATCATATCTATTCTGTTGAATCTATGAAGCTATTATATGTTGTTGAATGGAATGAGCCTTTTATGCCATATCTTGTGAAAGATTAGGTCCAAGTAGATTTCATCATCAAAATTCATCCCAGTTATTTGGATTTCAACATCACTTCTTTCAAATGGATTTATAATGAACCATTTGAATACTTGATTCGAAGTTGTTATTGTATTAAATCTCAACTAATGGGATATTTTTATTCCCTTCACCTTTGAATTCCATTGAGTAGACTCTAATAATTTCATCATGTTTATAAATAGTCCATTATGATTTTCCATCAATTTTGGGGTGATAATCCATACTAAAATTCAATTCATTATTCAAATTATATTAAAAAAAATCTCTAAAATTTGTATTTTAACCTGATATTAGAATCATATATGATCAAAAGTTGAACCCCAAGAAGGCTCACCACTTATTTGATGTATATCTTACCAAGTTATTATAGAGATAAATATTTCATAATGGATATAGAGTTGGAATTATTGGTGATTCAGGTGATCACAACCCATATCATGTTGTTTCCTTTGGATGTCTTCAGTGGACTACTGATAAAGTTTATAGTGACATTATCCCAATTCCTCAGGGGTATATTAAATGGTTGCATCATCCCTTTTGACTTTTGTCTCTATACTATATATTTCATACATATCACAACCCTTGAGAAATACTCTACAATCCATTTCTTCATGTTTATCCACTAGAGGTTCTCTCGATGATTACAGTACATCTTGGTACCTCTCGGAAGGATAGGGAATGGTGATCTATGTGCATTATCCATTAGATCATTCTTTATCTTTGGTGATGCAGTCATATAGAGTTAAGTTACAAATTTAATGAAACCATCCTCATTAATGTATAACTCATGTAATTTCCCTTCCTTCACTACTTTAACATTTTATTAAATCTCTAGATCATCCCTTTTTTCCTCCATGATCTTCTCTTTGATATATAGTTAGAAATAATTTAGGAATGTTAATATTTATTCCCCACTATAATGATTTAGATATCCATACTTTACATATATATCATGATAGTTTCTTTATCAATCTGAATCATTGATAAAGTAGCAGGTTATATTATTCTAAGAGCATCATCAATCTTTTTTACCTTTCCCAAATGGTATTGAATAGAGGAATTGTTTTCCTTGATTTTATCTAACTATTTTCTTTGATGTATTCTAAGCTCCTTCTGTATGAATATATATTTTAGACTCTTATGATAGGTATATATGTCACAATTTTAATTATAGATATAGTTATCCAAATCATCAAGGTTAATATCATCACTGTTAACTCCATAGAATTTGTTAGGTACTTTTTCTCATTGATCTTAAACTATCACAGGGTATAGTCTATCACTTTTTCATTATACATGAGTACACAACTCAAACCATTCTTTTAAGAATCACTATATATCAGAAAAGATTCCCCACTTATTGTTAGTGTGAGTACAGGTGTAGTGATTAGCCTCTTCTTGAGCTCCTAAAATCCTTCCTCAAATTATTATATCTATACATAATTTACCCATTTCCATGTTAAATAGTTATAAGGATAGAAAATCATGATAACTTTCTAACAAAAAATTGTTACTGCCCTGCAAATATAAGAAAAATATATTTTTTTCATGACATGAGTGGGTTTGGGTAGTCCTAAATTACTTTTTTCTTTGAAGGTTCTATATAAATTCTCTCAATTATGATCACATGCCCCAAGAATGTGACTTTATACATCAAAAATCCCACTTTCTAAACATATCATGAATTTTACCCTTCCTTAAGGTCACCATCAAAATCCTTATGTGCTCTACACGTTCCTCTTTAATCCTGGTGTAAATGAGAATATATTCTACAAAAAGGATAAAAAATTTGTCACCGTAGTCACTAAAAAATATATTCCTAAAATATATTAAGATTTCATTGGAATTAGTTTGTCTGAAGGGTATCACTATGAACTCAAATTTCCAATGCCTTATACAAAAGGTTGTATTCTAAATATCTTCTTCCTTATCCTTTATATAATTATATCAAAAATTATTATCCACCTTTGAGAATTCCTTAGCTCCTCATACATGATCCAACAAGTCATTAATCCTTGGTGTGGATACTTGTTCTTTATGGTGATATTTTTGGGATCTCATTAATTGATACACAACCAAATTGGTCCATCCAACTTCTTAACAAAGAGTACTGGTGAACACTGACGTGATGTGCTGGGTAATATGAACTCTTTTCTTAAATGATCTTGAAAATACATTGCTAACTCCTCTAGATATATTAGACCCATCCTATAGGGGAATTTAGAGAACGAAGTGGATCCAGGGTTAAGTTATATTAAGAACCCTACCATATGATATGCATTAAGTCTTAGTAACTCTTAAACAAATACATCAGTGTATTACCTCATAATTGAAATTTTTTCCATATTGATACCTTACTTTGAATCAACCATTCTGGAAATGTATTATTTTTCATAGGTTATCAATACCTACACCATTGATGTATTATAAAAAGGATATTCATAATCATAATGTCATTTGTGTAGGAATCTGGGATTATTTAGAATATAAAAAGAGATTTCTGTTTCCTAAAAGTTTATGTGTTCTCTATATAATAAGATCTAATCCATGGCTAGTATAGATAAGGATTCCACCAAAAGAATGATTATGATTTCACTAGAGGGATCTTCCCTTGTATTCTAATAGGAGAAAAGTATAACACTTGGGTTTACATGATCTCACAACTAAATGTTTTTATAGATATCTCTACACCAAGGTATCATGCATTTGATTTAAAAATTATAGTAAACATTCAGAATATTAAATAATGAATATAATGATAAAAATATATCTTTTTCCATTATAGATTGATTATGAAGTGTTACTTGTACAACTTCATTTTCATTAACCACATAAACATTAGTGATAGCATAAATTCACATTTCCCATTTTTCTTAGAAAGTTTTTCATGTTGATTACCCTCAAGGACCAATGGTTTAGTACGCTAGATTTCATAGTTCCCTTTCTCCCAAAATGGATGTATTAAACCATGGTTTTTCATTATGAGTTTCCTTACTTTACTTTATAATTTTGGCCAACTTCTTCTTATAATATCAACATTCCTAATCTTGGCCCCTTCACGAAAACACTTAAATCATTTCCATGTGCATTTGAGGAAATTCGCATGATGTTTCTTCCCTCACTTTTGACATATGGATGGCTAGATCCTCATTCCTATATTTTCATGTAACCTAACATCTTGAAAATCCATTCTTATATTCTTATCTCTATAACCATGAAACCATTCTCCAAACTATGTCTCTAATTTGAGATCACATTTAGACACTTCTTTATAACTCAAAATGTCTTATATAGAAATATCCTTTAGAAGGTGTGGTTTTAAACCAATAATGAATCTATCTATCTTTTTATTACTATTGATAACAAAACTCGAGGAATATCTTGCATGCCTTGTGATGGTTTCATCATAATCCAGGATATATTCAAATTTTTTTCTTTAGCTCTATGAATTATCTCTCCATATTTTTCAAAGAGTTCAAGAGAAAAAAACGTTAAGAAATATTTTATTAAAGTCTTCCCACTATATATATTCTATTTAATCCTTCATATTGGTGTTCTTTAACAATTCCAAACATTGATCTACTTCTCAATATAAATGAGGGATTCCAAATTCCCCATCTCCTGATAAATATTGTGGAGCATATAAAAGATCACATCCATTGTGTTGACCTACTATTTTGTGACAAGTGGATTAGAAGATCCACTAAATTTTGGTGGTAGTTTCCACATAAAATACTTAATGGACAATTTATCTATCTTGGAAAAGGGAGGATGGTCCACATGATTCAGGTTATTATTCATATCATGAGATATATGTGTAATCATTTTCATAATGTTTTCAACTCCACCTCCCATGGAATTGGGCAGTTCATTTGGAAAATCATTGCATTGTCCCTCACACAGGTTTTTGGATGGGTTTCTCCTAGTACCCACCATTTTCTAAAATAGAAAACATTTGAAAAAAAATAAGTCAACAAAGAATTAATAGATAATTTATTCTCTTACATAATTAATAATAAAGGAATATCTTCTGGTATTCATATGTTTATAATTTTTCTAAAATAATTATTCTAGTATGTTTTACCTATACATTGAATTATACTTGTGGTTTTTGCTAACATTTTATAATCCTATTTACCAAATTAACTAAACCATATCCCCAATACCAACCATAGAAACCCAACATTTTCTTATATGATCATTACATCATTTAAAGATAATAAACAAAATATTTATACATTAAAGGATATAAAGGTTTAATATCTAGGTAAAATTGGGACCATGTATCACTTATAGAATATTAAACATAAACATTATTATAATCCTTGTTCTTAATCCACATAAATGATCACATTTTCTTTTTAGTAAATATAGTCACCTGAGGATTTAAATCAAAGAAATGGTTGTTCTAAAATCTTATTAGGTGGAGGAATAAGGTACATTAATCAATATAACATAGGTAAGAATAAGAGTTATCATCACATCATAAGCATAAGATTGTGATAATTATAATTATGGAATCATTTGATAAATTCATGGAATGTATAACTGTATAAAAATGAAACATCATGAAATAGTGGTCAAATACGACACATATTTATGAACAAAGCTAGAATCATGTTCACACATTACATATGTTCATAATCATAAAATCATAATTGTGAATAAATATAGAACTATATTCAGAAATAATACACATTATCTCATGAGATAAATCACATTTCCCAATGCAATGTATGGATATATAATTCAGGACCCACCCATCGCATCATAATATTTACATAATCATGTATTCAACATATAACCTATAAAAATAGTAATCATGAAATAACCCATGGAAAGGAATGGGTTTCATAATAATTTACTAAATCATGATTTCATGAATAAACATGGGGTTTTAAAATGAATGGCTGAATTAATATTTTTCATAAATATCATTACTCGTGATTGAATAATAAGAAACTCAAGAGGTGTAAGAGATGTTCTTTAGAAAGAAAAGTCTTTTTGAAAAATTATTTTATTGGTATTAAAAATCAAGGTTGAAAAATGTATATTCAATAAAATAAAATGGAATAATAGTGAAATAATATTTAAGGAATATTAGAGGAATATCCAGATTTAATTTTTCATGAATGAGGTCTAACACCAAGAAACAGGGTTGGGTTTGAGGATCACCTAACCTTAAATCCATATTTATTTCATCGCTTTTATGCCTCTTTAATAATAAAAATATATTAATTAAAAAATATAAACATAAGTTAATTAGTTTAATTTAAGTTAATATTTATCAATTATAATCATTATATTATATTTATTATTTTCTGTTGTAAACATTGAACAATTTTGATGTCATGTTTTACTTAAGAAATCCTCTTTTAGCATGGATTTCCCTATTTTGTTCAATGTAATTTATACATAAGTAGAATAAATTACATAATCATAAAATTAATATATTTATATATTTATATATAATAAATAATTTATTATGAAAATCTATTAGTCTAGTGACAAGAAATAATTTAGAAGCATCCTCATTAGATATTAACTTACTGTTAATGTGAACTTTTCCCATATATAAAGAAAAAGATGAATAAAATATAAATACATTGAAAATATAATTTTCTTTATAGGCTTAAATTAGTAATATAATATTAATATTATTCAAAATTAAATCTTAGATGATTTTATTTTTAAATAAATTGAAAAAAATATTGATAAGAAGAAGAAAACAAGAGAATAGTTTGAAAAAAACTTACTCTTTCCTTATTGTGGATTATCTTATACAACATTATATGTCCTTGATAAATTGAGTTGGTTTACTCTAACATGTACCTAAGGTTTTTAAGGGCTTAAGATAGAATATTTTATGAGATCTTTGTCTTTAGAAAGATATGAATGAGTGTTTTTCCAAGGGAGATTACTTATACTTGAGAGGAGGGGTAATTTCAGAATAAAATACTAAACCAAATACTATATCAAAGGTAAAAATTATAATAGAGAATTTTTGATAATATAAATCATATATAAGTATAATAGAATGTTTTTTGGACTTTAAAAAATATTATATTTCTAATAAAATAATTCTATCAGAAAGGAAAGTGGAAAAGAGAAAATTGTTATTTTAATGGATCACTTTTGACATTAGGTTTTGGAAAAAAATTAGGATTCGAAATTAATTTTATTGTATTTTCATGATTAATTTATAAATTTAAATAAATTTTTTCTGATCCCCATGTTAAATAAATTATTAGTTTATTATTACATCAAGAATTATTATAATTACCAGTTATGTGAAAAAACCAAATTTATACTATTGAACAGAAAATTGAAGTATTTCATAAAATTACCAAAAAAATAAATATTAGAAAATTTTATCCTTGTGATTAAAAAAATGATATTACTATTTTAAAAATAAATTTATAGCATGTGTCATTTTAAATTTTAATATAAAAATTAATATTTTTAAAAAATATGTTAAATACAATTTATTAAACATATGTGTGTATTTTATTATGTTTTATAATCATGATTTCAATTTTTAAAATTAAAGTATTTAAATTTACCTTAATTACTCATATTAATATTATTTATATCACAATTTATTATTTTTAGGTTAAATTCCTTTTCCAACAGTCATGTTACTATTCCAAACATCTAGTGTAATGCCACGACCCTAGTTACACAAAGTCGGTGCATTATTACATAACATTGGCATGATCACAAGAGATCAAGTCTCTAAAGACTGATTAATTTAGTATCCTTTGAAGTACTAGATACATATATAAGTTTTACATTACATTATGAAATTAAAAAAACATTGTGTCCCCTTTGAACACACTTATATCATTATCCTATCCTTGTAGGTTAATCATAATTTACATCTTTACATTCTGGGAAAACGAAAACATTAGAATGGGTTGAGCTCAGATTCTCAGTAAGAATAACAGTATAGCAGAAAATATCATAAATAAGCATAAACATTTATGTCAATGTTTAAAACTAAAACAAAATCCTTTTAAACTAAAACTTCAGTATAATATGGCAATGATAAATCAAATAAATTCATTTACTTATTCACATGGATATTCTACTAGTTGAATAATCACATGTAATATCAATAGTTAATTTCATAATTATAGAATGCATAATGTCGGACATCATACCCACATAGTCAAGGCCTCGTGCCAAGACAACAAATAAGATTTTGTGAATGCCTTATGCCAAGACACTAGTTTGTCTCATGAGACCTACCGATGCATCAGAGAGATATATCAGGCTCCACCCTTCACTTACTAAGTCCAATGCATTCCTCATATGAAAAGGTTGAAACATAACTTAAACATTCGTATTAAAAATAGCATACGAAATGTTAAAATGTTAACTATAAACCATAAATGGTATAAAAATAATGCAACCACATTCAAACATATCACAAAACCTTCAATACAATATGGAAGATTTGTATCATAACAAATCAACTTCAAACAAGTATAAAATCCATTAAAGGATGTTGATAGAGATAAAATCAAAATTATTTGAGAGGAATATCTTTTTCTATTTTTAAATCATTTAAAAATCATGTAATTATAAAAGAAAAAAATTAAAAAAATGTTATAAATGACTTTAACCCACAGTGTAGTAAATACTAAAAAAAATTGAAATACAGTTTTATGAAACACAGATGTGGATGATAAAGAGGTCCCAATAGATACTTATATAAAAACAACCTCAGATAATAAAGAGATTGTGAAATTAACCCTTAACTTGTACTTCTCCTTGGTTGAGGGAACTTTAACCTCCTGTATAATAGTTAAATCATTGTTATTAAATTATACAAGAAAAACATACACAAATATGAAATCATATATGATCTTCTAATATTTCTTTGTTAATAATATTTTAGTAGTATCATTTTTTTGGGTATTAACTTATTCATTTTACTTTATATGTTTTGTTACGTAAGTCGTGTTTGTTATGGATAGGATGTATTTGATTAATATCCATAAGGATATAATGTTCTTAAATATTATTTTTAATAATAAAATGAAAATTATTCATTAACGGTTACGATGGGAAATGAATCTCATCGCGTTCATGGAGATGGTAATCCATACGTACGCATGAACGCTACTTCCATTTCATTTTTTTTATTTTTAAAAGATACAAAACCAAATGATACATAGGATTATTATTATTCAAGTATAATATAATATTTTATATATGTTATGTATGTTCTTCAACACCATCCTTTATATGTTCCATGTATGGTATGAACGAGTCATATCACTTTGAGGGGGCGGTAGTCTGCACTTCCTCAAATGAAATTATCATATATAGACAACATCAAAAAAATAAACGTATGATATAAAAGAGAATTACAGAATATTACGGATAAAATAAATATCATAAATATCATATATAATTGAATTTCTATCATAATGGCCACCATAAGAGGTGGTAGTGGAAGATTGAGCAATTATCACTCCATGAGGCAGTAGTTCACTATCCACAGAAACATTATGTTCCATACCCATTATATAGAGGTGTCTGTAATTGTAGTTCAAATACTTCTCATAAAAACAACCTAGTATATTTAGGATACTGGTGTTGTTATAAAAGAAATAAATAAAGAGATTTTAGTTGGTTGTATAAGTAAAATAAAAGAAAAGAACTTAAGAGGAGATATTACCTTTAAATCGGGTAACTCCCTTTCATTTGAATCAAAAAGATTCTTTGAAGTTCCTTCTGCCTAAGATAAAGATTCTAAGAGGTAAATAATGATTTAGGGAAATTAATTGGGTAGATTTTAGATGATTCAAGGGGCTTGAGAGGTGTGAGAAATGGGTTCGAGGTGAGGGACTTTATAAGGGAGAGGAGGGGATCCTTAGGAATGTTTGAAAATATTGTTTTATTATATAATGATTATCGGTTTTTAATGGTCCAAAACACATTAAAGTCAATTATAAGATGACTCATGTTTGAAATTAAATCATCCAATAAGAATTGGACAGGTTTTTGATATTGTTGTAATTTTTATAATCTCATTTATTCAAATAATTCTTTAATGAGGTAAACACTACATCATTATTGTATCATAAATAATTTTATTTATTTTATGTATAAAAATTATAAATAAATACCATGATATAGGAAATATTTTTAGATTTAAAATGAATATTTATAGTCAAAAAGATATCTTATATAACCCCTTGTAAAAAATATTTTACTAAAAGATATATATTTATGTCATTTTGTCTTTACTTTAAATTAATTAATAAAAAGTGTCATTATCACTCTCAAGTGGCTCCATGGGGTCCCTAAATCGACCCAAGGGTGACCATGGTAGGACATGTATCAACCATTAGGAATAGAATACATTTTAGGGTAATTTAATATTATTATATTAATATTTTATATCCTTATTTACCAGATTTACCCTTTAACCATTGTATATAAAATATTTACCTAAGTAAATATTCAGAATGTCTAGAAATACAATTTACCTATTTACACAATTTGTACCTCCTAATTAAAAATATAGAATCCATTTTTTCAAATTCAAGAAACATAAGTGGTAGAAATTAATTTAAAATTATTTCTCGTTGTCAGAACAAAAAGTGTGTTTTTATGAAATAATAACTATCAAAATATTGACACTTGTTTATGTCCAGTTTAAAAGTGAAAAGACATATAATGACTAAAATTATATTAAATAATAAAAATATAATCTAACGATAATTTAAAACCACTAAAATGTATAATTTTACACTATAAATTATTTTTATTAAAAAATATGTTTTTAATTACAATTTAGTATTTTTTCACTATTCATCAAAAATTTAATGTTTTCAGAACACTACCAAAAATTTACCCTAAGCTAATTTTGATATTCTGAATCCAAAAATGAAGTCCATTTTGAAAAGAAAAAATTTTAAAATTTTAAAAATGGGTATTACTATTCATAATGGCTAGTTTGATTGGTTATGGAGGGTTAGAATCTCAAAGTTGCGTACAAAACATGTTACTGCATTATTAAAAGGGAAATATATCGTGGAAGCTTGGGGAGTTACATTATTCCCTCCTTTAAATAATTTCATCCTTGAAATTTCTAGAATAATACTACATAAAAATATTTGCATGGTTCTTTATCATAAGTTCCTCGGGTTCCCACATTGCCTCTTCCATCTTATGATTTCTCCATAGAACCTTCACCAGACGAGTCGTCTGATTTCTCAACACCTATTTTCTGATCTTAATAATTCTAATAGGCTCTTCACGATACAAAATATTGGGTTCCAGTTCTATTTCTTCATAGGTGAGTACATGCGTTGGGTCGGGTATGTATTTTCTCAACAGTGATACATGGAACACATCATGAACTTTGGAGAGACTTGGTGTCATTTCCAAATGATAAGCTATACCTCCAATTCGTTATAGAATTTCGAAATGTCTGATGTACCTAGTACTTAATTTTCTTTTCTTATCGAATCGTATAACACCCTTCTATGGAGATACCTTCAAGAAAACAAGATCTCCTACTTGAAATTCTAAACATTTCCTTTGGTTATCAGTATAGCACTTTTTCCTACTTTGAGCTGCTTTGATGTGGGTTTGGATAAGCTTCAACTTTTCCATTAGTTCCTCAATAAGTTATAGGCCTTCTATTTTTATTTCACCAACATCTTCCCAACAAGTTAGTGTGCGACATCTCTTTCCATATAACGCTTTATATGGTACCATCTAAATACTTTAATGGAAAATATTTTTATAGGAAAATTATACCATAGGTAAATATTGATCCCACATACCTTGAAAGTCATGTGAGAAATATCTCAACATGTCTTCCAATGTTTGAGTAGTATGTTCTGATTTTCCATCAGTTTGAGGGTGGTAGGAAGTGCTCAATAGAAGTTCATTATTTAGGGTCTTCTGAAGACATTTCCAGAATCATGATGTGAAACAGGGATCATGGTTAGAAATAATCGATATGGTTAGTCCATAAAGTCTTATAGCTTTATTAATATACATTCTTTTCAGGCATTCAAGTTTTAAATATTCTCTTGTATCAATAAAATGAGATGACTTGGTAAGAGGATCAACAATGACCCATATTGCATCATTCCTTCTAAGAGTCTTTGGTATCCCCCTGACAAAGTCCATCGTAATATCATCCCATTTACACTCAGGTATGGGAAGAGGTTTCATGACTCCTCTAGGATTTTGTCTTCTAGTTTTCACCTGTTGAAAAACCATACATCTTGACACATAATCAGAAATATCTCTCTTCATGTTGTCCCACCAAAAAATATTCCTTCAAATCTCTATACTTCTTAGTGCTACCAGGGTGTATAGACAAATTAGAGCTACAAGCATCATCCAATAATTCCCTTTTTAGATTAGGTATGTCATGAACACAAATTCTCTTCCCAAATTTCAAAATCCCATCTTCATATACGTAGTCGATTAATATCCCATCGTTCACATCTTTAATTTTCTTTTGAAACTCCTCATCATCATTCTGAGAACTTTTTAACCTTTCTAGTAAAGATGGTTTAGTAACCATTTGGAAATGTATTTATGTTTCAACTTCCATGATTATTCCCATATCCATATCTACAAGATCCATGAACATACGATCCCTTTCAACTCTCATATTATTCAAAAATCCCTGATCCTTTCTACTTAAAGCATCTTCCACCTTATTTTCCTTCCTTGGGTGGTAGTGTATGGTGAAATCATAATCCTTGAGTAGTTAGAGCCATCTCCTTTGTCTCATGTTGAGTTCTTATTGTGAGAAAATATACTTCAAACTCTTGTGATTAGTATAAATCTGACATTTTTCACCATAGAGATAGTGTCTCTATATCTTCAGAGCAAATATTATAGCTTCTAACTCAAGATCATAATTGGGATAGTTTTGTTCATGATTTTTTAGCTGTTTTGATGCATAGGAAATAACCTTATCATTCTACATAAAGACACAACCAAGTCCTTTCTTTGAAGCATCGCTATAAATAACAAAACCATCATTCCCCGATGGTAGAGTCAATATAAGAGTATTGAATAATATTCTCTTCAGTTCTTTAAAACATTATTCACACTCTTTTGTCCAAACAAATTTAACATCTTTATGTGTGATCTTGGTTAATAAGTTAGCCAATTGGGCAAAATTTTGGATGAAACACCGATAATAAGCTACTAAACAAATAAAAATTCATACCTCAGTTATACTTGTTGGCGTTTTTCATTCTTGTATTGCTATTTTCTTAGAAAGATCAACAGAGATTCCATCCTTAGAGATAATACTTCCATGAAAAGAAATTTATTAAATCCATAATTCACACTTGCTGAACTTCCTATATAATTCATTTATTCTAAGATTTATTAGAATTGTGCACAAGTGATTTTCATGATTTTTTTAGATTCTGGAGTATACCAAGATATTATCAATAAATACCACTACAAATCCATCACGATATTACTTGAAAACTCTGTTCATTAGATCTATGAAGACAGAGGTTGCATAAGTCAGTCCAAAAGGCAATACTATAAACTTGTAATGCTTCTACCTGGTTTGAAATGTTTTCATTGGAATGTCTTCATTCTTCACACACAACTGATGATATCCAGATCGAAGTTCAATCTTTGAAAAATATTTAGCTCTATTAATTTGATCAAATAAATCAGCCATGTGAGGTAGGGGATACTTGTTCTTTATTGTGATAGCATTGATCTCCCTGTAGTCAATGCACAACCTCATAGATCCATCATTCTTCTTCATAAAAAGAACATGGGCTTCCCATGGAGAAACACTAGGGATAATAAATCCTTTATTACTCAACTCCTATGGTTGTTTCTTTAGCTACATTAATTCCAAAGTGGCAATTCTATAAGGGGTCTTCAATATGGTCCTTGAACTAGGAATTAAATCAATGGAAAACTCAATTTCTTGTTATAGAGGATGTTCAGATAAATCCTCTGAAAGTACATCAACATATTATTATACAATAGGTACATCCTCTATTTGAACATTTATTTCCTCACCCATATTTCACTCTCTTCCTCCCCAATAATTGAATTTAGTAGAGCTATATGGGGGATATATATAAGAATCATATGGTGACATTTCTTCTCTAAAGATAAGGTACTCCTTATCATCATCAAAAATTGTATCCTCCTTCTTCTTATAATAAATATTCACATAATGGTCCGAAATACAATCCATACTGAGGATTATATCAAATTCAATCATGGTTATGATGAAGAGACCATCGAATAAAGAACATTTATATTCACTAATGGGAACTGATTCACAAAATTTTATTGCAACGATACTTCCCTTAAGATATAAAACAATGTGATGATTCTGAATCAAATAAAGCATTGGCTAAACTTGAGGAAACCATTAAATTATCAACCACCATGCCTTTTTGGGCTTCAACATCACCAGTAGTGATCACATATGTTTGGCCTTTCTCCCTTGGCCTTTTTTGAGTTATGTTTCCTTGGGGATTATAATATCCATTTTTATAATGCCCCATTTCTTTACAATTGTATCATTCAACATTGATAGCCTCTTTACTTCCCTTACAATCACAATCTTAGTGGCATTTTTCACCACACTTGTTACAAACTCTCATTCCTTTCAAGAAAGTACTGGGGTGTTTCTTCCCACATTTATTGCAGGATGGATATTCAACCATTTCCTTCTTCCCCTTATTTCCATTTCCAGAGTGATCAATAGATCTCTTCTTCTCTTTCTTTTCTTTAATGTCATAATACTTAGAGAATTATTTTTCTGTCTTGATTGTATATGAGACAGTATCTTTGTATGATGAAAAGGATTTTGTGACTAATGATCTATGGAGAAATGTTTTTAACCCATTAAAGAATCGATCAATATTACTCATTGGGTTACATATATAATTTGTTTCATTCCTTGATAAACTTGTAAAGTTAGCCTCATACATTGAAACATTCTCATCCTCATTTTGCCTCAGAATTATAAATTTCCTTTCCATATCCACTCAATGGTCACGAGGAATCTATTTTTATAAGAAAATATCTTTAAACTCCATCCATTCCATATTTTATACTTTTACATCTTTCATTGTGTTTTGAAATAATGACCACCATTGATATGTATCTCCCATGAATAGATAAATTACCATGACAATATTTTCCATTTCACTGCTCCCCAAAGCATGAAATATTTTCTCTAAGGAACATATACATTGATTATCTAAAAATGGTGTTGTAGTCCCATGGAATTTTGGTGGTTTAGCCTCATGAATCAGTCTAATAATGATCATCTGCATTGTGGATCAGGGTGCTCCATACGGGTAAGGGTATTATTCATAACCTAAGTAAGCTGCCCTAAGATAGTGATAATTTGATCATCACCAGTTGCATCACCAGCTCCATTGTAATTATCTTGATTAAGAGTGAAATCCCTACATGGATTATGGGCATTGATATGGTTTTCATTCCTTCCACTAGGAACCATTTCTAAATAATGGCATACACTATATTAGTTTACTAATCGCAATACATAATTCCAAACATGTAAAAAACTTAACATAAATTGAATAGTTTATCGATATAATCCATAATCATAACAATATTTTCTTTGAGGAGGTATATATACTCATAAATCCTTCATAATGGTTTTTAAAGAAAATATGAATTATCCTAATCATATCCCTTGAGAGAATCATAACCAAGAGTGAAGCAAGGACCATATCGTGTACCAGGATACCCCAAGTCAAGCCCGAAACTCCTTGTTGGAGTTTTCACTCTTATATACATATGTTCCAGAGCCACCTATACTAGCTCGTATCTAGATAGGGATGTGTTTTTTAGAAAATACACAAAATCTCTACATTACCAAAATTCTAAGAAGTTATTCTATACTAATCCTCAAAGTCAATCTTAGGGTAATGTGTTATAATTAGAGTTTATCTAAATCTAGTTTCCAAGGATTGTACTAAACTTCCACTCATAAAAACTATAATTCCCTAACCCTTGTTACCTAGAGTCAGTGAATTATTGCATAATATTTCCATGATCCCAAGATATCAAGTCTCGAAAGACCGATTAGTTTAGTATCCTTGGAAGTACTAGATATATACATAAGTTTTACATTACATTATAAAATAAATAAAAACAACATTGTGTCCCATTTAAACACATGTATATCCTTGTATAATCATTCTAGGTTAATTATAATTTACTTCTTCAAATCTTGGGAAAAAACATAAGAAAGGGGTGAGCTCAGATGCTCAGTAAGGATAACAATATAGCAGAAACTATCATAAATAATCATAAACATTTATGAAAATGTATAAAACTAAAACAAAATCCTTTTAAACTTAAACGTTATCATAATATGACAAAGATAATTCAAATAATGTCATTTACTTATTTACATGGATATTCTACTAGTTGAATAATCACAATTAATATCATTAGTTAATTTCATAATGATGGAATACATAATGTCGTACATCATAACCACATAGTCAAGGCCTCGTTCTAAGACTAAAAATAAGATTTTGTTGAGGCCTTGTGCCAAGATACTAGTTTGTCTCATGAAACCTACCGATGCATTGAGGATCTATAGTTGGCTCCACCGTCACTTACTAAGTCCAATGCTTTCCTCAAATGAAAAGGTTGAAACAAAACATAAACATTGGTATTAAAACAAGCATATGAAATGTTTATACGTTAACCATAAACCATGAATGTTATAAAAATAAAACATCCATAGTCAAACATATCACAAAACCTTCAATAAAATATGGAAGATTTGTATCATAATAAATCAACTTCAAATAAGTATAAAATCCATTAAAGGATGTTGACATAGAAGAAATCAAAATTATTTGAGAGGAATATGTCTTTCTATTTTGAAATAATTTAAAAGCCATGTAATTATAAAAGAAAACATTTATTTTAAAAATATTATTATAGTCTGGTAAGGGAACCTTAAAATGTGTTATAATGGCGGAGAATAACTGCACCCACTATATAAGTTAAAAAAACATTCTTACCTTAATTTTCTGAAAAGGTCATAAAGTACCATGTTTGGAAAATGACAGAAAGATTCCTTTCTAACCATTATATAAAAAGTCAAACAAGGGAATAAATGACTTTAACCAATAGTCTAGTAAATAGTAAAAATGTTTTGAAATTCATTTTTAAGAAACACGAATGTTGATGAGAAATAGGTCCCAGTAGATACATACGTAAAAACAACCAAGGATAATAAAGAGATTGTGAAATTAACCCTTACCTTGTACTTTTACTTGGTCGAGGGTACATTAACCTCTGGCATAATAGTTAAATCATGGATATTAATTTATACAAGAACCACATACATAAATATGATATCATATATGATCTTCTAATATTGATTTGTTAATAATATTTTAGTAGTATCATTGTTTCGAGTGTTAACCGATTCGGTTTCCTTTATATGTTTTTTTTACATAAGTCATGTTTGTTATGGATAGGATGTATTTGATTCATATCTAGAATGATATAATGTTCATAAAAAATATTTTTAATAATCATATGAAAATTATTCTTGAATGGTTACGATGGGGAATGAATCTCATCGTGTTCGTGGAGACAGTAATCCATACGTATGCACGAACGATACTTCCATTTCATTTTTTTTATTCTAAAAGAAAATAAAACCACATGATACATAGGTATATTATTATTAAATTAGAATAAAATATTTTATATATGTTATGTAAGTTCATTAACACCATCCATTATACGTTTCATTTATGGTATGAACGAGTCATATCACTTTGTGGGGGCAGTAGTCCTAAATTTCTCAAATGAAATTATCATATATATATATAACATGAAAAGAATAAAGGTATGATATAATAGAGAATTGAAAAATATTATAGATAAAATAAATATCATAAATATCATATATAACTATAGTTCCATCATAATGTCCACCATAAGAGGTGGTAGTAGAAGATTGAACAATCATCATTTCGTGAGGCAGTAGTTCACTGTCCACAGAAACATTATTTTCTATACCTACTAGATAGAGGTGTGAGTAAGTTTAGTTCAAATACTTATCATAAAAACAACCTAGTATATTGAGGATACTATTTTTTTATAAAAGAATGGAATAAAGTGGGTTTAGGGGGTTGGAGAAGTAAAATAAAAGAAAAGAGCCTAAGAGGAGACGTTGCCTTAAAATTGGGTAACTCCCTTTGGTTTGAACAAAAAGACTTCCTTGATGTTCCTTATCTCAAAGTTAAGGCTTCTAAGAGGAAGAGAGTGATATAGGGAGACTAATTATGTATAGTTTGGACAAGACAAGGGGCTTGAGAGGTATGATAAATGGGTTAGAGGTGAGGGATTTTTATAAGGGGGAGGAGGGGCTCTTTAGGAATGTTTGAAAATGTTATTTTATTATATAAATATTTTTCTATTTCTAAAGGTCCAAAACCCATTAAAGTCAAATATAAGATGACTCATGTTTGAAATAAAATCAAAAAATAATAATTGGACAGGTTTTGAATATTATTTTAATTTTTATAATCTCATTTATTTAAATCATTCTTTAATGAGAGAAAAACTACATCATTATTGTGTCATAAATACATTTATTTATTTGATGTCTAAAAATTATAAAAGAATTACCATGATGTAGGAAATATTTTTATATTTCAAATTGATATTTATAGTCTAAAAGATAACTTATATAACCCCTTGTAAAAATTATTTTACTAAAAGTTATATATTTATGTCATTTTGTCTTTACTTTAAATTAATTATATTATCACTCTCAAGTGGCTCCATAGGGTCCCAAAATTGACCCATGGATGCCCACGGTTGGACATGTATCAAAAAATAGAAATAAGAAACATGTTAAGCTAATTTAATATTATTATAGTAATATTTTTTACCCTTATTTAACAGATTTACCATTTAACTATGGTAAATAAAATATTTACTGAAGTAAATATTCATAATATCTAAAAATAAAAGTTACATATTTAAACAATTTAGAATTCATGATTCCAAATATGGAATTAATTTTTTCAAATTCAAAATACATAAGTGGTAGGAATTAATTTAAAATTCATTCTCGTTGTCAAAACAAAAGGCGTGTTTTTAAGAAATAATAACTATCAAAATATTGAAACTTGTTTTTTTCCAGTTTAAAAGTGAAATTACATCAAATGACCTAAATTATATTAAATGATAAAAATATAATCTTATGATAATTTAAAACACTCAAATTTATAATTTAACACTATAAATTATTTCAATGAAAAAAGTTGTTTTTAATTAAAATTCTGTATTTTTCACTATTCATCAAAAATTTAAAGTTTTCAGAAGAATAACAAAAATTCACCCTAAACTAATTTTAATACTCTAAATAAAAATATTAAGTCCATTTTAAAAAACAAAATTTATAAAATTTCAAAAACTGGGTATTACTATTCATTACGGCTAGTTTGATAGGTCGTGGTGTGTTAGAATCTCAAAGTTGCATACAACATAATCTATTTCATTATTCAAAGGGAAACATACCATGGAATCTTGGTGTGTTAAAACTTGGTTACTATTCCCAATTATTATTTTACTATTTCAATGGTCCCATTTCTGTTTTATTGGTCACATTACTTCCTATAAATACCACTTTATTATTTTACTAAATATTCTCTACAATTAATCCCAATGATATATATTTCATTTTCTAAAATTTTGATTGGTTTAATATTATTTTGTTTTATTTCTATAATGTTGGTCATGTAGGTGATGATTCTAACAGATTTGGGAGATCTATATTTTTCCATTTTAGAATTTCTATTTTATATATTTTCTAATTTTAATATTTGGAATCTACATTGGTTTTGTTGTTGGCTAATTTAATGATCTTTATTAATGAATAAAAGTTTTTTTTTGGTTTTTCAATGTTCTCCATGAGTATAATACATATATAATATAAGATAACACATATTTATTTATTAAATAATTATTAGTTAAAAAGACTAGGTCATTAAATTGTTCATACAAAAATCAACATGGAATCCATAATTCCATATTGGAGGATATGTATTCCCTAACTATCATGAATCAATTCAACAGTTGTAATTATATAAGTTTTCCATTTGTCCTTTAACTTCAAAGGTTCCTGTGGCTTATTTTATTAATTAACCCTTCATTAGGGAATTCATTCACATAATACCCAAAATATTTGCATTTATAGAACTAAAGTGTGAGTATTGTATCTTTTTGATATCTCTCTATTCATTTAATTAACTGGCCACTTTCCATTCATTCGAAACTATTGTTCTCAATGTACATGCTTCCAACACATGAAACATATTCTTGTTCCTTTCAAGCATCATCTGGATAATCCTCACCGTATTTATGGAAAGTATAAGGTTGAAACTTTTTATTCCCTCATTGTGAATAACCATTGGAACTTATTCAAAGATCCATATTCCATTTCATATAACCATAACTTTGAGGTTTTCTAGCTTCCACTCACACTTTTAGTTCACATTGAATAATTTGTTCATCAATTTTGAAGTCTATTATGGAAAATTTCATTCAAAGGAATTGTTCTAAACCACTAATTAAATGATCCATTTTTTATTCTAGGATAATGATTAAACATGAATCATACATTGAAATTCTTTTAAAAATTTCCTCATAGGTACCAATGGATTAACCAGCATTCTTTAAAAGATAAAGGTATTCCTTCTTAGTTTTTGAATGTAGAATATAAGGGACATACTTAAAAATATTCCCTTTAAATCATACCATTACATGGATAAAAATTTCTCTTATTCCTTCAAAATTGTAATATGATTCTAAAATTGATATTATTTTATTTCTAAATAATAAACAGGTAGGACAACTTTTTCATGGTTTGAGCACTGAAGAATAAAAAATAACTTTTCTATCACATTGATTCACTTCTCAGTAACTAGTAAACCAGAATACCTATAGAAGGAATGTGGATATTTTTACATAATAGATTCGATAACATATTTCTCCCTCTATGGTATATTCATAAGTATAACATGGTCCTTGGTAAATCCAATATATTGGGAGAGTTGAGTGAGGATAGCCAAAAGATAATGCATCTAATATCTTAATCCATTTATTTTATCATGATTATGGTCATTGTATCGGTATTCAAATTTCTTATTCACATGATTCCTTCATGTTCCAACCATTTCCAAAAACCAAAAATCATAAGGTGAGAAACGAAAATCATAGTGGAAAACCAAAAAATCAGGAAAAATAATCCATGAATGTTTATATCAAGACACCTACTTTTCAATATATGCCACCTTAAGTTTAACCTAGTCCATTCATAATCATTTAGAAAATATTAGGTTATTATCCCATATATAAACTTATCCCTAGGGTTTTAAGTAATGTTTTTTTATCCCAGATTACAATGGTTAACAAATCCTTTCCCAGATACCAACTATAGGAAACCATAATTTCCAAACATAGATATTAAATAATATAATATTAATATTTAACACATAATATTATGATCTAGGCCTAAATCATATAGGCCTGGTATCTTTGTAAAATTGGTCACATAAACAAATAGTTTGTAAGAGTATCTGATTAAGTCCTTTATAACTAGTAACTTTAATATAAATATCCTTCCAAAAACATTTATTCATAAAAAGGGGAAAGGAAATATAATAAAGGTATATCTCATAATCTTAGTAATGGTAAACATAAGGGATATCAATAATCACATAAGCATGATTTGAGTATAAGTGTTTGAGAACATGATATTATTATTTGAAATCATTACTCGATATAAGAAATTAATCAAAAAGGAATCAAATAATATAATACATGATAGCACAACATTGGTTCAATATAAAAATAACACATCCATAGTCAAACATATCACAAAACCTTCAATACAATATATAATATTTGTATCATAATAAATCAACTTCAAATAATTATAAAATCCATTAAAGGATGTTGAGATAGATGAAATCAAAATTATTTTAGAGGAATATCTCTTTCTATTTTGAAATAATTTAAAAGTCATGTAATTATAAAAGAAAACATTTATTTTGAAAATATTCTTATATTCTGGAAAGGGAATCTTCAAATGTGTTATAACGGTGGAGAATAACCACACCCACTGTATAAGTTAAAAAAATGTTCTTACCTTAATTTGCTGAAAAGGTCATAAAGTACCATGTTTGGAAAACGACGGAATGATTCCTTTATAACCATTTTATAAAAAGTAAAATAAGGGTATAAATGACTTTAACCCACAGTCTAGTAAATAGTAAAAATGTTTTGAAATTCATTTTTAAGAAACACGAATGTTGATGAGAAGGAGGTCACAGTAGATACATACGTAAAAACAACCACGGATAATAAAGAGATTGTGAAATTAACCCTTACCTTGTACTTTTCCTTCGTCGAGGGTACATTAACCTATGGTATAATAATTAAATCATTGTTCTTAATTTATACAAGAACCACATACATAAATATGATATCATATATGATCTTCTAATATTGATTTGTTAATAATATTTTAGTAGTATCATTGTTTCGAGTGTTAACTGATTTGGTTTCCTTTATATGTTTTGTTACATAAGTCATGTTTGTTATGGATAGGATGTATTTTATTCATATATAGAATATTATAATGTTCATAAAAATTATTTTTAAGTATCATATGAAAATTATTCTTGAATGGTTATGATGGGGAATGAATCTCATCGCGTTCGTGGAGACGGTAATCTGTACATATGCACGAACGATACATCCATTTCATTTTTTATTTTAAAAGGAAATAAAACCACATGATACATTGGTATATTATTATTAAATTATAATAAAATATTTTATATATGTTATGTAAGTTCATTAACACCATCATTTATACGTTTCATTTATGGTATAAATGAGTCATATCACTTTGTGGGGGCAGTAGTCCGTAATTCCTCTAATGAAATTATCATATATATACAACATGAAAAGAATAAAGGTATGATATAAAAGATAATTAAAAAATATTATAGATAAAATAAATATCATATATATCATATATAACTATAGTTCCATCATAATGGCCACCATAAGAGGTGGTAGTAGAGGATTGAACAATCATCTTTTCGTGAGGCAGTAGCTCGCTGTCCAGAGAAACATTATTTTCTATACCCATTAGATGGAGGTGTGTGTAAGTTTAGTTCAAATAATTGTCATAAAAATAAACTAGTTTATTTAGGATACTATTTTGTTATAAAAGAAGGTAATAAAGGAAGTTTAGCGGTTTGGAGAAGTAAAATAAAAGAGAAGAGCTTAAGAGGAGACGTTGCCTTTAAATTGGGTAACTCCCTTTGGTTTGAACCAAAAGACTTACTTGAAGTGCCTTCTCTCAAAGTTAAGGCTTCTAAGAGGAAGGGAGTGATATAGAGAGACTAATTTTTTATAGTTTGGATGAGACAAGGGGCTGGAGACGTATGATAAATGGGATAGAGTTGAGGGATTTTTATAAGGGGGAGGAGGGGCTATTTAGGAATGTTTGAAATTATTATTTTATTATATAATTATTTTTATATTTCTAAAGGTCCAAAAATCATTAAAGTCAAAGATAAGATGACTCATGTTCGAAATAAAATCATCAAATAAGAATTGGGCGGGTTTTGTATATTGTTTTAATTTTTATAATCTCATTTATTTAAATAATTCTTTAATGAGAGAAAAACTGCATCATTATTGTGTCATAAATACATTAATTTATTTGATGTCTAAAAATTATAACAAAATACCATGATGTAGGAAATATTTTTATATTTCAAATTAATTTTAATAGTCTAAAAGATAACTTATATAACCCCTTGTAAAAATTATTTTACTAAAAGATATATATTTATGTCATTTTGTCTTTACTTTAAGTTAATTATATTATCACTCTCAAGTGGCTCCATAGGGTCCCAAAATAGACCCATGGATGCCCATGGTCAGACATGTATCAACAAATAGAACTAGGACACATGTTAGGGTAATTTAATATTATTACAGTAATTTTTTTCCCTTATTTAACAGATTTACCATTTAACCATGGTAAATAAAATATTTACTGAAGTAAATATTCATAATGTCTAAAAATAAAAGTAACATATTTACACAATTTTGACCTCATGATTCCAAATATGGAATCCATTTTTTAAAATTCAAAATACATAAGTGGTAGGAATTAATTTAAATTTAATTCTCGTTGTCAAAACAAAAAATTTGTTTTTAAGAAATAATAACTATCAAAATATTGACACTTGTTTTTGTCCAGTTTAAAATTGAAATTACATACAATGACATAAATTATATTAAATGATAAAAATATAATCTAATTACAATTTAGAACACTCAAATTTATAATTTAACACTATAAATTATTTCGATGAAAAAATTTGTATTTAATTAAAATTCTGTATTTTTCACTATTCATCAAAAATTGAAAGTTTTAAGAAGAATAACAAAAATTCACCCTAAAATAATTTTAATATTCCGAATCCAAATATGAAGTCCATTTTAAAAAAACAAAATTTATAAAATTTCAAAAACTGGGTATTACTATTCATTACAGCTAGTTTGATTGGTCATGGTGTGTTAGAATCTTGAAGTTACATACAGCATAAGCAATTTCATTATTCAAATAGAAACATACCATGGAAGCTTGGTGTGTTACAACTAGGTTAATATTCCCAATGATTATTTTACTATTTCAATGGTCCCATTTCTGTTTTAATGGTCACATTACTTCCTATAAATACCAGTTTATTATTTTACTAAATATTCTATACAATTAATCCAAATGATATATATTTAATTTTCTAAAATTTTGATTGGTGTAATATTATTTTGTTTCATTTCTATAACATTGGTCATGTAGGTGATGATTCTAACAGATTTTAGAGATCTATATTTTTCCATTTTAGAATTTCTATTTCATATTTTTTCTAATTTTAATATTTGGAATCTACATTGGTTTTTGTTGTTGGCTAATTTAATGATCTTTATTTATGAATAAAAGTTTTTTTTAGTTTTTCAATGTTCTCCATGAGTATAATATATATATAATATAAGATAACCCATATTTATTTATTAAATAATTATTAGTTAAAAAGACTAGGTCATTAAATTGTTTATACAAAAATCAACATGGAATCCCTAATTCCATATTGGCGGATAAGTATAGCATCCAACCATTTTATAACATAAACTTTCATTACATTACACAAAACTGAGGATCTTTAAGGTCTAGTGTCTTGGAAACCAGGAACATAATACATGAAAACAACATAAAACATTCTTCTTAAACACTTGAAAGGCATCTCCTTAAGTTAATTCTAGGTTCATTACTGCATCTCATAACCTGGGGACATACATTAAAAGAAAGGGTGAGCAGAAGGCCCAGTAAGGGAAACAAGAGGAACATTTTACATGTGAACTTGAGATACTTCAATAAGGACATGAAAAGAACTTTAAGGCATGAGAAAGAAATCATGAGGCATTTCATAATAAAAATAACATTTTCCATAACTTGAAGATGTGGCTACATCATATAACATAGACAATCATGAACATATCACCAAGGTCTATCCCCAAGGTGTCATTTGAAAATTACCAAGGTTATTCACCAAGGTATTGTGAAAATTGTAATCTCTAGTGGTTACATCATTACCCAATGCATTGGAGCGCTATCAGGGCGCACCCTTAAATTTGCCTTTATTATCATGTGAGCCACATATATCATCATCAAACATTTCATAAATAACCCACATAGCATAAAATAAATGGGTTTCATTTCATAATCATAACGTTTTAAAAACTGCTTTAAAGACATGATCTTTACGTCACTTTAAACCCACGGAAAGGGAAAGCGGGTCTCATGTATGTAAATCCCAGAATTTAAAATGGAAAATTTTGATATATATGTGAATACCCTTTTAGAAATAAGATCTTTGAGTATTCACTTTATAACATAAAATAATTTTGAGAAAAGAGGGAGAGGCATTTTGAGACGAAAATTCTGCAGCATAACGGCTATGTTTTGGGGTTTTAGAAAACATTGAAAAGAGAGGGGACATGGGTCACCCACTCATAAATGATCCATAAAACAGTAGGGGACAGAATAAGAAGGATATATGGACATGGTAATGAAATTTGAAGGACATACCATTTGAAATGAAAAACATGGAAGGAAGACAAAAATTAGATTTCTCTTATGAAAATTCGGCAACCTAACGGCGTCACTTAAACTTCAATAAAAAAGAATTGACAAGATCAAATAGGGTCCCTCATCATATGATCATAAGAGATCAGTATGATAGATATAGAGATCATACACCAACATTATAAAAAGGAACTTGAAAGACTTGTCATGAAAGTAGAACTTTGAAAAAGAGAAGGGTGAAAGAATCCCTTAAAAGTTCGGCAGCCTAACGGCGCCACTTAAAACTTTATAAAACGAAATAATGAGAGTAAGAGGGGATCTATCATTATATGAACATAAAAAGGGCAGTAAGAGGAGTATAAAAGAACATCCTCCAACATAAGAACATGGAGCATAAAAGGAATGACATAAAAGAGATCACTTGAAAAGAAAGAGAGGGGTCGGATCCCTTACCTTAAAACGTGACTCTTGAAACACAAAGGATTGGACCTTGAGGGATTGGGGGCACCTTGGAAGGACTATTTGGGAGGTAAGAAGACCAGAACTTAGTTGGGGGAGAGTTGGGAGTGAAAACTAAAGGAGGAAAGGGTGAGTATTTATAGGGAAAGTGAGGGGACAAAGCATTAATGGCCAAGGGACACCTCACATGTGCTTTTCTCAAACCCATGTGCTCTCCCTTGGCATTTATCATGGAGTTAGGCCACATGGGGCCCCCAAAACAATAATTCATCACCCTTGGCCGGCCAACCCTCAAAAGATCTCATGACATCATCATGACACCGTTATGATGTCATTAAACATACTGAAACCCTAAAACTGTATTTTTACTATTCACTGAAAATTCAACTTTCTCAGAAAAATCCCAAAATTTCACATTAACCAAATATCAATGCTCTGATTTCAAAAATGAAATCCATTTTATAAAAATAATTTTCTAAATATTTTTAATTTAATTTTTAAATAAAAACACTATTCATCGAAAATTCATTTTTTCAGAAAAATCCCTAAAAATTACCTTAACATAATATCGATGCTCTGAGTTCAAAAATAAAGTCATTTTTATAAAAATAATTTTCTAATTATTTTTAATTAAATTTTTAATTAAAAAACACTATTCATCCGAAAAAACTAATACTTGAATAATAATTTATGAAACCGTTATTTAACCATTTTATTGAATCACATTACTTAATCAAGGTGCCAAGATTATTTTAAAACTTTCTTTAAGTGAGATTACTAATCCATTTGGTCACCGTACTAATCCTAAGCGTAAAATCACTATTCATAATTTACTATTCATCAAAAATTAAGTTGATCTTATTAGACTCCAAATTTTGTACTGAACATAATTGTAGAAGACCATTTTTTGAAAATCATTACACATTTTTAATTTTTTAAGGTTTACATAAACATTTTTAAAATATCATTTTTCTAAAATTCATAAAAAATATGCATACTATATTTATCCGGTCATTTCAAAATTCATAAACTCCATCATAAGAAGAAATCCCAATTTTTATTTAAAATAAGGATTACACAAGGTAGTTACGGTCTCGTTACATAGCCTCTTATAATACCAGCATAGGACCTAAGAGTAAGGTGTTCTAGGGTGATAGAATCTTGGGGCGGCTCAGTCAACATTGCCCGAGTAGTAATTTCTATCAGTTTGAACTTCTCACGAAGGCGATTCCGTTCCAGCTTCACATGATGAAGTTCGGCTTGGATTTGATCCAGAGCAAAGCCCAATGATGCTACCTCCTTCCCAAGCTCTGTTAGATGGGCTTCGATCGGTCCAAGACTACTAGGTGAGGCCATATAATCTTCTTTCTATAATAATTAACCAAGATTACTTGTATTTAGAGACAATAATCAAAACATTTTGTTCACAGCGGTCATATTGACCGATGGTCATATAACAGTCAGAACCCAATGGTCTCATTTTAATTATAATCATGTTTATCAAATAAAACATTTTTGTTGAGTATAAAAATAAAATAAAATAACACATGAAATTAGGGAACAAGATTTATTCAAAATTTCGGGTCGTTACAATCTTCCCCCCTTAAGAAATTGCGTCCTCGCAATTTTAAAAATTGGGTTTTGAAATTTCATTGAAAGTCCCACATCGGAGAAAGAGTCAGTGACACTATTACTTTAAAAGAAAGAAAAGGAAGTACAAAGGCCACCCGAGTTTACTCATACTAGGATTCCATGTAGGAAAGATGGACATGGAGGAGAAAACAAAGGGTAATGTCCTAAAGGAGAGTGATAGAAAACATGATTATGAGAAAGTTAACCACCAGAAAATCCCAAAATTATGATGTGTGCAAGCGGTCTTTGATTACCTAGTAGGAAACGTAAACCAACAACATTTTTGTTTTACGTTCCTTTTCATAACTTTGAGGAATTCATTTACAACATAGAACAAAAACATAAGGAAATATATCTACCTTCATCTAGAGTTTCATCCTTTAATAAGTTTCTACCCAAAACTAATCTTTTCTCCAAACTATGAGCATTCAAAACTACTTGGTCTCATCAAAACACAAGAATCATCTTCTAGAGAATCACATAATCCACAAAAGATTAACTATCTATTTCTTTTATCTTTAAACATTATCCCAAAAATAGAAAGGGTAAGGTAAAACAACTCTTCAAAAAGAATCCCATAGGAATGGAAACTACTTTTAAATCTTCAAAGTTTCATGGTACTACCCAAAGTTCATCATAGACTATTCCGTAAATAATGGTCCTTAAGATTCCTCAAAATAAACCAAACTAAGATTGAAACCCAAATACAAGAAGGATTTGATAACATAGTCTTCCAAAATAAACTTCATTGTTCATCTCCAAACAACATCAACCACTCCTAACATCTAAACTAAACATATTTTACCCAAGATAGGTTAATCATTACCATAAGTAGCCTAAATTACTATAAGTCCACCATAAATTTATCGATTCTTCAAAATATAAGTCAACCTTACTCCTCAATGAAAATACCATAGTAATCTATTTACCTTGATCATATAGGGTCCCTAAAATAGTGATTGTATTCCAAAATAATAATCATCTTTTAATCCCCTAATCACCTCTGTCATCTTAATACGACAATCATAGAATTTCCTATCACATTGGTTGTTGAGACATGTTCTTCCATTTCCCGCCATTAACTAAGAAAAGAAACTATAATTAGGGGCTTAAATGCTTAGCCAATAATCAAGAAAAGAAACTTAAAGCATATAAGGATAACTTGTAGTTGAAAAGTATACCCTAACTTGTGATCCCCTAGGTTCCCATCTAGGTTATCCATGATCATATAGTCTTATGTGAACCTTTATTTTATTTTATCTTTGATCCTTTAACAATGGTTCATACTAAGCTTATGAATTTACCAAAGCATATCCCCCGGGAGTGTCGTAACCAAGAGTGCAGCAAGGCCCGTTGTCGTGTACCAGTTCCCGTTCGAGTCTAGCTCAAAGCGGTGTTTTTGGGTTTTACCCCTATGTACATCTGTTCCAGAGCCACCTCTACCTGCTCGTATCCAGACAGGGATGTATTTTCTTGGAAACCCCTTACTCAATACTCACCAAAATACTAGGAAGATTTCCTATATTTAAACTTTTCTATAGGTTTCTTCCTAAAGTTTTTATATCCAAATTTCCACAAATAACTAAACCATCCTTTGATACCAACTATAGCATCCAGCCATTTTATAACATAAACTTTCATTACATTACACAAAACTGAGGATCTTTAAGGTCTAGTGTCTTGGAAACCAGAAACATAATACATGAAAACAACATAAAACATTCTTCTTAAACACTTGAACGGCATCTCCTTAAGTTCATTCTAGGTTCATTACTGCATCTCATAACCTGGGGACATACATTAAAAGAAAGGGTGAGCAGAAGGCCCAGTAAGGGAAACAAGAGGAACATTTTACATGTGAACTTGAGATACTTCAATAAGGACATGAAAAGAACTTTAAGGCATGAGAAAGAAATCATGAGGCATTTCATAATAAAAATAACATTTTCCATAACATGAAGATGTGGCTACATCATATAACATAGACAATCATGAACATATCACCAAGGTCTATCCCCAAGGTGTCATTTGAAAATTACCAAGGTTATTCACCAAGGTATCGTGAAAATTGTAATCTCTAGTGGTTACATCATTACCCAATGCATTGGAGCGCTATCAGGGCGCACCCTTAAATTTGCCTTTATTATCATGTGAGACACATATATCATCATCAAACATTTCATAAATAACACATATATCATAAAATAAATGGGTTTCATTTCATAATCATAACGTTTTAAAAACTGCTTTAAAGACATGATCTTTACGTCACTTTAAACCCACGGAAAGGGAAAGCGGGTCTCATGTATGTAAATCCCAGAATTTAAAATGGAAAATTTTGATATATATGTGAATACCCTTTTAGAAATAAGATCTTTGAGTATTCACTTTATAACATAAAATAATTTTGAGAAAAGAGGGAGAGGCATTTTGAGACGAAAATTCTGCAGCATAACGGCTATGTTTTGGGGTTTTAGAAAACATTGAAAAGAGAGGGGACATGGGTCACCCACTCATAAATGATCCATAAAACAGTAGGGGACAGAATAAGAAGGATATATGGACATGGTAATGAAATTTGAAGGACATACCATTTGAAATGAAAAACATGGAAGGAAGACAAAAATTAGATTTCTCTTATGAAAATTCGGCAACCTAACGGCGTCACTTAAACTTCAATAAAAAAGAATTGACAAGATCAAATAGGGTCCCTCATCATATGATCATAAGAGATCAGTATGATAGATATAGAGATCATACCCCAACATAATAAAAAGGAACTTGAAAGACTTGACATGAAAGTAGAACTTTGAAAAAGAGAAGGGTGAAAGAATCCCTTAAAAGTTCGGCAGCCTAACGGCGCCACTTAAAACTTCATAAAACGAAATAATGAGAGTAAGAGGGGATCTCTCATTATATGAACATAAAAAGGGCAGTAAGAGGAGTATAAAAGAACATCCTCCAACATAAGAACATGGAGCATAAAAGGAATGACATAAAAGAGATCACTTGAAAAGAAAGAGAGGGGTCGGATCACTTGCCTTAAAACGTGACTCTTGAAACTCAAAAGATTGGACCTTGAGGGATTGGGGGCACCTTGGAAGGACTCTTTGGGAGGTAAGAAGACCAGAACTTCGTTGGGGGAGAGTTGGGAGTAAAAACTAAAGGAGGAAAGGGTGGGTATTTATAGGGAAAGTGAGGGGACAAAGCATTAATGGCCAAGGGACACCTCACATGTGCTTTTCTCAAACCCATGTGCTCTCCCTTGGCATTTATCATGGAGTTAGGCCACATGGGGACCCCAAAACAATAATTCATCACCCTTGGCCGGCCAACCCTCAAAAGATCTCATGACATCATCATGACACCGTTATGATGTCATTAAACATACTGAAACCCTAAAACTGTATTTTTACTATTCACTGAAAATTCAACTTTCTCAGAAAAATCCCAAAATTTCACATTAACCAAATATCAATGCTCTGATTTCAAAAATGAAATCCATTTTATAAAAATAATTTTCTAAATATTTTTAATTTAATTTTTAAATAAAAACACTATTCATCGAAAATTCATTTTTTTCAGAAAAATCCCTAAAAATTACCTTAACATAATATCGATGCTCTGAGTTCAAAAATAAAGTCATTTTTATAAAAATAATTTTCTAATTATTTTTAATTAAATTTTTAATTAAAAAACACTATTCATCCGAAAAAACTAATACTTGAATAATAATTTATGAAACCGTTATTTAACCATTTTATTGAATCACATTACTTAATCAAGGTGCCTAGATTATTTTAAAACTTTCTTTAAGTGAGATTACTAATCCATTTGGTCACCTTACTAATCCTAAGCGTAAAATCACTATTCATAATTTAGTATTCATCAAAAATTAAGTTGATCTTATTAGACTCCAAATTTTGTACTGAACATAATTGTAGAAGACCATTTTTTGAAAATCATTACACATTTTTAATTTTTTAAGGTTTACATAAACATTTTTAAAATATCATTTTTCTAAAATTCATAAAAAATATGCATACTATATTTATCCGGTCATTTCAAAATTCATAAACTCCATCATAAGAAGAAATCCCAATTTTTATTTAAAATAAGGATTACACAAGGTAGTTACGGTCTCGTTACATAGCCTCTTATAATACCAGCATAGGACCTAAGAGTAAGGTGTGCTAGGGTGATAGAATCTTGGGGCGGCTCAGTCAACATTGCCCGAGTAGTAATTTCTATCAGTTTGAACTTCTCACGAAGGCGATTCCGTTCCAGCTTCACATGATGAAGTTCGGCTTGGATTTGATCCAGAGCAAAGCCCAATGATGCTACCTCCTTCCCAAGCTCTGTTAGATGGGCTTCGATCGGTCCAAGACTACTAGGTGAGGCCATATAATCTTCTTTCTATAATAATTAACCAAGATTACTTGTATTTAGAGACAATAATCAAAACATTTTGTTCACAGCGGTCATATTGACCGATGGTCATATAACAGTCAGAACCCAATGGTCTCATTTTAATTATAATCACGTTTATCAAATAAAACATTTTTGTTGAGTATAAAAATAAAATAAAATAAGACATGAAATTAGGGAACAAGATTTATTCAAAATTTCGGGTCGTTACAATAAGTATTCCCTAACTATCATGAATCAATTAAACAGTTGTAATTATATAAGTTTTCCATTTTTCCTTTAACTTCAAAGGTTTCTGTGGCTTATTTTATTCATTAACCCTTCATTATGGAATTCATTCACATAATACCCAAAATATTTTCATTTATAGAACTAAAGTGTGAGTATTGTATCTTTTTGATCTCTCTCTATTCATTTAATTAAATGGCCACTTTACATTCATTCGAAATTATTTTTCTCAATGTACATGCATCCAACACATGAAACATATTCTTGTTACTTTCAAGCATTCATCTGGGGGATCCTCACCATATTAATGTAAAGTATATGGTTGAAAATTTTCGTTCCCTCCATGTGAAAAACCATTGGAACTCCTTTTAAGATCCATATTCCATTTCATATAACCATAACTTTGATGTTTTCTAGCTTCCACTCCCACTTTTAGTTCACATCGAATAATTTGTTCATCAATTCTAAATTCCATTATGGAAAATTTCATTCAAAGACATTTTTCTAAACCACTAATTAAATGATCCATTTTTTATTTTGGGATAAGGATTAAACATGAATCATACATTGAAATGATTTTAAAAATTCCCTCATAGGTATGAATGGATTAACCATCTTTCTTTAAAAGCTCAAGGTATTCCTTCTTAGTTTTTTTAGGTAGAATATGAGGGACATACTTAAAAATATTCCCTTAAAATCGTCCCATTACATGGATAACATTTTCTATTATTCCTACCAAATCGCAATATGATTCTAAAATTGATATTATTTTATTTCTAAATGATAAACAGGTAGGACAAATTTTTCATGGTCTGAGCACTGAAGAATAAATAATAACTTTTCTATCACATTGATTCACTGCTCAGTAACTAGTTGACCAGAATACCCATAGACAGAATGTGTATGTTTCCACATAATAGATTCGATAACATATCTCTGCCTCTATGGTACACTCAGAAGTTTAACATTGTCCTTGGTAAAACCAATATATTCGGAGAGTTGAGTGAGGATTGCCACAATATAATGCATCTAATATCTTAATCCATTTTTTTCTCATGAGTATGGTCATTTTATTGGTATTCAAATTTGTTATTCACATGATTCCTTCAGGTTCCAACCATTTCCTATAACCAAAAAGCATAAGGTGAGAAACGAAAATCATAGTGGAAAACCAAAAAATCAGGAAAAAGAATCCATGACTGTCTATATCAAGACACCTACTTTTCAATCTATGACACCTTAAGTTTAATCTAGTCCATTCATAATCATTACCAAAATATTAGGTTATTATCCCATATATAAACTTATCCCTAGGGTTCTAACTAATGTTTTTTATCCCATATTACAATGGTTAACAAATCCTTTCCCTGATACCAACTATAGGAACCCATAATTTCCAAACATAGATATTAAATAATATAATATTAATATTTAACACATAATTTTATGATCTATACCTAAATCTTATAGGCCTGGTATCTTTGTAAAATTGGTCACATAAACAAATAGTTTATAAGAGTATCTGATTAAGTCCTTTATAACTAGTAACTTTTATATACATATCCTTCTTAAAACATTTATTCATAAAAAGGGGAAAGGAAATATAATAAAGGGATATCTCATAATCTTAGTAATGGTAAACATAAGAGATATCAACGATCACATAAGCATGATTTTAGTATAAGTGTTTAAAAACATGATATTATTGTTTGAAATCATTACTCAATATAAGAAATTAATCAAAAAGGAATCAAATAATATAATACATGATATCACAACATTGGTTCAATATAAAAATAACACATCCATAGTCAAACATATCACAAATACTTTAGTACAATATGGAAGATTTGTATCATAATAAATCAACATCAAATAAGTATAAAATCCATTAAAGGATGTTGATATATATGAAATCAAAATTATTTGTGAGGAATATCTCTTTCTATTTTGAAATAATTTAAAAGTCATGTAATTTTAAAATAAAACATTTATTTTAAAAATATTCTTATATTCTGGTAAGGTAAGCTTCAAATGTGTTATAACGACGGAGAATAACCACTCCCACTGTATAAGTTAAAAAAACATTCTTACCTTAATTTTCTGAAAAGGTCATAAAGTTCCATGTTTGGAAAATCACGGAATGATTCCTTTCTAACCATTTTATAAAAAGTTAAAAAATGGTATAAATGACTTTAACCCATAGTCTAATAAATAGTAAAAATGTTTTGAAATTCATTTTTAAGAAACACGAATGTTGATGAGAAAGAGGTCCCAGTAGATACATATGTAAAAACAACCACGGATAATAAAGAGATTGTGAAATTAACCCTTACTGTGTACTTTTCCTTGGTCGAGGGTACATTATCCTCTGGTATAATAGTTAACTAATTGTCATTAATATATACAATAACCACATACATAAATATGATATCATATACGATCTTCTAAAATTGATTTGTTAATAATATTTTAGTAGTATCATTGTTTCGTGTGTTAATCGATTCAGTTTCCTTTATATGTTTTGTTACATAAGACATGTTTGTTATGAATTGGATGCTTTTGATTAATATATAGAATGATATAATGTTCATAAAAATTATTTTTAATAATCATATGAAAATTATTCTTGAATGGTTACGATGGGGAATGAATCTTATCGCGTTCGTGGAGATGGTAATCCGTATGTACGCACGAATGATACTTCCATTTCCATTTTTTATTTTAAAAGGAAATAAAACCACATGATACATAGGTATATTATTATAAAATTATAATAAAATATTTTATATATGTTATGTAAGTTCATTAACACCATCTTTTATACGTTTCATTTATGGTATGAATGAGTCATATCACTTTTTGGGGGCAGTAGTCTGCATTTCCTCAAATGAAATTATCATATATATACAACATGAAAAGAATAAAGGTATGATATAAAATAGAATTAAAAAATATTATAGATAAAATAAATATCATAAATATCATATATAACTATAGTTCCATCATAATGGCAACCATAAGAAGTGGTAGTAGAAGATTGAACAATCATCGTTTCGTGAGGAAGTAGTTCGCTGTCCATAGAAACATTATTTTTTATACCCATTAGATGGAGGTGTGTGTAATTTTAGTTCAAATACTTCTCATAAAAACCACCTAGTATATTTAGGATACAATTTTTGTTATAAAATAAAGTAATAAAGGGAGTTTAGGGGGTTGGAGAAGTAAAATAAAAGAAAAGAGCTTAAGAGGAGATGCTGCCTTTAAATTGGGTAACTCCCTTTGGTTTGAACCAAAATACTTCCTTGAAGTGCCTTCTCTCAAAGGTAAGGCTTATAAGAGGAAGCGAGTGATATAGGGAGACTAATTTTGTATAGTTTTGACGAGACAAGGGGCTTGAGAGGTATGATAAATGGGTTATAGGTGAGGGATTTTTATAAGGGGGATGAGGGGCTCTTTAGGAATGTTTGAAAATATTATTTTATTATATAAATATTTTTCTTTTTATAAAGGTACAAAACTCATTAAATTCAAAGATAATATGACTCATGTTCGAAATAAAATCATCAAATAAGAATTGTATAGGTTTTGTATATTGTTTTAATTTTTATATTCTTATTTATTTAAATCATTCTTTAATGAGAGAAAAACTGCATCATTATTGTGTCATAAATATATTTATTTATTTGATGTCTAAAAATTATAACAAAATACCATGATGTAGGAAATATTTTTATATTTCAAATTAATATTTATAGTTTAATGATAACTTATATAACCCCTTTTAAAAATTATTTTACTATAATAAATATATTTATGTCATTTTGTCTTTACATTAAATTAATTATATTATCACTCACAAGTGGCTCCATAGGGTCCCAAAATACACCCATGGATTCCCATGGTCGGACATGTATCAACGAATAGAAATAGGACACATGTTAGGGTAATTTAATATTATTATAGTAATATTTTTTACCCTTATTTAACAAATTTACCATTTAACCATGGTAAATAAAATATTTACTGATGTAAATATTCATAATGTCTAAAAATAAAAGGTACATATTTACACAATTTGGACCTAATGATTCCAAATATGGAATCCATTTTTTCAAATTCAAAATACCTAATTGGTAGGAATTAATTTAAAATTAATTCCCGTTGTAAAAACAAAAAGAGTCTTTTTAAGAAATAATAACTATCAAAATATTGACACTTATTTGTGTCCAGTTTAAAAGTGAAATTACATCCAATGACCTAAATTATATTAAATGATAAAAATATAATCTATTGATATTTTGAAACACTCAAATGTATAATTTAACACTATAAATTATTTCGATGAAAAAAGTTGTTTATAATTAAAATTCTGAATTTTTCACTATTCATCAAAAATTGAATGTTTTCAGAAGAATACCAAAAATTCACCCTAATCTAATTTTAATTATATGAATACAAATAGGAAGTACATTTAAAAAAATCTATAAAATTTAAAAAACTAGGTATTACTATTCATTACGGCTAGTTTGATTGGTCGTGGTGTGTTAGAATCTTGACGTTGCATACAGAATAAGCTATTTCATTATTCAAAGGGAAACATACCATGGAAGCTTAGTGTGTTACAACTAGGTTACTATTCCGAATGATTATTTTACTATTTCAATGGTCCCATTTCTGTTTTAATTGTCACATTACATCCTATAAATACCACTTTATTATTTTACTAAATATTCTCCATAATTACTCCCAATGATATATATTTCATTTTCTAAAATTTTGATTGGTTTAATATTATTTTGTTTCATTTTTATAACGTTTTTCATGCAGGTGATGATTCTAAAAGATTTGGGAGATCTATATTTTTCCATTTTATAGTTTCTATTTTATATTTTTTCTAATTTTAATATTTGGAATCTACATTGGCTTTGTTGTTGGACAATTTAATAATCTTTATTAATGAATAAAAGTTTTTTTGGTTTTTCAATGTTCTCCATGAGTATAATACATATATAATATAAGATAACACATATTTATTTATTAAATAATTATTAGTTAAAAAGACTAGGTCATTAAATTGTTTATACAAAAATCAACATGGAATCCCTAATTCCATATTAGAGGATAAGTATTCCCTAACTGTCATGAATTAATTCAATAGTTGTAATTATATAAGTTTTCCATTTGTCCTTTAACTTCAAAGGTTCCTATGGCTTATTTTATTCATTAATCCTTCATTAGGAAATTCATTCACATAATACTAAAAATATTCGCATTTATAGAACTAATGTGTGAGTATTTTATCTATTTGATCTCTCTCTATTAATTTAATTAACTCGCCACTTTACATTCATTAAAAATTATTTTTCTCAATGTACATGCTTCCAACACATGAAACATATTCTTATTCTTTTCAAGCATTCATCTGGGTGATCCTCACCATATTTATGGAAAGTATAAGGTTGAAAATTTTCTCTCCCTCCATGTGAATAACCATTGGAACTTATTTGAAGATCCATATTCCATTTCATATAACCATAACTTTGAGGTTTAGTAGCTTCCACTCCCACTTTTAGTTCACATCGAATAATTTGTTCATCAATTTTGAAGTCCATTATGGAAAATTTCATTCAAAGGCATTGTTCTAAACCACTAATTAAATGAATCATTTTTTATTCTGGGATAATGATTAAACATGAATCATACATTGAAATGGTTTTAAAAATTTCCTCATAGGTACCAATTGATTAATCAGAATTCTTTACAAGCTCAAGGTATTCCATCTTAGTTTTTGTAGGTAGAATATGAGAGACATACTTAAAAATATTCCCTTAAAATCATCCCATTACATGGATAAAATTTTCCCTTATTCCTCCAAAATCGTAATATGATTCTAATATTGATATTTTTTTTTTCAAAATGATAAACAGGTAGGAAAACATTTTCATGGTCTGAGCACTGAAGAATAAAAAATAATTTTTCTATCACATTGGTTCACTGCTCAGTAACTAGTTGACCAGAATACCCATAGAAGGAATGTGGATGTCTCCACATAATAGATTCGATAACATATATCTCCCTCTATGGTACATTCAGAAGTTTAACACGGTCCTTGGTAAAACCAATATATTGGAAGAGTTGAGTGAGGATAGCCACAAGATAATGCATCTAATATCTTAATCCATTTTTTTCTCATGACTATGGTCATTTTATTGGTATTCAAATTTATTATTCACTTGATTCCTTTAGGTTCCAACCATTTCCTAAAACCAAAAATCATAAGGTGAGAAACAAAAATCATAATAGAAAACCAAAAAATCTGGAAAAATAATCCATGAGTTTCTATATCAAGACACCTAATTTTTAATCTATGACACCTTAATTATAACCTAGTCCATTCATAATCATTTCCAAAATATTAGGTTATTATACCATATATAAACATATCCGTAGGGTTTTAACTAATGTTTTTTTATCCCAGAATACAATGGTTAACAAATCCTTTCCCTGATACCAACTATAGGAACCCATAATTTCCAAACATAGATATTAAATCTTATAATATTAATATTTAACACATAATATTATGATCTATGCCTAAATATTATAGGCTTGGTATCTTTTTAAAATTGGTCACATAAACAAATAGTTTATAAGAGTATCTGATTAAGTCCTTTATAACTAGAAACTTTTTTATACATATCCTTCATGAAACATTTATTCATAAAAAGGGGAAAGGAAATATAATAAAGGGATATCTCATAATCTTAGTATTGGTAAACATAAGAGATATCAACAATCACATAAGCATGATTTGAGTATAATTGTTTTAGAAGATGATATTATTATTTGAAATCATTACTCAATATAAGAAATGAATCAAAAAGGAATCAAATAATATAATACATGATAGCACAAAATTGGCATAAATAGTGACTTTATGGCATACATAGAAACATATAACTTTTTGAACTTGTAAAAATATAAATAGGTTCTCTTATTAAGATAAGGTCATTAAATAAGGTCATTGTATAAATGTATGAACATGAAATGAGGTCCATGAATAATCATATGTACTTGGAAATCTAGGTCCATGCATAAAAGTATGTACATGAAATCCAAGCCACACATAACTTTATGAACATAAAATCTAGGTTTATGCATCAAATTGTGAACAGAAAATATTATTCATGTATAACATAATTACCTCATGAGTTATCCATATTTACACAATGCATTGGAGAGAGATAGAGGTCACATCCAACACATAATAAAAATCATATATATTTTTACACAATATCATAAAATATTCATAATATAATAACCCCTAAAAATAATTGGATTTCATAAACACTTCATCATATTATAACCCATAGAAAAATAATAGGTTTCATAACTATCTTGTCATCATAAAAATAAAACATACATAGAAATAATATGGATGGTATCCTTTCAAAATATCCCTATTAAAGACTAAGTAACATAAAAGCTTTCCATTTTTTATGGAAAATGATTTTAAAATATCACTTTGATCATTTTTTGGGAAATTAACTTTTACATTTTAAAATCATTTTATTAAAATATTTAAAAATGCAAAATTTTATAGAAAACACCTTCTTTGGGAATAACAATGAAATTTTTCATGAAATATTCAAATTAATTATCTCTATTAGTGGTTGTAATTTTTTTTCTTTTTTTATAAGTTGAGAAATCATTCATTTCATACTCTTTTTTTTAAATCAAAAACTACCTCATTCAAAGAAATAAAAGAGGATTCATTTTAAAATAATTTTTTAAAAGTTTCAAACAAATGTAAAAATGACCTTGAAAATCATTGGATAATAGTAAAAACATTCAATATGGATATTGTAGAAAATTTTTTGTTTTACCAAAGAGAGAAATAAAGTAAATTTTCCTTTAAAACCTATTTTAAGAATATTGAGTACTATCGACGAGAAAATTGAAATGGTAAAAATTGTCAATAAATAACCATATGAGAATAAAATTAATGAGTTCATTTGGATTCGTATAATAATATTCCATTATCAAAAACTTAATCATAAAAAATCTCGATAAATAATGATATTATAATATAAAACCCCTACCACTTTGGTAAATTTTAAATCATAATCCCAATGAAATAAATATTATTATATTGATATTTAAATCTAAATTATTTTCATAATAATAATTCTAAAATACATTCATTAGTAGTATAAAACCACAAAAAACAAATTATTCATGAATATGTCATGTATCTCATAGAAGTAAATGTGATATGAAAACCCCTTAGCATGAGTTCACTTAATTCAAAGGCACACTAACCTCATATATAATAAATATCAATTTATTATAAATATTTATCATAATACTATTCATAATTATAGTATACTAGATATCCATTAAATATTTATTTATAATCATTCATAAAATTATAAATCAGAAAATGAATTACACCGTTAATGTGTACGGCAGGTTGTATATACGCATGAACATTGTTTTTATTTTTTCGATGGATAGAATGAACAAAAGTTAAATAATAAATCACATTTATAGAATCCTTATTATATCATATATATTATATATGTTCATTATATCTATCTATATTTCCATCCAAGTAAATCGGAAATGAAAAACAAGTCACATCGCTTCGTGGAGGTGGTGGTCCTAACATATGCACGAACAAAGTTATCATTTTCCTATGGTTTGAAATGTAAGAAGTAAGATATGATATTATCATTAAATAAGAATAATTATATCATAAATATTATATTCAAACATTAAATCTATCATAATAACTTTTCATGAAATATGGTGATCGAAAATGAATTGTATAGCTGCGTAAAGATGGTAAGACATACACACGCATGAGCGATAATTTCTCTTCCCATTTGATGAAAGGATGGATAATAATGGTTAATTTACAATCATAATAAAATTTTATTATATTTATGAGACTAAATTTATTATTTTATGAATAATATAACATAATTATATGATGTAAAATAATAATTAATATGAAAGTGATCGGTTAAGGTGATTATATTTTCTTTGATCTAACTCAATTAGATCTCCTCATAAGGGATCTAGGGTTGGTCTTTTGGGAAGAAAAATACCTCTATAATATTTCTAGGAATTTAATTGGAAAAAATTTAAGATTTTTGTAATTATATATGGCTCAATTTGGTGTGAAGAAGAAAAAAGATTGGTTCCCTTTTGTAATTGATTGGAGGGTCACTCTTATAATGTTTTAAAATATTAAATTAATAAAAATTAAATTTTAATTGAAAATTGATCCAAATAGATAATATTAAAATATTTTATGAATATTATTCTAAATAATTTTGTAAAATAAATTTTTTTCAAGTTTGAATCATATTTATACACTTATTTTTTATGTTTAAACCTTTCATCAACCCTTTTGACAATTACTCTAATAATAATTCTGTATACCATTTAAGGGTTAATTGTGTTACTATAAAATGAAAAAATAGACAATAAATGGGCCATGGTGGATTTTTAAAACTATATCTAATTCATTTCTCTAAATCTATGTTTTTTATGAATTTTATATCATTTAATAAAATAACTATTTAATATAAAATACTATAAATTCCAATTTTATAACTATTCATTACTTTGACATTAATAACATCAAGAAAAAATAAAATTAGAAAATAAATATTATAATAGATACATAACAATATATATTAATATATAAATTTTTTATCATAATAATTATTTCAAATTATACTACTTTTAATATTTTTAGTGTCATTTATTTTATTTTATTCATTAATTGAATAATTACTACCTCAGTATTATGTAAGCATTTAGGTAATAATTTCCCAACTAAAAATTAAATTTAAAGTTTAATGATGAATAAAAATTATTTATAATTAAAATTACTATTTTTAAATGAAATATCTTATGTTTTTTTAGAATGTTATTAATAATATTGTTATTAAAATCAAGAGTGTGACATTTTTTACTTTTCTTTTCAAAAACAATTATAAAGGTCATAAACACATCTACATGGAAACAAAGTGCCATATAACCAAATACTAAATTTTTATGGGTTACATTTATCATGAAATAAAATTATCCTACGTATTAGGGTCATTTTATAGTCCATATCATATTAGTTTTGACCCTTAAATAACTAATTTACCCTTTACCATGGTAAAAAAATTACTAAAGCTACTATTCATATTGACCAAAATCAAAAGAGAACTATTAAAATAATTTTTACCTTCTAATTTCAATTATTAAATACATTTTCATAGTTAAAAAACATATTATTTTTATAAGATTATTTAAAATCAAACTGGAAAACACAAGGAATAACAGTTTTTCATAAAATTTCATTTTAAAATATAAAATGTTTATATAAAAAAATAAATAATAAAATCCTTTAAAAACATTTATTTGTTTATTTTAAATAACAATTAACTCATTTAATTTTAAAACTAATCCAAAATATAATTTTACTTTGTAAATTCCAAAAATAAAATATTATTTTTCACTATTCATTGAAAGATCAATATTTTTCGAAAAATATCAAAAATTCATCCTCATATAATATTTAAATATTCAATTCAAAAATAAAATTAATCTTTTTAAATAAATTTTTGAAAACATCTCAAAAAACATATAATATTCACTGATAAAAAGTAAGAAAACGCATTTTTGGAGAAAAAATATTTTTAAAGAATAAAATGACTTTACTAAAAATCAGGTGATTATTTACAAAGAATTAATTCAAAAAATTTATGTGATTAGGAACATTATATATTTCTTAATTTAATTAAAACTATTCATTCTTGAAATGTAAAATCTAGTTTAAAATGGATAATTTTAAATATTAATATTTAATTTTTCATTTAAGCTCTGCGTTGCTTGTAACCCAAGTTATCAAAGAAATTAAATTATATATTACAAAAATCCTAAAATATCATTTTATTATAGTCTAGACCATGGTCATGTCTCAAATCTCATCAAATTAAACCACACTATGTATCATAGTGTTTCAGTATTCCTATTCACATGGGGTTATTCAATGTCATAGTATTAAAATGAATCTATTATCATATTCCCTATAGATAAGCAATATTAGCATAGCTATTTTTTAAAAGAACTAGGCATGGAATGATTAATATTATTATGGGGTATTTATTGATTCCTAAACCATCTATCCTTGTCCTAAACATGAATATTTTCCACTTTTATTACTCATTATCTCATAATAGCCAAAAAATGTTCTTAGTTCTAGACTAGTACATTCCAATAAAATTTTTAATATCATATTCTCACATGACATACATTATAACTTAAGTGTTTGATTAACTACAATCCTTTCATGGTGATTGGTAATGACTGCTTCAAATTCCAAAAGGGATATCTCATTTGGGTAATTACATTTGTTAATTATATTTGGCATGTCCATGATGAACCAGAGGCCTATTTTATTTCCAAAGAGAAAATACTCGGTCCCTATATACCCTCAAAAATTTTAAACTAGTATCAATCATTCTAATTTTTTAAGAATTAAAACGCATCAATATTATTTCATTTCAACACTTTATAATATATATAACACATCATGTGATTTTTATTATTTTTATTCTACATTCAAAGGTATTAAAACCCATCTGGATATTGATCCCCATTTGGGTTATGACACACCACCTCACATTTTTTTAATAACTATGAAATTAAATTTCATACAAAATTTTCAACCAAAGGACAGTAATATTATTTTTAGGATCACCATTCATTTCATGTCAATATGACCCTCACCACTAGATGTAATACCACATGTTTAGTAGATTAGGTATGGATATATAAATTTCCTATCATCAGTTCGAGAACTATGAACCTAAGCTCTATGAACCTCTCCCAGGGTTAATCTATATTTATATGGACCACTGCTCATTAAAGATAGGTTGTCACCTCTACACTATCAATAAATTGACCACCTAACTTTTCTTTGTTATTAGAATTACAGTCATAATTTAAATACAAAATCCTCTTGAGAGGTCATTTATACATGAATGAGGAACATCAATTCATATCAGGTTAATTTTTCCTTAATGCCAAATATGTGACCTCACCGCTATTTTGGTTTAAGTTGTTAAACCATAAACCTCAACACCTTTTTACCTATATACCATGACCTTAACCAGCACACAACCATCCATGAGGTTATATATATTAACATTGGTCTATGAATTCATGATGGGCTTACCTTGACCATATTTTAATATAAACTAAAAAATCATTTGGTCCATGATATATATTCTCAATATTCATCTTCATTTTAGTAAAATATATTCAACCATAAACATTAAATTCTATGTTTTTACTTTTATAACATAAACGTTTAAAGTAACTTGACTTGGTACTCACTGGGGTTAATACCCATAAAGGGATTCTAAGAAAAAATTAGACTCTCCACTCACTATGAATGCACCATGAATACCCTTCATTGAATTTTGAACATTTTAAAATACAAATATCACAAATATTATTATTTTGAAACCCCCAAAAGGTATGTTTATGAAAAAATTGAGTTTCTTCCCTCCAATTCACTCTCCATTCATGGTTTAGGAACATGTTAAGTATAAAATAGAAATATATAATGCTTGTACAGATTACCATGAAGCCCTAGATAAAGTTAAAAAATATTATTGGGACTATTGACCTAGGTAAACAATTAATGAACCATTATATTCATCATATGTATTAGTTTATATAACTTTCATGGCATGAAAAAAGGTTTAGTTTCAGGTTATTTGATCCCTTTTGAGTATTACAGTATTTATACATATCCCCTCCCAATAATTTACATTATGATGAGTCATTTAACCACTCATATTTAAATGAAATAATCATGGATAATGGTGATGGTGATTTCACTACATATTCGACCATCATATCATTGTCTAACAATACATGTTTTAGAGGTTGATGATTCATTCCCCCTTTTCACATCATGATTGGCCAAATTTTCTTATAATAATGGTAATTTCACCTCTTTTCATGTATGTCTATTTTTTTAAGAGTATAAACTATAGAGGATACCATACTTTTTAGTATATTGCCCTATAAAATTCACCCAACTTATAACTATGTAATATTTTCTAAATCATATACATTTTTATATCTATGTGAGGATAGATACCCAGAAGTTAACATATTAATTCAAAAAAAATATTCACTTATTTTTTTTGAAATTAAGATATAACCGATCAATTATAATAAATTTTTCAGGTGGATTAAATTATTAATATATTACTCATTTTTAGTTTTCACATGTCATCATAAGTAAATAAATTTTTTGAGTGATAAAGAAGATAGATTTCTATGAAGAATTAAAATAGATGGTGTATCTTATTAGCTACACACTTATGATGTCACAGACCCTTAGACTATTCATGAGTGTGGTTATTGGTGAATTTTCTATAGTTGATATCCTCCTATTAGAAAACCTAACTAAGAAAATCTTTCTCCATAAACCTACAAGTTATTAAATAAATGAAACAATATGCACCATACTACATCATAATAAAATTCTATTTACTTCGAAAAAACAATTTCTGAGGGATATAATTTTTTGTGACTGAAAAATGTGCTGCACACAATTTTACATGGAATCTATGTTTATGTCCTCACATTGATTAGATGAGTCATGTTTATGGAGGAATGTATGTCCATTATTGAAGAAAAACATAATAGTATCTCCATATATCATTTTATTTCTCACTCAATAAGTGATATATATTCCTTAAAAACTTTTTTTAGTCTGATGAAGTAGGGTGAGAACCTCATACTAGGAGTAAGCTATGTATTTCTTCAATTGATGATGATTTTTTTGAAGCAATAAAACCCATTTATATGGTTTTAATTTTATTTTATAGCCTTATAACACCACATTTATGGGTAAATAATATACATCTATGGAATATTTTATTTATTAACATTTGATTTCATAGATCACATATCCAAAGATGATAATCATATCAAATTTTATGATCATTTTAAGTTGGAATTATTTTTTGCATGACGGATAAAATTTCAACTCAAAGGAATATCTTCATTTTAAAAAGCTTCTTTGGAATGATCCGACCCCAAAATCCTAGATATGGTGTCTACTGTTATTACATTAGCATGATTATGATGAATCAAATTCCAAAGGACCGAGATTTTATTATTCTTATTTAACTAGATACATACATGAGTCTTGAAGAATAAATTAACAAACTAATTAAAACATAATTTTTTCTAAATGAATAAATAAATTTGTGAATAAATTTATTCCATCAAGAGAATACAAGAATATATTTTATAGTACACTTCATGGAATCCTAGGAAAATAAAAAATAACAAAAGCGAGCTCAAATTCACAGTAACGTCCATTAAATCATAAGAATTAATGAATCAATGAAAATAATAATTAATATATGGTAAATAATAGAACACACATACCATATAATAAAAAAAAGAATAAAGTGCTTAAAAATATGCAAAGGTAATAAATGGAAACACATTATATTCAAATAACTATATATGGAAAAATTAATATAGTGAGGTAAGAAACTGAAAACACGTTCTATTTAATAAATAAACTGTGAATGAAATGCATCCATAGATTTTATCATGTTAAAATAATATGGATAAAAAATAATGAATCAAAATGATGTCAATAATTAATTATTGGACGTCCTGTATCAGGCTTGAAAACCACTAATCCAAAGATCCATCCAATGTATGGTTTAAGATTATAGATATAAACCTGTTTAATTTGTGCAATTTATTTATCCCATGAAAACCTATCGATGCATCAAGGAGCTATATAATGTTTGGGCTCCACCTGTCATTACATGTCCAAAGTATTCATCATATCGAATAATTAATTTAATCAATATACAATATTCATTATCAAATGTCCTTATTGAATAAAAGATATGTATTTATCAATAATTACCTAGTTAACCAAATAATTTTTATAGTAAATTCTGAATGTAAAATGATATAAGGCTCATGAAATAATAATGTTACGACCCGTCCCTCGGGGCTCGTGCTATGACTAACCTCAATCCTGTCTTCCATAAGCCATGGTTTGGAGACTAGAACCAAAAAGGCGTATCCCTAAAACAAGAAGAAATTTCCATTAAACATGTACAGACACATAGACTAGAACACCAAAAGATGCAACCATGAAGTAAAACTGGTGTAGTAAAATTGAATACTGAAAGTAAGGGGCCGGAATACAAGCCCAAATGAAAAGATACAACTACAACTGAAAATAGAAAACATCTTCTGAGATCATCCACTGGGGATCCTACCTGAAGTGTAGGTACAACGCATCTCCAGAGAACTCCATGTCAACCATCACCATCGACCACCATTAGGCCATAGCTCCTCAAGTATAAGTCATGGATGCCCGTCGTCTGCACAAGACATAATAAGGTGTGGGTGAATCCCATGAAGGGGTGAGTATAACAATACCTAGTGGATACCCCAATACCCCCAAGGGTCTCTCAAAATTATACAAAGGAAAACCACAAGAATAATCTCAATCACAAAGCATAAAGAAAAAGACACATCTCAAACCATGTATAACTAAGTATAGAAGTATAGGTGATTCTCTTTAAGGCTAGATCATCTTACTCTATCAAGAGACATTGTTGTTGACCCTAATAGGATCGATAGTTACTAATACCAACAAGACCCACACAGGATCGAAAGGTGCTGATTCACATAGAATCACTAGGTGATGATTCACACAGAATCGCTCAGTGCTACTTCACACAGAATCATTGGATATTGATTCACATAGAATATCTTAGTACTTATTCACATAGAATAACTCAATGATGATTTTCAAAAAATCTATGGCTGCTAATTCACACAGAATTGTTGGGTAAATATTCACATAGAATTTCTTGGTGCTAATGCACACAGAATCGCTCTTCATTCTTCACATCTTTGCTAGACACAAGATTCATTCTCATAGTACACTTTTATCTGGTAGAAACCACTCCTCAATTCATCTGTCATATTTCTACTGGACAAAAAATCCCATATAGAAGTTGACCAATGACTTCATAAGGTTTCCAACGCAACAGATGGTGAGTCAACCAGATACTTGGTCTGTAAGTTATTGGAAATTTAGTGCCAAGGGCCTGGTTGGATTCGAAGTCGATCCAACACATCTATACACCAAATTTCTCTAAAACTCTTATAGAGTATCTCAAAAGAATTTTCCAACTCCATGGATCCAAGAACTGTAGATGGTTCATCAAACGGACATCTGGTTCACATGATATGACCATCTAAGCATTTCTGGGCCCGAGAGGGGTTCGGGTCCAGTCTAACCCGATGGGACCGACCCGGCCTGACCCGGTCTGGGCCGACCCAACCCAATCTAGGGCCGACCGGACCTAGTTCGGGTCAAAATGACCTGGGCCGATTGGGCTTGGCCGCGGCAGGTTGGGCCCGCCCCAGTCGGGCTAGGCCACGGCGGGTCAGCCCACCGGCTAGCACGACCCACGCGGGGGTCATGCAGTCCGCCTCTCGAAAGGCTCAAAGAGATATTCGGCTCATCAAATGGAGGCGCCAGGTGGCACTGCCTCATCACCCATGGGACTCGCAAGGAGCGGGTCCCCTTCCTTCGATGCGGCTTCATGCCACGACATGTCTCTCGGTGGCAGATGATGGAATGTCGCCTCTAGCCTCTGAGGTCTGTCGTTGTCAACAACATGTCCGACCATCATGGTGTTGAGTGGCACTGCCCTATTCCACTGCCAGTGAGCATCGAATACCTGTGTTGCACTGACAGAATTTTTACGGGCCACCGAGTGAGCTCTGGTGGTCCGTTTTCCTTCCAGATGCGCCTATGGTTCTCCCGAGATATTGTCATCATTGTGTACCTCCCGTTTTCCACTTTCCATCGAGTTTGAAATTTTTCCCACAAATAACACAACATGAACAATTTGGCATAGGGTTCAGGCCTTGTTTGTTTGTACCACACCCTCCACGTTAACATCATAACAAGAGGAATCAATTTAATTCAACAAAGATAAACTTTATTATTAAACCTTCTATCTCGAAGATCATTGGTGACCGCTGCGGATGGCGGTGCTTCAACGTTTGAGGGTATTGTAGACGAAGAACAAGGTTTGCGATCATTGACATTCATCATCCATCAACCTATAGAGCGATTCCGCAACAGGCGTTGTCAAATCCTATGTTCCCCATTAGTGGAAAGTGTCATGGTACTTTTCTAGAGGTTCCTCACCACCATGTCAAAAACCCACGCCTAAGTTTCTATTAAATAGACGGAAGATTCAACTGTGTCACATGTCATTAATGCAGTTCATTTATGAATCACGTTTAATGTTACAACATTGAGGTTACAAATATGAAGGGTCAAGCCATTAAATGGCTTGATATGTCATCAGCCCCGCCACCACCACTCAACTATTACAGAAAATAAATAAAATAACTTTGTTAAGTTATTTTATTATGTTTTTGTAAAGTCCAAAATTTATCTTTTTCCCCCAACTTACTATGGTCAAAGTGAAGCTTCCATTAAGCGAATCTCAGCACTACAGATTCAATGGTTCCATCGTATTTTTAATATGAACATCATTTCAAAATATAGAAAACGTTTCCTATACGTTTACTGAATATACCTTAAAAAAGTTAAAAAATTTGTTCCAGGAACATCAGGCCTCAGAATCATGTGTCATCAATTTTTACAGACCTGTATTAATCCAAAATAATTTAAAAAAAAATTACATGTAATTTTTGGGTCTTTACATTATCTCTACATTTGGGATTTACATCCCCAAGAGCTACAAAAAAACTAGGGGAACAAAAAGGGGTACTGATCACATATATGAGGCTCCTGCTCCCATGTTCTCTCTTGGAGATTCCTATACTTCTAACAAACTCGCACTAGAAGTGTCGAACACCCACTAAGGACCTGTTTCTATCGATCCTCTATATCCACCTAGAACTCTGAAAAAAATTCCCCATCATCGATTTCCAACTCGCCCCAGTCGATAACCTGCAATGGATCATGCACGTACCTCCTCAACTGCGACATGTGGAATACATTTTTCACCCACTTCATCTGTGGGGGAAGATCTAGATGGTATACCACCTCGCTTACTCTAATGAGAATCAGGAAAGGTTCGATGAACCTCAGAGATATCTTGTTGCCCCAGCCAAACCTCTATAATCTTTATCGGGGTGACACTCGTAGGAAGACGTGGTCTCCCTCCTACAACTCCATGAGTATCCATCTCCTATTGGCAAAAGACTTATTCCGGATCTGCGCAATCTTCATCTACTCTTGGATGATCTGCACCTTCTCTATGGTATCCTGTACCAACTCTGGACCCATGAGTGTCAACTCCCCAAGGTCTGTCTAGAAAAGGGGTGATATACAAGGTTTCCCATACATGGCCTCAAACAAAGCCATGCTGATGGTGGGGTGATAACTGTTGTTTTATGAGAACTTCCCCATGGGTAGGTGGTTCTCCCAGATACGGCCAAAATCGAGGACACAAGCATAAATCATGTCCTTGAGTGTCTGTATGGTCCTCTCCATCTAACCATATGTCTAAGGATGGAAGGTGGTTCTCAAGAATAGATAAGTCCTGAATGCCTCTTGAAATCCCTTCCACAAGAAGGATGTAAAATAAGTGTCGTGATCTAAGACTATCATCAATGGAACCATGTGATGTCATACAATCTCTTATATGTAGAGATGTCCCAAGATCTCTACTAATCCCTACTCTTGGATGGGTAGGAAGTGGGATGACTTGATGAGTCGGTCAACAATCACCCAGATAGAATCGTGGCCCCTAGACATACATGGTATCCCCATCATGAAGTCCATCGATTTACCATCCCACTTCCACTCTAGTACCTCAAGTGGTTTTGCTAATACTACTTGTACCTGATGCTTGGCCTTCACTTGCTAACAAGTAACGCATCGGGATACAAACTCTGCCATTGCTTTCTTCATCCCTGGACACCATTACTGACACTGGAGGTCCTGGTACATCTTTTCCACACTAGGATGTACCACTAAAGGGGATGTATGGAACTCCCCAAACATCTCCTCTCGCAGCATCACTGGTAACAAAGTGTTTCCTCAAAATAGGATGATGTTCTCCCCACCTTCAGAAAATCCATCAAGAGCATGTCCTGAGGATATCTGAATAGATCGGGCATCACATTCTACATCCCCAAGCTATGCCTCCCTGAGTCTCTGAAGGAGTAGGGGAGTAACCATCATAGACTGGAGGTAAGATTCTCCATCTCTATCATCAAAGCATATCTGAAACATGGCTAGCTATTTTTTCTCTTCACTAAGCAGTTGTAGACCAGACCTCTTATAGAGTGAGTATGATACTACATTCCCCTTTCAAGAGTGTAGACTATCGCCAAGTCGTAGTCTTTTAGGAACTATATCCATCATTGTTGTCTCAGGTTCAGGTCCTTCTAAGAGAAGATATACCTGAGACTATTTTGATCAGAGTAGACTATCAAATGTTCACCCATCAAGTTGTTTCACCACATCTTCAGCAAAAAGACCATTGCTGGTGACTCCAGGTCATGGGTAGCGTAGTTCTTCTCATTATGTCTCAAATTCCATGAACCATAGGCAATCACTGCTCGCTCCTTCATTTGGACACAACCTAGTCTAGTCCGTAATGCATCATAGTAGACTACATACCCAATGCCCTCTTTCGGTATCCTAAAGATGGGGGCACTCATCAATCTCTAACTCATCTCATGGAAACTCTGTTCACACTTATTTTCCCATAATAAAGTCTTCCTCTTCTTTTTCAAGGATGACATGGGTACAAATACCATGTAGAAGTTAAGTAAAAATATCCAGTAGTACCCATCCAAACCAATGAATCTATGTACCTAAGTCACACTCTTTGGTGGCTCCCAAGCAAGCACTTCCTCTATCATAGATGGATCCACTAACACTCTAGCCTCCGAGATAATGTTCCCCATGAAGTGGACTTCCCATATTCAGAACTGGCACTTCTAGAACCTTCCATAAAGATTGTGCTCTCGGAGTGTATCTAGAACTATCTGTAGGTGTGTGGTTTGATCCTCCTCTAACATCGAGTATGTCAAGATGTTTTCAATCAAGACTACCATGAAGAGATCGAGGTAGGGATAAAATACCAGGTTCATGATCCCCATGAACATTTCCGAAGAGTTGTTAATGCCAGAAGGCATCACCAAGAACTCATAATGACCATACCAACATCTAAAGGTTTTATTTGGTATGTCCTTGTATCATTCCCTGAGACGATGATTACTTGATCTGTGGTCGATCTTCAAATACCATCAAGCCCCATTCTACTAGTCGAAGATATCATTGATCCCTGGTAGAGGATTCTTGTTCTTCACGCTCACCAGGTTCAGGCGACAATATTCTACAAAAATCCTTACACTCCCATCTTCCTTCTTGGTGAACAAGATCGGGGATGCCTAAGGAGAAACACTGGGCCTTATGAATCCATTTCTCTTCAAGTCCTCCAACTATACCCTCATCTCACAAAGATCCATGAGAGCCATTAGATATGCTTTTGTGGATATCAGTGTCATCCCGGGGTACAGGTCGATGTGAAAGACCACCTATCTACGAGGAGTTAGTATCAGAACATCATTAGGGAAGACATCATCATACTGGTCCACCACTATAAGATAAATCAGACTCCTCATGTTGAATTCTCTGAGGGTGAGCCTATCCAACTGATGAGTAATCGCCTTTACCTTCCTCCGAGACAGTCCATCTTGTACTGCAAAGGTTTCCTCCTCACCAATGAAGGTAAACTTGATTCCATCCCAATGAACACACCTCACATTGTGCCTAAAACTATTGATCTAATCATGGACTATAGATAGCTAGTACATGCCCAAGATGACATCTTAAGGCCTCGACGCTGCTACTAAGAGATCCTAGCTGAAGCTCTTGCCTCCTAGAATGAGCTCACACTGCCTGCATCAGTGTGTAATCAACAAATATTCTCCCATATAAGTAACTAATTACAAGGATTGATCCAACGGATCCATTGGAATATCTGGCCTGTAGTAGTGCTCACCCATGTCCACCTGCTCTTTGTGGTTAGGGTGGACCACCTGGGGGTAGTGGTGGTAGAACCTCAAACTGTAATCCACCACCTGCTGCAAGACCTACTCCTCTTCCACATATGTTTCCCTGCGGACCTCCTTTCTTGAACCTCGGATTCTACCTAAGTGGTTCCTCGATCGTCTGTTGATTGTTAGTATAGCAGGTCGGGCATTCGCGAGCCATGTGGCCCTGCCTTCCACTTGTGAAGCACAGTCTTCTTCCCAATTGAACCACATTACCTCGTAAGCTCTGCACCTAAAACCCTATATCCTATGGTTTCCCTCCGTAAGGTCTGTCCAGCTTGGATATCTGCGTCATCTGCCTACTGCCTGCTATAGATGACTCATCTACCTTTCATCTGGCGGTGGCTCTCACAGTTGGTGCCTGCTCAGCTAAGAAGATCTCCACCAACAATGATTTCTTGATCACTCCATCTTGCTTTGGGATATTCAAAAATATCATTGATGCTCTAATCTCTCACCAGAGCCCCTTCTCAAAGGTCTGAGCCATGAAGAATTGGTCTCGTACCATGTCGGGGTAGTAGCGCAAGAGGTCAGTGAATCTCGTTGAGTATTGGGACACTAATAAGCAACCATGTTGTAAGTGCAGCAGCTCCTATATATGCACATATCGTAGTGTCGGTGGTAAAAACTCCACCCTGAAGAGGCTCTCTAAGTCCCTCTAGGTAAGGGTCACCTCGTTATGTAACTGGAGCATCAGGCTCCACCATCTTTCTATCATGTTCGGGAAAAGGCTATCAACTAGGATCATTATATGCTCTACTAGTGTCCCAAATAGGTGGAAAACTCATTCCAAAGCCTCCATCCAGTCCTTAGATACCTAGGGATTTGTCTCACCTCGAAACCTCATAGGTATATATCACTTGAACTCGTCAAAAATGCTCTGTTGACATGAACATTTCACAAGTGGGGCTGGTGGCAACTACTTCCCAATACGTGGTGATGTTGTCGGTGCACCACCCGAAGCTACTAACACAGAAATAGATCCCTTCACTGATTCCTCATCGCTCGGTGGGCCGGCATTGTGTAATCTCTTGAGAATCCTGGCTAGCTTCTATATGGTGGAGTCCTAAAAAGAAATAGTTGAACCACTGTCAATAAGTTATAACTGGTGAGAAGACTCAAACGAGATCAATAGAAAAGAATTTTCAAAACACATGAAACTAGTGATTTCATGTACCGAGTTGGAAAACATAATTTAGGGTCCTGGTGTATGTATATGTCAGTCGCCGAACCAACACTGGACTTCCTAGACTGAAATCTGAACTCAAGACAATTAACACTATTTCCCACATTGAAAAAAATCTGAGTCCTAGTTCTTCAATAGAATCAACTACTCTGATACCACTTTGTCATGACCCATCCCCCGGGGCCCATACCGTGACTAACCCCAACCCGCCTTCCATAGGCTAGGGTTTGGAGAATAGCATTAGAAATTTGTATTCCCAAAATATGAAGGAATTGTGTTACACCCCAGGTAAATAAAGAATATGACATCTTTATATTTATCCATATTTGTGAATAAAATATTAATATTACTTTAAAGGGGATGTTATGCTCGATGGCGTACCCAATACGCAACAACGAGTTTCTTGGGAATCTTACGTTGCACTATAATAATAAAATAATATTATTTTAAATGGTAGTTAATGCCTAACTGTTGTAATGGCGGGAATGAACAGAACTAACTAAAAAATGATTATATATGTTTGTCAAATATTTTTACTCTTTACAATAAATGTTAGAGGATTAAAAATGCAAATGAATCCAGTTTTTAAGCGTAAACATTCTAATATTCTTTAAAAGGTCGATTAACCGCCTTTTGATGGAGAACCCCTTTTAAATCCACTTTTTGACAATTTTATAAGCTCTGTTTTTCAAAATAAACATATTATTTATGATTGGGACATTGAAATTTACCTTGGGTTAATTTTTGGTATTTTTCTGACAATGTTCATTTTTCAATGAATAGTGAAAAATACTGCATTTTACATCAAAACTGCTTTTTCATATATTTTAATTATATGTTTATATTATCTTTTTAATATTTTTTAATGTGTAATTAGAATATATTTTTACCATTTAATTCAATTATGGTCATTGGGATTAATTTCACTTTGGAATTAGGCATAAACAAGTACCAAACTTTTCATAAATATTGTTTCAAAAAAACCCCATATTTGTTTTGACAACGGGAAGTTTTTTTTAAATTAATTATTGAAATTTATGTGTTTGGAATTTGTTAAAATGAATTAAATATTTGGAATCAGAAGGTCCAAATTATTTAATTAAGACTCTTTTGTTTTTGTACATTATGAATAGTAACGACGGTAATTATCTTTAATTATCTTGATTAATGAGTAATCGGGTAGTTAAAGAAAATAAGATAATATCATAATAATACAAAATGACCACAAAATGTGTCCTAAGGCTACTTTTTGTCTCATGGCCTACCATGGTATGCCTTTTTCCAAACTTGGGGGCCCCATGGAATCACTTCTGTGAGAAAGTGACTTTTTATCTTTTTATTTTTAAAGAATGTTAAATGTAACAAAGAATGTATCACCTACGTAAAATATTTTTAATTTTGTCTACATAAATGATCGTTTTCACTATAAATATTCATTGGAAAGATAAAAATATTTCCTACATCATAGTAGTTTTTTTATAATTTTTAGACATTAAATAAATTAAATTATTTATGAAATCATGATGATGTAGCGATGACCTCATTATTTAACGATTTAAATAAAATGGAAATATAATGTAAAATCTAAGACCTACACATGTCAAAAACTAATTGTATGGGTGTATTTCTAACCCTTATCACCTTATCCTCGAAGAACATCAATGTGGGACCATTAAAATCAGAAACTCATTTGAAAATAAAGTTACATTGTATACCTTTCCAAGAGTGCCCCTCCTCTCCTCTTATAAAAGGCCCCCACCTCTACCTCCTTACCCACACTTCCAAAGCCTTTGGCTCAGCCAATACCTGCACATTTTGTCTCTCCAAATCCCTATCTAACTCTTTGAAGCCTCACATTGTGCATAAGTCTTCCCAAGGAAGCCTTTGAGCTCAAACCAAAGGGAGTTACCCGATTTTAAGGTAATGTCTTCAGTTGTGTTATTTTGTTTTATTTTGCTTCTCCAACCCCCTAAACTCTTTTTATTCATTTATTTTGTAACAACTAAAGTATCTTAAATATAATATTATGTTGTTATAAGAAGAATTAGAGCTATACATACACACACCTACATCAAATGGTTAAAGAACATATTGTTTCTGTGGATGGAGAATTTCTGCCTCACGAAACGATGATTGTTCAACACTCATATAACATCTTAAAAGGTGGACATTAAGATGTCACTATATTTATATATGATATATAATATGTAAAGGATGGATTTAAAGTTATTATATATGATATATGTTACATATAAATGATTAATATAATTCTGGAATTAAAATATACATACCTCTCATTTGGTTTTAATTCCATTAATATGACATAGAAATGAAAGTAGCGTTCATGCGTACGTACGGATTACCGTCTCCATTAACGGTGTATTTCATTTCTTACCTCTAAATGATTATGTAATATTATAAATACATGTATATTCTGGATATATATGATATATATGATATCCAAATCATGAATATAATTCTGGATATAATGAACATTTGACCACACGAACAACATGTAATTGTAAGAAGTCCACTTTCGACTTAAGAACCAAATATCGACAAAACAAACATTATTAACTTAAATGATTACATAATGTTTATAACATGTAAATAAGTGATATAAAATGAATAATGAACTAGAAAAAGGTTCTTAATAAAGTGGAAATTAACTCAAGTTTATTATTCAGGACGTTAAAGAACGATCGATTCTAGTCGGACGCGAGGTAAGGGATCCTACTCCTCTCATTCTTTTTAAGTACACTCTTTTATGTCATTCCTTTTAAGCTCATCTTTCTTGTGTTTGGGATGTTCTTTTATATTACTCTTACTGTAATATTTATTTTCATATGATGAGAGACCCTATTCTCTCTCATCAATCCATTTTGGATGTTTTGAGTGGCACCGTTAGGATGCCAAATTTTCGTAAGAGATCTAACCTCTCTCTTTCTCTTTAAGTACTCTCCTTTATGTCAATTATTTTAAGATCCTCTTTGTTATTATGGGGGATGTTATTTTATATTCCTCTTTCTGTACATTTTATTGTAATGAGATTAGATACCCTATTTGATCTCATCAATCCATTTTTGGAAGTTTTAGGTGGCGTCGTTAGGCTGCCGAGTTTTCGTAAGGGATTTTTCATCTCACTTTTATTCCTGTGATATTTATGCTACATTTTCCACAATTTCCTTTGAGTGGTGTATGTACTGAACATTATTTTACTAATTGTGTAATTTTATTTCATTTATTAGTATTTACATCAATGTTTTATTGTCCTTCTTTCACGGGGCGTATGTTTCGAAAGATACCCATGTCGGTAAGGGAACCTTTCACCCTCCTCTTTTTAAAAGACTTATTTTGTTATGTCTTTTAATTCACATAATATTATTTTTTGATATGTTCTTATATATCCTTATTGGTGTAAATTTAATGTCCAAGTGATGAGATACCCTTTTTATCTCTCATCAACTCTTTTTCTGAATTTTGAAGTGACGTCGTTAGGCTGTCTAATTTTTGCAAGGGAACCTCTTAACCCAATTTCAATTCTTTGGGATAAACTTGTATACCTTGAATATGTCATTCTATTATTATGTTTAAATGTCCTCTGATTATTTTACACTTAATACCCACTTATATTTCGTGTATTCATTTGTCACACATAGTTATGTAAGTGATTTATCCTTAATCCAAGGATACCGTCTTTGTATGGGACTTCGTATCAATCTCATTTCATTGAGGGATATTTTGTTTTATACACAACTTTCTTTTGTACGGTGTATAAACCCCTTTGACTTTTACGTTTATCCAAAAGGAATCTTTTTATATGAAGCGTTTCACTAAACGACAAAAGGGAATGTTTTTGTCGTACGTATACGTTGACAACGACTTCTCCGCCGTCGTGACCATTATTTGAGTTTCGGCTTCCTCTACAAGCCATACCTTATTTTTAAAAGAAAAATAAATACCATGTTTTACATTTCGTTTATTTTGATATTGAAAATGATTTTAATAATGTATTTATATCAATGTATTGTATTGATATCTTTTTATTGAAAGGTGGAAATGTTATGTTTCCTTTATGCATGTTTTATGTGATAAGATTATGTTATGGTTCTTGGGCATTGTTATGAAGACGGGTGGTTCCATGATAAAATAAGGGCAGGTGAGCCCGATATAGCTCTCCAATGAATTGGGTAACGCAAAGGAGTGAAACATTAAGTTTTCTCCGAAGAGATTTAGGGAATATACTGTGGTGGGTATTCCAAACGTAACCAAGAGGGTTACTCCCTACGTAAAAATGTTATGAATGCCTCAAGTTACCTTTATGTCTTATGATTTCTATGATTTATTCATGATTTTATGAGGTATGTTAAAGTGCTTATGTTTTATGGGTAAAGTATGATTTCATTCTTATGTATACATGTACTCAAGTTTCCTTTCCATATTTTTATATCCCTTACTAAGCTTTTTATGCTCATCCCAAGTTTTTTGAAATGTTTTTCATAGGTCAAGGGAAGGGTACATGATATGATAGTGTCAATGAAGTTTCAAGAAAGAATCCATGTTTTATTTTAAATAGTTTTCTATTGATGGGAATAATGAATACTCTCTTTTATGTAAACACTTTGTTTAAATGTGGAATGTAATGCAAGTTTCATGATCTAATTCTCTAAAACTCTAAACCTGAAAAGATCCTCAATGTGTAATCTTATAATAACTCAAGATTAAGTATGTTTTAAGGCTGGGGCCTTATAGTTGGTATCAAAGTTCGGTTTAGATAACATTAGAGGTTAGGGTATTCTTTAAGCATAAGTGACATTACCATAATGGTTAAGATTTCAGAAAGAGTCCTAGTTTTAGATAAAGTGAATGAGTAAGTATATATTAGTGTTTATCTTCCTCATTAGTACATGATGGTTTTGTTGATATACTCACACTGACCTTCTTGGTTTTAGTAAATGGCTGGATCTAGCAGGCACCAAAGTTACAGTGGATGTGAAGGAAACTGTGACAGTTTTTTGAGCAAGCAACTGAATGATATGGGAGCTGCAATGAGAACTCTTGTGATTATCCTCAACCAACTATCTGGAGTCACGATTGACCACCTAAACCTTGGTGATTTCTCTAAGGCATCATATATGCGAGAAAAAAATCCCTACGGAACTACAGGTAATAATCATAAAGGTAAGTGTGTTCAAAAACCTATGTGTCAAAAATGTGGAAAGAAACACCTAGGAAAATGTTTCAAAGGTACAGAAATATTCTATAGATGTGGAAATGAAGGTCATAAAGAAAGAACCTGCCATGGAAAAAGGAAGAATCTAGTTGACTTGAGGAAAGGGAAAGAAGTTCTTTCTGAGGGATCAATTGAATGTTTTAAATGTGGTGTGCATGGTCATTATGAAAACACATGTCCTATGAAGAAGTTTCATGAATGAGATCACCAAGATCATACAAATGTTCGTTTACCAATACCTAATTCCATTCTGATTGAGGATAAAGAAACTGAAAATGGCCAATCAAAGGTATGGATTATTTCATAACTATTGTTTCCCTATTTTGGAATCTTAGGATATGATTCATGATTTTGTTTGTAGGAAAGAGGTATTTAGGAATAAGTTGGAAAGGAATGGTTAATGGATCATGAAGAATGTTGAATGAGTAATATGTCAACATATAAGGGCTTCAAGAGTTATAGTGAAATTATTAAGAGTATTAAGTCTCTTTTGATGATGGGGTTACATTAGAAGACTTTTTATATTATGTGTAACCCTGATGTTTAATATATGCAAATTTTATTCAAGGAATAGTAATCTTTTCTTTTGTGGACATAGTTATAAAGAACCATTTGGGTTTATATGAACATTACTTTTGAGGTAATTATGGGTTACAATTTGTTATGATTGAAGTGAAAGGCATGAGATAAAATTGAGGTTAAATTATGTTATGGTTATTTTTGATGATTTTATCCCTTTTTGGGGAATGATTTGAGAATTATATAGTTTTGGAAAAGGGAAAACACGTAGACCGTGTGACTACACGTCGTGTCGGACAAATCTACGAGAATCGAACCCACAACCAAAGTGCGACTGGTATTTATCGCCTACCACTGGACTACGTGAAGTCCCTGGTTATTTTGACTGATTCTTTTTAGTTAGATGATTTTATGAATTAAGTGTAAGTTGATTTTGCGTTATATATGGATATTTATTAACCTATCATGGAGGATATGTGATTAGGTTAATTACTTTTCAATACAAGACTTTAGGAGCAACTGATGTTGTTTGGAGATAAATGTTAAGATTTAACTGGGAAGACTATGTGACTAAATCCTTCAAATATTTGGGTTTCAATCTTAGATTGGTTTAATTTAAAGAATTTTATGGACAAATTGTTTATCGGATGGTCCTCGTTGAACTTTGGGTTTTGTTGGACAAATTTTGGAGATTAAGCATAGAGTTTCTTTTTAAAGGGTTAAACTTTTCTGGATTATCTGACCTTGTACTAACCTTTTTGGTTTTGGTTTTGGTTAAAGCCTAAAGACATGGAGAGTATATAGTTCTCTTTGGTGGATTAGGTGATTCTCTAGAAGTTGATTATAGTACTCTTAATGTGAACAAGTCTCCCTAAATACTCGCCTTTTGGAAAAAAAATATGAGTTTGATTAAGGAATCTAGTAAAAGTTGAAAGTCAACATGATAAGTGATTATGTTTCCTTATTAATAAATTCCTCAACAAAAATTAACTTAAAACAAAAATGTTTTCTATTAACTTTTCCTACTGGGGAATCGAATACCGTTTAACCCATCACAAGTTTGTGATTTTATTGTGGTTAACTTTCTCCTAAACATGTTTTCTATCACTCTGCATCAGAACATGACCCTTTGTTTTTTTCATCCATGTTTATATTTTCATACTTGGAATCCTAGTATGGGTTAAATCGGGTGACCATTGTACTTATCTTTCTTTATTTTAAAGTGATTGTTTTACCGACTCTTGTTCTGATGTGGGACTTTCAAGGATGTTTCCAAGCCCAATATTAAAATTGCGAGGACGCAATTCCCAAAAGGGGGGAAGGATGTAACACTCTAGGTAAATAAAGAATATGACATATTTATATTTATCCATATTTTTGAATAAAATATTAATATTAATTTAAAGGGGATTCTATGCTCGATGGCGTACCCAATACGCAACAACGAGTTTCTTGGGAATCTTACGTTGCACTCTAATAATAAAATAATATTATTTTAAATGGTAGTTAACGCCTAGCCGTTGTAATGGCAGCAATGAACAGAACTAACTAAAAAATTATTATATATGTTTGTCAAATATTTTTACTCTTTAAAATAAATGTTAGAGGATTAAAAATGCAAATGAATCCAGTTTTTAAGCGTAAACATTCTAATATTCTTTAAAAGGTCGATTAACCGCCTTTTGATGGTGAACCCCTTTTAAATAAATTTTTTGACAATTTTATAAGCTCTATTTTTCAAAATAAATATATTATTTATGATTGGGACATTGAAATTTACCTTGGGTTAATTTTTGGTATTTTTCTGACAATGTTCATTTTTCAATGAATAGTGAAAAATACTGCATTTTACATCAAAACTGCTTTTTCATATAATTTAATTATATAGTTATATTATCTTTTTAATTTGTTTTAAAGTGTAATTAGAATATATTTTTACCATGTAATTCAATGATGGTCATTGGGATTAATTTCACTTTGGAATTAGGCATAAACAAGTACCAAACGTTTCATAAATATTGTTTCAAAAAAACCCGCTATTTGTTTTGACAACGGGAAGTTTTTTTTAAATTAATTATTGAAATTTATGTGTTTTTAATTTGGTAAAATTAATTAAATATTTGGAATCATATGGTACAAATTATTTAATTAATACTCTTTTGTTTTTGGACATTATGAATAGTAATGACGGTAATTATCTTTAATTATCTTGATTAATGAGTAATCGGGTAGTTAAAGAAAATAAGATAATATCATAATAATAAATAAAATGACCACAAAATGTGTCATAAGGCTACTGGTTGTCTCATGGAAGACCATGGGATGCCTTGTGCCAAACTTGGGGGACCCATGGAATCACTTCTGTGAGAAAGTGACTTTTTATCTTTTAATTTTTAAAGAATGTTAAATGTAACAAAGAATATATCACCCACTTAAAATATTTTTAATTTTGTCTACATAAATGATATTTTGGACTATAAATATTCATTGGAAATCTAAAAAGATTTCCTACATCATAGTTTTTTTTTATTTTTAGACATTAAATAAATTAAAGTATTTATGACATCATGATGATGCAGCGATGACCTCATTATTTAACGATTTAAATAAAATGGGAAGATAATGTACAATATAAGACCTACACATGTCCAAAACCTATTGGATGGGTGGATTTCGAACCCTTATAACCTTATACTCGAAAACATCAATGTGGGACCATTAAAATCCGAATCTCATTTGAAAAAAAAGTTACATTTTATACCTTTCCAAAAGTGCCCCTCCTCTCCTCTTATAAAAGGCCCCCACCTCTACCTCCTTACCCACACTTCCAAACCCTTTGGCTTGGCCAAACCCTGCCCATTTTGTCTCTCCACATCCCTCTAAAACTCCTTGAACCCTCACTTTGGGTAGAAGTCTCCCCAAGGAAGCCTTTGAGCTCAAACCAAAGGGAGTTACCCGATTTTAAGGTAATGTCTTCACTTGTGTTATTTTGTTTTATTTTGCTTCTCCAACCCCATAAAATCTTTTAATTCATTTATTTTGTAACAACTCAAGTATCTTCAATATACTAGGATGTTTTTATAATAATAATTTTAGATACACTTACACACACCTACATCAAATGGTTAAAGAACATACTGTTTCTGTGGATGGCGAATTTCTACCTCACGAAACGATGATTGTTCAACACTCATATAACACCTTAAAAGGTGGCCATTAAGATGTAAATATATTTATATATGATATATAATATGTTTATGTTTCTGTATTTTTCTTTTGTGGCATACCTTTATGGTTTCCATTGTGGGTAAACACGATAATTTCATTTTAGGAAGTGCGGACTATCGCCCCCTCAAAGTGATTTGATTCGTTAATGCCATATGTGGGATGTATAAAGGATGGATTTAAAGTTATTATATATGGTGTATGTTACATTTAAATGATGAATATAATTCTGGAATTAAAATATACATACCTCTCATTTGGTTTTAATTCCATTAATATGACATAGAAATGAAAGTAGTGTTCATGCGTACGTACGGCTTACCGTCTCCATGAACGGTGCATTTCATTTCTTTCCTCTAAATGATTATGTAATATTATAAATACATGTATATCATGGATATATATGGTATATATGATATCCAAATCATGAATATAATTCTGTATATAATGAACATTTGACCACACAAATAACATGTAATTGTAAGAAGTCCACTTTCGACTTAAGAACCAAATATCGACAAAACAAACATTATTAACTTAAATGATTACATAATGTTTATAACATGGCAATAAGTGATATAAAAGGAATAATGAACTAGAAAAAGATTTTAATAAAGTGTAAATTAACTCAAGTTTATTATTCAGGACGTTAAAGAACGATCGAGTCAAGTTGGACCCGAGGTAAGGGATCCTACTCCTATCTTTCTTTTTAAGTACACTCTTTTATGTCATTCCTTTTAATCTCATCTTTCTTGTGATTGGGATGTTCTTTTATATTACTCTTACTGAAATTTTTACATTCATATGATGAGATACCCTATTCTCTCTCATCAATCCACTTTGGATGTTTTGAGTGGCGCCGTTAGGCTGCCAAATTTTTGTAAGAGATCTAACCTCTCCCTTTCTCTTTAAGTACTCTCCTTTATGTCACTTATTTTAATCTCCTCTCTGTTATGATGGGGGGTGTTCTTTTATATTCCTATTTCTGTACATTTTATTGTAATGTGACGAGATACCCTATTTGATCTCATCAATCCATTTTTGGAAGTTTTAAGTGGCATCGTTAGGCTGCCGAGTTTTCGTAAGGGATTTTTCATCTCACTTTTATTCCCGTGAGATTTATGCTACATTTTCCACAATTTCCTTTGAGTGGTGTATGTACTGACCATTATTTTACTCATTGTGTAATATTCTTTCATTTATTAGTATTTACATCAATGTTGTATTTTCTTTCTTTCACGGGGCGTATGTTTCGAAAGATACCCATGTCGGTAAGGGAACCTTTCACCCTCCTCTTTTTAAAAGACTTATTTTGTTATGTCTTTTAATTCACATAATATTATTTTGGGATATGTTCTTATATATCCTTATTAATGTAAATTTTATTTCAAAGTGATGAGATACCCTTTTTATCTCTTATCAACTCTTTTTCTGAATTTTGAAGTGACGTCGTTAGGCTGTCGAATTTTTGTCAAGGGAACTTCTTAACCCAATTTCGATTCTTTGAGATAAACTTGTACACCTTGAATATGACATTATATGATTATGTGTGAATGTCCTATGATTTTTTTACACTTAATACCAACTTATATTTCATGTATTCGTTTGTCACACATAGTTATGTAACTGATTTATCCTTAATCCAAGGATATCATCTTTGTATGCGACTTCATCTCAATCTCCTTTCATTGAGGCATATTTTGTTTTATACACAACTTTATTCTGTACGGTGTATAAGCCCCTTTGACTTTTACATTTATCCAAAAGGAATCTTTTTATACGAATCATTTTACTAAACGACAAAAGGGATTTTTTTGTCGTACGTATGTAGCGACAACGACTTCTCCGCCACCATGACCATTATTTGAGTTTCGGCTTCCTCTACATGCCATAACTTCTTTTTAAAAGAAAAATAAATACCATATTATACTTTTCTTTTATTTTGGAATTGAAAATGGTTTTCATAATGTATTTATATCAATGTGTTGAATTGATATCTTTTTATTGAAAGGTGGAAATGTTATGTTTCCTTTATGCATGTTTTATGTGATAGTATTATGTTATGGTTCTTGGGAATTTTTATGAAGATGGGTGGTTCCATGATAAACTAAGGGAGGGTGAGCCCGATATATCTCTCTAATGCATTGGGTAATTCGAAGGAGTGAAACGTTAAGGTTTCTCCGAAGAGATTTAGGGAATATACTGTGGTGGGTATTCCAAACGTAACCAAGAGGGTTACTCCCTACGTAAGAATGTTATGAATGCCTCAAGTTAACTTTATGTATTATGATTTCTATGATTTATTCATGATTTTATGAGGTATGTTAAAGTACTTATGTTTTATGGGTAAAGTATGATTTCATTCTTATGTATACATGTACTCGTGTTTCCTTTTCATATTTTTATATCCCTTACTGAGCTTTTTATGCTCATCCGAGGTTTTTTGAAATGTTTTTCACAGGTCAAGGGAAGGGTACATGATATGATAGTGTCAAGGAAGTTTCAAGAAAGAATCCATGTTTTATTTAAAATATTTTTCCGTTGATGGGAAGAATGAATACTGTCTTTTATGTAACCACTTTGTTTAAATGTGGAATGTAATGCAAGTTTCGTGATCTAATTCTCTAAAACTCTAAACCTGAAAAGATCCTCAATGTGTAATCTTGTAATAAATCAAGATTAAGTAAGGTTTAAGGTTGGGGCCTTATAGTTGGTATCAAAGGTCAGTTTAGATAACTTTAGAGGTTAGGGTATTCTTTAAGCATAAGTGACATTACCATAATGGTTATGATTTCAGAAAGAGTCCTAGTTTTAGATAAAGTGAATGAGTAAGTATATCTTAGTGTTTATCTTCCTCATTAGTACATGATGGTTTTGTTGATATACTCACACTGACCTTTTTGGTTTTAGTAAATTGATGGATCTAGCAGGCACCAAAGTAACAGTGGATGTGAAGGAAACTGTGACAGTTTTTTGAGCAAGAAACTGAATGATATGGGAGCTGCATTGAGAACTCTTGTGATTGTCCTCAACCAACTATCTGGAGTCATGATTAACCACCTAAACCTTGGTGATTTCTCTAAGGCATCATATATGAGAGAAACAAATCCCTACGGAACTACAGGTAATAATCATAAAGGTAAGTGTGTTCAAAAACCTATGTGTCAAAAATGTGGAAAGAAACACCTAGGAAAATGTTTCAAAGGGACAGAAATATGCTATAGATGTGGAAATGAAGGTCATAAAGCAAGAACCTACCATGGAAAAAGAAATCATCCAGTTGACTTGAGGAAAGGGAAAAAAGTTCTTTCTGAGGGATCAATTGAATGTTTTAAATGTGGTGTGCATGGTCATTATTCAAACACATGTCCTATGAAGAAGTTTCGTGAATGGGATCACCAAGATCGTACAAATGATTGTTTACCAATACCTAAGGCCATTCCGATTGAGGATGAAGAAACTGAAAATGACCGATCAAAGGTATGGATTATTTCATAAATATTGTTTTCCTATTTTGGAATCTTTGGATATGATTCATGATTTTGTTTTTAGGAAATATGTATTTCGGAATAAGTTGGAAAGGAATGGTTAATGGATCATGAATAATGTTGAATGAGTAAGATGTCAACATGTAAGGGCTTCAAGAGTTATGGTGAAATTCTTAAGAGTATTAATTCTATTTTGATGATGGGGTTACATTAGAAGACTTTTTATATTATGTGTAACCCTGATGTTTAATATATGCAAATTTTATTCAAGGAATAGTTATCTTTTCTTTTGTGTACATAGTATAAAGAACCATTTGGGTTTATATGATCCTAACTATTGAGGTAACTATGGGTTACTATATGTTATGATTGAAGTGAAAGGCATGAGATAAAATTGAGGTTAAATTATGTTATGGTTATTTTTGATGATTTTATCCCTTTTTGGGGAATGAATTAAGAATTATATAGTTTTGGAAAAAGGACAACACGCAGACCATGTGACTACCCGTCGCGTCGGACAAAGCTGCGGGAATTGAACCCACAACCAAAGTGCGAATGGTATTTATTGCCTACCACTGGACTACGTGAAGTCCCTGGTTAGTTTAACTGATTCTTTTTAGTTAGATGATTTTACAAATTAAGATTAAGTTGATTTTGGGTTATATATGGATATTTATTAACCTATCATGGAGGATATGTGATTAGGTTAATTACTTTTCAATACGAGACTTTAGGAGAAACTGATGTTGTTTGGAGATAAATGTTAAGATTTAACTTGGAAGACTATGTGACTAAATCCTTCAAATATTTGGGTTTCAATATTAGATTGGTTTACTTTGATGAATTTTATGGACAAATTGTTTATCGGATGGTCCTCGTTGAACTTTGGGTTTTGTTGGACAAATTTTGGAGATTAAGCATAGATTTTCTTTTTAAAGGGTTATCCTTTTCTGGATTATCTGACTTTGTACTAACCTTTTTGGTTTTGGTTTTGGTTAAATCGTAAAGACATGGGAAGTATATAGTTCTCTTTGGTGGATTAGGTGATTCACTAGAAGTTGATTATAGTACTCTTAATGTGAACAAGTCTCCCTAAATACTCGTCTTTTGGAAAAAAAATATGAGTTTGATTAAGGAATCTAGTAAAAGTTCAAAGTCAATATGATATGTGATTATGTTTCCTTATGAATAAATTCCTCAATAAAAAGTAACTTAAAAATAAAATGTTTTCTATTAACTTTTCCTACTGATGAATCGAATACCATTTAACCCATCACAAGTTTGTGATTTTCTTGTGGTTAACTTTCTCCTAAACATGTTTTCTATCACTCTCTATCAGAACATGACCCTTTGTTTTTTTCCTCCATGTCCATATTTTCATACTTGGAATCCTAGTATGGGTTAACTAGGGTGACCATTGTATTTATCTTTATTTATTTTAAAGTGATTGTTTTACCGACTCTTGTTCTGATGTGGGACTTTCAAGGATGTTTCCATGCCCAACTTTAAAATTACGAGGATGCAATTCCCAAAAGGGGGGAAGGATGTAACACCCCAGGTAAATAAAGAATATGACATCTTTATATTTATCCATATTTGTGAATAAAATATTAATATTACTTTAAAGGGGATTCTATGCTCGATGGCGTACCCAATACGCAACAACGAGTTTCTTGGGAATCTTACGTTGTACTCTAATAATAAAATAATATTATTTTAAATGGTAGTTAACGCCTAGCCATTGTAATGGCGGTAATGAACAGAACTAACTAAAAAATGATTATATATGTTTGTCAAATATTTTTACTCTTTACAATAAATGTTAGAGGATTAAAAATGCAAATGAATCCAGTTTTTAAGCGTAAACATTCTGATATTATTTAAAAGGTCGATTAACCGCCTTTTGATGGCAAACCCCTTTTAAATCAACTTTTTGACAATTTTATAAGCTCTATTTTTCAAAGTATACATATTATTTATGATTGGGACATTTAAATTTACCTTGGGTTAATTTTTCGTATTTTTCTGACAATGTTCATTTTTCAATGAATAGTGAAAAATACTGCATTTTACATCAAAACTGCTTTTTCATATAATTTAATTATATGGTTATATTATATTTTAAATTTGTTTTAAAGTGTAATTAGAATATATTTTTACCATGTAATTCAATTATGGTCATTGGGATTAATTTCACTTTGGAATTAGGCATAAACAAGTACCAAACTTTTCATAAATATTGTTTCAAAAAAACCCGCTATTTGTTTTGACAACGAGAAGTTTTTTTTAAATTAATTATTGCAATTTATGTGTTTGGAATTTGGTAAAATTAATTACATATTTGGAATCAGAAGTTCCAAATTTTTTTAATTAAGACTCTTTTGTTTTTGGACATTATGAATAGTAACGACGGTACTTATCTTTAATTATCTTGATTAATGAGTAATCAGGTAGTTAAAGAAAATAAGATAATAATATAATAATACAAAATGACCACAAAATGTGTCCTAAGGCTACTGGTTGTCTCATGGCCGACCATGGGATGACTTGTACAAAACTTGGGGGCCCCATGGAATCACTTCTGTGAGAACGTGACTTTTTATCTTTTTATTTTTAAAGAATTTTAAATGTATCAAAGAATGTATCACCTAAGTAAAATATTTTTAATTTTGTCTAAATAAATGATATTTTGGACTATAAATATTAATTGGAAAGATAAAAATATTTCCTACATCATAGTATTTTTTTATAATTTTTAGACATTAAATAAATTAAATTATTTATGACATCATGATGATGCAGCGATGACCTCATTATTTAACGATTTAAATAAAATGGAAAGATAATGTAACATATAAGACCTACACATGTCCAAAACCTATTAGATGGGTGTATATAGAACACTTATCACCTTATCCTCAAGACACATCAATGTGGGACCATTAAAATCTAAAACTCATTTGAAAATAAAGTTACATTTTATACCTTTCCAAGAGTGCTCATCCCCTCCTCTTATAAAAGGCCCCCAACTCTACCTCCTTACCCACACTTCCAAAGCCTTTGGCTTGGACAAACCCTGCCCATTTTCTCTCTCCAAATCCCACTCTAACTCCTTGAAGCCTCACATTGGGTAGAAGTCTTCCCAAGGAAGCCTTTGAGCTCAAAACAAAGGGAGTTACCCGATTTTAAGGTAATGTCTTCACTTGTGTTATTTTGTTTTATTTTGCTTCTCCAACCCCATAAACTCTTTTTATTAATTTATTTTGTAACAAATCCAGTATCTTCAATATACTATGATGTTTTTATAAGAATAATTCGATCTAAACATACACACACCTACATAAAATGGTTAAAGAACATACTGTTTCTGTGGATGGCGAATTTCTGCCTCACGAAACAATGATTGTTCAACACTCATATAACACCTTAAATGGTGGAAATTAAGATGTCACTATATTTATATATGATATATAATATGTTTATGTTTCTGTATTTTTTTTGACATACCTTTATGGTTTCCATTGTGGGTAAACACGATAATTTCACTTTAGGAAGTGCGGACTACCGCCCCCTCAAAGTGATTTGATTCGTTAATGCCATATGTGGTATGTATAAAGGATGGATTTAAAGTTATTATATATTATTTATGTTACATATAAATGTTTAATATAATTCTGGAATTAAAATATACATACCTCTCATTTGGTTTTAATTCCATTAATATGACATAGAAATGAAAGTAGCGTTCATGCGTACGTACGGCTTACCGTCTCCATGAACGGTGCATTTCATTTCTTACCTCTAAATGATTATGTAATATTATAAATACATGTATATTCTGGATATATATGATATATATGATATCCAAATCATGAATATAATTCTGGATATAATGAACATTTTACCACACGAACAACATGTAATTGTAAGAAGTCCACTTTCGACTTAATAACCAAATATCGACAAAACAAAAATTATTAACTTAAATGATTACATAATGTTTATAACATGGAAATTAGTAATATAAAAGGAATAATGAACTATAATAAGGTTCTTAATATAGTGTAAATTAACTCAAGTTTATTATTCAGGACGTTAAAGAACGATCGAGTCAAGTTGGACCCGAGGTAAGGGATCCTACCCCTCTCTTTCTTTTTAAGTACACTATTTTATGTCATTCCTTTTAAGCTAATCTTTCTTCTGATTGGGATGTTATTTTATATTAATATTACTGTAATTTTCATGTTCATATGATGAGATACCCTATTCTCTTTCATCAATCCATTTTGGATGTTTTGAGTGGCGCCGTTAGGCTGCCAAATTTTCGTAAGAGATCTAACCTCTCTCTTTCTCTTTAAGTACTCTCCTTTATGTCACTTCATTTAAGCTCCTGTTTTTTATGATGGGGGATGTTATTTTATATTAATCTTTATTTAAATTTTATTGTAATGTGATGAGATACCCTATTTGATCTCATCAATCCATTTTGGGAAGTTTTAAGTGGCACAGTTAGGCTGTTGAGTTTTCGTAAGGGATTTTTCATCTCACTTTTATTCTCGTGAGATTTATGCTACATTTGCCACAATTTCCTTTGAGTGGTGTATGTACTGACCATTATTTTACTCATTGTGTAATATTCTTTCATTTATTTGTATTTACATCAATGTTGTATTGTCCTTCTTTCATGGGGCGTATGTTTCGAAAGATACCCATGTTGGTAAGGAAACCTTTCACCCTCCTCTTTTTAAAAGACTTATTTTTTTATGTCTTTTAATTCACATAATATTATTTTGGGATATGTTCTTATATATCCTTATTGTTGTAAATTTTATGTCCAAGTGATGAGATACCCTTTTTATCTCTCATCAACTCTTTTTCTGAATTTTGAAGTGACGTCGTTAGGCTTTCTAATTTTTCCAAGGGAACTTCTTAACCCAATTTCGATTCTTTGGGATAAACTTGTACACCTTGAATATTTCCTTCTATGATTATGTGTGAATGCCATCTGATTGTTTTACACTTAATACCCACTTATATTTCGTGTATTCGTTTGTAACACATAGTTTTGTAACTTATTTATCCTTAATCTAAGGATACCGTCTTTGTATGGGACTTCATCTCAATCTCCTTTCATTGAGGCATATTTTGTTTTATACACAACTTTCTTTTGTACGGTGTATAAAACCCTTTGACTTTTACGTTTATCCAAAAAGAATATTTTTATACGAAGCGTTTTACTAAACGACAAAAGGGAATGTTTTTGTTGTACGTATGCGGCGACAACGACTTCTCCGCCACCGTGACCATTATTTGAGTTTCAGCTTTCTCTACAAGCCATACCATCTTTTTAAAAGAAAAATAAATACCATGTTTTACTTTTCTTTTATTTTGTTATTGAAAATGGTTTTCATAATGTATTTATATCAATGTGTTGTATTTATATCTTGTTATTGAAAGGTGGAAATGTTATGTTTCCTTTATGCATGTTTTATGTGATAAGATTATGTTATGGTTCTTGGGCATTGTTATGGAGAAGGGTGGTTCCGAGATAAACTAAGGGTGGGTGAGCCCGATATAGCTCTCCAATGCATTGGGTAACGCGAAGGAGTGAAACGTTAAGGTTTCTCCAAAGAGATTTAGGGAATATACTGTTGTGGGTATTCCAAACATAACCAAGAGGGTTACTCCCTACATAAGAATGTTATGAATGCCTCAATTTACCTTTATGTCTTATGATTTATATGATTTATTCATGATTTTATGAGGTATGTTAAAGTGATTATGTTTTATGGGTAAAGTATGATTTAATTCTTATGTATACATGTACTCATGTTTCCTTTTCATATTTTTATATCCCTTACTGAGCTTTTTATGCTCATCCCAAGTTTTTTGAAATGTTTTTCACTAGTCAAGGAAAGGGTACATGACATGATAGTGTCAAGGAATTTTCAAGAAAGAATCCATGTTTTATTTTAAATATGTTTCCGTTGATGGGAAGAATGAATACTGTCTTTTATGTAACCACTTTGTTTAAATGTTGAATGTAATGCAAGTTTCATGATCTAATTCTCTAAAAATATAAACTTGAAAAGATCCTCAATGTGTAATATTATAATAGCTCAAGATTAAGTAAGCTTTAAGGATGGGGCCTTATAAATTGACTTTAAACATGTACAAACAAACATACTTAAACACAACAAGATGCAACTATGAAGTACAACTTTTGTAGTAAAAGTGTGTAGTAAAAGTAAGGGGTCAGAATAAAAACCTTACTAAAAATATACAACTACAAATGAAAATAGAAACCATATTCTAAGATCATCCACAAGGGATTCTACCTGAAGGGTAGGTACATCTCGTCTCTACAGCTCTCCATGTCAACCATCACCGCCGTCCACAGTCAGGACCTAGCTCCCCGAGTCTCAGTCAAGGCTGTCTGTCGTCTGCATAAGACACAACAAGGTGTGGAAGACATCATTGCAGGGGTGAGTATAACAATACCCAGTAGGGACCCTGATACCCCTGAAGGTCTCTCATAATTCCAAAAAGTAAAACCAAAATCATAATCTCAATCAAAATGAACAAAGGAAAATACATAGATTAAACCAGTTAAAACTAAGTGCAGGAGTACATATGATTAGTCATAAGGATAAATCATCTACTCTATGAGGAGGCACTACTCCTAACCCACATAGGATCGATAGGTAATAACCCCTATAATACCCTCACATGATCTATAGGTGATGATTCACATAGAATCACTAGTTTCTGATTCACATAGAATCTCTCGGTGTTGATTCACACAGAATTACTCAGTGCTGATTCACACAAAATCGTTCGGTGCTGATTCAAACAGAATGGCTCGGTTTTGATTCACACAAAATCGTTGGGAACTGATTCAAATAGAATCACTTGGTTCTGATTTCACACAGAATTTCTAGGTACTGATTCACACAGAACCGCTATTTATTATTCACGTCTCATCTAGACACAGGATTCATGCTCATAGTACACTTTTCTCTAGGATAATCTGCTCCTCAATACATCGTCCATATATCGACTAGAATGAATCCAATGTATAATTTACCTAATGATATTTCATGTCATAAGGGTTACAATGCAACAAATGGCGCGTCAACCGGATACCCGGACTGCATGTCATTGGCATTTTAGGGTCGAGGACCAGTTAGATTTGGAGTCAATCCAACCTGGCCATACTGTAACATTTTCCAAACCTCTCTTAGAGTATCTCAAAAGAAACATCTCGCTCCAAGGAACCCATCACCACAGATGGTTCGTCAAACGGACGTCTGGTTTGCAAGATATGACCTTCTAAGCCTTTCTCAACCTGAGAGGGGTATGGGTCTGGTTCGACCAAGCGTGGCCCAAACTTACAAGGACAAGCCCAGTTGGGCTGGACCGTGGTGGCTCATCCCTCCAGCTGTCATGACCCAAACAGGGGTCACACGGTCCACCTCCCAAATGACTCAAAGTGTCTTTTATCTCTTTAAATATTATCCCCAGGTGGCAGCACCTCATCACCCGCAGGACCTATAGGGATCGGGTCCCCTGCTTTTGTTGTGGCTTCGAGCTGCGGCCTATCTCACTAAGGCGTGTGGTGGCGCACCACCTCCCACCTCTATGGATGGTCATTTTGGCCTTTGGTCTGACCACCGCGGCGCCGAGTATCACCACACTCCTCCATGTTCGGCGAGCGTCGGCTGCTGCCCAAGTCGCCGGCACCGATCGTCGGTGCCACCGCGGTAGCAGAATTTCCACGGTGTACTGGGTGAGCTCTGATGGTCTGTTCTTCCTTCCAGACGTGCATACGGGTCTATTATGATGTATTCATCGATGCTGGCCTTCCAGTTTCCTCTTTCCATTGAGTTGGAAATTTTTCCCCCGAATAATGTAACATGAACGAAGTGGCGGAGGGTTCGGACCTTGTTCGTTTGGCCCGTGCCCTCTGCGTTAACATTAGAATAGGCGGAAGAAATTTAATTCAACAAAGATAGACTTTATTATTAAACCCCCTGGCATGAATATCATTGGTGACCGTTGCGGATGGTGGTGCTTCCACGTTCGAGGGTATTACAGAGGAAGGATAAGGTTCGCGAGTGCTGACGTTCATCGTCCACCGACCTCCAGAGAAATTCTTCAATGGGCATCGTCAAATCCTTCGTTCATCATCAGTGGAAGGTGTTGCAGCACTTTTCCAGAGGTTTCTCACAACTGTGTCAAAAACCCACGCCCAATATTCTAGTAAATAGATGAGAGATTCGGTCGTGTTGCATGTAATTAATGTCGTTCATCTATGGACCACATTTAATGTTGCAACATTGAGGTTACAAAGCTAAAGGGTCAAGCCATTAAATGGATTGACAAGTCATCATTCCCGCCACCGCTTCTCAACTGTTATAGAAAAGAAATAAAATATATTTTTTAAGTTATTTTATTATTTTTTTTGTAAAGTCCAAGATTTATCTTTTTCTCCCGACCTACTATGGTCGACGTGAAGCTTCCCTTAAGAGAATCTCAGTGCTTCAGATTCAATGATGCCCTCTTATTTTTAATCCAAGAACGTGTTCAAATTATATAAAACTTCACCCATATGTCTACTAACCATACCATAAAAAAGTTATAAAATTTGTTTTGGCCACACCGGGCCTCAGAATCATGCGCTGTCAATTTTCACTAACTCGTATTAATCCAAAATAATTTAAAAAAATACATGGAATTTCCAAGTATTTACAAAAAATATCTATAGTATGAAAATATGTATATTCAAGGAAATTTACAAATGAAAAATGATTATAATAATTTGATTTTTTGAAAGATGAAGTTAAATATCAAAAAAAAGTGTGGTCATAGATATAATCATTAATATCCTTTTTTAGGAAAATAATATTTAAGCATTCCAAAGTTTCCAATTATAATTTAAAATATTTAAAATCATTATCTATATGAAGAAATATAATAAAACTTATAATATCATTAGAATAAGTAGAATCATGGTATTATGTGTCAAATTTAAATATAAACACCATATAAAATTGAAATAGTGAATAACAAAAAATAAGATTCATTGGAATGTAAATTGAGACGAAGTCCCTTACCTCATGTTTTCTTTCGGATAAACCTCCTTTAACTTTATATATAATAAAATTTGGTTAATTATATACTTTCTTCAGATCCTTTTTCATTTTATCATTTACTTTTATTTCACTTAAAACTATATTGTATACAAATAGCTAAAAAAGTTAGGTTTTCTTCTGGTTTTTTTTTACCAAATTTGGTGTATGTGTCAAAAACATCTTTTATAGGAAAACTATGGTCAAAGGGGACATTATATAACATCTCTATAATAATAGTCATGAATGAATTATTATATTTATATATAAATTATAATTTTTAAACCAATAAGTAAATATGGTTATGAAAAATGAACCAATGTTACAATCTTGGAGATGGTCGGTTGTAGGTACGCATGAGTATTGTTCCCATTTTTCAATGATTAATGAGGTGGTAGTCCACATATCCTTAAATGGTGTTATCACTTTTTAATTATGTGAAAGTGTTATAAAGAAAATGATATGTATTATATTTACTAAAAGGTAATTATTTCATGAATATCATATAGAGTTTTTTATGTCATATATTTTTAATTAAACCCATCTTTTATATGTTCCATGTATAGTGTGAAATAATCATATCACTTTGAGGGTCAGTAGTCAACACTTCCAAAAACGATGTTAACATTTTTACAAAAAATGGAAAGTATAAATATATATGTTTTAAAATAATTACAGAAACCTAAATACATAATAACTATAATATATATCATATATAAATATATTTTTCATCATAATGGCCACCATTAGTGGTGGTGAAGAAAAAATGGACAATCATCGTTCTATGAGGTGATAGTTCTTCGTACACAGAAACATTATGGTTGTTACCCACTAGATATAAGTGTGTGATAGTGTAGGAAAAGCTCTTAATATAACCACATATTTATATTTTTAGGATACTATTGTTATTATATAAATATGGATGAATATTTTAGGTGGTGTAAAGGTAAATTAAATAAAATATATTGTTTGAAAGAGTGACCTAAAAAACCAGGAAACACCTTTTGGTTTATACCAAAGGGAATACTTGGAAGTATTTATGCCTAAACGGAGGATTAAATCAAGAGTTTAGAGATTTTTAGAAGAAATATGGATAGAACATGGCTGATCCTAGGTGGTTTTATATGTGTAAATAATGGGGAGAAGTTGTGGCCTTTTACAGTGGAGGAGGAGTGGCACCCTTGTAATATTTTTGAAAAATGAATTATTCTCTTGTTTTATCATGTCAAAAGTGGCTTCAATAATGATTAGATTTATATCCATGAAATTATATAGTATAAATATGTCTATAAAATATATTTTTTACAATTTTATAGGTCATTTTGGTCCTTAATGTTAAGTTTTTGTCCCTTATTAATCTTAATTTAACCTTAATCATTGTAATTACTTTTAATCATTTTCACTAATATTTTTGGTAAACAAATTGGTATTAATATAAATTATAAATTATTCTTATTATATATATATAATAAATTTCTTAAAATTCAAATCATTTAAGTGGTAGAAATTTATTTAAATTTAATCCTGCATGCGGGACAACAATGCGGGTTTTTAAAGTAAAAAATTTCTGAAAGATTACTATGTTTTTATAATAAATTTCAAATTGAAATTGATTAAAATGACATAAATTGTATTTATTAACATAAATATTCACTAATTAAGATTTAAAACCGATTAAAACTATAATTTAACTTTATATTAAAATTATATGGAAATGCATTTTTGAACTAAAATTCAGTATTTTTATTTATTCATTAAAAATGATATGTTTCTGAAAAATATAAAAACAAACAAACCTATTTTTTCTATTTCTATATCAAATATGAAGTATATATTGATATATTAAATCAATTAATGTTTCAAAATTATTATTTAAAATGGGTTATTCATTAAAACACGGTAAAATTTCCTTTATAAAAATATATGTTTTTATGTGTGAAATTGGGTTTGTTCTTAAATTATGACTATAAAACCTAATGGATGAATATAAAAAAACTATTTGAATATATAACATATATATTTCATTAAAATCATCAAACAGTTGTAATTAATTATTTTTATTATGAAAAAATCTTTTAGAAGCAAAAAAATAATAATTTTTTTTATATCTAATTGCCTCTTATTTTTATTTCTGATTAATTGGTAAACAATGAATTAATTTTATATTTACATAAACCATAAATTTTTATAAGTATGTTAATACTATTCATAATCACTATCATAAAGTCTATGTTATATCATATAATATTAAATAATAATAATTTTATAATGCATTGTTATTTGGTGAAACTTGGTCTTGCGTGTAACGGAGGCTATCGAGGAATGTCGCTCTTGTGTGTAATGAAAGATAACTCTATGTTTCAAACATTAAAATTTACTGAAAATATTATATTTATTTAATATTATAATATATTGGGTTAATATATAACCCTTTTACACATGGTGTTGTGTGTCATAAACACTATTTAAAACAATGTTGTGCTCTAGAAATTTGGGGTGTTACATTCTTTTTACCTTAATTAAGTTGCATCCTATCAATTTAAACATGATATTAGTATTATATTGTTTGATATTTCCTACATTGAAACCCCAAATCATGATAATGGTTCATAAAATATCCTCTATAAAAGACAAAATGTGAATTACAAAGGTCACATGGACTACAATGTAACAGGGTCTCTAAGTAGGACAACATTAGTGGCAAGTGAAAATACATACTTAGAGGAAAATCATAAATATTTATATGGAGTGAATGAGGTCATAAATCACAAACAATTGAATGAAAAAGAGAAAATTGAGGGACTAAAAGACATAAATATTTGACGATTTAAGATACCATCAGTTCAAAATAATTTATGGTATTAAGAAAACATTTTATTTCAAAGTCATTTTTTTAATATTGGGTAATTATTTTAATGATCAGTAATAGAGAGAAATAATCTTACTTAATAGGTTTAAATTTCATATAAAAAATCCTAAATTATGGTTATTCTTTGATCAAATTCTAATTTATTCCATTTATCCTAGAAATTAATTAATAATAATGAATTTTTTAATCCTGAAGCACTAAAAACTTTTAAAGGATAGTTAGGCCTGTAAAAGATTGACAAGTCTAACTATTTGTCTTTAATTATATTAAAAAACCAATATGGTTAATATATTAATCTATAATCCATAAAATTGATTCTATTGGTTCATCATTAACATTTATTCATCAAATTGAATAAATAAAAACAATGAAAATTTAACCAAGAAATTGTATAGGTCAGTGGTTGTCTTGAAACCCTAATCATATTTCAATCATGGGTTCAAGACCAATAGAATTTTTTTATTTGATTGGTTGTCACCCAAATTTCATGTTGTCTTTTTCTAAACCCATATTAAAATAATTTCCAAAATAAATATAATTGACATCCTTAAAATAAGGTTAATTACTAAATACCCTTTTAAACAAAGGTTTTTATACAACCCTAATATATAAAAACTTCATCTATTTATTTCCACAAAGTTCCTTCCTTGATCTAGAGTTTATCAACAATATCATTTGTATGATTTATAAATCATGAAACCTTATTTTCAATCTAAAAAAATTGGTTTTAATCTAGTATATTCATTTTCATTATCTATTAAAATCCTTCTGTCACACCCCGACCGCAGATGTCCTTATTTTTTTTCTTTTTCTTTCTGTTTTTTTTGTTCTTTCTTGGTCCCGGTTTAAAATTTTCAAAGTTTAGTTGTGTTGGCGGTTTCGCGCCAGTGCGCGGTCATCGCATCATTAGCGGTGACCGTGTGCTTGTCCCGGGTGACTATCTGTTCGCCCGGCGTTCAAATTTTAGAATTTTATGTGGTCATTTTACTATTTATATTATTATTATATTATTATTATTATAAATTTTTAATATTATTATTATTATTATTATTTGTATAAAGTTTTATTATTATCATTATAATGTTTATTATTATTGTTATAAAGTTTTAATATTTTTATTATTATAACGTTTTATTATTATTATTATTATAACGTTTTATTATTATTATTATTATTATATCATTATTTATATTTTGTTGTATCATTATTGTTATTATTATTATTATTATTATTATTATTATCATATATATATATATATATATGTAAAACTGAAACCCTAATCCCCCCTAACCTACCCAGCCACCACCCTCTCCCCTCGCCCCTCTCTCTCTCCCCCGTTTTTCTCCCCCCCCCCTTTCTGGTTTGGCCGGCCCGCGGCCCCTCCGGCACGCTCCCCTCCAGCCCGCCGCCGTCTGGCCTCCGCTCACCCTAGCTCTGTGCGGCTCCCTACAGCGCCTGCAACCCCCGCCAGGCACGGCCAGCACCCTCGGCCTACACCCCGTTGTTCCCGCCCTCCGGGCAGCAACCGGCTCCGCCCCACTATGCCCTCACGTCCGGCGCTCCGCCTCGCCGCACCCGCACGAGACGCTCTGTCCCGGTCCGGCGACCTCGCCTGCCACCAGCTTCCAGACCACCGGTGACTCCCCTGTCCCCCCTCGTCCAGGTGGTGCTGCCCGCGCGACCCCCCTGTCCGGCCTTCGCCCCAGCGCACAGCCCAGCTCCGCCTCCGCCGCGCCAGCCCACGCCGTCACCGATCCCGACCCCTGCCCTGTCACCTTACCGCACCGGCCACCCCGGCTGCCGGCCCGCACCCTCCCCTATACCTCCCTGGCCGACTCCCGTGCAGCTCCTACTCTGCCCAGCACCCTACACCACGCGCGGCTCGCCGCACCGAGCCCACACCCGGCCTCCCTCCGTCACTACGCCCTCCCCCTCCATCCCGGCCCTCCGGCACCGCCCTGTCAGCGGCCCGCCTCTGCACCCTACCGCCTCCACCAGTCCGGCCACCCCATCGCCGGTGCACCCTCCTACCGAACCGCAGCGCCACACCTCCGGCCTCCCGACACCACCGTCTGGCCCCTCTTGCGCACTCCCCTCTAGCCCGCCGCCGTCCGGGTTCCCACCGCCGTCCGGGCTCCCTTCACCGCCTCCGGCATCCGCAACCTCACCCCCCTGTCTGACACCCCCGCTCCGGCCCGTTCTCCCCGCTCAGTCGCCTTTGTAAGTTGGAGGCTTGGTTTTATTTTGTTATTATATTATTATTATATTTGAGTTATTATTATTATGTAATCATTTTTATTTTTAATATGTTAATATCTTTAATATTATTATATTATTATTATTCTTATTATATTATTATTGTTATTATTATTATTATATTATGTTATTATTATTATATTATGATTATTATTATTATTAATGTATTATTAATATTATTATTATTATGATTTTGTTATTATTATTACTACATTATTATTATTAATATTATTATCATGTTAATATTATTAAGTTATTATTTTTATTACTATTGTTATGTTATTGTCATTATTATTATGATTATGCTATTATTATTGTTATTATATTATTATTGTTATCATTATTATATTATGGGTATGATATTATTATTATTATTATTATTATTATTATTATTATTATATTATGATATTATTATTGTTATGTTATTATTATTGTTCAACCTGTTTAACGGTCTTTTGTTTTAGGACCTGTTTGGCGGCGCAATACGGTGCGACCATTACGCAACGGGAGTTCTGCACTGTGTCGTTTTTCATTCCGATTCGAGGTAGGTCACCCTTTGCACTCGCCTTTAAATTAAGAATTTATTTATTCCTTGTCTTTTTATTGAATTTCAATAAATTTAAAGAAATATTAATTAGTTTTTATAGTGTGGTGATCTGCTAATAATGCAAGCTGTTTAATTCTAGAATTTCATTGAAAGTGTTTTTCTTGGATTTAATTGTGTGCTTCCATGGTAGTATTGCTGAATGGTTCTTCCTGAATAATGAAAGTCATGTTGAATTGTGTTTCGAAATGTTTTTGGCGTGTGTAAATTAGTGGATGTATTGTTAATGGAAAAGGTGTTTCTTATGACCTGGATTAGATAAAATGATTGTATGACCTTTAAACTTGATTTTGGAAACATAAAGTTTCGTTCTTGGTTGAAAAAAAATGTTTTCCTTTGTCGCGTGAAAAAAAGTTTGGATTTCATTTGTGAAATGGTGTTCCTTCAAAAAGTGATTAAAGGCCTGTTTGGCTCTTGATAAAAGTGGGGTGTGTTTGGATATTGGAAAATGATTCTACTTGTGAAAACAGTGTGTTTCAGGTTTAATATGCTGATTTCAGTTCTTAAATTAAGTTCTATGTGTGTTTCTGGTTTTCAATGAAATGGAGTGTGTCATATCCCTTTAGAAATGCTATAGTATTAAATGGTTAAAATGTAAATGATATGACGGCCCGGTTGGCACTTTATTAAATGTGAAGTGATTATACATATATATATATATATACACGTACTTATGAGGGCATCTCTATAGGGGGACTTCCCTTCGAGGGTTGTCGTGTAGCGATGTCCGTGTAAGGGGATGGCAAGTGCGGTGAGATGAGTCACGCGTGCGAGGGTCTCCCACTTACACAGTTTTATTAAAACCACCGTGGGTTCCTGGGCGTCCTTTAGAGAATCGAGTGACGGTTGCTGGCTAACCCCGATTAGACGGGTTAGTCCCCCCTTGGTAGGTAAGGTCTTGTGAGGCATGCCACTGGTTGGCTGTTAGGGCGGCCAATTGGTTATTGACTATAGAGTACCATGCCAGCAGGTAGTCTGAACCCGAGTACGTCCAGGGGTTTTCTAGAGATGTTTATGATCGCTCATGGTTATTGCTTATAACTTCTAGTTTACTTTTACGTGAACTTGTTTTCCCTGTTTGTTTACTTACAGTCATCTTTCACAGTTTATAGTGTTAGATTTTAGGAAAAAAAGGTTTTCAAATGAAAATACTTTATTCTCATTGTGTAGGATTTAAAGATGTAACACTTCTTTCCTTTTAGAATGAGTTTAGAACTAATGAAAGGAATCCAATTTTTGGAAAAAGAATAAGTGAAATGTCTTCAGTTTATATTTTCAAGTGAAACATTATGAGAGCTTACATTTATACATTGTAGTTCAATCCTGGATTATGTAGATTATTTATTTACTGGTAGTGCTTTGGGATTTGTTTTGGGGCTCACCTACTGAGTACTTTTGTGCTCATGCCTATCTTTTACCATTTCAGTTGCAGGTTCCTTGTGTTCATATTTTCCTGGCTTGAGTCGTTCAGTGATGGAGCAATGTTGGTTTGTAGTTGGGTGGTGACCCACGAGGTCACATGGAGGTATGTTGGGATTTATTTTTGTTTCTGTCATTAGTGTTTGTCTGTTTTATTTATTTTATTTTCTTTCTTTGATCATGTTTTTCTGGTTTGGGCTGAAATCTTTCCCAACAATTAAAATTTCAATGCCCGGCACTAGTTGCCATCCCGGGGGGATCGGGAACGCCCCTCAAGACTTGCCGTGGATTGGCTCGGGTGACCGGTTCAGGGTCGACCTGGGCTGGTTCGTGACTAAATGGTATCAGAGGAGGTTCTTGTTATTTGGGTTTTCTGGTAGGTGGAGATTAGGACTGTTGGGACTCGAGAGGTAGGTACGGGAAGGACGTCATGAACCCTCACCCGTTCCACACCTCGAGTCGCCAGGGGTAGTCCGAGAATTGTGTCTCTAGCTCTTTCTGGTTTGTCTTGGATTGAGAGACGACAACAGAGGCAAGCCGACGTTACATCATGATTTCACATGGAGTAGTGACCTATGTGGAGTCTGAGTACACGGTTTGGATTCCTCCTAGCGGTCGACGCTGGCTTGGGACATGGCCCACTACCATGTCACCTGGTTGAGCATGACTACTAGTCCCTCACTCCAGTGGTTGATGCAAATTTGGATGCTGCTTTTGTTTTGGTCTGTGTAAGTACGTTGTTGGAAATGAAAAAGGTTTTTGAAAAAAAAATTGTACTGGTTTCTCTTAATGGACATTAAATATATGAAATGGGTTTTAAAACTGAAATCTCTTGATTTGGAAATCTGCTGTTTTCTTGGAGTTGGTTCAGAATGATTTGGGGTGAAACCACGGTTCCTCTTTATGAATGTTTGCACATGTGTGAGAATGCTTGAAAAAAAATGCGTGTTGGTGCGGGTATTACAGGACAGTGGATGAAGATATGTGCAACGGTTCATGAGATTACCTTGGTGTGTATTTGAAATTAAAGGCTTGGCCTTGTTTTCTAAATTTGTTTTAAAGGGGAAACGGTTTTGGAATGTTTTTGGTTTGAAAGTGGATTGGTTTTTGGAAAGTGGTCTTGACAAAGGGTGGTTTTTAAATCTAAAATAGAAAAGGGGATTTTATTTTTGGTTGTGTTTGTATTTGTTTGGTCTTTGTGCTGACTGTTTTTGATCAAGGCGCTTTTATTGATGTTGCTTCAGTTTGATTTTGGTCTTGGCCTTGTGTTTTATATGTCGCTCAGGAAATGCCGCCCAGAAAGGTATCTAAGGATTCGGATAATTCATGCCCAGTTTTTGGTCCTTCTCAAACTTTGCCTATTCTCCATGGTGATCAAGGTCCGTTAGAGGCAGTGAAATGGCTCAAGTAAGAGGAGCGAGTCTTTAGAATGTTGGGAACTTCCGATAATGTTAAGGTTTGTGCAATTATGGAGTTGTTTGAGGGTCCAGCTCTGGACCAGTGGAAGAGGTTTACCCCATCATCAACGCAAGTTGAAATGACATGGGATGTCTTTGAAATCGTTTTCATCCAATGGTTTGTACCTGAGGAAGTGAAGCTAGAGAAAAAGAGGGAGCTTGTGAATATTCAACAGGGCCAACAGACGGTGAAGGCATATGTTGACCATTTCAAGGAACTGATTTCCTTTTCTCCAGAGGTAGCGTCTCATGAGCTCATGAAGGTCTCTCTTTTCACCGGGGGTCTTCGTCCAGAGATAAAGGAGCGAGTCCTCCCTTCTGAAGACCTTTGCTTCGAGAAGCTGGTGGAGGAAGCATTCTTGGCTGAGTTGGTTCCCGGTGTGCAGGTGGTTAATACTTTAGCATCCCCTGTTGTTCGTAAGAGTTCCCCCTCTGGTGAGGAAAAGGCGCCAGAGATACCTATTCCTAAGGAGTTATCCCCTTTGATCTCAGCTTCCAGTTCATCAGATCGTTCGATGGTATGCTGTCAGTGTGGTCGTTTCGGACATTTAAAGCCGTCATGTCGCAACCCTCCGAAGACGTGTCATCGATGCGGTTGTCTGGGTCATCTGGAGAAGTTTTGCAGGAAGCGTCGCTTGAAGAGGACGCTATGATTGGAGAGTGTCAGTACCTGACTGTGAGGCAGGAGATGCTTCAGCCATCAGAGCCCCAGCCACAGGTCTCGGGGTGAAGCTCGCGCACAGTCAGGAGTTCCTAGGGTTGTGAATCCTTGGTCCAGGTTCTATCTTCTGTATTGATGGTGGAGAAATTAATAACCTTTTCATATTTGTTTTCCTCCTATTAAAGTTCCAACAGCATTGTAAATGCGTTTTTTTTTCAATAAAGTGACGATGGAATTGTTCTATGATAATCTAAGCGGACTTGTCGTGTGAATGTAATATTCTGAATCAGGTGTCCTTCCTAAAAGTGTGTTTGAGCCTCGTGTGGGTTGACCTTGTTTTAGTTATGTTGTCAATGTGGTTATGCTTTGTAGACTTCAATGGATCATGTATCCAATTTGATGTTGGTAAGATATTTTTCGGTGGGTTCTCCCAGGTGTTGAAGTTGTTCACTCTAGTCGTGGGTTCAATGTTTCGATGGAGGTGTAAATCTGATCGTGTTATAGGAGTCGGTTTGGATCGGTTATGAGTTCCCATGATGGACCCTCCTCAGTGTGGTAGTATGTTTTGGGTGATAAATTTTCGAACTAGTTGAGTTCTTGTGGTGGGGAGAACCCCTTCATGTTCTCCCCTCAACCTAGGACTTCAGTTTTCTCTTGGATGGGTCAGGTGTGACCTGTGTGGAGTAAGGTTATCTCGAGATTCTCAGTTTTCTTCGGTTCCTTTAGTTCCGTTTGGGCATAGACCGGAATCTTGATTGACCTTTGTCTTGGTGACTTTATGGGGGTAGAAATTGTCTGTGGTAGGGAGACTTGTCACACCCCGACCGCAGATGTCCTTATTTTTTTTCTTTTTCTTTCTTTTTTTTCTTTTTTCTTGGTCCCGATTTAAAATTTTCAATGTTTAGTTGTGTTGGCGGTTTCACGCCAGTGCGCGGTCATCACATCGTTAGTGGTGACCGTGCGCTTGTCCCGAGTGACTATGTGTTCGCCCGGCGTTCAAATTTTAGAATTTTATGTGGTCATTTTACTATTTATATTATTATTATATTATTATTATTATTATAAAGTTTTAATATTATTATTATTTTTATTTTTATAAAGTTTTATTATAATCTTTATAAAGTTTATTATTATTATTATAAAGTATTAATATTATTATTATTATAACGTTTTATTATTATTATTATCATTATTTTATCATTATTTATATTTTGTTGTATCATTATTGTTATTATTATTATTATAATTATTATTATTATCATATATATATATATATATATATGTAAAACCGAAACCCTAATCCCCCTAACCTACCCAGCCGCCACCCTCTCCCCTCTCCCCTCTCTCTCTCCCCCGTTTTTCTCCCCCCCCCCCCTTTTTCAGGTTTGGCCGGCCCGCGGCCCCTCTGGCGCACTCCCCTCCAGCCCGCCGTCGTCTGGCCTCCACTCACCCCAGCTCCGCGTGGCTCCCTGCAGCGCCCGCAACCCCCGCTAGGCCCAGCCAGCGCCCTCGGCCTGCACCCCGCTGTTCCCGCCCTCCGGGCAGCAACCGGCTCCGCCCCACTCAGCCCTCACGTCCGGCACTCCGCCTCACTGCACCCGCACCAGCTGCTCTGTCCCGGTCTGGCGACCTCGCCTGCCACCGGCTTCCCGACCTCCAGTGACTCCCCTGTCCCCCCTCACCCAGGTGGTGCTGCCTGCGCGACCCCCCTGTCCGGCCTACGCCCCAGCACACAGCCCAGCTCCGCCTCCGCCGCGCCGGCCCATGCCGTCACTGATCCCGACCCCTGCCCCATCGCCTCGCCGCACCGGCCACCCTGGCTGCCAGCCCGTACCCTCCCCTGCACCTCCCTGGCCGACTCCCGTCCAGCTCTCGCTCTGCCCAGTGCCCTCCACCGCACGCGGCTCGCCGCACCAAGCCCGCACCCGGCCTCCCTCCATCGCAGCGCCCTCCCTCTCCAACCTGGCCCTCCAGCAACACCGTGTCAGTGGCCCGCCTCTGCGCCCTGCCACCTCCACCAGTCTGGCCAACCCGTCACCGGCGCACCCTCCTTCCGAACCGCCGCACCACGCCTCCGGCCTCCCAACACCCCCGTCCGGCCCCTCCTGCGCACTCCCCTCCAGCCCGCCGCCGTCCGGGTTCCCGCCGCTCTCCGGGCTCCCTCTGCCGATGTTGTTATTATTATTAATGCATTATTATTATTAATATTATTATCATGTTAATATTATTAAGTTATTATTTTTATTACTATTGTTATGTTATTGTCATTATTATTATGATTATGCTATTATTATTGTTATTATATTATTATTGTTATCATTATTATATTATGGGTATGCTATTATTATTATTATTATTATATTATTATTATTATTATTCTATTATGATATTATTATTGTTATGTTATTATTATTGTTGAACCTGTTTAACGGACTTTTGTTTTAGGACCTGTTTGACAGTGCAATACGGTGCAACCATTACGCAACAAGAGTTTTGCACCGTGTCGTTTTTCGTTCCGATTCGAGGTTGGTATCCCTTTGAACTCGCCTTTAAATTAAGAATTTATTTATTCCTTGTCTTTTTATTGAATTTCAGTAAATTAAAATGTAATATTAAGTAGTTCTTATAGTTTAGTGATCTGCTGATAATGCAAGCTGTTTAATTCTAGCGTTTCATTGAAAGTGTTTTTCTTGGATTTAATTGTGTGCTTCCATGGTAGTATTGCTGAATGGTTCTTCCTGAATAATGAAAGTCATGTTGAATTGTGTTTTGAAATGTTGTTGGCGTGTGTAAATTAGTGGATGTATTGTTGATGGAAAAGGTGTTTCTTAGAACCTGGATTAGAGAAAATGATTGTATGACCTTTAAAATTGATTTTGGAAACATAAAGTTTGGTTCTTGGTTGAAAAAAAATGTTTTCCTTTGTCGAGTGAACAAAAGTTTGGATTTCATATGAGAAATGGTGTTCCTTCAAAAAGTGATTAAAGACCCGTTTGGATCTTGATAAAATTGGGGTGTGTTTGGATATTGGAAAATGATTCTACTTGTGAAACCAGTGTGTTTTAGGTTTAATATACTGATTTAAGTTTCTTAAATAATGTTCTAAGTGTGTTTCTGGTTTTCAATGAAATGGCGTGTGTCATATCCCTTTAGAAATGCTATAGTATTAAATGGTTAAAATGTAAATGATATGACAGCCCGGTTGGCACTTTATTAAAGGTGAAGTGATTATACATATATATATATATACACGTACTTATGAGGGAATCTCTATAGGGGGACTTCCCTTCGAGGGTTGTCGTGTAGCGATGCCCGTGTAAGGGGATGGCAAGTGCGGTGAGATGAGTCACGCGTGCGAGGGTCTCCCACTTACACAGTGTTATTAAAACCATCGTGGATTCCTGGGCGTCCTTTAGAGAATCGAGTGACAGTTGTTGGCTAACCCCGATTAGACGGGTTAGTCCCCCCTTGGTAGGTAAGGCCTTGTGGGGCATGCCACTAGTTGGCTGTTAGGGCGGCCAGATGGTTATTGACTATAGAGTACCATGCCAGCAGGTAGTCTGAACCCAAGTACGTCCAGGGGTTTTCTAGGGATGTTTAGGATTGCCCATGGTTATTGATTATAACTTCTAGTTTACTTTTACTTGCACTTGTTTTCCCTGTTTGTTTACTTACAGTCATCTTTCACATCTTATACTGTTATATTTTAGGAATAAAAGGTTTTCAAATGAAAATACTTTATTCTCTTTGTGTAAGATTTAAAGATATAACACTTCTTTCCTTTTAGAATGAGTTTAGAACTAATGAAAGGAATCCAATTTTTGGGAAAAGAATAAGTGAAATGTCTCGTGTTTTGATTTTCAAGTGAAACATTATGAGTGCTTACTTTTATACATTGTAGTTCAAACCTGGATTATGTAAATTCTTTATTTACTGGCAGTGCTTTGGGATTTTTTGTGGGGCTCACCTACTGAGTACTTTTGTGGTCACTCCTATATTTTACCATTTTAGTTGCAGGTTCCTTGTGTTCAGGTTTTCTTGGCTTGAGTCGCTCAGTGATGGAGCAACGTCGGTTTGTAGTTGGGTGGTGACCCGCGAGGTCACATGGAGGTATGTTGGGAAGTAGTTTTGTTTATGTCATTAGTGTTTGTCTGTTTTATTTAGTTTATATTCTTTCTTTGATCCTGTTTTTCTGGTTTGGGCTGAAATCATTCCCAACAATTAAAATTTCAATGCCCGACACTAGTTGTCATCCTGGGGGGAACGGGAACGCCCCTCAGGACATGCCGCGGACCGGCTCAGGTGACCGGTTCAGGGTCGACCTGGGCTGGTTCATGACAAAATGGTATCAGAGGAGGTTCTTGTTATTTTGGTTGTCTGGTAGGTGGATATTAGGACTGTCGGGACTCGAGTGGTAGGTACGGGAATAATGTCATGAACCCTCGCCCATTCCGCACCTCGAGTCGCCAGGGGTAGTCCGGGAATTGTGTCTCTATCTCTTTCTGGTTTGTTTTGGATTGAGAGATGACAACGGAGGCAAGCTGACGTTACATCGTGATTTCACATGGAGTAGTGACCTATGTGGAGTCTGAGTACACGGTTTGGATTCCTCCTAGGGGTCGACGCTGGCTTGGGACATGGCCCACTACCATGTCGCCAGGTTGAGCGTGACTACTAGTCCCTCACTCCAGTGGTTGATGCAAATTTGGAAGCTGTTTTTGTTTTGGTCTGTGTAAGTACGTTGTTGGAAATGAAAAAGGTTTTTGAAAAAGATATTGGACTGGTTTATTTTAAAGGACTTTAAATATATGAAATGGGTTTTAAAACTGAAATCTCTTGATTTGGAAATCTGTTGTTTTCTTGGAGTTGGTTCAGAATGATTTGGGGTGAAACTGAGGTTCCTCTTTATGAACGTTTTCACATGTGTGAGAATGCATGAAAAAAAAATGTGTGTTGGTGCGGGTATTACTAGACAGTGGATGAAGACATGTGCAACGGTTCATGAGATTACCTGGGTGTGTATTTGAAATTAAAGGCTTGGCCTTGTTTTCTAAATTGGTTTTAAAGGGGAAACGGTTTTGGAAAGTTTTTGGTTTGAAAGTGGATTGGTTTTTGGAAAGTGGTCTTGACAAAGGGTGGTTTTTAAATTTAAAATAGAAAAGGGGATTTTATTTTGAGTTGTGTTTGTATTTTTTTGGTCTTTGTGCTGACTGTTTTTGATGAAGGCGCTTTTATTGATGTTGCTTCGGTTTGATTTTGGTCTTGGCCTTGTGTTTTATATATCGCTAAGGAAATGCCGCCCAGAAAGGTCTCTAAGGATTCAGATAAGTCATGCCCAGTTTTTTGTCCTTCTCAAACTTTGCCTATTCTCCATGGTGATCAAGGTCCGTTAGAGGCAATGAAATGGCTCGAGGAAGTGGAGCGTGTCTTTAGAATGATGGGAACTTCCGATAATGTTAAGGTTAGTGAAATTATGGAGTGGTTTGAGGGTCCAGCTCTGGACCAGTGAAAGAGGGGAACCCCATCATCAACGCAAGATAAAATGACATGGGATGTCTTTAAAATCGTTTTCATCCAATGGTTTGTACCTGAGGAAGTGGATCTGGAGAAAAAGAGGGAGCTTGTGCATATTCAATAAGGCCAACGGACGGTGAAGGAATATATTGACCATTTCAAGGAACTGATTTCATTTTCTCCAGAGGTAGCGTCGCATGAGCTCATGAAGGTCTCTCTTTTCACCGGGGGTCTTTGTCCAGAGATCAAGGAGAGGGTCCTCCCTTCTGAAGACCTTTGTTTCGAGAAGCTGGTGGAGGAAGAATTCTTGGCTGAGTTGGTTCCCGGTGTGCGGGTGGTTAATACTTCAGCGTCCCCTGTTGTTCGTAAGAGTTCCCCCTCTGGTGAGGAAAAGACGCCAGAGATACCTTTTCCTAAGGAGTTATCCCCTTTGGTCTCAGCTTCCAGTTCATCAGATCGTTCGATCGTATGCATCAGTGTGGTTGTTTCGGGCATTTAAAGTCGTCATGTCGCAACCCTACGAAGACGTGTCATCGATGCGGTTGTCTGGTCATCTGGAGAAGTTTTGCAGGAAGCGTCGCTTGAAGAAGACGTTGTGATTGGAGAGTGTCAGTACCTGACTGTGAGGCAGGAGATGCTTCAGCCATCAGAGCCCCAGCCACAGGTCTCGGGGTGAAGCTCGCGCATAGTCAGGAGTTCCCAGGGTTGTGAAGCCTTGGTCCAGGTTCTGTCTTCTGTTTTGATGGTGGAGTAATTAATAACCTTTTCATATTTGTTTTCCTGCTATTAAAGTTCCAAAAGCATTGTAAATGCGTTATTTTTCTATAAAGTGACGATGGACTTGTTCTATGAAAATCTAAGCAGACTTGTCGTGTGAATGTAATATTCTGAATCGGGTGTCCTTCCTAAAAGTGTGTTTGACCCTCGTGTGGGTTGACCTCGTTTTATTTATGTTTTCAATGTGGTTATGTTTTGTGGACTTCAATGGATCATGTCTCCAATTTGATGTTGGTTAAATATTTTTCTGTGGGTTCTCCCTAGTGTTGAAGTTGTTGACTCTAGTCGTGGGTCCAATGTTTCGACGGAGGTGTAAATCTGATCGTGTTATAGGAGTTGTCTTGGATCAGTTATGAGTTCCCACGCTGGACCCTCCTCAGTGTGGTAGTATGTTTTGGGTGATAAATTTTCGAACTAGTTGAGTTCTTGTGGTGGGGAGAACCCCTTCGTGTTCTCCCCTCAACCTCGGACTTCAGTTTTCTCTTGGATGGGTCGGGTGTGACTTGTGTGGAGTAAGGTTATCCCGAGATTATCAGTTTTCTTCGGTTCCTTTAGTTCCGTTTGGGCATAGACCTGAATCTTGATTGACTTTTGGCTTGGTGACTTTAAGGGGGCAGAAAGTGTCTGTGGTGGGGAGAATTTTCACACCCCGACCGCAGATGTCCTTATTTTTTTTCTTTCTTTTTTTCTTCTTTCTTGGTCATGGTTTAAAATTTTCGAAGTTTAGTTGTGTTGCTGGTTTTGCGCCAGTACGCGGTCATCGCATCATTAGCGGTGACCGTGCGCTTGTCCCGGCTGACTATGTGTTCACCCGGCGTTCAAATTTTAGAATTTTATCTGGTCATTTTACTATTTATATTATTATTATATTATTATTATTATTATTATAAAGTTTTAATATTATTATTATTATTATTATTATTATGTTTTATTATTATCTTTGTAATGTTTATTATTATTATTATAATTTTTTAATATTATTATTATTATAACGTTTTATTATTATTATTATTATTATTATTATTATATCATTATTTATATTTTGTTGTATAATTATTGTTATTATTATTATTATTATTATTATCATATATATATATATATATATGTAAAACTGAAACCCTAGTCCCCCCTAACCTACCCAGCCGCCATCCTCTCCCCTCTCCCCTCTCTCTCTCGCCCGTTTTTCTCCCCCCCCCCCTTTTTCTGGTTTGGCCGGCCGGCGGCCCCTCCGGCGCGCTCCCCTCCAGCCCGCCGTCGTCCGGCCTCCGCTCACCCCAGCTCTGCACGGCTCCCTGCAGCGCCTGCAACCCCCGCCAGGCCCGGCCAGCGCCCTCGGCCTACACCTCGCTGTTCCCGCCCTCCGAGCAGCAACCGGCTCCGCCTCGCTCTGCCCTCACGTTCGGCGCTCTGCCTCGCCGCACGCGCACCAGCCGCTCTGTCCCGGTCCGGCGACCTCCCCTTCTTCCGGCTTCCCGACCTCCGGTGACTCCCCTGTCCCCCCTCGTTCAGGTGGTGTTGCCCTCGCGACCCCCCTGTCTGGCCTCCGCCCCAGCGCACAGCCCAACTCTGCCTCCGCTGCGCCGGCCCACACCGTCGCCGATCCCGACCCCTGACCCGTCGCCTCGTCGCACCGGCTGCCGGCCCGCACCCTCCCCTACACCTCCCTGGCCGACTCCTGTCTAGCTCCCGCTCTGCCCGACGCCCTCCACAGTGCGCGGCTCACCGCACCAAGCCCGCAGCCGGCCTCCCTCCGTCGCTGCGCCCTCCCTCTCCATCCCGACCATCCGGCACCGCCCTTTCGGTGGCTCGCCTCTGCGCCGTGCCGCCTCCACTAGTCTGGCCACCCCGTCGCCGGCGCACCCTCCTGCCGAACCACCACGCCACACCTCCGGCCTCCCGACACCCCCGTCCGGCCCCTCCTGCGCACTCCCCTCCAGCCCACCGTCGTCCGAGTTCCCGCCGTCGTCCGGGCTCCCTCCACTGCCTCCGGCATCCGCAACCTCACCCCCCTGTCTGACACCCCCGCTTCGGCCCGTTCTCCCCACTCGGCCGCCCCTGTAAGTTGGAGGCTTGGTTTTATTTTGTTATTATATTATTATTATATTTGAGTTATTATTATTACGTTAGCATTTTTATTTTTAATATGTTAATATCTTTAATATTATTATATTATTATTATGCTTATTATATTATTATTGTTATTATTATTATTATATTATGTTATTATTATTATATTATGATTACTATTGTTATTAATGTATTATTAATATTATTATTATTATTATAATGTTTTTATTATTATTACTACATTTTTATTATTAGTATTATCATGTTAATATTATTAAGTTATTATTTTTATTACTATTGTTATGTTATTGTCATTATTATTATGATTATGCTGTTATTATTGTTATTATATTATTATTGTTATCATTATTATATTATGGGTATGATATTATTATTATTATTATTATTATATTATTATTATTATTATTATATTATTATGATATTATTATTGTTAAGTTATTATTATTGTTGAACCTGTTTAACGGTCTTTTGTTTTAGGACCTGTTTGATGGCGCAATACGGTGCGACCATTACGCAACGGGAGTTTTGCGCTGTGTCATTTTTCATTCCGATTCGAGGTAGGTCTCCCTTTTCACTCGACTTTAAATTAAGAATTTATTTATTCCTTGTCTTTTTATTGAATTTCAGTAAATTTAAAAGTAATATTAAGTAGTTTTTATAGTATGGTGATCTGCTGATAATGCAAGCTGTTTGATTCTAGCGTTTCATTGAAAGTGTTTTTCTTGGATTTAATTGTGTGCTTCCATGGTAGTATTGTTGAATGATTCTTCCTGAATAATGAAAGTCATGTTGAATTGTGTTTTGAAATGTTTTTGGCGTGTGTAAATTGGTGGATGTATTGTTAATGGAAAAGGTGTTTCTTAGAACCTGGATTAGAGAAAATGACTGTATGACCTTTAAACTTGATTTTGGAAACTTAAAGTTTGGTTCTTGGTTGAATTTTTTTTCCTTTTTCGCATGAACAAAAGTTTGGATTTCATTTGAGAAATGGTGTTCCTTCAAAAAGTGATTAAAAGCCCGTTTGGCTCTTGATAAAAGTGGGGTGCGTTTGGATATTGGAAAATGATTCTACTTGTGAAACCAGTATGTTACCGGTTTAATATGATGATTTGAGTTTCTTAAAAAAAGTTCCAAGTGTGTTTCTGGTTTTCAATGAAATGACGTGTGTCATATCCCTTTAGAAATGCTATAGTATTAAATGTTTAAAATGTAAATGATATGACGGCCCGGTTGAAACTTTATTAAATGTGAAATGATTATACCTATATATATATACACGTACTTATGAGGGAATCTCTACAGGGGGACTTCCCTTTGAGGGTTGTCGTGTAGTGATGTCCGTGTAAGGGGCTGGAAAGTGCGGTGAGATGAGTCACGCGTGCGAGGGTCTCCCACTTACACGGTGTTATTAAAACCACCGTGGGTTCCTGGGCGTCCTTTAGAGAATCAAGTGACGGTTGATGGCTAACCCCGATTAGACGGGTTAGTCCCCCCTTGGTAGGTAAGGCCTTGTGGGGCGTGCCACTGGTTGGTTGTTAGGGCGGCCAGTTGGTTATTGACTATAGAGTACCATGCTGGTAGGTAGTCTAAACCCGAGTACGTCCAGGAGTTTTCTAGGGATGTTTAGGATCACCCATGGTTATTTCTTATAACTTCTAGTTTACTTTTACTTGCACTTGTTTTCCCTGATTTTTTACTTACAGTCATCTTTCACAGCTTATACTGTTAGATTTTAGGAAAAAATGGTTTTCAAATGAAAATACTTTATTCTCTTTTTGTAAGATTTAAAGATGTAACACTTGTTTCCTTTTATAATGAGTTTAGAACTAATGAAAGGAATCCAATTTTTGGAAAAGAATAAGTGAAATGCCTCGTTTTTTGATTTTCAAGTGAAAAATTATGAGAGCTTACTTTTATACATTGTAGTTCAAACCTGGATTATGTAGATTCTTTATTTACTGGAAGTGCTTTGGGATTTTTTGTGGGACTCACCTACTGAGTACTTTTGTGCTCACACCTATCTTTTACTATTTCAGTTGCAGGTTCCTTGTGTTTAGGTTTTCCTGGCTTGAGTCGCTCAGTGATGGAGCAACATTGGTTTGTAGTTGGGTGGTGACCCGCGAGGTCACATGGAGGAATGTTGGGATGTAGTTTTGTTTATGTCGTTAGTGTTTGTCTGTTTTATTTAGTTTATATTCTTTCTTTGATCCTGTTTTTCTGGTTTGGGCTGAAATCATTCCCAATGATTAAAATTTCAATGCCCGGCACTAGTTGGCATCCCGGGGGGATCGGGAACGCCCATCGGGACTTGCCGCGGACCGGCTCGGGTGACCGGTTCAGGGTCGACCTGGGCTGGTTCGTGACACCTTTTTCATGATTTGTAAAGAAAATGTGTATTTCCTGTTCATATCCCCCATGAGTGTCAAACCGGGTGCGCCATAAGTCCCATTATCATGTATCATATTAACCTGGGTCAGGATTGGAAAAACATGCCAATGTTAGTACTTCTACGTATGTATGTTCTAGAACCATGTCCTCCTGTAGTATCTCCATAGTGATGTATTTATAATAATACCCACATAATTTTTACTTTACCAAAATTCTAGGGTGTTCTTCTTTTATTATCCTTAAATTCTACCTTAGGTTTATGTTCTCTAATCTATGTTTTCCTAAATCCAGTTCCCAAGATTGATACTAAACTTCCATTGATACCAAATATAGTGAACCAACACACGAATCATGGTGTTGGTGTCTACTATCATCAAATTAGCATGATTACAAGGAATCAAATCCCAAAGGATCAAGAGTTTAGTAGTCTTGGTAAATTAGATACATACATAAGTCTTTCATTAATAATTAATACATTTATTGAAACATAATTTTTTTATAAATTAATAAATAACTTAGAGATTAACTTTATTCTATCTAGTGTATCCTTGAATATATTTCTTAGTGCAATTTATATAATCATAGGAAAAACATAATAAGGGTGATCTCAAATGCTCGGTAAGGGTAATTATAGCGGAAGCACTAATTAATTAGTGAGAATAAAAATTATGGAATGGTGAAAAATATAACACACATACCATATAATCAACAACCTAAGAAGGAATTGATGAAACAATATGGAGATTTAATAAATATAATCACATTCTATTCAAGTAACTTGATAAGGAAAAATAAATATGGAGGTAAGAAACTGAAAAAAAATTCCATTAAATCAATAAACTGATAATGAAATGCAGGAATAGATTTTATCATGTGAAAATATCCTGGAAAATAAATAACTAATTAAAATAAAGGAAATAATTAATTATTGGTTGTCATGTCTTAGGTACATGAAAACCTTTATTATCAAGATCCATCCTCAAGATAGTTTAAAACTATGTATATAACCCCATTAATATTGTGCAAATTATTTGTTTCATTACAACATATTGATGCATTGAGGAGCTGTATAAATTCTAGGATCCACACTTCATTGAATGTCCAAATAAATATTCATAGAAAATAATCGATTTAATCGGTATAAAACATGCCTAATAAAATATCTGTATTGAATGAAAGATATGAATTTTCAATAATTCCCCATTTAATCAAAAAACTGTCAAAGTAAACACCATTTGTAAAATAATATATTATTTAGGAAATAAGAATATCCATTTTATAAAAATATGTATATTCAAGGATATTTCTAATGAAAATTTTTTATGATAAAGTTATTTTTTTCAATATAAATTTAACAATAAAAAAACTATGTTTTTAAAGATAATCATTAAGAACATTTTTTAGAAAAATAATACTAAAACATTCCAAAGTGTGCCATACAACTTTGAAACATTTAAAATAATAATAAAAATGAATAAATAAAATAAAACTTAAAATATCATGACAATAACTAGATTCATGATATTATGTGTCAAATGATATTATAAACACTAGATAAAAGTGAATTGTTGTATAAAAATAAATAAATCTCAATGTAATGTAAATTAAGATAAATTCTATTACCATGTGTTTCCTTTGGGTTGAACGTCCTTTAACTTTATTTATAATAAAATTATATTAATTATCTACTTTCTTCATAAACTTTTTCATATTTACCATTTACTTTTATTTCACTTAATATTATGTTTTATACAACTAATCAATCAATTAATTTTATGTTGATTGTTTTGACCAAATTTGGTTTGTATGTTAACATCAAATTTTGTAGGTCAACTATGTTCAAAGGTGTCATTATATAACATCTCGAGAATAATAATAATGACATAATTATTACATTTATACATAAATTATAATTCTAAAACCAATAATTAAATATATATATATATAATGAACTACTGTTACAGTCATGAAGATTGTAGGTCATACGTACGTATGAGTAACGTTCCCATTTTTCAATGATCATTATGGAAAGAAGGTAAGTGACATAAATCTTTAGAGAATTATCATTATATCATTGATACCATATTATTTAATATTATTCAATTATATATAATTATTATGATGTAAAAGTAATTACATCGTGTCGAGGAGGTGGTAGTCCACACATCCACGAACGACGCTATCAATTTTTCAGTGTGTGGAAGTATAATAAGGAAAATAGTATATATAATATTTACATAAATTTAAATATGTAATTAATATTATATAGTTTTTTTCTGTCACTTGTTTTTAATTAAAACCATACTTTATATGTTCCATGTATATTGTGAACGAATCACATCACTTTGAGGGGTGGTAGTCCACACTGACATAAATGATGTTATCGTATTTACACAAAATGGAAAGTATAAATATATGTGTTGTAAATATTTAAATAAGTGTAAATATATAATTAATATCATAGATAACATATACAAACATATTTTACATCATAATGGCTATCATGAGAGGTGGTAAATGAAAAACGAACAATCATCGTTTCATGAGGCAATTGTTCGTCGTACACAAAAACAGTATGTTTGTTACCCATTAGATAGAAGTGTGTGTAAGTGTTTCTCAAAAAATTAATATAAAAACAAATATGTATATTTAGGATAATTTTTTTTATATTAACCAGTAATAAGAATATTTTAGGTAGTGTAAAAGTAAATTAAAGAAATGATATTGTTGGAAAGTGTTACCTAAAATATAGGATAAATCCTTTTTTTATACCTGATGGATTCCTTGGAAGGATTTATGACCAAAGAGTGGATTAAAGGTAGAGAGTGGGGATTTTTGTAAGATATTTTGGAATATATTTTCCTAAAATAAGTGGTTTTATAGACGTGAATAATTGGGAGATGTGGTGTCCATTTATAGTGGTGGAGTGTCACTCTTGTAATATTTTGAAAAATGAATTCTTCACACATTCTTCATGTTGAAAGTGGATCCAATAATGGTCCAATTTAGATCCAAGGGATGATATGTTCGAAATATATCCATAAAATATCTTTTGAATAATTTTATAGGTTTTTTTGTGACTTATGGTTAAGGTTTAGTCCCTCATTAATCTTAATTTAATCTTAATCATTGTAATTAATTTTGATCAATTTCACTAATATTTTTGGTCAAAAACTTATTTGGTATTAAGATAAACTATAAATTATTTCAATTCCAAATATTGAATCCAATTTTCCTAATAAAATCATATAATTGGAATAAATTGATTTAAATTTAATCCTGCAGGCGGGATGGAAATGCATGTTTTTAAAGTAAATAATTTTTGAAAGTTTTCCATGTTTTTATAGTCAATTTAAAATTGAAAATGTTTCCAATTACATAAATTTTATTTATTGATAATAATATTATGTAAATAAACATTAAAAATAATTAAAATTTTAATTTATACCTATAAATAAATTAGATGAAAAAACATTTTGGGACTAAACTTTAGTATTTTTAACTACTCATTAAAAAATGATATGTTTCTGAAAAATATCAAAAATCCACCCTAACCTAATTTTTATGTTTTTATTTCAAATATAAAGTTTATTTTTATATATAAAATCATATAAATTATCAAAATTATTGTTTAAAAAATGTTCTCCATTAAAAGGTAGAAAATTTCCTTTATAAAAATATAGGTTTTCATGTGTGAAATTAGGTTTGTTCATATATTTTGCCTATAAAACATAATGGATGAATATCAAATATAGTTTATTGAGTATATAAAATATATTTTTCATTAAAATCATTAACAAATTGTAATTAATTATGTTTCTAAAGAAAAAATCCCCTTATAAGGATAAAAATACTAATATTTTCTTCTATATCCGATTGGTTATTATTTACATTTCCCATTAATTGGTTACCAGTGAATTAATTTTATCTTTATTTAAACCATAAATCTTTATAATTTAGTGAATAATATTAATAACCTATAACATAATGTCTTGGTTATATCATATTATATTAAATAATAGTATTTTAATAATACATTGTTATTTGGTGTAACTTGGTCTTACCTGTAATTCCAACTATTGAGGAAGGTCACTATAATGTGTAATGTAATCTAACTCAGTGTTGTTTGCATTACAAGATATATAATATATTATATTTATTTAATGTTGTAATTTATTGAGTTAATATATTTCCTTTTTGCAGTTGGTGTTGTGTTTCATAAACACTATTGAATACAATGTTGTACTCTTGAATTTCAGGGTGTTACACTCTTTATATGTGATGTATTAATATAAAATATTTCCTAAATCCTGTAATTATCACAAGATAAGAATCACTTTTCAGAGTTAAGGAAGATATGTTTTGTGGCCATGTAATATTGACCTAGATGATCATTGGGGGTTATATGTGATTAAGGAAATAATTTTCATGATAGTGTAAGATTAAATAATAACACTATATGTGATCACACCAGAATAAATTATTCACAACATAATAATGAACCCTTTGTAATGTTAGAGAAAATATTATTCCATATAATATTAGTTCCATTATCTGTTAATACTAAGTCCTTTTCTAGGTCAGGTGAAATTTTTCATTGTAGGGTGTCGTTTTCAGGTCTAAATTTGATTTCTTATTTGACCACATGACCTATTTGCGGAGAACATCCACCAATTATGAGGAACTGGATATTAGACATGACTAAAAAACCCCAATAGACACTTAAATAATAGAAATACATTTTACCCTATCAAAAATATCAATAAATTTCATAATGTGTGTGGAGATATTCCATATGAAAAAAAATTAGTATTCATGTATTTAATAAATAAAACGCATAACTTCTAAATTGAAGATAGATAATGGTAAAAACTATTATATAGATTCATTGTTAAATTTATATGATATCTTAGCCCTATGAGACGGGATAGTGTTTCAGTTAGGGGAATTATTTTCCAATTTATTCTCTATGAATTTTTATAGTATGATCAATTCAAATATTATAGCTCACACCCTTACCTATATGGAATAGATTAAAATGAACTAAAATTCAAACAAGGGTTTACAAGGTCTTACCCAATGTGGTTACCTACTCTCTGTTGTGTTTAGACTGAGTTTTAGCCACATTTTTTTCGTTATATAATGCAATTGGTTACAATAAGATATATACTGGAAATAATCTACTATCTAGTAATAGATTCTACAGTCTCTCGAATGTATTTTTTATACTGTATACTGATAGTTTACAAGAGATTATTCAAAACACTCTTTATATGATTATTTTTATATACTATATATTACTACCTCCAAATAATAATATTTTATTCCTCAATGATATTCTTCAGCAACAAGTTGGTAGTCTACTAGAGTGAATTTATATTAGTCTCTTCAAGTAAACAAAATTTCAGATCTTATATAGAATCTAGGTGATGGACTTACTCAAAACATTTTATTTCCCATTCTATTTATTCAATTTTAATCTCCTTCATTGAAACATAGTTTCTTCTCTCTTAAATGTCTGAAGTATTCCTCTCACTTTCTCCTGACTCAAAAAAATATAATTTTGTTCTAAAACACTATGTTAGGTTATATTCTCCAATATCATTACACTATTCTTTATTACTTCACATTATATATTTTTAATTTGATCATGAAATAATATATAATTCTAAATTATGTAATTCCAATAAAATTTCCTCAATTAATCTTTTTCACATTATTCCCCATGAACTTCTCCCACTTAACTTCTAAAGTAGTTTTTCCACCCACAATCCTATACTTCATTTCCATGAAACCAAAGGTAGGTTAATCCATAGTGGAATGAATGTTCGCATGCAAAAAAAATATTTTAATGAAACCTATTCTTCTCAATGAGAATTTATTCTCAATATTATCGTGAAAAAATATATTCATGATGTGTTATGTCATATCACATTGTGATTTTCCCCATATTACTCCTATGTGATCCCCCATAACTTCAACCATGGAATGTATGTGTTTCACCATTTCATATAGATAAATTTTTCAAAGGAAAAAACGTTATCCCTTAGAATATCCTTTATCAATATCCCTATTTATAATAACCATTACAAGAACTTCTTATCCACATAGTTTATGTATCTCAAGTTGCAGTACCATATTTGGTAGGTATCACATTCTCAACTTATTTATCTATTGAGATCTTATTCCCCATTAATTGAATAACACCTTATCAATATTCATATTTAACCCCAACTCCCCCTTTAATAATTGTGGTATTTAATTCAAGTAATAACTACAAAAATATCAATAATAATAAATTCCACCAATATCTTTTGGAAATTCCTTATATTTTCAAATTTGGATAACATTCAGTTCTCTGATGAATGAATCTTACATATGAGTCAAATGACTCTTAAATATCAAAATATACCACTTTAATTTTTTGATATTAACTTCACTCAATCAAGATGTAACTCTTATGTATATAATCTATTTTATAATTTTCAATTAACAATTATAGCTGAATTTAAAATAAGAATCATAAATAAACATATACATAAAGTAAAAATCAAGACTTTTCCACTTATTTTATGTTCACAAATAGTTAGTATTACATATCATAAGGTGAACACTTAGGTAAAATGGAAATTTTCTAGTTCACGCTCTAGATAATATTTACATATTTCTCTTAGATTCCAATATATAATATGCAACATTAATGATTTCTCCAAAATCTGTCACTTATATAACTACATAAAAATTACATTAGAATGAGATTAATCCACATAAATATCATATCAAATGAATTTAAATTCATTTAAAAATCTATAATATTGTTTATAATTCTTATTAATTAATTCAAAAATATTTTTAGTATATTAAAACTCAATATTATGAATTCCAATTAAAGATTCCACCACTACAACTAACTTCTAAATTCATAGCTCATATTTCCTTCAATAGTGGTGTATAATTATTCATTTTTACATATATCACTACGAATATCTCTTCATTTTTTCCTTAAAAATCATCCAAGTATGTTGAAATACAAATAAGAACATCTTTAAATAACACAATAAATAGAAAAAATAACTCTCTTGGTATATATTTTATCACAACTCTTCAAGTTATTTAGTTAATAGATCTTCTAAAAAATTGAATTCATATTAGAGATAGTGATTTATAATTGCACAATTATGGTAATTTATTTTCATTAATATCAACTTAGAAATAATAAGATGTAAATGTTTTTATCTACTTTAACAGTTTATGTTTTAATTCTATGAAGTTACAACTGATTCAATTCTTTATTCTTTACCATTTATTTATGATTAGTGTAACTTAAGTAAATTAAATTACCAAAATATAAATAATAATTTCTCTTCATAATCAATGGAAAAAACACATATACTTAATATTTAATCTCTTTTATAAATGTCAATCATATCATTAATATACCTTTTTAATGGAAAATATTATCAATTATGGGAAGCTTCAATTTCTTCATAAAATAGTCTATTCATCACTACCCAAATTCAGAACATATTTAAATTTAATATAACTCTTCATCTCAATTCACTTACATTATCAAATCTCTAATTTTTTACTTTTCTTTAATACACATTTCAATTCAAAATTAAAATTTATTCTCCCACTTATTAGCAAAAAAATAAAAAATGTATAAGCACAAGGGAAGGCTTCTCTAATATCATACTTCTTTCACAATTGAAAATTTTAATATTCTTCCCTATATTTACATGATTATTTATAAAAATATCTAAATACACTTGAGATATGGTTAATATCAAATTTAACATAGCAATGATCCATTAATTTATCAACTTTATGTCTTTGTTTCCTATCATAGTTTATAAAGAAAAACTTATTACACTAGACATCATATATATCTATAAAACTATCAATCATGTGATACCAACTTATTTATCCTTCTTATGGGTTTTTTGATTTTTTAAAAAAACAAACAACATAAATCATCATTAATATAAAAATTAATAACATTCAAGTGAAATAATTTATCTCCCTATTTAAAACAAAACATATTTTCTATTTCATATCAAAAACAATATAATCAACACAAAAATGCTAATGTGTGATTATCATACCTCACTTTTAGATTTTATTTTATTTTTTTCATATTCACATAGAAAAATAACAATAGGATAGATATTCTAATTCTTATCTCCCCCAAGGGATGTAATTCAATTCTATTTAACATGATTGATCTTCTTCAAATTGAACTACATGATACCTGTGATATAACAAGAAATGTTTCATGAAGTAATAAATAACTTCATTATATAAAACACTTATATATACACAATGATTACAAAAATCATCAGGTTCTCTTCCTTAATTCATCACCATCAATTCCCAACACATAAACATAAATATAAATGTTTTGGAATAAATTGGATCACCTATTCTACATAGTGAGTGAAATATGGTTGAGATATTTTGATCAACCGATATTCTCTTTTCTCTCATGTTTTATCATTGAGATAATTATTCATGATTTATTTTCTAATTTCCATGATATGATTGTATATGGGAATCATGGAATAATTACCTTTATAAATGTTTCCTTGTGTGGTGTCTTCATCATTTCATCACCCATCTAAGCACATGAATCTTTTAGTTTCTACTTTTATTTAACACAAAATATATAAGGAGTTCTTATATTATAATTTTTCAAAAACCACTCATGATATCATATTTATGATGTGAATTTTCATGTATACATTTAACAAAAACTATTTCTTGTGATATCTACATATTTCCATTTTTTCAATGTTTGAGAAATAACCTTTATTTAACATTTCAATTTATACAAGTCTTTAATATCATCTTCTACTCAACTCTTTCTCAAACTAGTATGAAAAAAATGGAAAAGTTCCCTTTATTTTCCTCAAATAAACTTATCCTTTTTCACTTGTTAGGATTTTTATTAATAAAATATCATACATTTTTTGTAACAGTGACTATGATTATCACTTCTTCAATATAATTGTTCCAAAAAATAAAATATATTTTAAATATATATATTATATCTTTTCAACCACATGTTCATCTATTTAAAGGTCATTTCTAAGCTTCATAGAGTTTCTTTTTATCTTTATAGAGCTTCTCACCCTTTATTTTTTCCAACATGAAGGATGTGACATGTAATACCAATAAATATAGTATTTTCTCTAAAATTTTACACTAAGAAGATAAAAAACCCTTGAATTTTGAAATTCTATAATATTATGAATTTATATTTTTAAATTTATTTTGTTGCCTCAACACATTATAATCTTAATTTATCATTATGTATGGATAACAGTCCCTTATATTATATTCCCAAACTCAAATTTACATAAAAAAATTTTCTTGAAACATTCATCATCTTATAAAATCCCATTTTTTATAAGAGCTTAATTGTTTGGTGAAAAATATTTTAAAACATTATAATAAAAATGGAAAACTAATACATTATTCTTTGGGATGGTTTTCAAAAAATATTTAGATTATTCATCTTTTACTTCTATTTATTTTTTGAAATCTTTTCTCATCTTCTAAACTTTATTTTTATCTTAAATACACCTTGATTATATATTACTTAACTTTACATATTTTAAAAAAGATTGTCAACAAGTTCATTAACATATTTTTATATCACCTTATCCATTAACTTTATATTTCTAATTTCATTGATATATATATATATTTCCATTTAGATGAAATTATTTTAATTCATTCATTTTACATATGCTTTATTAAATTTTATTATTTCCTTCTACATTTTTAGTATTTCTCAAGAAAATCCACAACATATTCTCTAACTAAGTTATTTTACTTCATTATTATTCACTACAAGAATTTTTTTCATGTTTTAATAAAATATGTTATATTTATAAACTTGTCAATAGTTGATCATTCTAATAGATACACATTATTATGTATCCATCTGTTACTTTTCACTACATATTTTATATTTACCTTCTAAGAAACCATTTCTTTTTCTCACCATACTTTTTGACTTCCTTTTATCTTTAACCAAATTTATTTATCTAAGGAGTTTAATTATTCTCATTATTTACCTACTCACTAAATTTATTTTTTTGGAAATTTAATTTCAAAATTCCTAATACCTCCAAATTTCCAACATTTCATGGGGAGTCTATATTTGTACTTTACTTTTAAATTTCTTATGTTCTTTATAATAATATATATGATCCACTTATTTTAGACATTATTTTTTTCTATATCTTCATATTAATAAGTTAAAACATTTAAATTTTCCTTAATTTTTTATTTTTTTGATGGATTATAATGTAATATCCATCATTTTTTCTTCTTAAAAACTTGATCCTTCTACATCTGAAAATAAAAAAATTATATCATATTGAAGCTCCCTTAGGTTAATTATTTTATTTATTGTCACATTTTAATATTTTCATTATCAATTTCTTTATAAATATATGACGATATGGGTTATGGAGTGTGTATCCACCACGTACTTGGAGATTGGAGATACTTCCCACATATTGGGTAAAAGAATATGAGGAGATGGTGACCGTTGAAAAACTTTATAGGTAGATTCATTTTCAAATCACTTAATAATATATGAGAATTGAAAGAGATGATCTTTAATTATGTGAAGTGTGATACAGGTAAAGAATCCTTATCTTTAAAAGGTTCAATGATGTATTTGAAGAGAGAGTTGTTGGGTAGAGATAGTATGGATTAAAATCCTATATTGTTATAGATAACATGTATAAAAAATTGTTCAAATAAAGAAATAGAACTAGTTAAAAGTGGAAAATTAATTTTAGGAGTATGAAATCTAGATGGTTGTTGTAAATATAGGGCTTATACACTCATTAATAATGTTTGAACGAATCAGATATGGATTTTGATTGATTAAAGAAGAGATTAACATGATCCATAAGATATAGTCACTAAAATGCTATTATTTTATTTTTTTATATATTGTAATACAACATAAATTAATTAAAAATAGTTGGAAATTTCAATAATATTATTAATAAGAACTTGATAAAATTATGATCTGATTGAAAGAGTTTTAAATAAACCTTAAGAAAGACAATGATCATTTAATGATACTATAGAATTCTACATTTTAGAGTCCAAGAAAAATGTATAACTCTTAAGTATAAAGATTTTAATAATGATAGTAATACTTAACTCCAATCATAAGACTTCAGGCCCTGAATTTAATGATTTTATGGGATCATGTGACTTTAGAACTCTATTGTATGATTATTCCAACTGTAAGTATGTGATGACTATATGACTTCATCAAATTTATTTGAATTATACTGAAGATCTACAAAGGGGTGATAAGAAGATTTATATCATAGTATAATTTATTATCATAAGACATCATCTGATGTATTTATTTCCAAATAGACTTTTATAGAATGTAAGACTTTAAGTTGATACAAAAAAATTGTAAAGGATGTAAGCGTAAGACTTTTGTCACCTTGTAATAGTCTTATTCATAAGACTTGGTGAACATTAGGCTTTGAATACACCATAATAAGATTTCAATAATTTGGAAATTTTAAAAGTTATACTAGATGAAAAAACAAGATTCATGATAATAAATCTAATGTGGATGAAATAAATTTTTATGATGTTAAAGATGTTCATGATGGATTCAAAAATAAAAACACATTGAATGGTGTTTGATCAATGCTTTGAAATAAAAATAGAAGTTGATCTTCATACATGGAATGTGAATATTGATAAATAATTAATAGATATGACTCCATAATTCATAAATTCTAATGAAATAAAATCAATTGATACTAGTGGTGTGAATTTAACTTTATAAAATCATAAAGATTATAAAATTCATGATCCAAGCCTAATTTTAAAAAATAAACTATATGTTTCCACTGAATATATTCTATAATGTTTTAAGTAGATTTATTAGGTTTCCAAGATTAATGAATATATAAAACCATCAAACCTTGAGTTACTATTGATAAAATCCTGCACTATTTAGAATAAAGGTTGTTTGAGTATTTGGGTGACTGTGTTGAAATCGTGGAATTTTCACAAGACATGATAAATGAGAAGAATTGTTGTGTGTTACCAATAGGGAAGAAAATTCCAACCCATAGATATTTTTTTAGTATGATTTTTCTAAAACTTGATAATAATGATTCAATATGTGGTATTTCTTTTCGTTATTTCTTTCTTCTTAGAATATGTAGTGTGCAAGGGAACTTTGGTAAATTAATATTGAACCACTTTCCATGGTAAAGTAATTTTTTGATAAATGTGCAGAAATGTAGAGCTTCCCAATGTGTTTATTTGTAATAGATAAATTTTTTCAAAAATAATATAAAAATATTTCTCATTATCCATCAAAGGAAACTGAATATAGTGGGACCCATTTAATGTTATGAAATGAAACCACTCTGGCATATATGAAATTACATAGATCTAAAAAGATGTAAATAAGAAGAAGAAGGTTCCCTTAGTGTAAGGAGCCCAAAATACTCATAAATAAATATTACATCTTAATATATGAATATTCATTACATAACATTATTATTCCTACAAGAATCATTACGTCTAATGACTTTGGAAACTTGGAAAGTTAAACAATTAGTTCATAAGATATATACATCATCACCTAATTTTTTCATCATAACTAGAACCCATCTACAACATATCATACACAAAACCTTTCTTTATACCTTATGTAAAGAAAACATAATAAAGGGTTAACATATATTATAAATATGGTTTATCATGGGATATATCAATGATCACATAATAATAATAAGAGTATAAGGGTATGAGAACATGAGCTTATCGTTTTAAAATAATACCCTACATATCATAGAATATAAACTTGAGTCATTAAATAAATCTTGGTGGTTAATAAGACATGAATTTTGAATAAATAAAAGTACATAATTCATGAGATATTAACTATATAATAATAAAAATATTTAGTCATTACCCATAAAATTATAACATTATGAATAGGTAAAAATATAAACATATTCAACCATTTCATTTAGAACATTAAAGTAGGACTTATCATAAATGTATGGACATGTAACTAGCTCGATGAATAAATTTATCAACATAAAATCCATTTTCTTACATAACACAATAAACATATAATCTAGTTTACAAGTAACATTGCGAACATTTAATCAGGTTCATGCATAACATTGTGAACATGTAATCAGGTTCATTCATTATATATTTACTCATGAGTTATTTGTACTTACCCAATGAATTGGAGGGACATATTGTTCCCTCCCATTATATAATTGAAACATGTGTCTTACAAAAAATATCATAAAACATTCCCCATATCATATCTCATGAAAAATGAAACTGGTTTCATAAACATTGCATCGTAGTATAAACCCTGGAAATAAATGGGGTTTATAAAAATCATGTCATCATAATCATAAATAATCTGGAGAAATAATACATATGGTATCATTGGATCATATGCCTATTAAATCTTAAGTAATAGTAAATTATTTCATCTTATATGTAAAATTATTTTCAAATTAAATCATTTGGAACATTTCTTGAAAAAAATAACCTTTTGTTGAAAATAATATTTTAAAATTATAAATTAATAAAAAAATTATGGAAATAAATTTATTTTAAAATAACAATTAAAAATTATAAAGTAAGATTTAAATAAAATAATGGTTATCATGGTGGTAATTTATGTTCATTCCTTACTTGTTAAAACAAATATTCCTTTCAAATTTCTGGTAAAATCCAAAGGGGCCTTTTTGGAAAAAACATGAATATTAATTTAATAAAACTTTTTAAAAATTAAAAAAACATTAATAATGAATTTAATAAATCTTTTTGAGAAAGTTAAAACATTTTCTTAAAACATATTTATAAAGCATACATATGGATGGAAATGGGCTTTCGACCGAAGAGAGAAATAATGTCAATTTTCATTAAAACCATTGTTTGGGTATAATGAGTACATAAATAGTATAGAATAGAGATAAAACATATGTTATAAAGATATAACCATAGTATAATAAAATCCATGACTTTTTTGATAGATAGATCATAATATTGTATCATCATAAATATAAAAATAAACAATACCAATAAATGATGAGATTGTATCATAAAAACCTTACCACTTTGATAACTTTAAATCATATGCCCCATGAAAGAAAAAAATTAAATGAAATAGAAAATATCATGAGAATAGATAAATTCATGATATTACTTTCAATTGGGTTATATATACACCTCATTAAAGAACATAGGTGTATAATGTAATGTATGTCCCAAACAAGACAAATTCAGACAAAAGTCCCTTGCCTTAAGTTTCGACATCTTTCATAGACATTTTAATCACCTGTATAAGAGATATAATTTTATTATAAATATATTATATAAACATAAATATATATATATATATATATCATACAATATATGATTTACTTATGTCCTTTTATTACTTGTTTATCAACAATTCATTGTTAAAATCATGTTTCTGGTAATTACTGCTTTATTTTTTATATATGATTTGATTTTTTATTTTTGGCCCTTTTAATTTATCATTTTTTAATAATCTTAATAATTTTAACCATGAGATAAATATATAATATATTTTTTATATATTTATTTATATTAATCCCTAAAATTTAATGATATAAAATGAAATACACCATCTATGGAGAGGGTAGGCCATACGTACGCATGAATGCAACTTCCATTTTCTCAAAGGATTAAATGAAATAAAGGTAAATAATATATAATGTTTAAAAAATAATTTTTATTCCATATATATCAAAAAAAATTTCATTTCCTTATTACCTTTCATATAAAGAGTACATGAAGAATAGACCACGTCGCTTCGTGAGGCGGTAGTCTTCTGTACACACGAACAACATTATCATACCCACCACAAAATGGAAAGTAATGAGGTATATATGATATTATAATTATAGATAAATAAATATTTTCTAAATATAATATATATTAATTTATTATATCCACATTACCTTCCTAGTAAAATAGAAATGTATAACACATCACATCGGTTCGTGAGGCGGTAGTCTTTTATACAAATAGGCATTGTTTTTATTTCCAATGGGTTGGGAGGTAAGAATTTATATGTGTTATTATAATTCTATAAATATAATAACATCATATATATCATATATAAATATTTAACACATCATTATATCCATATTTGAGAGGTGGTGATGTAAAATGAATAACATCAGTTCACGAGGTTGTAGTCCACAGTACACATGGTCAACTATTTAATTTCCCATTTGATGGAGGTGGAGATGGATATAGATTATTAGATTAATAGAATAACATCTTAGTATCTGGTAGATAATAATTTTTTTATATTATCATAGTTTAAGACTATTTGTATGTGGTGGAAGAAGAAATAAAACAAAAACCCTAGTTTATGAATTTTACCTCTTCTTCAGAGAACCTATTTAGGTTTATACCTAAAGACATCCTAAGAGGGTTCAATAATCTATATAATGATTCAAGGAAGTGTATAGGAAAGTATATAAGATATTTGAGAAGTTATTTTTCAAACCAAATGGTTTTGGAAGTGTGAATAGGGTAGCAGTGTGTTCCCTTTTATAAGTGTGGGAGAAGACACACTTGGAATTTTTAAAAAGAATAAAGTGGACACACGTTTTTCACATTCCAAAAGGATACAGAATGGATACTTATCAAAACTCCTACATTATAAGGTCTATATATGGCTATAAAATGTGTTTCTTATAAGAATATAGGTCATTTTAAACATTTTATTTTTATCTTCATCCCTAGTAAACATGTTATAACCAGAACCGAAGTAATTAATTTTTACTAATTTAATTATTCATTCTGTACAAAATTAAGTAGAAAATATTAGATAATATTAATTATTCTTGTTATAAATATAGAATCCATTTTTTTTAAATTTCATTCTCATAATTATGAAAATATAATATAAAAGCAAACTCATAGACATAATGGAAATGTTTTTTTCCAAAGAGAACTTTTTTTTAAGTATAGAAAGTTTTTATATGAAAACATAATATGAAAATGATTAAAATGACCTAATTTGTATTAATTGATATATAATTGAACTAATTTTACAATTAAAACATTTTTTAACTAAATGAAAATTTTTATATTCATTATATTAAAAGAATTTTTTTTAATAAAAATCATTAGTTGTCACTATTCTCTGAAAAATTAATCTTTTCCAAAAATTCTTGAAAATTAAACCTAAGGTAATTTTTACATATATATTTTAAAAAGTATTTTCTTTCAAATTAATTTTATTAAAATTTAAAAAAAATATATTTTTTTAGCAAAAATCAATAAAAACATATTTTGAGAAAATAATATTTTCGAAACATATAAAGACTTTACCAAAAATAAATTTCTTTTAATCAATATGATTTATTTATATAAAACCTTAAAAATTTATATTTATTATGTTTTTATTCTCAAACATATTACTAATTTTAATGGATAGGTTATAATATTCATGTTTAAATAATAATTTAAGTAGTATATTCTGGTTTGTTAAAACTCGATGTTGTGTGTAATGCAAACTATTGAAAAAAAAATATTCAAAAAAAATATTTCATAAAATCTTATTATGTTACATTAATCCCCCCTAAAATTTAATTTCACTCTCAAAAACTTTTCACTTTGGTTCAAATAATTTAGGATACTTCTGTATCATTATATATTCATTTTTCTACATTGCTTCCTCTTGTTGGTGGTTTTTCCACAAAAATTTAATGAGTTTAGTGGTCTTATGTCAAAGAAACTTTTCTGTACAATCTATAATCTCCATATATTGTTCCTCATAATAATTATAAATCACTAGTAGTAAGACTTATAAGTTCTTTACATGTAACGTGTTAGGTGTGTATATCGTCAAAAGAGATACATGGAACACGTCATGGACTTTATAGAGGTTTGGTGAAAGTGCCAACGAATAAGATACCATCCTAATACAATTTAAAATATCCAGGGAACCATATACCTAGGGATTCCTTTAAATTTATTCCTAAATATCATACCCTTCTTCAATGGAGAAGTTCTTAGAAACACGTTTTCACTATCCTCAAATTCTTGATCACATCGACAGTTGTCAGTATAACTTTTCTGTCAACTTTGCAATGCGCTTATGTGTTGTTGAATTTCTCTAAATATATATTCCATTTCATCTTATATATAAAGTATTAATATCAATATTCGTCCATATTAAACCCATTATATTGGAGTTATACACTTCTTTCCATAGAGGACTTCATAATGAGCCATTTGAATGATCAACTAAAAGCTATTTTTGTTTGAAAACTCAACCACATGAAGGTATTGATCCCAACCACCTTTCAAAAATATAAAAAAATATCTCAACATATCCTCTAGGGTTTTTATTGTTCTTAAATAATAACCATATTTATTATGATGAAACATAGTGATGAAACTCAATTAGTTATCAATATATTACTAAAAACATCTCCAAAACTTCTTGGTAAACCTCTGATCTTGATCAGATACAATGGAATGTGGAAATCCATGAAACCTTGCCACTTAATTAATATATACCTATAAATGAAAATCCATTAAGAAATTTTATCTGATATTAATAAAGTGTGCTAGAGTTTTAAGGTGATCAACTACTATAAGAACCCTAACCCTAGTATCCCAAAGTTGGCAGTCATTTTATTAAAATGGAATAGAGGCAAGAGATCACATCACCAATGATCAATCAATTCAGTAGTCTTAATGAAATTAGATACATACATGGTTCTCTTATTATATTGGTATTTAAACATAGAACATAAAAAAATAAACTTCTTCTTGTCATGTATTCAAAATATTTCATCTTCAGAACCTATGGGAAGAAAAAAAATTAAAGGTGATCTCAAATTCTTAGTAAGGGTTTCATGAATCAATAATAATTGAGGAAAATTTAATAACACATAGTCATTATGGTAAAGTAAATAATCTAAAAAACATGCCATCAATACACTAAGAATTAAAATAAAACCATATATATTATCATACTGAAAACCTCATGGAATGAAATAACTAAATACTAAATGATGAAAATGATTATTTATTAGACATCATGTATCTTGAACATGAACCATTATAGCATCAAGAAACATTATGTATGTGGGTAAAAACCCATGTGATTATTCTTGGAAACAAGCACGAAAGGTTTTTCTCCAACTGTTTTGTCTCATGATACATGTTGAAGCATTGAGGGTCTATCTATAACCAGGTCCCACCCATCACTGAAATTCCAAATCATTATTCATACATATATTCAATTCATGAACCATATGTCTTATCAAAATATCTGTATAGAGTTGAGGATACAAATTCATCCACATTTCACCAATTAAAACAAAATTAAAAGAAAAACCCATATGTAAAAAATGGTACATGGATAAATCAATAATAATATCCCTAATACAAGAAATATGGATATTTAATGAAATTTTCGATGAATTATGATCACAAATGATATGGAAGTATACATACACCAAACACAAGGAATAAGTGGTTAAATAGAATAACATAATTTTTTCCATTGAAGAATGGATTCAGATTATACTTTGACATTCATAATGGAAAATTGTAATAGATCATGATATATTTTGTCAAACTAAAGTTATAACATGTAAAAATAGTGTTTAAAAACATTATGAATTAAAAAATTTAGTGCAGATTAAGGAAAATATTAAAAATTATTTATTGTAAAAATTGCATAATAATTTAAATTAAATAATAAATGAACCAAGATACATTTTATTGATAAAATTTTTGATTTTAAAAGAATAATTATGAATTAAAACTTATAATGGATGGTACTTGAAAATGGGTAAGAAGTTGGGAAGTTCCCTATAGTGAGGCTAGCTTATCGAGAGGAATTGAAAAGAGAACATGTATTTCTCCATCAAATAAAGATGAAATGATCTAGATACAGGATTTTGGAACATATATATAGAATTTCGAAGATTTATATATAAATAAATAATAATTACAATTGGGTAAAGTGATAGATATTATAATCTGATTGAAAAATGGAGATTTATGAAGAATCCCTTATATATTGTATGAGACTGTTCTGCCCTTGTACATAATGTTCTGGATAATGAAATTGGATTCATTGAAAATTTAATTAATAACCCAATAAACCTGAATTTTTTTTATTATAATTTTATTATTTTTATTTATAGCCTTTCATATGAGTAATAATATTCAATTTTGTCATTTGAGAGTGTTCGTTTCCTTAGTTTTCATGATTGGTTAACTTGTATAAATTTATTAAAGATAATGTAAAATGAGAATAGTTATCCAGAATTGAAAGTTTATGTTATAAATGAAATTATAGAATATTAAATGGTCTTATTTATCATTATTTTCTATATATGTGGATGAATCATTAGATTAATCATTAATAATAACCGTTTATATTATTTTTTTTATTTTTCGATCATCACAAAGTAGTGTTATTTTATTAATTAATATTACATATATACACTGGTTAAATATCACTAAATAAGATGGAATATACATTTCAAATTCTGTTTCAAATATTATAATGTTGTAATGACCAACATAGATGACATTAATGGATAACGAAAAATCATTTTCCACGAACACGGAAAATCGACACATCATGGACGATATTTTCATTTTTTGAATAAAAGTGAGAGGGGAAGGGTTTTGATGATGTATTTTCCATTAAAATAATAACAATATAATTTATACAAGATATTGTATTTATCATAAATTTTTGGATATAGGTGGTTAGGTAATAATAAGAAATGAAATGAAATTATATGAAATTGAAAGAGAATGATTATGGGTTTTACCTCTTGAATTATTCTCCTTCAGAACCTACATAAGGCACATGGGTTTTGGTTTTTTATTGAGACCAAATGATCCTATAAGTTGGGGATATATGTTATGAGTATTGGGTAGAAATTTTACAAGCTTCAAGGTTTTGGTTGTGTGAGGAGAATTGGTGGTGAGGGTATGTATTTATAGTGGAGGAGAGGGGTGTTTTTTATTATATTATTCATTTGTTTATTATTTTGGCACAAAACTATGAATAGTTTGAGCCCTAAAACTAAATATATTAAAATAATGAAGGATAGATCATGGTTATGGTCTTAAATTATCAATCAATTATTTATGACTCAATAATTCATGTATTTAGATTATACCGTAAATTATCATATTTCATTATTCACAAAAAAATCAACTATTTTAGAAAAATATGAAAAATGAACTGTAAGAAGTTTTTGACGTGTAGAATTCAAAAATTAAATTTTTTTATAAAACAAATTTTCTTAAAATGAAAAACTTAATTTTTAATTAAAATCTTCATTTATTTGAAAATTACCAATTTTAAAAGTATTACTGGTTTTATAACACTTTGAAAAATTAATTAAGGTCTCATAAAATTATCTTATAATAATAATACAAAAATATATTATTTTATTAATCTATTAATGAAAATAATTTTTCTTTTAAATCATTATATAAATTATAAAATTTTAAATAAACATATAGGTTTTATAAAAATACCAACTCTTAATTTATAATTTTTAAAATATTTATTTACTTATACAATGATATAATTATATTATATTTTCATTTATAAGATTAGTAAATTTTATTTATACTTTCATATGTGATTTTACTATTCTATTGGTTGAATTAATATTCCTAAGGGTCAAACTACCATTTCAAAGGCCATGTTACGATTTCATTGGTATATGTTTCTTAATTTCTAGAAAAAGCCTCTAATTTCATTCATTATTATTTTAAAAAAATTCTTTTATGTTGTCTATGTGATTTTATATGATTTATACTATATGGAATAATTTTTTGTGTAATCTAAGTTATAGAATGAATTGAATTTATTTAGGAGGATGCATACCATAAAATCATTTGGTATTATTTTCTTCCCTCCTTCAAAAATTTCATCCTCCAAATTTTTCATTAATATTTCTGTCTAAATAGATATGGGTGGTTCTTCTTCATAACATCATTAGGTTTCCGCATTGCTTCTTCCATTTTATGGTTTCTCCAAATAACCTTTACCATTTGAGTCATCTAATTTATAAATACTTCATCTCTTATGTCTAGAATCTCAATAGTATCTACAAATTATAAAAAATAAGGTTTCAGTTCTATTTATTCATAGGTGAGTACATGTATTGGGTCTAGAATGTACTTCTTTAACAATGATATGTTGAACACATCATGGACATTGAAGATACTTGATGGCATTGCTAATTGGTAAGCTAAAACTTCAGTTCTTTCTAGAATTTCAAATGTTCTAATGTATCTAGGCCTTGTTTCCCTTTCTTAACAAAACTAAGGACACCCTTCTAAGAGATACTTCCGAAATAAATGATCTCCCACTTAAAATTACAAATCTTTTCTCTAGTTTTCAGCATAACTCTTTTGTATACTTTAATCTAGTTTAATATAATCTTGAATAGTATTTACCTTTATCATTGTATATTCAATAATTTCTAGGCCTATAAATTTCCTCTCAAAAAATTCCTCCCAACAAGTTAGAGTTCGACATTTATTTCCATATAATGCTTTATAGGGTTCCATTTAAATACTATAGTGGAAACTATTACTTTAGAAAAATTCCACCAAAGGTAAATATTTATCCCACGTACCTTTAAAGTAAAGTGAACATTATCTCAACATGTCCTACAATGTTTGAATAGTCCTCTGAGATTGTCTGTCAATTTGAGGGTGATACAAAGTACTCAAATGAAGTTAGTGTCCAGATCATTCTAAAGACTCTTTTATAATTTTGATGTAAAATGGGGATATCTATCAGACGTAATCAGTAAAAGTTCACTGTGATCTCTTAAAACTTCATTAATAAAGATTATTTCTATGTGATCTATGGTAAAATCCTCCCTTATAGTGAGGAAATATACACATTTGGTAAGTCCATCAATAATTACCCATATTGCCTCATTCTTTCTTAGAGCCTTTAGTAATTCAGTGATGAATTCCATTTTAATATCATACCACTTACACATAGGAATAGATATATATTGCATGAATCCTCCAGGATATTGTCTCTCATCCTTCATTTGATGAAAAATTTATGAATATTTACACATAATAAGAAATTTCCCACATCATATTATCCGGCCAAAATTTTCCTTTTTATCTCTATATATTTTGGTACTACCAGGGTGTGTAGAGAATTTTGAGCTATGAGAATTATCGAATAGTTCCCTTTTTATCTCAGGTATTTGTGGAACCCATAACCTCTTTCCAAATTTTATAATTTAGTCCTCCTACATGAAGTCTTACAATCTTTCATCCTTAACAGCTTTAATTTTCTTTTGAAATTCTCATCATCAGATTGAGAGATTTTTATCTTCTATAGTAAATATGGTTTATAAATCATTTGAAAAATGATTGATGTTTCTTATTCCTTAAAAATTACCATATCCATCCTTAATAGACCCATGATCATAGGATCTTTCTAAATCCTCATATAGGTTAGATATCAGTGATCTTTCTTAATTAATACATTTGATACCTTATTTACCTTTCTTATGTGGTAGTGTATTGATAAATCATAATATTTGAGTAACTGGAGACATTTTATTTTCTTCTTGTTGAGTTATTTCTATGTAAAGATGTTTCTGAAACTCTTATGATCCCAAAATATCTCACATATTTCACCATATTAATAGCGTCTTAAAATATTTAGGGTAATGATTATGGCTCCTAACTTAATATCATGAGTTGGATAATTTTTTCATAAGTCTTCAACTACCCTGTACATATGTAATAAATTTATCACTTTTTATTATTACACAACTAAATCATTTCTTCGATGCATCAATGTATATTACAAACCCATAATATCCTAATGGTCAAGTCAAATTGGATCTTTGAATAATCTCCTCTTCATTTCTTCAAAACATTATTCATATTATTTTTTCCATATGAACTTAACCCCTTTATGTATGAGTTTGGTTAATGGGCTATCTACTTAGAAAAAATTCTGAATGAAACACTGATATTAACCTACCAAACTATTAAAACTACATACCTTGGTTATGTTTTTTGGAATAGGACATTATTGTTTTGCCTTTGTCTTCATAGGATCAATTGATATTCCATCATTAGAGATAATATGGCCAAGAAAAAAAACTAAATCTAGAATTAAAACTTTTTTATTTACCATATAACTTTTCCTTATGAGAGTCTCAAGAATAATTTGTAATTGATTCTCATGGTCTTCATATTTTTTAGAATATTACATAATATAATCAATGAATACTACAAAAAATAATCAAGATATTCCTTGAATATTATGTTTTTTAGATCCATACAAATATAGGGTGTATTAGTCGATCAAAATGGAACTATTATGAACTCGTAATGTCCATACCTCATATGAAAAGTTTTATTTGGAATGTGTTCTTCCTTTACTCAAAATTGATGACACCCTGAAAAATGGTCAATCTTCAAAAAACATTGATCTCTATGAATTTGATCAAATAAATCATTAATTACAAGTAGAGGATACTTGTTATTTATTTTAACAGCATTTATTTCTCAATTGTTAATGCACACCCTCAAGGATCTATCTTTCTTCATAACAAAATGAATATGGGATCCCCATGTATAAACACTAGGATGAATAAATCCATTATTCCTAAACTCCTCTAAATGTTTCTTTAGATTCACTAATTAGAAAGTGTCCATTCTATATGGATTTTTTTATATTGGTATTTTATTAGGGATTAAATCATTGGTAAATACAACTTTACACTTTAGGGGGTTTCCAGGTAATTCATCGGGAAAAATATCAATGTATTCTATATAATTGGTAAATTCTAAATTTAAAGATGAATTTCCTCATCCCAAGATATTGTTTTATCTTCCTTCCCGTGAATTTAATTCAGTAGAGCTATTGGGATGGACTTAGATAAGAATATGAGGTTGAATTTTTTGCTCTAATGATAAGGGATTATATATCTCCCTCACAAATTATAATTTCCTTCTTCTTGAAATAAATTCTCACAAAATATTTTTAAACCTAGTTCATACTGAGGATTATGTCAAATTAAACAATAGGTATTATGATAAATTTAGAAACTAAATCATATTTTTGTGTCATAAGGGGGACTACCCAACATATTTTTGTTGCAATGAGACTTCCCTTAGGATTTTTGACAAATCACTCCCTTATTAAATAAAAAGGGAAATGTTTAATTTTATTAGAAAATTAGGTAGAAAAAAAGTGTGTGATGATCCAGAATCAAATAAATCATTAGATATATTTGATGATGGGGTTAATATACATGTCACTATATCATTAGGTACTTCTACATTAGTTTTAGTAACAGCATAATCTTGGCATTCTCCCCTTAGCCTATTCTATGGCTGATTCCTCTGATTCCAGGTATATTGATTTGAATAATTCCCTATTTCAGTATTTTTAAATCAATGAACATAATTTATTTGTTTCTTACCCTTTCATTCATTAACTTGATAACCCTTTTCTCCACATTTAAAGAAAACTCACATGCCTTGCATGCATTTCTTAGGATCATTCATTCCAAAATTTTCATATAATGTAAATTGTTTTATTCCCTTATTCCTCTTAACACTTAACCTTCTACATGGCCATCAGAAGACCCCTTAATATATTTATTTCCCTTAAAAAATAGGATCTATCAAAATATCTTCTCTCTGTTTATGGTACTTTTTAGTATTTCATAGTATGTTGAAATTTTTTTAGAACCCAGTTCCCTTTGGAGACATGGTTTATGACCATAAAATAATTGATCAATATTGTCTTCTGAATACTTCATGTAATATATATCATACTTGGATATTATTGTTAAGTTAACCTCATACTATGCAACACTCTATTCTTCGCTTTTCTTTAAGCAAATTAATTTTCTCTTAATTTTCATTTGTTGCCCACAAGGGAGGTATTTATCGAAGAATGTTTCCTTAAATTGTCTCTATTCCATGTCTTCTATTTCATCTTCCTCATTATTATTCTAGATCAAATACCACCATTAATCATAATCACCCTTGATTTAATATACCACAACTACTACCTTTTCATTTTCATTGATTCCCAATTCTAGAAATTTCTTTTTAAGGGACTTGATCCACCACTCACCTACCGCTGGATTAGTATTCTCACTAGAATATTGGGGTTTTTTTCACACCCTTACATTGGATAATACTTTATTATATTTTTTTTTTATTTTGGATCTTTTTGGTAGAGGTTCGGGTTGAGACCTGATTGAATTTTGGAATTTTTGGAGTTCTAGATGGATTATTTTCCTATGCACATGTAGTGCATGGTTAGTAGAAACTGTGTTGACTAGCCAAGGTACTCCTATGGAAGGTGATGGATTCATCAAAAATAAACTTCATGGTTTGAGTATGGTAGATCAAACTATGTGGGTTGGTAATTTCATCTATTCATGCTTGGGAAGTGGCTACCGCATGATTAGGTCACAGTCTGGTAAACTGTGTGGCCTAACTATGCAAGCATCCCCAGAAATTTTAAAAATTAAAAACCCCTTTTCTCTGTCTATAATTTTTAACCTTAAATTATGCCCCCTCCTCTTTGGTTGTTTTTTGGTGCATTAAGTATGCTCTCTGTCCCCTTATCCTTGGATCCTCCTCCTCCATGGATCCAACCTTGAAGTTCCAATATGAGTTTTTAGGGTTTCTTGTCCATTTTTATCTACTTTCTCTCATCCATTATCTATTTATTGTCTTCCCTTTGGAAAATCTCTCTTTTAATAACCCTATATTATAGGGTTAATGTATGGCTTGATTTTATTTTGCATATAGGGTGTGTAGTTAGACTATGATCCCTTGTTCTTCATCTCTTTGAAGTTTTGTTGCATCTGAACCCCATCGAGGTAGGTGTTTCTATATGATTCCTTTATGATTCAATCCATATGATGATTGGAAGTTTAAATTTAACTTTTAAACATGTTTTTCGCCTTTATAATGAATATAATTATTTTATTATGGTGATTTCTTGTTGGTAGAAATTTCTAAAAATGGGTTTTGAAGTGATTCTTCGTATATTCCTAAGTGTGAGTGTAAAAAAGTGTTTGATAAAGTATTGATTGATCTTAAGGGGTAAATTTGGGTGGTTTTGTGATTTTTTTACTTTGAAACATTTATTAAATTGGTCAAATCAATATTTGGGCTTCCCATGTGAGACTTGGGGACTTATATAGGGTCGTTTAAAAGTTACTGGGAAGGTTTTCTTATTTGTTAAAATTATAGTTTCATATTTGTAAGTAATTTGGAGTGTCGGGTTTGGTTTGAAATTAGGTGGTGATTATAAAATATATGTGGGGTGTTTTCATGTATATTAGGGGGGATATTGGATGTTGGAACATCCATCGGTGCACTAGGTGCACACATGGATGTACATTCAAATGAAGATGGAAATCTAGAACACTCTACCCATATAATCTTCTCATATTTCCTTCCTATGGTTCCATGTTTTGTAAATGGGGAGAGTGTTACTTATAGTGATTTGAAAATGTATTTTCAAATGTATTACTTATTTTTTGTCCCGTTTGTATTTGAAACTTGTTTCAGTAAGAGAATAAAAAGGGTAAAGTCCCATTTGGAAATTGGGACATGTTTTTGGTGAATTTTTTGTATGAAGGCCCATTTGGAACATTTTATAAGATAGTATACTTTACCCAAAGAAGAAGGGGAACTATGAAAATGTATTGGAATTTTTAACTTAAGGACCTATTTGGAATTATGAATATAAAGGTGGTGTTTTATGATGTTTTAGAAATAGTTTGTATAATTTTTTTAGGTAAAGGAATTTAGATATGTAAAGTCAAAGGCCCATTTGGAAATTTTTATGTTTTTATATAAAGGGTGAATTTTATATGATGTAACAGCCTGACTAGAACCATTGATGATATGATATATACATATATATATAGTGGTCACTCTTGCGGTGGATTTCCCTATATGGGTTATCATATAGGTGGTGTCCTTGTTTGGGGTAGGAAAGTGTGGTGATGGTAGGTAAGATGGTTCATGCATGCAAGGGCCTCCTACTTGCATAGTTTACTTTTACCATGGTTTCCTAGGAATATTTTATAGGATCGAGTGGCAGTTCTTTCTAGCCCTAATTAAATGATTTAGTACCACCTAGATTTTCTTATTGGCCAGGTGGGCTATGCCACTGGATTGGTAAGTTGAGGGTGGCCAGTTGGTTATAAACTAGGTAGATTAACAATATATCGACAGGTGGTTCAGATCTGACTACGTCTAGGTATCTCTCTAGGGATATTTATGAAAATACCATGGTTACTAAAATTTTGTTTTCTTATTTACATTCTATTTTATCCCCCCATATTTCACATTTTTTATCTTTCAGCACATCCATGGTATCGTTTGGTTTAGTTTTTGGTTCTTAAATGGAAATCTATTTTGAATGTGAATATATGGTGTGTATTATTCTGAAAAGGGAAAAAGATATGTTTATTTCATAAAATGTGAAAACCCCTATTTTTTTTAAAAAAATATTTTAAACTGGAGTTAATGGATTATTTTTTGGAAAGGAAACGCATGGATTCATTAGTGGTTTTCTAATAAGTTGTTTATCTCACACCCTACTTGTATCATTCTGTATCGGTAGACATGAGTTGTTTTGTAGGTTCATGTTCTTTTTTCGAGTGGTCATGGTGGAGAATTTTGGTTTTGTGGTTGGAGGTGATGAAGAGGTCACATAGAGGTTCTGTTTGTGTAGTCTAGTTTTACTTTTATTCAAATTTTAGTTCATTCTTCAGTTATATTTGTTTCCATATCAGTTTATGTATTTATTATGATTAATTGTGGTTATTGTTTTGTGTTAAGTTGTTTAGGTATCTATTTGATTTTGGTTATTTATTGGGGTAAAATATTTCCCACATATATTTCATTTGATGCCTCACACTAGTTTCTAGCTAGTGGGGATCGGGAATGCCCTTCAGGCCATGCTACGGACCTTGTTGGGTGTCGGGTCGGATGGAATCCTTTCTTGGTTCGTCAAAAAATGGTATCATTGCATGTTATTTGTTATTTGGGGTGCCAGGTAGATTAGATACAAGAATTTTCAAGGATTATGAGGTATGTTATGGGTTAGTTTCTGGTCACCACCACTCATGACGAGACCAGTGTTTCAAGGTTTGTCTAGCATTTGAGCATTTTGTCTTGTTTTGGATTGAGAAATGAAAATATTGGCAATATAGTGTTATGTTGTGATCTCACATGGAGTAGTGACCCAGGTGTAATTCATGTAAATAGTTCAAGGTCCCCTTCTATTTGGTTCTTACTTGGGGAATGACTCACTACCATGTTTCTAAGTTAGGAATAGACACTAATTCCTCATTTCGGTGATTCAAATAAAAGGTTTGGAGTCGTTTTTTGAAAGTGATTTCTAAATAAGAAAATGATTCTAAAATTTGGGTTTTGTTTTAGGATTTGGGTTTTTCTTTGTGAAAATGGATTTGTTTGGAATATGTCCTTGAAATAAGGTGGTTTTGAAAAATTGAAATTAAAATGAGATTTTTGGAAATAGGATATCAGTTTTTTTGTTTGTTAGCCTATTGTTTTGGTTTGAGGTATTATTTTTTATTGTGTTTTATCTTGATGTTGGTTTTTGATTTGTTTTCTCTTTTTTTCAGAATATTCCACCCAAAAAAAGTACCCAATGTTTCTAATGATTCATTCCCAATTTTTGATTCTTTATAGTTGTTTCATATCCTTTATGGTGATCAAGAATCATTCGAGGTAAAAGAGTGGATTGAGGAAGTAGAGTGTGTCTTCAGGTTGCTGGGAACTCATAAAGATATTAGATTTCATGTTGTCTTAGGGTTGTTTTAGGGTCCATCTTTGGACAAATTGTAATTTTTTCCTTACCATCGATGTAATTTGGAATGATGTGGGATGTTTTTAAATCCATCTGTGTCTGATGGTTTATACGTGAAGGGGTGAAGAGGAATAAAAAGAAATAACTCACGTGTATTCAACAAGGTCAGTGGATATTGAATCCCTATGTTGACCACATCAAGGAGTGGTTCCCCTCTTCTAAGGATCTTTGTCTTTAGAAGCTGATTGATGAAGAATTTTTGGATGAGTTAGTTTCTAGGGTGCTGGAAGTTATAAATCCAGTGTCTCTCATTAATCATAAAGGTTTCCCATCTTGAAAGTATTGGATACCAGAGGAACATGTTTCTAAGGAGTCTCTTTCATTGGTTCTGGACACTAGTTTGTCTGATTGTTCCCTTGTGTTCCATTAGTGTGGCATGTTCAGGCATTCATATTCATTTGGTCACATCCATCCAAAGATGTGTCATCATTGTGGCCATTTGGTCCAATTTGAGGATATTTGTAGGAAGCGTCATCCAAATAAGGGATTGTGATCAGAGGATTTTAGCACATAACTATGAGATCGGTGATTATTTAGTCATTAGGGCTCGAGTAATGGGTCTCTAAGTGAAGCTTATTCCTAGTCAAGAGTTTCTAGGGTATGTGGAATTCCTTGGCCTAATTTTTTCTCCCATGTTGGGATGGTAATGTTTAAATTTTACTTGTTTTAGTTCTTATTGTGATGTATGTTCATATTTTCATTCTGAACTTTTTGTTTTCCTATCTGAATAATTTAGTTCTTTTTTATGTACTTCTAGAATCATTCATTTTTCATTAAATGTGTTTAATCCTTTTATGGGTTGGTTTTCATTTTAGAAGTCCTCATTTGATGATGCTTGAGTTTTTTGGAATAAATGGATGGGTTTTCCGGTTTTTTGTTTGGTTTGAATTTCATTTTGTGGGTTTCCCCTAGTGTTGGTGGTTTGACTAGTGTGTGAAAAATTTCTAGTTCTTATGGTGGTTTTGTTTCGATCGTCAAAAAGAAGTTGGATGTGTTCATGTTGGGATTTTACTATTTACCGATTATGGTAAGGGTGTTGTTAGGATGGTGGGGAGAAGCTAAGTCAGTTCTTGGGGGCCTATTTTTCTTTATCTCTCCCCAATGGATTCCTTATTTAAGTTTTAGTGGTGGTGTTTTGGTTTTAAAGCTTCCATGTTAGCTGAGATCCTGTTGTGGGGAGAACCCTCTTTTGTTCTCTCCTCATTATTTTGTTTTGTTTTATTTTTTATTAATCACATGTGAATTATGTTGTTAAGATTCACCCCTAGGTTTCTATTTTTCTCTCATTTTTGATCAGTTATGGTCTAGAGCCTCATTTGAATTTTTGCTGGGTGACTTTCAAGTAGAAGAAAGTGTTTGTGGTGGAGATAATTGTCACACCCCTACCATGGAAACTCCTTTATTTTATTACTTTCTTGATCTTGGATATTTTCGTTGAGGTTCAGGTTGATACCTAGTTGAATTTTTGAATTTTTGGATGTCGAGGTAGATTTTTGGTTTGTGCATGGGCAGTGCACAGTTAGTAAAAATTGTGTATCCCAGCAAAGTACTCATGTGGTAGGTGTTGGATTTGGCCAGAATCTACTTTGCATTTTGATAATAGTATCTCAAGCTATAAGGGTTAGTCATATGGTTATTTCCTACTTTGGCAGTTGCTACCACACAGTTGGTGCATGGTCTGGAAAACAATGTGGCTTAACTATGGGAGCTACCCATAAATTTAAAAAATTAAAATCCCATTTTTTATCTCTCTCTTATTTTCAACCCAAAATTTTTCCCCCTCCTCTTGGGTCATTTTTGGCACAAGAAGGGTTCTCTCTATCCCCTTCTTCTTGGATCCTCCTCCTCCATGGATCCATCTTTGAAGTTACAATGTGGTTTTTTTGGGTTTCTTGTCCATTTTTCTCTCATTTCTCTCTTCACCTCTGTATTTTTTGGTTTCCCTTTTTTAAACCCACTCTTGGTCGAACCCTAGATTTTAGGGTTAATGTGTAGCTCATTTTTTTAGGATCTACGATTTTTGGTTGGTCTATGAGGCTTTTTTCTTCCTCCCTTTAATTGTTTTTGCATCCACACCCCATCAAGGTAGGTGTTTCTGTTCATTTCCTTTTTGATTCAATGCATATGATTCTTGGGTATTTTCAATATATTTTTAAACATGTTTCTCACCTTTATAATGAACATAGTTAATTTATTATGGTGATTTCTTGTTGGTAAAAATTCCTAAAAATGGTATTTGAAGTGATTCTTTGTATATGCCTAATTGGGAGTGTACCAATTGTGTTTGATAAAGTGTTGATTGAATTTACGAGGTAAATTTGGGTGGTTGTGTGATGTTTTAACTTTGAAAAAATTTATTAAATTAGTCAAATTCTAATTTGGGATTCACATGTGAGACTTAGTTACTTTTATAGGGTAGTTTGAATGTTACATAGAAGGTTTTCTTGGTTTTTAAAATGATTGTTTGCATATTTGTAAGTCATTTGGAGTGTTGGTTTTGGTTTGAAATCAATTGAATATTATAAAATAGATTTTGGGTGTTTTTAGGGATATTAGGGAGGGCCATTGGATGTTTTCACATCCATGGGTGCACTAGGTGCACACATGAATGTGAATTCAAATGAATATGTAACTATATATAACTCTTCCACTAAAATTTTCTCCTCTCTCATTCCTCACTTTTTCTTAAAATTGTTCTATGTTTTCCAAATTGGGAGAGTTTTACTTCTAGTAATTTTAAAATGTAGTTTCAAATGTGTTCCTTAAGGTTTAGCCTATTTGGATTTGAAACATGTCTTTGTAAGAGAATAAAAAGGGTAAAGCCCCGTTTGGAAATTGGGATGAGTTTTAGGTGAATGTTTAGTATGAAATACCATTTTGAATATTTTATAAGATCACATATTTTACCAAAAGTGAACAGGGTTTTCTGAATTTTTTTTGGGATTTGGAACTTAGGGGCTCATTTGGCATTATAAAAATAAAGGAGGTGTTTGATGTTGTTTTGTAAATAATTTGTATAATGTTTATGGGTAAAGGAATTTTGATATATATTTTCAAAGGCTCATTTGTGCATTTGTATTTTTTTATGAAAGGGTTGAACATTGTATGATGTGATGTCTTGATTGGAACCTTTGATGATATGATATATATATATATATACATATATAGGGATAACTCCTTTTGAGTATTTCCCTATATGGGTTATCGTATAAGTTGTGTTTGTTTTTGGGGTAGGAAAGTGTGGTGATGGAAGGTAAGATGAGTCATGTGTGTGAGGGCCTCTTAATTACACAGTTTACTTTTAACATGGTTTAATGGGTGTTTTTTAGAGTATCGAGTGACGTTTTCTTATCATCCTTAATTAGACGAGTTAGTACCCCCTAGATTTGTTGAGAGGCCACGTGGCTTGTTCCACTGGATCATTCAGTTGAGGGCAGTCAGTTTGTTATATACTAAGGATCTTCATTATACGATGATAGGTGGTTCTAAACCATGTTTTTCCAGGGATCACTCTAGGGATGTTTAGTAAAATCTCATGGATACTAAAATTATTTGTTCTTATTTACTTTATTTTTTATTCTCCCCCATATTGTACTTTTTATTTATTTTTCAACATATCCCTGGATTCATTTGGTTTGGTTTTTGGTTCTAAAATGTAAGTTTATTTTGAAAGTGGAAATATGGTGTGCATTATTTTGAAAAAGTGTAAAACATGTGTTTATTTTATTAAAATGTAAAAAACAATATTTTTATAATTGAATTTCAAACTAAGGTTTATGGATTGTTTTCAGGAAACGAAATACATGTATTCATTAGCAGTTTCCAACTGGGTTGTGTAGCTCACACCCTAATTGTACCATTCATTTTGGATAGACCTGAGTTATTTTTCCGGTTCCAGTTCTTGGTTCGATTGATCTTGGTGGAGTAATTTTTTTTTGGTTGGAGGTGACCAAGAGGTCACATTGAGGTTTTTTTGGTGTAGTCCAAGTTTACATTGCATTCAGTTGTTAGTTCATTCTTTAGTTATATTTGTATTTGGATTAGTTTATGTATTTATTATGATTAGTTTTGGTTATTGATGTGTGCCTAGTTTTTTATTAATCTATTTGATCCTGGTTATTCTTTGGGCTAAAATCATTCCCACATGGATTTCATTTGATGCCCGACACTAGTTAACAGCCTGTGGGGATCAGTAATTCCCTTCGGTCCATGTTGTGGACTGGATCGAATGGAATCCCAGTCTAGTTCCTGACAGCTTCCACCGCATGATATGATCCAACATATGTGTGGTACGTTCATTCATCATAACCTGATTAAGATTTCCTAATATGTTTATGATCTGATTAGATCCAACATTAACTGTGTTAACTTCCTTAGAAGGGAAATCCCTACAATATTTGTGAGTATTAATTCATTTCCTTCTATTAGGCCCTATCACTAAATAATGTCACAAACTAAGTTAGCTCATAACAATCATGAGTATTGATCAAAAATTCACTACAAGGAGTTATTATAATAATTATGTTTATTTAACACCTTGTTCCCATGGGTTATACTAAACTTCTTTTGAAACCAACTATAACAACCCCAACCCCATTATCCTAGATACAGTAGTAGTTTTATTAAAATGGAATAGATATAATAGATCAAATAACCATGGATCAATCAGTTTAATAGTATTAAAGAAACTAGATATATACATGGTTTAATTGTTACATTAGAAATTAAACATAGTACATAAAAAAATAAAATAACATGATTCTTTTCACTTATTCAAAGATTCCATCTTCACAACATGGGGAAAGAAAACAAATAAAAATGTGGTCTCAAATGCTCACTAAGGGTTCTTGAATCATTAATAAGTAAAAAAAATTCTATAAGGAATACTCATTATAGAATGGTAAATAATCTAAAAAACACATTCCATCAATACATTGAGAATGAAAATGAAACCATATATTTTTTCATAGTTAAAACCTCATAAAAATTAATAACTAAATACTAAATGAAGAAACTTCTTATTTATTTGACATCATGTATCAAGAACATGAACCATTATACCATCAAGAAGGTTTACGTCTATAGGTAAAAACTCATTTGATTCTACATGGAAAAAACACAAAGGGTTTTTCGCCAAATATTTTGTCTCGTGGGACCTGTAAATGCATCGAAGGGCAATCTATAATCAGGTCCCACCTATTACGGAAAGACCCAATAAATCTTTATAAATATATTAAACTCAGGAACTATATGACTTATCAAAATATCCAAATTGAGTTGAGAATACAGATTCATAAATATTTTTTCAATTAAAAAAACATTCAAATAAAACACCATATGTAAAAAATAGTACATGGATGAGGAAATGATAATATCCATGATACAATAAATATGTATATTTAATTTAATATTCCATGAATGATGATCATAAGGGATGGTTAAGTATACATACACCACACACAAGGAGTAAGTGGTCAAAGGGGAATATCATAATGGTTTCCATTGAATAATGGATTCAAATCATACTTTGGAATTAAAAATGGAAAATATTTATAGATCATGATAAATGATGTCCAACTTAATTAAAAACATATAAAAAGAGTGTTTAAGAAACATTAGAAATGAAAATTTTAGTACATTTTAAGGAAAATATTTTGAAGCATTTAAAGCAGAAAATTCATAATCATATATATAAATAAAAAAATAAACAAGGATATATTTTCATGATAAAATTATTTATTTTATAATAATATGGATAATTAAAATTGATTATTTATACTACTTGGAAATGGGTAATAAGTTGGGAATTTTTCTTTAACCAGGATTGCTTATCGGGAGGAATTTAAAAAAGAACATATATTTCCCCATAAAAGAAAGATGAAATTATTTGGATTAATGATTTTGAAACATATGCACAGAATTTATAAGAATTATACAAAAATAAATAGTAATTACATTAGGTATGGAAATTGAAAGTGTAACCCTATTGAAAAATGGAGATTCAGGAAGAATCCCAGACCTTATATCTGAAAGTGTTCTACACTTGTAGTTAATGTCCTAGATAATGAAACTGGATTCATCAATAATTCAATTAATAACCTATTAAAAAATTATTTGTTTTATTATAATTTTATTATGTTCATCTATGGACTTTTTTATGAGTTATAAGATTTAATTTTTCCATTTGGGAGTGTTTGTTTTCTTAGTTTTCACGATTGGTTTACTTGTATACATGTATGAAGGATTATGTAAAATGGGGATAGTTATAGAGAATTGAAACTATAAGTTATTAATGAAATTAAAAATATTAAATGGTCCTATATATTATTTTTTCCAAATATGAAGATGAATCCTTAGATTCAATTTTAATGATAGTTGTTTAGATTATTTTTTGGAGTTTTTGAATCATTTCACACTATTATTGTTTTATTAATTAATAATTTGTATATACACTGGTTTTAAAGCACTAAATAAGTTGTAATATATATTTCAAAAAAAAAACTTCAACCATTATAATGGTTTTATGACCATCCTTGGAGAATGTAATGGAAAATGAAAATGCATCATCCACGATGGCGGTAAATTGACACATCACATACAATATTTTCATTCTTAGAATAAAAGGGTATGGGGAATGGGTTTGATGATTTATTTTCCATTAACATAATAAAATAAAATTATATATAAGATAATTTATTCCTAAGGAATTTTTGGATAGAGGATGTGAGAGAAGTATAAAAAAATAAATGAACTTAATGAAATTTAAAGAGAAGGATTAAGAGTTTTACCTCTTGTATTATTTTTCTTCTGAACCTCCTTAATGAACTTGGATTTTTGTCTTCTATTGAGATCAAAGGATACTAGATGTGGGGAGTTACTTGGTAAGGGGATTATTCATAAATTGAAAAATATTTAAGGCATTGGAGGTGTGATGAGAAGAGGTGGGGAGGGGTGGTATTTATAGAGGAGAGGGGAGTTTTTTAATTATTTTATTCATTTGTTTATTATTTTGGATCAAGAAAATGAATAGTTTTAACACTATCACTAAATATATAAAAATAATGAATCGTTTTTTGAAATTATGGGCTTATATAATCCATACATCATCTATGACTCAATAAATCACGTTTTTATCTTTTACCATAAATTACAATATTTCACTATTCATCAAAACTTAAACTATTTTAAAAAATTACCAAAAAATACCCTAACCATTTTTTATGTTTAGAATTCAATAAAAGGGTTTTAACTTCAACCATTTCAAAAAATAATAATTTCTTTAATAAAATAACCTTTCTTTGAAAATCACCTTTTTAAAATTTTAAATTCATCAAATATTTTGAAAATACTTTTCCTTGAAAATGATCATGAGAACATATAAATTAATATTCAACAAAAATAATGGTCATCATAGTGTGAAATTTTATTCATGTTGTACACCTTAAAATAAATATTTCACATATTTAGTAAAAGAAAAATGGGCCTAGTTTGGAAAAAAAACATGAATATTTCATTAAAAACACTTAAAAAGTAAAACATGGTTAATAATGTCTTATATAAATCATTTTTATAATGATAAAACATTTTTTGAAAGAATTTTTATATATAAATCATGTGGAAGAAAATGGTTTTTCTGCCAAAGATATAAATAAAGTCGATTTTCATTAAAAATATTCCTCTAAAATATTGAATACATAAAGAGAGGAAAATGAATGGAAAACATGTATTCTAAATAATTAAATGAATTATAATAAAATTAATTATTTTATTGATTTATAGATCCTATTATTTCATAATCACAATCATAAACATATATATTCTTGATAAATGATGAGATTGTGTCCTAAAAATCATACCACTTTGGTAATTTTTAATCATTAGACATGAAAAATAATAACATTAAATAAACTTAAATTATCATGAGTATAAATAAATTCATGATATTTAATTTAAAATTGGCTTTATATACACCTTATAAAATAATATAGGTTCATAACAGAATGTAAGATTCAAAGAAAACAAATTGAGACAAAAATCATTTACCTTAAGTGTCAACTACCTTAATCCATGTTTGAACCTTATGTATAATTAATATAAGTTTATTATAAATCTATTAAATAACTATAATTATATATATAATACCATATATTATTTAATTATGACCTTTTATTAACCATTTTTTAACAATTCCCTGTCAAAATCACATTTCGGGTAATAATTGCTTTATTTTTCATGTTTGTTTTCAGTTGTTATTTTTAGTACTTATACTTTTCTCATGGTTCCATAATCTCTATAATTCTATCCATGATATAATTATCATATATTTTTAGTATAAATTTGTTTATTAATCTATAAAATTTAGATACATAAAATAAAATACAACATTCATGGAGACAGTAGGTCATACCTATGAACGAACGTTGTTTCCAATTTCTCAACGGATTAAAATAAATATAGTTAAATAATATATTAAATTTTAAAAATAATTTTTATGTTATATATATAATATTTTTATTTAATAATTCCCCTATTACCTTCCATATAAGGTGTACATGGATAATGAATCACATTGTTTCGTGAGGTGGTATTATGTCATACACAAAAATGATATTGATGTATCCCCTATGGGATGGAATGTAAGAAGTAATATCTGATAAATTAACTCAATAAGTTTTATTATATTAAAAATATAATATATATTCATGTATTCTATTCTTATTACCATCCTAGTAAACCAAAAATGAAAAACACATCACCTCAGTTTTTCAGGTGGTAGTCCGCCATATACATAAGTGACGTTGTTTTTTTTCAAAAGGATGGGAGTTAAGAACTTTGATGTGTTATTATAATTAAAAGGTAATAATAATATCATAAATATTATATATATATATATATATTAAATTATTCATTATATCCATTCATTAGATTCAGTTATGAAAAATGAATAACACCGGTTCGTGAGGTGGTAGTCCATCGTAGACATGATCGACGGTTTCGATTCCCATTTTGTAGAGGTGAGTATAGGTATAGGATATTTCAACAAAATAATACAATATATTTATATGGTATATACTATTGTTATTATATTAAAGTAGTTTAATAATATTCAAAGGTGTTGGAAGAATAAATAAAACAAAACACAAGTTTTTGAATTTTACCTTTTCTTCAAAGAACCTCTTTAGTACTATACCTAAAGCCTTATTAGGAGGGATTAATAATCATAATAAAACCTTTAATAACTGGAGAGGTAAATAGTGAATTTATGTTTTCATATATTTCCTAATCCAATGGTTTTTTAATGTGTGAACGGGTTAGGAGTTGCGGTGGCCTTTTAAAAGTGGGGGATAGGGCACACTAGGCATTTTAGAAAAGTATAAAGTGTACCCATGTTTTTCTCAAGATATAAGGATACCAAATGGGTAATTATAAAACCTTATAGTTGATAAGGTATAAATATGTCTACAAAGTGGGGTTTTACAAGCTTCTAGTACATTTTACCCATTATATTTTTATTTTAACCCCAAGAAAACTCGTTGTAACCATAAGTGTGGTAATTAATTTTTACTATTTCTAATATTCAATATGGTAAAAATAAAGTCGAACTTATTAAATATTATTAATTATGTTGATTCAAAATATTAAATCCATTTTTCCAAATTCCAATCACATAGTTGGGGAATTTTAATTTAAAAAAAAAACCCAAGCATGCGATGAAAAAGAAGTTTTCTAAATAGAAATTTTTCATATGTATAGAAAGATTTAATATCAAAATTCAAAATTAAAATTGGTTCAAAGACATAATTTAGATAAATTGATATATAATTGAACTAATTTCACTTTTAACATTCTTTTAAACATGTTTTTTATTTTTTTAATTCTTTAAATGAAAAATATTTTTTAAATTAAAGTTATCATTTTTCACTATTCACAAAAAAAATTATTATTTTCAGAAAATTATAAAAAAGTCACACAAAGCTAATTACAACATATAGATTTCAAAAATGAAGTTTATTTTTTCAAATAGATTATCTAAATTTTTCAAAAAATTAATTTTTTTTAAAATAATTAAAACATTTTTCCTAAAAATAGTGTTTTACAAACATATTAAAATTATACTGAAATTTAAATAATTTTTTATTAATATTTTTAATTTATATATAACCATTATACTTAAAATTTAAAATTTGTTTACTACTATTAATATATACATGTATAAAGGATAGGTTATAATTTTCTAATTCAAATAATAATATAAATAATGTATTATGGTTCATTACAACTTGGTGTTGTGTGGAATGAAAGATATCAAATAAATTAGATTTATTTTAAAAAATATTTCATGAAATATTGAGGTGTTAAAACTATTGTGTGTGAAAATTGAGTACACTAAGAAGCAATGACCTGTTGTTTGTGAGGAAATAGATCTGATAAACATCTCTCTCTCTCTAAGTATCTGATATATGTTGTTATGAAGAAGAATATGGGGATAGACATCATTGTGAGATCAGTTTGAGAGATTTGATGTTATGAGAAAAATAATATAGGAAATTCCAATTGTAATAGGTTTTTTACATCAGGAATCAAAACTTTCTACGGTTTTATAGAGTGTGGGCCATATAAGTAGCTTCTAATGATCAGGGAATTTAAAATTCTAGTAGTAACTGAGTTTCACATTTTTCTTGAATATTATATAGAATTTAATTAAGTTTCTTCTTAGTTGAATAAGATATATATTATAATTATATAATCATCTTATAAAGAACCATAGATATAATATAAGAAAAATTCAAAGGGCCCTTTCATATGGGAAACTGTAGAGGACCAAAAGCTTGACATACATGGAAATTACATTAATTTTGTGGAATACTTAATATATAACAAAAACAGACACACAAGGACCGTAATAGTTTAGTATCTTTGGAAATTTAGAAAAATAATCTTCTAATCATGGTGAAAGATCTTCAACATCTCCCATAAATATCTTCCCCTTTTTTTCTTACCTAAAACCTTTATTTATATCCTGGGGAAAAGAAAACATATAAAGGGTGAACTCAAATGCTCAGTAAGGGTAAGCATGGATAAAATAAAACAAATCATATACATTTGAACTTAAAAACATGAACATAATGTATGAACATCAAAATATTGAGCAATGACATAAAACATGGCAGTACATAAGGCATAGATCATAATGTAACATCAATCATGATAAAATATCTTGGAAATAAAACTTGTAATTGTGGAAAAACATTAAGAACATGTAATGATTTCCATAATAGCCAAGGCATTGCTGCTAGGACCATCTTAGTGTACAAAGTCCCTTACTGAACCAGGTTTACTTTCCGTTCCAGCCCTATACTACTGAACCGAATTTACTTGTCGTTTTAGCCATGTCTATCTCATGATATATAAATCTTTACCCAATGCATTAGAGGTAGATATAGTTCCCACCCATCTCATAATGAAATCATTCTTACGTGTTCCACAACATAAACATAAATCATTCATCATAACCCAAAGAATAAATTGGATTTCATAAACATCATTCCATCATAACATAATCCATATAAAACAAATGGATATCATTTAATAATAAGATAAGTGAAACCATATAAATCATAGAGACATTATACTTGAAACATACACATATGAAATAATGTAATCTTAGATGGAAAATGGTTTTGATAAAACCACTGAAATGAATTCTTGAGGAAAATATCCTTTATTCTTGAAAATCATATTCTTTTAACAAAATTCCATGAAATTTTAAAAGAGATTTTTTAAAAAATAGTCATGAAATCTTTTGGAGTAAGATTCATGAAAATAAGGCTTTATAAAACCGTAAAAATCCTTTCATTCCATATAAGTTAAAAAAATATTCCCCTCGTAGTTTTTTCGAAAAAGTCAAAAAGTACCTCGTAACGTTAACAAAAGAAATATTCCTTACATACCATGTATTAAAATACAAAATGGGTAAAAATGACATTAAAAATAAATAAAAACACTTTTAGAAAACATTTACATGGATGATAACAATAACCCCCAGCAAATACTTACGAATAAACAATCTCGGATAAGAACGAGATTGGAAAGGTTATCCCTTACCTTAGGTCCGATATGCTTCGTACGCATCTGAACCTCCTGTATAATGATTTAAATAATTTCATTGACTTATTACAAAATCATTTTCATTGTTATGATATCATATATGGTTCACTTATGACTTTATGTTACTCGTTTATTTGTAAATCCCATGTTAAAGCAACGTTTTGGGTAAAAACATCTTATTTATTGCATGTGTTTGGACTTGTTGTTGTTGATGTTATTATTACTTATATCATTATTTAATTACTTCCAGAATGTAAATCATGATTTATATATCATATATATTCATTATATATCCATCATATACTTTTATTTATAATAATACATAACATATGGAGGTAAGAAATGACATGCACCGTTCATGGAGACGGTAAACTGTACGTACGCATGAACGCTACTTTCATTTATATTTATTATTTTAATGGAATAAAAACATAATGATACATAGGTATATTATAGTTCCAGTATAATATCATATATAATATCATTAACTCCATCCATTATACATCTCACATAAGGCATTAACGAATCACATCACTTTGAGGGGGCGGTAGTCCGCACTTCCTCAAATGAGATTATCGTATTTATAAACTATGGAAACCATAAAGGCTTGATATAATTGGGAATTAAATAAGAATAAGGAAATAATAAACATAATATATATCATATATAAATACATTTCCATCATAATGGCCACCATGAGAGGCGGTATGATAAAATTGAACAATCATCGTTTCTCTAGGCATTAGTTTGCCATCACAGAAACATTATGTTCTTCATCCATTAGATGGAGGTCTGTGTAAGTGTAGTTCTAATACTTCTCATAACAACATACTAGTATTTTTAGGATATTGGTTTTGTTACAAAATAAAGGATTAAAAATATTTTAGGGGTTGGAGAATTAGAATAAAAGAAAACAACTTAAGAGTAACTGTTTCCTTTAATTTGGGTAACTTCCTTTGGATTGGACCAAAAGGGCTTCTTGGAGTGCCTTATTCCTAATTTAAGGATTCTAGGGGGAGGATAGGGATGTTGGAAGATTATTTGGGTAGAGTTTGGATGATCCAAAAGGCTTGAGATGTGTGAGGAATTTCATAGACATGGTCTCCTTTTATAAGGGAGTGGAGGGGATCTTTAGGAAAGTGTGAAAACATTATTTTATTATAAACTTATCTTCGGTTTCAAGAGGTCCAAAACAAATTAATGTCGAAATAAGATGACTAATATTCGAAATAAAATCATCCAACAGGAATTGGACAGGTTTTGGATGATATTTTAATCATTATAATCTTATTTATTTAAATTATTTATTAATGAGGTAAATACTGCATCATTATTGTGTCATAAAAAATTTAATATATTTAATGTATAAAAATTAAAAAAAAATACCAACATGTAGGAAATATTTTTATATTTCCATTTAATATTTATAGTCGAAATGATAATTTATATAGCCCCATATAAAAATTAATTACTAAAGGATATTTTGTTAATGCCAATTTTGTCTTTACAATAAATTAATTAATCTAATGTGTCATTGTCTTTCATAAGTGGCTCCATGGGGTCCCAAAATCGACCCAAGGATGCCTATGGTCGTCCATTACTCTTACAATAAGGTTTGGACATGTGTTAAGGAAATTTTTAATTATTATAATATTCTTTTAACCTTGAATTACTCTATTTACCTTTAACCGTGGTAAATAAAAGTAAAAAGTTACTATTCAGAAAAAAAATATTTTTATCTAATTGAACCACATTTTACTACTTGATATTAAATTTTTCTCTCAGATTTTCAAAATTCAACTCACAGAAGCGGTAAAATTATGTTTTATGAACAATTGCAAAAGCTCCTAAGAGGTTGGTAAAAGACGGTGAAAAGTTCAATACAATTTTTATAAATCTAAAATTATTATAAAATGACTCCAATGAATTTAATTTAACATATATAAGTATTATGTATCTATTTTTACCTAAAACAAATTTAAATTAAATAAATTATTATTTAAATAAAATGTCATTTTTAACCAAAAACTGAGTGTTTTCACTATTCATCAAAAATTGAAGTTTTTCAGAAAAATTCCAAAAATTCAGCCTAAGCTATATTTGATATTCCGAATTCAAAAATGATGTCTATTTTTCCAAATTAAAAACATATAAGTGGAATTAATTAATTTTAAAAGTAATTCCCATTATCAAAACAAATAGCGTGTTTTTAAGAAACAAGAACTATCAAAAGATCATCACTTGTTTATGTCCAATTTCAAAGTAAAATTAATTCCAATGACCAACATTGGATTAAATGGTAAAAATATATTCTAATTACACTTTAAAACCAATTAAAAAAGATAATCTAGCCATATAAATTATTGTGATGAAGAAATTTGTTTTTAATTAAAATATAGCGTCTTTTTACTATTCATCAAAATATGAAAGTTATCAGAATAATATGAAAAATTTATCCAAATTAAATTATTATATCCTTTTTCCAATGAAGAATTTTATTTTTTTCAAATTGAACTTATAAACATTTAAAAAACTAGATTTAAAGTGGGTACGCCATTAAAAGGCGGTAAAACAACATTTTTTTAAAAATTCTTATTTTACTCGAAAAATTGTTTTTGTTCTCATATCATGTTCTATAAAATGTGTAAGATGAATAATAATGTTATAAAATTCAAAATTTAGTTAATAATATTCATAACGGCTAGTCCATAATAAAATTATAACAATATATTGTTTTTTAGTGAAACCCGGTTTGCATACTGCACACGCTATCGAGGAAGGTCGCGATTGCGTGTAATGCAAGCCAAGTCAGGGTGGTGTGTAGTGCAAAACGCCTTTGTTATTTCGTTTAACAAAATACAACCATATTTCATTTATACATTATACAAATTCTATACTTAATGTTGCGTAGAATAATTTCTACAAAACGAACTTGAAATTGTGTGTAACACGAGCCAAGAATAGTGTTGCATATACTACAAGCTAATACGGTGTTGTGTATAGTGAAAGATAATCTTGGTGTAGCTTACAAAAAAAGATATGAAATAAATTAAAAATAATATATCTCATAAAATCATGGGGTGTTACATTATACCCCCCTTAAAATGAATTTCTCCCTCTAAATTCTTCGGGGTTATAAATCGTTTACCCACATCGTAAAAAGGAATACTAAAACTTAATTTTAAAAACTAAAGTATGAAACGTAAGGATTACCCAATATAAATCATCACTGGGTTTCCACATAGGAGAACATAGGTGAAAATATGGATATGGAAGAAAAATCTAACCATCATGTTCTGATGACGAGTGGTAGAGGACATGGCTATGAAAAAACCAACAATCACAAAGCCATAAATTTGTGATGATCTAAGGTTCCATCTGATTCATCGGATATAAGGATACTAGGACAACATTTTTTTTTGTTTTCAAGATCATTTCTCTAAAGTTAAATAATTTTCAAATCAAAATAAATACTTACTTTATTTTTGTAAAATCTCACCGTTGTTCGTGCCTTGAACAATTTCCACTTCATCTCTTAAAGAAATGAATTTGAATTTGTCATTCATGAAGTGTTAGTAGATCATTTGATGGAATTATGAGTCATTCCATCTGTTTCAATCAAAAGGATAAAAAAAGTTATCAAATATACATAAGTCCATCTATGGTGTGGTTAATCGTATATGATTCCAAAAATGGACTTATACTTCAACTATCACACTGCTTAATAAAATAAAACGAATTTCTACTAACCAGGGACTTTCTGTAGGTCAATGGTAGGCGATGAAGGCCTGTCCCACTTCAGTTGTGGGTTAGATTCCCGCAACCTTGTCTGACGCGATGGGTTGTCTCCCATCTTGCAGGTTGTCCTTTTTCTAAAATTATATCATTAAGACATTCTATCGATAATATAGAAAATAGTTCTAGCCTTAAACAATACTAACTTATGTCCAACATAATCTATTTCAAATCTTTAGGCTTATCCAAAAAACCTATGTCCAATCTTATAGTATAAAGAAAACAATTACTAGAAATGTCAGCTACCGATAATGTGAATACCATCATTTATCCCTGATATATCTTGTTGATCACATTCCAATCATGTGAATACCTTAATCTTGTATTCTCTTGAAAAATGAATACTCATTGAACCTTAGTGAAATCATGAATGCTGTCGAATTTTAACTCTTTCCACACACCAAAATCCCAAAATTTTGATATACTCAAACCATGGTATCACTTTTTCCTTATATCAGTCATGAGCTCGTGAATACTATCAAACATATTATTTTCTCCTTATCCATTCGTTATGCGCATATCATCTACTTTCCAAAAATATTTCAGTCACTTTTCATGGTTTCCAGTACCATATTATTATTGAAAACCACAATTGACCAATACATAGATATTCCAATATACCATAAAAGTATGCCAATAACATTATTCTTGAATACCAATACATAAACACTTCAAACCATCATCTTCATTGATTGTCATGGAATAAGTCCTTCCTTGATTTATAAGTAACCTCTTAGGTCAGGTAATTGAGTTGGGTAATTCCCATGTTCTCCACAGATAAGACATTGAACTCCATAACATTCTATCACTCTATGACCCTTCTCTCCACACAGATAACATCTTCCCCTCCATTTTAGGTATTCCTCAAGGTTCTTCTTCCCTTCTTTAGAAATCTCAATCTTACTTTCTTTTTTCTCCTCTATAAATTTGTGATGATCTAAGGTACCATATGATTCATCGGATATAAGGATACTAGGACAACATTTTTTTTGTTTTCAAGATCATTTCCCTAAAGTTGAATAATTTTCAAATCAAAAGAAACACTTACTTGATTTTGGTATAATCTCATCATTGTTCGTGCCTTGAACAATTTCCACATCATCTCTTAAAGAAATGAAGTTGAATTTTTAATTCCTGAAGTGTTAGTAGATCATTTTATAGAATGATGAGTCATTCCATCTGTTTCAAACAAAAGGATAAAAAGTTATCAAATATACATAAGTCCATCTATGGTGTGGTTAGTCGTATATGATTCCAAAAATGGTCTTATACTTCAATTATCACACTGCTTAATAAAATAAAACTAATTTCTACTAACCAGGGACTTCCTGTATGTCAGTGGTAGGTGATCAAGGCCTGTCGCACTTTAGTTGTGGGTTAGATTCCCGCAACCTTGTCCGACGTGATGGGTTGTCGTCCATCTTGCAGGTTGTCCGTTTTCTAAAATTATATCATTATGACATTCCATCAATAATATAAAAAACTGTTCTATCCTTAAAAAATACTAACTTATGTCCAACATAATCCATTTTAAATGTGTAGTCTTATCTAAAATACTACTATCCAAGCATATAGTATAAAGAAAACAATTACTAGAAATGTCATCTACCGAGAATGTGAATACCATCATTTATCCCTAATATATCTTGTTGATCACATTCCAATCATGTGAATACCTTAATCAGGTATTCTCTTGAAAATTGAATACTCATTGAACCTTAGTGAAAACATGAATGCTGCCAAAAGTTAACTCTTTCCACATACCAAAATCCCAAAATTTTGATATACTCAAAACATGGTATCACTTTGTCCTTATATCAGTCATGAGCTCATGAATACTATCAAAAATATAAGTTTCTCCTTATCCATTAATTATGCGCATATCATCTACTTTCCAAAAATATTTCAGTCACTTTTCATGGTTACCAGTACCATATTCTTATTGAAACTCACAATTGACCAATACATAGATATTCCAATATACCATAAAAGTACCTCAATAACATTATTCTTGAATACCAATACATAAACACTTCAAACCGTCATCTTCATTGATTGTCATGGAATAAGTCCTTCCTTGATTTATAAGTAACCTCTTAGGTTAGGGCATTGAGTTGGGTAATTCCCATGTTCTCCACAGATAAGACATTGAACTCCATATTATTCTATCACTCTATGACCCTTCTCTCCACACAGATAACATCTTCCCCTCTATTTGAGGTATTCCTCAAGGTTCTTCTTCCTTTATTTAGAAATCTCAATCCTCCTTTCTTTATGCTCCTCAATATGTGAATATGCATAAAAGTCTATCTTCCTCTTATTTGATAAATTAGGAATACCACAAAATTTCACCTTGTTAATCATATATCACGATGACTAATTTGACATAATAAAAATATCATTCTCTCTAGGAATTACGCAATTTCATTGCTCATAGTCACCAATTTGTCTATTCGATTCAATGTTAACCAAATTCCTTCTGGTTCCCTCCATTGACTAAAACACAAAAAGAATTCTGTGAGAGTCAAAAATCATGATAGGTAAAACAACATAATAAAGGGGGAGTAACATCAATATCTAACATCTTAGGTTTAATTATAATATCGTTACCATAATTATATGACTATAACCTATACTTATATTTAACCTTAGTGACATCCCTAGAAAACCCATATAAATATCTTTAGGGATCTCACTAAAGTTCTCACATCCTAGTTTCCAAAGGTTGACTAAACCTTTCCTCTGATACCAACTGTAGTGGCCCAAAATTTTGACGTACATGGACATTACATTACGTTTGTGGAATACTTAATACATAACAAAAACAGACACACAAGGACCGTAATAGTTTAGTTTCTTTGGAAAGTCAGAAAAATAATCTTCTAATCAGGGTGAAATATCTTCAACATCTCCCATAAAAATCTTCCCCTTTTTGTCTTACCTAAAACCTTTCTTTATATCTTGGGGAAAATAAAACATATAAAGGGTGAGATCAAATACTCCATAAGGGAAAGCATGTATAAAATAAAACAAATCATATACATTTTAACTTAAAAACATGAACATAATGTTTGAACATAAAAATCTTGAGCAATGACATAAAACATGGCAGTACATAAGGCATAGATCATAATGTAACATCAATCATGATAAAATAGTTTGGAAATAAAACTTTTAATTATGTCAAAACATTATGCACATGTAATGATTTCCATAGTATCCAAGGCATTGTTTCCAAGACCATCTTAGTGAACAAAGTCCCTTACTGAACCGGGTTTAGTTTTCATTCCAGCCCTGTATTACTGAACCGAATTTACTTGTCATTTCAGCCATGTCTATCTCATGGGATATAAATCTTTACCCATTGCATTGGAGTGAGATATAGGTCCCACCCATCCCATATTGAAATCATTCTTACATGTTCCACAACATAAACATAAATCATTCATCATAACCCAAAGAATAAATTGGACTTCATAAACATCATTCCATGATAACATAATACATATAAAACAAATGGATATCATTTCATCATAAGAAAAGTAAAACCATATAAATCATAGAGACATTATAATTGAAACATACACATATGAAATAATGTCATCTTAGATGGAAAATCATTTTGATAAAACACTTGAAATGAATTCTTGAGGAAAATATCCTTTCTTCTTGGAAATCATTTTCTTTTCACAAAATGCCATGAAATTTTAAAAGAGAGAGATTTTTTTGAAAATATTCATGAAATCTTTTGGAGAAGGCTTTATGAAAATAAGGCTTTATAAAACTGTAAAAATACTTTCATGCCGTATAAGTTTAAAAAAACATTCTCCTCGTAGTTTTGTTGGAAAAGTCAAAAAGTACCTTGTAACGTAAACAAAAGAAAGATTCCTTACATACCATGTAGTAAAAGACAAAATGGGTAAAATTTAAATTAAACATACATGAAAACCCTTTTAGAAAACATGTACTTGGACGATAACAATAACCCCCAACAAATACTTATGAATAAACAATCTCAGATAAGAACGAGATTGGAAAGGTTTCCCATAGCTTAGGTCTGATATGCTTCGTACGTATCTGAACCTCCTGTATAATGATTTAAATATTGTAATTGACTTATTAAAGAATCATATTCATTGTTATGATATCATATATGGTTCATTTAGGACTTTATATTACCCGTTCATTTGTAAATCCCATGTTAAAGTAACCTTTTGGGTAAAAACATCTTATTTATCGTACGTGTTTGGACTTGTTGTTCTTGATGTTATTATTACTTGTATCATGATTTACTTACTTGAAGAATGTAAATCATGATTTATATATCATATATATTCATTATATATCCAGCATATACATGTATTTATAATAGTACATAACATATGTAGGTAAGAAATGAAATGCACCGTTCATGGAGATGGTAAACCGTACGTACGCATGAACGCTACTTTCATTTCTATTTATTATTTTAATGGAATTAAAACATAATTATACATAGGTATATTATAGTTCTAGTATAATATCATATATAATATCATTAACTCTATCATTTTTACATCCCACATAAGGCATTAACGAATCACAACACTTTGAGGCGGCGGTAATCCGCACTTCCTCAAATGAGTTTATCGTATTTACCATCTATGGAAACCATAAAGGATTGATATTATTGGAAAGTAAAGAAGCATAAGAAAATCATAAACATGATATATATCATATATAAATATAGTTTCATCATAATGGACACCATGAGAGGCGGAAGGAGAAAATCGAAGAATCATCGTTTCGTGAGGCGTTAGTTTACCATCATAGAAACATTATATTCTTCTTCCATTAGATGGAGGTGTGTGTAAGTGTAGTTATAATAATTCTAATAACAAAATACTAGTATTTTTAGGATACTTGTTTTGTTACAAAAGAAATGATTAAAAAGAGTTTAGGGGTTGTAGAAGTAGAATAATAGAAAACAACTTAAGAGAAACTATTACATTTAATTTGGGTAACTTCCTTTGGATTGAACCAAAAGGACTTCTTGGAGTGCCTTATTCCTAATGTAATGCTTCTAGGGGTAGTAGAGGGATGTTGGTACCTTAGTTGGGTAGAGTTTGGACGAGTCAAAATGCTTGATAGGTGTGAGGAATTTCATAGAAGTGGTCTCCTTTTATAAGGGAGTAGAGGGGCTCTTTAGGAAAGTGTGAAAACATTATTTTATTATAAACTTATATTCGGTTTTAAGAGGTACAAAACACATTAATGTCGAAGATAAGATGACTCATATTCGAAATAAAATCATCCAATAAAATTTGGATAGGTTTTGGATGATATTTTAATCATTATAATCTTATTTATTTAATTCATTTATTAACGAGGTAATACTACATCATTATTGTGTCATAAATAATTTAATTTATTTGATGTCTAAAAATCATAAAAAAAATACCAACATGTAGGAAATATTTTTATCTTTCCATTTAATATTTATAGTTGAAACACTACTGGAAAAACGACCTATACCCACGGTTCAAAACTGTTGGTATAGCCCCCAAAACCGTGGGTACAGCCTATACCCACGGTTTTGGGAACCGTGGGCTGGAAAGGCATCAGTATTGGGGTCTTGACCTATACCCATGGTTTTTGGATAACCGTGGGTATAGGGGAGTCATATGTGGAACAACTCTATTACAGCGTGGCACACAACTGTCCCCACAGTTTTCAAACCGTGGGGATTGTAAATACAAAAATTTCGTCACTGGGGGGAATTGAACCCAGGCCTCACGCAATGCCTAACAGACGCGCCCCAGCAAACGACCAACCAAGCTGTGATTCTATTTTTCTATATAACCATATATCCACGTATATATATTCATATAACCCAGCACGATATTTAAATTTAAAAAAACGTAGCCCGAGAGTATCGAACCCGCGTCTGGTGAAACGCTTCACAGCCGCGCCACACAAACGCACCAACCCATCTGCGACATTTAGTTGTTATATATGTATATATTTTCATATATATATTAATATAATCTGTTACATTAATTAAACTCAAAAATCGCTAGCAGAGGGATTAGAAACCGCGACCTACAAATCCCTCCTAGAAGGCTTTACCAACCGAACTAAAGATTTTTGAAATAATATATCTATATTATTGTAAATATATTAATCTTAACCATGAAAAATGTCTTCCCCGCCAATTTTTTTCATGTTCCGCCTAGTTTTTTTCCCGCCATAATACGGGAAATCTATACCCACGTTTCTGGAGAACCGTGGATATAGGTCCTCCAAAAAAAACCCCTATACCCACGGTTTGGCCAAACCGTGGTTATAGGGTTTGAAAAAAAATCCATATACCCATGTTTGTTCAAAAACATGGGTATATATGTTCAAAATAAACCTATACCCACGGTTTGAAGCAAAACCGTGGGTATAGGTCCCCATATTAGCCTTATACCCACGGTTTTTCAAAACCGTGGGCATAGGTGTACTCTATACCCACATTTTTTTCTAAAACCGTGGGTATAGACCCATTTTCCAATAGTGAAAAGATAATTTATATATCCCCTTATAAAAATTAATTACTAAAGGATTTTTTGTTAATGCCAATTTTGTCTTTACATTAAATTAATTAATCTAATGTGTCATTTTCTTTCATAAGTGGCTCCATGGGGTCCAAATATCGACCCAAGGATATACATGGTCGGCCATTACTCATCCAATAAGTTTTGGACAAGTGTTAAGGAAATTTTTAATTATTATAATATTCTTTTAACCTTGCATTACCCTATTTACATTTAACCGTGGTAAATAAAAGTAAAAAGTTATTATTCACCAAAAATTATTTTTATCTTATTCAACCACATTTTACTCCTTGATATTAACCGTGTCTCTCAGATTTTAGAAATTCAACTCACAGATGTAGTAAAATTAATTTTTATGAACAATTGCAAAAGCTCCTAAGAGGTGGGTAAAAGATGGTGAAAAGTTCAATACAATTTTTATAAATCTAAAATTATTATAAAATAACTCAAATGAATTTCATTGAACATATATAAGTATTATTTATCTATTTTTACCTAAAATAAATTTAAATTAAATAAATGATTATTTAAATAAAAATTCGGTTTTAACCAAAAATTCATTGTTTTCACTATTCATCAAAAATTGAAGTTTTTCATAAAAATACCAAAAATTCAGAATAATCTATATTTTATATTCCAAATTCAAAAATGATGTCTATTTTTCCAAATTCAAAACATAAAATTGGAATTAATTAATTTTAAAATTAATTCCCGTTATCAAAACAAATAGTGTGTTTTTAAGATAGAATAACTATCAAAAGATCATCACTTGTTTATGTCCAATTTCAAAGTGAAATTAGTTATAATGACCAAAATTGTATTAAATAGTAAAAATATATTCTAATTAAACTTTAAAACTAATTAAAAAGATAATCTATCCATATAAATTATTATGATGAAAATAGTTGTTTTTAATTAAAATATAGCATGTTTTTAATATTCATCAAAATATGAAAGTTATCAGAATAATATGAAAAATTTATTCAAATTAAATTTTTATATCCTGATTCCAAGGATGAATTTTATTTTGTAAAATTGAACTTATAAACATGTCAAAAACTATATTTAAAGTGGTTGAGCCATTAAAAGGCGGTAAAACTGCATTTTTTGAAAAATAATTATTTTACTTGAAAAAATGATTTTGTTCTCATACCATGTTTTAGAAAATGTGTAAGATGAATAAAAATGTTATAAAATTCAAAATTTAGTTAATACTATTTATAACGGAAAGTCTATAATAATATTATAATAATATATCATTGTTTAGTGAAACCCGGTTTTGCGTACTGCACACGCTATCGAGGAAGGTCGTGATTGCATGTAATGCAATCCAAGTCATGGTGGAGTGTATTGAAAGACTTTTTTGTTGTTGGATATAAAAAAATACAACCATATTTAATTTATACATTAAAAAAATTCTATAATTAATGTTTCATAGAATAATTTCTACAAAAAAACTTGAAATTGTGTGTAACATGAGCCCAGAATAGTGTTGTGTATACTACAAGCTAATACGGTGTTGCGTATAGCGCAAGATAATCTTGGTGTAGCGTACAACAAAAGATATGAATGAAATTAAAAGGAATATATCTCTTAAAATCTCGGGGTGTTACAGAAACACAATTCATTTTAATTGAAAATTTATTATAAAGGATAAAACATTATTTTGGGGGGATAAGAAATCCCAACAGGGATTATGGATTTGTACTCAACAAGTGAAGAATACCTCATGCCTTTTATCTAGTTTACTTGAAGGAATGTGGAAGATCGTTTCTTGGTAAAATATGTCATAGATTCAATTTCACTAACAGATAATAATGGTTTAATTTCCCATGGGGTAAAAGAACATGGAATTATAAAATATTAGATAGCACCAAATTATCCCCCCCCCTCAGGGGCCTACACCGATCCAAGGGGTACATAAAGTGGCATCAGAGCATGTTACCATTTAGTTGGACCAATTTTTTAAGATCCACCAAATTACATTTGATTTTATGAAAGGTATATTTGATAGTAAAGAATATCATCCTTCCATTTAGTTGAGTCACAATTCCATTATTCATGATTGGAAGGCCATCTGTTTGAATCTGGTTTTGTAGTATCTCTTCACTGTTATTAATGAAACAAGTGTGATTTGAATGAGAAATTGTAAAAATAGTATGTAGGACTTCAAAATTATGATAAAATTGAATGTTCTATAAAACTTCATACCTTTTTTGGGTATAATTGTGGTTTTTTGGATGCATCCCCTCCCTAATTGGATTAAAATTAAAACATATGGGGCCTCTAAAGAAAATCAAAGACCCTTTGGGTGTGGTTCTATTTTTTGGGACCATAAAGATAATTTCATGGGTTGTTTTTATGGATCATGTGGTGTTTCTACTTCTCTTTAATATAGATTCTTGGAATCATCCATGTTGACTTGTTTTGAAAACTGAAAGGTTGAAAAAATATTTGGTTGAAAGGGACTCTTCCACTCTTATACAGACTATTAGAAATGGTGATTTTAATATTTGAAGGTGACTCACAGCTAAATGGGTAGAATTCATGAATATACAGATGAGCCTAAACTTCATTATCACACAAGTTTTTTAGGAATCCAATATGGTTCTGTATGGGCTTTCTTATATGGGAGTCGGTGTGACTCTTACTTGGTCAGATGCCCTCCCGAGTGATTTGATTTATTTTTATAAAAATGATTATAATAAGATCTCATGTATTCAACTTTTTTAATTTCTTTTCATAAATAAATACCATATCCTATTAGTTGAGGGACCCTTTTAAAAAATATAAGAAAGAAATCCAAGGGGGCATATGGTCATTATTAGACACCAAGACATTGAAATATATTTCATTAAATAATTAATTTTTTTCAATATATTTCCCTATACACAACATTGAACTAAAAGGAGTTAATGAAAATTTAAGATATTAACGAACTAAAAATGCTTACATTTAGAGGATATATAATTAATTTGATTTAATATATAAAATTATTTTCCATTCTCAAATTATTGATCAATGTATTAATAAATTAAAATCAAACAATTTTAAAATATTATTTTCATAATATATAACTTTTCATTATATTAACTTATATATTATCATCATTAAGTTATAAATTGGTATGAGATAGTTTGAAAAACACATAATGATTAAAAATGACATATTTTAATAAAAAATTCTTTCTATTTTCATTTAAAAGTAATTTTTTTTAAATTTTAAAATTATATTTTTTGAAAATTTAATTCATTTTTTAATTCCACAAATCAATATCTATTTGAGATGAATTTATTATATTTTTCTAGACGATTTTTTTGGGTGAATAGTGAAAAATAAAATTTTTATAAATAACATGACATTTATGGAACTATTAATATATTAGTATGAATTATAGATTCATGAAAACTTTTTAAAAGACAAAAATTTTATTTTATAATTAAATTTAGAATTTTAAAAGTGTTTGTTTTAATTTATAAATCCATATTTAAAAAATTATAAATTAAATGATTTTTTTCCAAAAACAATATTTTTAACACATTATACATTTAGTATTTAAAATAAATTATCATTATTAGAACATTAAATTAATAAAACGGAGTAAAATTTTTGAAAAAATAGGTAAATATTATGTAATAAGTACCAATTTATTTTCAATTATAAAGGATAAATTACATTTCTAAAAACTTGTTACATTGGTTAAAATCAAAAGTGATAAAAAGAGTTTAAGTAAGAGTGAATGGAAAAAATTATTTAAAACATGTGTGGGAATGAATGATTGAGGAATTTATCAACTATATACCTTAACCTGTCAATTATTTCCCTACTTCGGTACTACTTTCCTTAAGATTGACTTCCCATCATTACAATTTATTAGGTATTTAGAAAAATACCATCCAGTTTCACTTGTAAAAGGGGCACTCCTCTCCTCACTTACCCTTAAACCAAAACAAAATTATATTGGCTCAAATTCTACCCAAACCTATAATATAAATTACTATACACCTTAAATATTTTATGTTCTTATAAAAGGTCCATTTCATAATTATTTATCACTTTTTTCATAAGAGTTAATCCACAATGTGATGTATAAATTTCAAACCCCTAATTTCCTATTTAAATTTATTCATATGAATTTAATCTACCTAAAACTCCATTACATAATCCTAAAATGATAACATAATATAATAATTATAATTATATGTTATTATTTTTATTGTATAATATTTAACCACTTTTCTCATTTATATTAAGAAAAGTGTAAAAGTCATTCGTGTATTGCGCAGACTACCACCTCCATAGAATAACATGTTTTTTCCTTAACCATCCTAAAAAGGAAATACAAATAAGTAATCTAATATATAAGTACTATATTTATGAAATATTTTATATTCTAAAATGATAAACCATATAACTCGTTTTCCCTTTTATATGGAATGCGAAATCATCATCCATGAGTATGTATGTACTACCACCTCAATGGAATAAATGATTTCTATTTTTATTTTCATCACTACCTTACATGGACAGGGATAAGAATGGGTTTTTTGTATAAAAAAATGTTTAGTAAATTATTATGGTTTCATAAGGAAAAACTGGACAACCTATTAACAATATAAAGAATAAACAACCATGGTAAATTAAATTTTCCAAAAGATTGTTCTAAGATCCAAAAAATGTTTTCATCTTATTATGTAATAACTTCATATATGTTATATTATTTTATTTAATTAATATTTATATATATCCATCAAATAAAAACTAAATATGGCCATTATTATTTTGGTATAATGATATTATAAATTAATCACTTCATAGTCATCTATTAATTAAGGTACATTTTTGTTTGTGTTGGTTTAACCACCTTCTTGAACAATGTTATAAATATATTTCATGGATGGATATGGGAATTCATTTTATGTTAATATATGATATATATATAAAAATCGGGAGTAGTAATATAAAAATCTAACTCAATATTTAAGAAACCACCCTTCGATCGCTATGAATAATAGAAACATTCTCATCATCCAATTCATCTTTATGCATCATCAAAAAAAATAAAATAGAATGAAATTATAAAATTATAAATAATTATGAAACATAAATTCCTATACATTTTACGATCCCAAAATTTCTAACTTTGGGAGATTAATTAACAATAAAACTACTATTAAGAAACTAGTTCAAAACCATCAATATTAGTTACACCTGATATTGAAAATATATAATAACAAACTAATATACATATAAGGAAGAATTGTAAATTAATATTATAAAATGTTATAGGCCAGAATATGGTTAAAAAATATTTTATTATAATTTTTATTTTTTTATGTATGAGGTTATATTTTGATAAACTAAGAAGTAATTCACGGTAAATGTTTCTTTATTTAAAATTTAATTTCTTAAGATATTTATTATTAAGAATAATGAAATATTTATTATGTTATGATTACATCAAAATGAATGTTTTTTACCAAAAATAATTTATTTCATAGGGTTTTAATATCTATATCATGTTCATTATTTAAATGGATTTCAAGTAGTAAGATACCAAAATTGAATGTGTTTTTGTGAGCTCAATTATCTTAATATAGTTAAAATACATCTTTTTGATCTTCCTCTATTGAAGATTGATTTCTTCTATTACAACATTTTATTTCATGGTAATATTATTCCTCTCTATGGTTAATTAATTTTTAATCCAAAAATTTAAACTTAACAAATCTCATCAATATAAATTCTATCATTTTTATGAATAATTCACATCCTCTTAAATGGTGATTTACCTTCCTTGCCCATATTTTATATTCCCATAAATGTTTTTCTATATAATTACAAATTTAATTGTATGTTACCTCATGTAACATCAATAATTTTCTTATCATAATTTAAAAAGGATTTATTTTTACCCTTTTTACTATGTGATCTTTAAATAAAGAAATTTCATAATATTTATGAAGGTTTTCTATCATTCCATATATTTTATCTTCCAACCCATGTTTCATTTAGTATCCATTATGTTTTTTCGAATATTTATTATTAATTACTCTTTTTAAATGTAAATAATTTTCCAAATTGTTTTCACTTCAGCTTTTCATAAATAAAATTTCAAAATGACCATAACTTTTTCTTATATACCAATCATAAAAACATTTTTTAGAAACCCTTTTAGTATGTCCCCAATATTTTAATATTTATATATTAATGATATATTTGCTTAGAAATTATTTATATGATTCAAAAACTAAATGATCTTATGAAATACTCTTTCTTGGTGACTGAATTTTGGGTATCAACTTTTTACATTCTTCTTAAAAAAAATTGTTATACCATTGGTAAATTTTGTAAAACCGATTTTTCCTTCCTATAGATGTTTATGAAATAATGATTATTTATTTTTTGTGTCACACATATGTATAAGTGATAATGGGTGGATTCCTATTTCTATATATAGTAAAATGGTTTATCTTTATGTCTTAGGAACTCAAAAGGGTACATAAGTGGATTTATCCCAAGATAAAGGGTACATGGGAGGTTTTCTCCCAAGAAAAATGCTACTTGAGAAAATTTATACCAAATAAAAGGTTACATTAGAGGATTTATCACAAGACTATGAGATATATTAGAGGTTTCTTATAAGGCCCCAGCCTTAAACCTTACTTAATCTTGAGTTATTACAAGATTACACATTGAGGATCTTTTCAGGTTTAGAGTTTTAGAGAATTAGATCATAAAACTTTCATTACATTCCACATTTAAATAAAGTGGTTACATAAAGATAGTATTCATTTATCCCATCAACGGAAACATATTTAAAATAAAACATGGATTATTTCTTGACACTTCCTTGTCACTATCATCATATCATGTACCTTTCCCTTGACCTGTGAAAAACATTTCAAAAAAAACTTGGGATGAGCATAAAAAGCTCAGTAAGGGTTATAAAAATATGGAAAGGAAACATGAGTTCATATATACATGAGAATGAAATCATACATTACCCATAAAACACTGGCACTTTAACATACCTCATCAAATCATGAATAAATCATAGAAATCATAAGACATAAAAGGTAACTTGAGGCATTCATAACATTCTTACATTGGGAGTAACCCTCTTGGTTATGTTTGGAATACCCACCACAGTATATTCCCTAAATCTCTTCAGAGAAACCTTAATGTTTCACTCCTTCACATTACCCAATGCATTGGAGAGCTATGTCGGGCTCACCTGCCCTTAGTTTATCACAGAACCACACGTCTTCATAACAATGCCCAAGAACCATAACATAATCATACCAAATAATACATGCATAAAGGAAACATAACATTTCCACATTTCAATCACAAGATATCAATAAAACACATTGATATAAAAAACCTTATGAAAACCATTTTAAATACCAAAATAAAAGAAAAGTAAAACATGGTATTTATTTTTATTTTAAAAAGAAGGTATGGATTTTAGAGGAATCCAAAACTCAAATAATGGTCACGGCAGTGGAGAAGTCGTTGTCGCCGCATACGTACGACAAAAACATTCCCTTTTATCGTTTAGTAAAACGCTTCGTATAAAAAAGATTCCTTTTTGGATTAACGTAAAAGTCAAAGGGTTTTATACACCGTATAAAAGAAGGTTGTGTATAAAACAAAATATGCCTCAATGAATGGAGATTGAGATGAAGTCCCTTACAAAGACGGTATCCTTAGTTTAAGGATAAATCAATTACATAATTATGTGTGAAAAACGAATACACCAAATATTAGTGGATATTAAGTGTAAAACAATCAGATGTTACTCAAACATATTCATAGAATGACATATTCAAGGAGTACAATTTTATCCCAAAGAATCAAATTTGGGTTAAGAAGTTCCCTTGCAAAAATTTGACAGCCTAACGGCGTCACTACAAAATTCAGAAAATGAGTTGATGAGAGATAAAAATGGTATCTCATCACATGGACATAAAATTTAATTCAATAAGTATATATAAGAACATATCCCAACATAATAGTATGTGAATTAAAAGACATAACAAAAGAAGTCTTTTAAAAAGAGGAGGGTGAAAGGTTCCCTTACCGACATGGGTATCTTTCGAGACATGCACCCCGTGAAAGAGGGACAATACAACATTGATGTAAATAATCATAAATGAAAGTATATTACACAATGAGTAAAATAATGGGTAGTACATACACCAATCAAAGGAAATTGTGGAAAATATAGCATAAATATCACGGAAATAAAAGTGAGATGAAAAATCCCTTACGAAAACTCGGCAGCCTAACGACGCCACTTAAAACTTCCAAAAATGGATTGATGAGATCAAATAGGGTCTCTCATAATATTAAAATAAAGTTTAAAGAAAGAGGAATATAAAATAACATCCCACAACATAACAAAGAGGAGCTTAAAAGAAGTTACATAAAGGAGAGTACTTAAAAAGAAAGAGAGAGGTTAGATCTCTTACGAAAATTCGGCAGCCTAACGGCGCCACTCAAAACATCCAAAATGGATTGATGAGAGATAATAGGGTCTCTCGTCATATGAACATAAAAATTACAGTAAGAGTAATATAAAATAATATCCCAATAACAAGAAAGATGAGCTTTAAAAGGAATGACATAAAAGAGTGTACTTAAAAAGAAAGAGAGGAGTAGGATCCCTTACCTTAGGTCTGACTTGACTCGATCGTTCTTTAATATCCTGAATAATAAACTTGAGTTAAATCTCTACTTCCTTAAGAAAATTTTTCAAGTTCATTATTCCTTTTATATCACTTATTACCTTGTCATGAACACTATGTAATTATTTTAGTTAATAACGGTCTTTTAAACGATCATTGGTACTTGAGTCAAAATATGCTCTTTATGATTACAATTTGTTCATGTATCCATTATATCCAGAGTTATAATCATGATTTATATATCATATATATCATATATATCCATTATATACATGCATTTATAATATTACATAATCATTTAGAGGTAAGAAATAAAATGCACCGTTCATGGAGACGGTAAGCCGTACGTACGCATGAACGCTACTTTCTTTTCTATTTCATATTTTATAGAATTTAATCATAATGATATAAAGGTATATTATAATTCCAGTATAATATCATATATAATACCATTAATTACATCCTTTATAAGTCCCACATATGGCATTAACAAATCAAATCACTTTGAGGGGGCGTTAGTCCGCACATCCTAAAATGAAGATATCGCGTTTACTCATAATGGTAACCATAAAGGATATGCCATAAATGAAAAATACATAATCATAAGTAAAACATAAATATATTATATATAATATATAAATATATTGAAATCTTAATGGCCACCTTTAAAGGTGTTAAAAGAATATTGAACAATCATCGTTTCGTGAGGCAGAAAATCGCCAACCACAGAAACAGTATGTTCTTTAACCATTAGATGAAGGTGTGTGTAAGTGTAGCTCGAATAATTCTTATAAAAACATCCTAGTATATTTAAGATACTGGATTTGTTACAAAATAAATTAATAAAAAGAGTTTCGGGGGTTGGATAAGCAAAATAAAACAAAAGGACTCAAGTGAAGACATTACCTTAAAATCGGGTAACGCCCTTTGGTTTGAGCTCAAAGGATTCCTTGGGTAGACTTCTGCCCAAAGTGAGGCTTCAAGGAGTTATATAGGTATGTGGAGAGACAAAATGGGCAGGGGTTGGCCGATCCAATGGCTTTTAATGTGTGGGTAAGGAGGTAGAGGTGCGGGCCTTTTATAAGAGGAGAGGAGGGGCACTCTTGGAAAGTAAAGAAATGTTCCTTTATTTTAAAATGATTTTCGGATTTAAAAGGTCCAACATTGATAAAAGTAGAGGATAAGGTGATAAGGGTTCGAAATCCACCCATCCAATAGGTTTTGGACATGTGTAGGGCTTAGATTTTACATTGTCTATTTATTTTATTTAAACCGTTAAATAATGAGGTCATCGCTGCATCATCATGATGTCATAAATAATATAATTTATTTAATGTCTAAAAATTATAATAAAACTACCATGATGTAGGAAATCATTTTAGATTTCTAATTAATATTTATAGTAAAAAAATATGACTTTTATAACCCCATGTAAAAATTGTTTTAGTAAAACATCTCATGTTTGTGTCATTTTTACTTTAACATTAAATAAAAAGTTATTTATGTCATTTCCCAACCAAAGTGGCTCCATGGGGTCCCCAAGTTTACCTATGGATTGTCTTGGTCGGCCATGACACATACAATGAGGGTATGACATGTTTCAGTCTCATCTCATATTATTAAAACATTATTTTTACCTTAAACTACTCTAATTACCTCTAATCGCGATTAAAAACTTAATAAGTTATTATTCACCAAAAAATTATTTTAATCCCATTAAACCACATTTTACTTCTTAATGAAAACCATGTATGTCTGTTTTTTGAAATTCAAAACCCAAAGATGGAAAATTTTTATTTAAACGGAAAATCAGTTTTTATAAGTACCACTTAGTGGTTTCACTATTCATCCAAAATTGAAGTTTTTCAGAAAATTACCAAAAAATAACCCTAAGATATATTTGATATTTCAGATTCAAAAATTATGTATATTTTTCAAAATTCATAACATATTATTTGCATTAATTAATTTAATAATTAATTCCCGCTGTCAGAGAAAATAGCGTGTTTTTATGAAACAAAAAGTATCAAAATATTGACACTAGTTTTAGTCCGATTTCAAAGTGAAATTAATTCCAATGACCACTATTGGATTAAATGGTAAAAATATATTCTAATTTCACTTTAGAACAAATTCAAAAGATAATCTAATCATATAAATAAATTAGATTAAAAAGAGGTTTTGAATTAAAATACAACATTTTTCACTATTCATTAAAAATTGAACTTTTACGGAAAAATACCAAAAATTTACACAAAGTAAATTTTGATGTCCCGATTCTAAAGAAGAATTTTATTTTGTCAAATATAACACATAAGATTGTCAAAAAGTGGATTTAAAAGAGGTTCTCCATCAAAAGGCGGTTAATCGACCTTTTAAAGAATATTAGAATGTCTACGCTTAAAATTGGATTCATTCGCATTTTTAATCCTCTAACATTTATTGTAAAGAGTAAAAATATTTGACAAACATATATAATCATTTTGTAGTTAGTTCTGTTCATTCCTGCCATTACAATGGCTAGGCGTTAACTACCATTTAAAATAACATTATTTTATTATTAGAGTGCAACGTAAGATTCCCAAGAAACTCGTTGGTGTGTGTTGGGTACGCCATCGAGCATAGCGTCCCCTGTAAATTTATATTAATATTTTATTCACAAATATGGATAAATATAAAAATTTCATATTCTTTATTTACCTGGGGTGTTACATCCTTCCCCCTTTTGGGAATTGCGTCCTCGCAATTTTCAAATTGGGCTTGGAAACTTCATTGAAAATCCCACATCGGAACAAGAGTCAGTAAAACAATCACTTTAAAATAAAGAAAGATAAGTACAGAGGTCACCCAAGTTAACCCATACAAGGATTCCATGTAGGAAAACATGGACATTGAGGAGAAAACATAGGGTCATGTTCTAATGTAGAGTGATAGAAAACATGTCTAGGAGAAAGTTAACCATAAGAAAATCAAAAACTTGTGATGGGTTAAACGGTATTCGATTTCCCAGTAGGAAAAGTTAATAGACAAATTTTTTGTTTTAAGTTACTTTTTATTGAGGACTTTATTCATAAGGAAACATAAGCACTTATCATGATGACTTTCAACTTTTATTAGATTCCTTACACAAACTCATATTTTCTCCAAAAGACAAGTATTTAGGAAGACTTGTTGACATTAAGAGTACTATAATCAACTTCTATAGAATCACCTAATCCACAAAAGAGAACTATATAATTCCCATGTCTTTATACTTTAACCAAAACCAAAAAGGTTAGTACAAGATCAGATAATCCAAAAAAGGATAACCCATTATAAAAAGAAAATCTATTCTTAATCTCCAAAATTTGTCCAACAAAACCCAAAGTTCAACGAGGACCATTCGATAAAATTTTTTTCCATAAAATACTTCAAAGTAAACCAAACTAATATTGAAACCCAAATATTTTAAGTATTTAGTCACATAGTTTTCCAAGTTAAATCGTAACATTTATCTCTAAACAACATCAGTTGCTCCTAAAGTCTCGTATTGAAAAGTAATTAACCTAATCACATATCATCCATGATAGGTTAATATATTTCCATAGATAACCCAAAATCAACTTACTCTTAATTCATAAAATCATATAACTAAAAAGAATTAGTCAAACTAACCAGGGACTTCACGTAGTCCAGTGGTAGGCGATAAATACCAGTCGCACTTTGGTTGTGGGTTCGATTCCCGCAGCTTTGTCCGACGCGACGGGTTGTCACACGGTCTACGTGTTGTCCTTTTTCCAAAGCTATATAATTCTCAAATCATTCCCCAAAAAGAGATAAAATCATCAAAATAACCATAACATAATTTAACCTCAATTTTATCTCATGCCTTTCACTTCCATCATATAGTAACCCATAATTACCTCAAAAGTAAGGATCATATAAACCCAAATGGTTCTTTATAACTATGTCCACAAAAGAACAGATAACTATTACTTGAATAAAATTTTCATATATTAAACATCAGGGTCACACATACTATAAAAAGACTTTTAATGTAACCCCATCATCAAAATAGACTTAATAATCTTAAGAATTTCACCATAACTCTTCAAGCCCTTATATGTTGACTTCTTACTCATTCAACATTCTTCATGATCCATTAACCATTCCTTTCCAACTTATTCTGAAATAAATCTTTCCAACAAACAAAATCATGAATCATATCCTAAGATTCCAAAATAGGAAAACAAAAGTTATGAAATAATCCATACCTTTGATTGGTCATTGTCGGTTTCTTCATCCCCAATCAGAATGGAAATAGGTATTCGTAAACGAATATTTGTACGTTCTTTGTGATCCCATTCACAAAACTTCTTAATAGGACATGTGCTTGCATAATCACCATGCACACCACATTTAAAACATTCAATTGATCCCTCGGAAGGAACTTCTTTCCCTTTCCTTGAGTCAACTGGATGATTCCTTTTTTCCATGGAAGGTTCTTGCTTTATGACCTTAATTTCCACATATATAGCATATTTCTGTCCCTTTGAAACATTTCCCTAGGTGTTTCTTTCCACATCTTTGACACATAGGTTTTTTAACACACTTAGATTTATGATTATTACCCGTAGTTCCGTAGGGATTTGTTTCTCGCATATATGATGCCTTATAGAAATCACCAAGGTTTAGGTGGTCAATAATGACTCCAGATAGTTGGTTGAGGATAAACACAAGAGTTCTCATTGTAGCTCCCATATCATTCAGTTGCTTGCTCAAAAAACTTTCACAGTTTCCTTCACATCCACTGTTACTTTGGTGCCTGTTAGATCCAGCCATTTACTAAAACCAAAAAAGTTAATGTGAGTATATCAACAAAACCATCATGTACTAATGAGGAAGATAAACACTAAGATATACTTACTCATTCACTTTATATAAAACTAGGACTCTTTCTGAAATCCCAACCATTATGGTAATGTCACTTATGCTTAAAGAATACCATAACCTCTAAAGTTATCTAAACCGACGTTTGATACCAACTATAAGGCCCCAGCCATAAACCATACTTAATCTTGAGTTATTACAAGATTACACATTGAGGATCTTTAGGTTTAGAGTTTTAGAAAATTAGATCATAAAACATGCATTACATTCCTCATTTAAACAAAGTGGTTACATAAATATAGTGTTAATTTATACCATCAATGGAAACATATTTAAAATAAAACATGGATTCTTTCTTGACACTTCCTTGTCACTATCATCATATCATGTACCTTTCCCTTGACCTGTGAAAAACATTTCAAAAAAAACATGGGATGAGCATAAAAATCTCAGTAAGGGTTATAAATATATGGAAAGTAAACATGAGTTCATATATACATAAGAATTAAATCATACTTTACCCATAAAAAATAGGAACTTTAACATACCTCATCAAATCATGAATAAATCATAGAAATCATAAGACATAAAAGGTAACTTGAGGCATTCATAACATTCTTACATAGGGAGTAACCCTCTTGGTTACGTTTGGAATACCCACCACAGTATATTCCCTAAATCTCTTCGGAGAAACCTTAATGTTTCACCCCTTCGTGTTACCCAATGAATTGGAGAGATATATCGGGCTCACCCGCCCTAAGTTTATCACAGAACCACCCGTCTTCATAACAATGCCCATGAACCATAACATAATCGTACCAGATAATACATGCATAAAGGAAACATAACATTTCCACATTTTAATCACAAGATATCAATAACACACATTGATATAAAAAACCTTATGAAAACCATTTTAAATACCAAAATAAAATAAAAGTAAAACATGGTATTTATTTTTCTTTTAAAAAGAAGGTATGGATTGTAGAGGAAGCCAAAACTCAAATAATGGTCACGATGGTGGAGAAGTCGTTGTTGCCGCATACATACGACAAAAACATTCCCTTTTGTCGTTTAGTAAAACGCTTCGTATAAAAAAGATTCCTTTTTGGATAAACGTAAAAGTCAAAGGGTTTTATACACCGTATAAAAGAAGGTTGTGTGTAAAACAAAATATTCCTCAATGAATGGAGATTGAGACGAAGTCCCTTACAAAGACGGTATCCTTGGTTAAAGGATAAATCAATTACATTATTATGTATGAAAAACGAATACACCAAATATAAGTGGATATTAAGTGTAAAACAATCAGAGGTTATTCAAACATATTCATAGAACGACATATTCAAGGACTAAAAGTTTATCCCAAAGAATCAAATTTGGGTTAAGAAGTTCCCTTTCAAAAATTTGACAGCCTAACGGCGTCACTACAAAATTCAGAAAATGAGTTGATGAGAGATAAAAGGGGTATCTCATCACATGGACATAAAATTTAAATCAATAAGTATATAGAAAAACATATCCCAAAATAATAGTATGTGAATTAAAAGGCATAACAAAAGAAGTCTTTTAAAAAGAGGAGGGTGAAAGGTTCCCTTACCGACATGGGTATCTTTCGAGACATGCACCCCGTGAAAGAGAGACAATACAAAATAGATGTAAATACTCATAAATGAAAGTATATTACACAATGAGTAAAATAATGGGCAGTACATACACCACTCAAAGGAAATTGTGGCAAATGTAGCATAAATCTCACGGGAATAAAAGTGAGATGAAAAATCCCTTACGAAAACTCGGCAGCCTAACGACGCCACATAAAACTTCTAAAAATGGATTGATGATATCAAATAGGGTCTCTCTTCATATTAACATAATGTTTAAAGAAAGATGAATATAATAGAACATCCCCCAACATAACAAAGATGAGCTTAAAATAAGTGACACAAAGGAGAGTACTTAAAAAGAAAGAGAGAGGTTAGATCTCTTACGAAAATTCGGCAGCCTAACGGCACCACTCAAAACTTCCAAAATGGATTGATGAGAGAGAATTGGGTCTCTCATCATATGAACATAAAAATTACAGTAAGAGTAATATAAAATAATATCCCAATAACAAGAAAGATGAGCTTTAAAAGGAATGACATAAAAGAGTGTACTTAAAAAGAAAGAGAGGAGTAGGATCCCTTACCTCGGGTCCGACATGACTCGATCGTTCTTTAATCTCCTGAATAATAAACTTGAGATAATTTATACTTCCTTAAGAACCTTTTTCAAGTTCATTATTCCTTTTATATCACTTATTACCATTTCATGAACACTATGTAATTATTTTAGTTAATAACGGTCGTTTAAACGATCATTGGTACTTGAGTCAAAATATGCTCTTTATGATTACAAGTTGTTCATGTAACCATTATATCCAGAGTTATAATCATGATGTATATATAATATATATCATATATATCCAGTATATATATGCATTTATAATATTACATAATCATTTAGAGGTAAGAAATGAAATTCACCGTTCATGGAGACGGTAAGCCGTACGTACGCATGAACGCTACTTTCATTTCTATTTCTTATTTTATAGAATGGAATCATAATGATATAAAGGTATATTATAATTACAGTATATTATAATATATAATACCATTAATTAAATCCTTTATACATCCCACATATGGCATTAACGAATCAAATCACTTTGAGGGGGCGGTAGTCCACACTTCCTAAAATGAAGATATCGCGTTTACTCATAATGGTAACCATAAATGATATGCCATAAATGAACAATAAAGAAGATTAAGTAAAACATAAACATATTATATATAATATATAAATATAGTTACATCTTAATGGCCACCTTTAAATGTGTTAAAAGAATATTGAACAATCATCGTTTCGTGAGGCAGAAAATCGCCAACCACAGAAACAGTATGTTCTTTAACCATTAGATGAAGGTGTGTCTAAGTGTAGCTCGAATACTTATTATAAAAACATCTTAGTATATTGAATATACTGGATTTGGTACAAAATAAATGAATAAAAAGAGTTTAGGGGGTTGGAGAAGCAAAATAATACAAAAGGACTCAAGTGAAGACATTACCTTAAAATTGGGTAACTCCCTTTGGTTTGAGATCAAAGGCTTCCTTGGGAAGACTTTTGCACAAATTTAGGCTTCAAGGATTTATAGAGGGATGTGGAGAGACAAAATGGGCAGGGTTTGGCCGATCCAAAGGCTTTTTATGTGTGGGTAAGGAGGTAGAGGTGGGGGCCATTTATAAGAGGAGAGGAGGGGAACTCTTGGAAAGTAAAGAAATGTTCCTTTATTTTAAAATTATTTTCGGATTTAAAAGATCCCAAGTTGATAAAATTAGAGGATAAGGTGATAAGGGTTAGAAATACATCCCTCCAATAGGTTATGTACATGTGTAGGTCTTACATTTTACATTTTCATTCCATTTTATTTAAATCATTAACTAATGAGTTCATCGCTGCATCATCATGATGTCATAAATAATATATTTTATTTAATGTCTAAAAATTATAATAAAAATATTATGATGTAGGAAATAATTTTATCTTTCCAATGAATATTTATAGTCAAAATTATGACTTGTATAACCCCATGTAAAAATTGTTTTTGTAAAACATCTCATGTTTGTGTCATTTTTACTTTAACATTAAATAAAAAGTAATTTATGTCATTTCCCAACCAAAGTGGATCCATGGGGTCCCCAAGTTGACCCATAGATTTTCTTGGTCGGCCATGACATATAAAATGAGGGTTGGACATGTTTCATGCTCATCTCATATTATTAAAACATTATTTTTACCTTAAACTATTCTAATTACCTCTAATCGCGATTAAAAACTTAATAAGTTACTATTCACCAAAAAATTATTTTAATCCCATTGAAACACATTTTACTTCTTAATTAAAACCATTTATGTCGGATTTTGGAAATTCAAAACACAAAGATGGAAAAATTTCATTTAAACGGAAAATCAGTTTTTATAAGTACCACTTAGTGGTTTCACTATTCATCAAAAATTGATGTTTTTCAGAAAATTACCAAAAACTCACCCTAAGCTATATTTGATATTTTGAATTCAAAAATGATGTCTATTTAACAAAATTCAAAACATATTAGTTACATTAATTAATTTAATAATTAATTCCTGCTGTCAGAGCAAATAGCGTGTTTTTATGAAACAAAAAGTGTCAAAATATTGACACTAGTTTAAGTCCGATTTCAAAGTGAAATTAATTCCAACAACCAGTATTGGATTAAATGGTAAAAATATATTCTAATTTCACTTTAAAACCAATTAAAAAGATAATATAATAATATAAATAAATTATACTAAAAAGAGGTTTTGAATTAAAATACAACATTTTTCACTATTCATTAAAAAATGAACTTTTTTGGAAAAATACCAAAAATTTACACAAAGTAAATTTTGATGTCCCGATTCTAAAGAAAAATTTTATTTTTTCAAATATAACACCTAAAATTTTCAAAAAGTGGATTTAAAAGAGGTTCGCCATCAAAAGGCGGTTAATCGACCTTTCAAAGAATATTAGAATGTCTACGCTTAAAATTGGATTCATTTGCATTTTTAATCCTATAACATTTATTTTAAAGAGTAAAAATATTTTAAAAACTTATATAATCATTTTGTATTTAGTTATGTTCATTCCCGCCATTACAACGGCTAGGCGTTAACTACCATTTAAAATAATATTATTTTATTATTAGAGTGCAACGTAAGATTCCCAAGAAACTCGTTGTTGCGTGTTGGGTAAGCCATCGAGCATAGCATCCCCTTTAAAGTAATATTAATATTTTATTCACAAATATGGATAAATATAAAAATGTCATATTCTTTATTTACCTGGGGTGTTACAATTATCGCATGACCAAGGGTACATGGGAGTATTTTCTCAAGCACATGAAGGAATAAAAGTTGTTATCTTGAGCCTACTATGTGATGAAAATCTTCATCAGTGTCCTTAAGCTATGGTTTTTGTTATTATGTTTATACCACACTCATATGTAATAATCTTATGCCTATAATTATGCTCCTTGTCTCGTGTTTATATATCATGATCCAACACACTTTTTCCCTGGTACATATTCATTCATTTGATATTACATTTCTTTCTATCATGACATATAACAATGTTTATTGTTCCTTAATATTTTTAATATTTTATTTATCCTATGTTGTTCTATTCTTTTATTATTATTATATTACCCTAGGTGACATGTTTATAATATTTTGTCTTTACATAGTGTTTGATCACAACTCTTTCTTATATTTTCCTTTCTCTGGGGTATGAATATGGTATAACTTTTGAAAAGTCTAAAAGGAAGTGTATAGGAGTTTTATTATGGAGAAATGATTATAGATTAAGACATTTTTAATCAAATAATTAAGATATTAAACTTTTATTCCTCATTTTATGGAACTATTTACAAGTTGGATTATCTAAACCCTAAAGTTATTGTGTTAATTAATTTATGTTTTTTGAGATTCATTATACTTGTTATCATATGAGTGTTATTTATTTTTAGAGATAATTTTAGTTATTTTTGGATTATATTCCTAAAATTTAGTGAAATTATGGTGGATAAGTCTAAGGAGTATTCCAATGTGTAGGATAACGACTTTTTGTTTTAGTAAACTATATATTATATGGTTTTTCTAGCAGTTATTTCCTAGTCTAGATACTACATATATATGTAAGATATATAATATATATAACTAGGGGTAATAACCCTAAAAAGTTCATGTTAAATATTAACTTAGTCATTACTAAATGCATGATGAAGAATCCTAACTGCACACCTATTTTAGATTCCAATGGGTTATACTTTAGTAAATCAAAATTGTCTCCTTGAACAATTATGGGTGATTTAAATACCTAAATAGTTCAGTATAAGAGTTAAGTAGGATGGTGACCACAGATAACATGGATTGAAACCTGGATATTAATAATTTTATACATATTTCATTTGTTTGTTATTTATTCAAGGATCAAAGCTTTCATTCAGTGAATTGAATAATTTAATATTTATAAATTTTATTTTTAATCTAATCATTGGAACTTGGAAGTACATATCCAAAAATGGGTATAATGGTAAACGTGAATATTTTCATAATAAAAAAAATAGGATTGAAAATTGAGTGAAAATATTCATCACAATGTTATCCTAGTTTATGAACTATAACAAAAACCATGTGGGTCCCCCAAACCCACTAAGGGAGGAGTATATTACTATCAATTTATTCATGCACCAATGACCACAAGCTTCCAGTGGGTCTCCTAATACAATAATTATTGACAAATGGATCAATACAATAGAAAATATATTATATTATATAGATATATTCAATAAATAAAAGCTTATTTTATCAATATACTATTTAAAAGGTGAAGTTGATCAATAGTGGACCCTAATCAAGAACACAAGGAAAAAGATAAAAATCAATTCCATAATATTGCAAGGGTTTAAAAAATTATTTAGTAAATATTTTCCTTGAACTCTTTGTACAAAAAAGGATATTGAATTCTTTAATTTTTAGAAAATGGAAGATAAATAATTTTGTACCTATAGGGTAAACATCATAAGACATGAACGTTATACCTTATTTTATCACTGATTATGAAAGTATGGTTGATATATTTCTTATGTTTGTTGATAACACTATAAATTATATCTTGAGTTGCATCTATCTCATAGATACCCTTAGTTAGTTACACTAGTAACTGATAATTAAATTATGAGGTCTCCATTTATTTAAGGGGTTATAGAATGTAATACACAAATATTTTTGAATAAATTTCATTAAATAAATAATTTTTATATATCATGATCCACACACAATGTTGAACAAAAATGATCCATGACTTATTTATTATTTAAAAATAATTAAGATATTGACCAATTAAAAATGATTACATTTATAGGATATAAAGTTAACATGATTTAGTATATAAAATGATTTTACATTCTCAAATAAAAATTTAATGTAATAATAGATGAAAATTGATCACTTTTTAATGAATATTTTGATAATATATAATATTTAAATATATGAACTAAATTATTAACATCATTAAGTTAGGAAATGGTGTAAGATAGTACAAAGAACACTTAATATTAAAAAAATATCATTATTCAATAAATAAGTTTTCTTTATATTTTCATTTAAAATATAAATTTATAAATTTCTGAAAAAAAAATTAAAACGAAATTCAATTTTCATTTCCACATATCAATATTATTTTAAGATTATTTTTTACCATTTTTCTAAAAAGTTTTTTTTTGAGTATTGTAAAATATCATTTTTTTTATAAATATCAAAACATTTATGAAATTATTAGAATATAAGTATATATTTTAAATTCATGAATCCTTTTTAAATAACCAATATGTTTTTAAAATTTTACTTTAAATTTTTTAAAAAGGTTTATTTTAATTTACAAACCTATATTTAACCTTTTAAAACATAATTTATATTTTTTCTAAACTTATTTTAATATATTATGCATTTAATATTTTAAATTTAATTTCTATATATGTTAGAAAATTAATATAATAAAATTTATTTCAAATTTGGAATTACTAGGTCTAAATTATTTAATAAGGGCATGTTCTTTGAAATAATAAAGTACAAATTAATTTTATGAAAACTAGTTACCATGGTAAAAATTAAAAGGGGTAAAAAGGGTTTAACACAGAGGGAAGGGCCAAAAACATGTTTATAACATGTCATCTAATGGGTGTTTGACACTTTTTTTACCTTATCTATTCCTATATCATTAATTTTTCCAACATTGGAGTTACATTCCTTGTGATTTACTTCACATAATTAAAATTTATTTTTTATTTTCAAAAATGTCATCCCCATTCACTTATAAAAGGGACACTTTTCTCATCAATTACCCTCACACCACTACCCATATATTTTCACCCAAAATAATACCAAAACTCTCTTAAACATTTCTATAAACCTTAAATAGGTTTTTGAATTATCAAAATATCATCCCTCAATGTATTATCTCACTTTATAAAGGAGAAAATCCATGAAGTGAGGTATAAAATTATAATATCCCCTTTCTCATTTCTATTTATTTATATCCATTTTTTCATATTAAAAAATAAATTATATCACCTTAAAATTATAAAATTAGTATCATTATAACTCTATTATATTATTAAAATAATGTAATTGGAATTAACACCCATTCCTTGTTCTATTAATAAAAATCAAACTGTCAATCATACATTGTATAGACTACCGCCTCCATGACACAACATGTTTTGTTTTCCATAACCTCCTTATAAGTATGGTCATTATAGTGAATTTAATAAATAATTATTATAATTATTAAATATTTTATATTCTTAAATGATAAACCATAGTACAATGTTTCTCTATATTATGGAATACAAAATCATAATCCATGCATATGTGTGGAATATCGAATCCATAGAAGGATGAATTTATTTTTTTATTTTCAAAACAGTTTTATATGGATGGTCATGAGAATAAATTTAATGTATAAATATGATTTTTATGAAATTATTAATATTTTTAAGGGAAAAATGAATAAATGGTTAATAATATTAGTAATAAGTAACGATGGTAAATTCATTCATCTAAAAGAGAATTCTAAGAGAAAAAATTGATTTATCTATATTATGTAATTACTTTATATAAGTTTTATTCTTCTAATAATTATATAAAATTATTATATATCACACTAATAACATTTAATAAATATTATTATACTTCTTTTATATTGATATTACAACTAAATCGCTTCATAAGAATCCATTAATTACAGTATTTCATTGTCTTGGTTAGTTTAACCATCTTCTAGAAAAATGCTATAAATTTTTATCATAGATTACTATGGGAATTAACTTTCTAGTAATATATGTTACAAAGGACTAAATGATGAGTTATTTTTTGTTTTTAAAAAGTAATATAAAAAATTGAGTAATTATTTATAAAAATACACTTTAATTTTTAAGAATCATCGAAACATATTTATCGCCAAATTCATCATTAAGGATCATAATCAAAACTCATCTAGAATGAAATTATAACATTATAAATATTTTTAAAATTAATTTTTGTACCTTTTATGATATGGGATTTATGAACATTGTGATAAATATTATAAATAACACTTCTATTTAGAAACATATTCAAAATGATCAAGATTTCTCACACATGATTCTGAAAATAGATAGTAAATCATGAATATATATGTACAGAATAATTTTAAATGTAATGTACTAGGACTTAAAAGTCATTAAATTTTATGATTTTGGATGGTAGAGGTTTCAGGGGGATATCCTAAGGAGTTTTGAGGGGAAAAGGTGGAGCTGACTGAAGAATTAAGCTATGAAGGAGTACTACATCGTGGAGGGTTGTGTTACAAGTTATGGTGTAGTGGATGTAGATTAAATGTTTTGGCTACATTGTATGGATCCTGAAGGAGGATTTTTAATTCCACTACAATTTTTGGCAAGGATACACCATGGTGTTGCGATTTTATATGGTGTTGGTGAGTCATGCACTGTAGGGTGTCCCAATGTGGTGTAGTTGCTCGGGTAGAGTTTTTCTAGGGTAATTCAATTTTTAGGGTGGAATCCCCATGGGATAGGGTTGTGGTGTAACCACCTATTTGGTTATAGATGGACTATAACATAGTGGCCTTCTCTACACTATAGTCTCCTCCTCAATTTTTTGTATCTATAGTGGGGAGACAACTACGGATCTCAGATCCACTTTACCATCACCTCTATGGTATAGTACCTTACACTACACTATAGTCCTCCACATTTTTATTAGTTCTATGATGTGGTAGTATAGGTTACTTTGTTGTCTTACATTTTATATACCACCTATAAATTCTAAAATACCTTCAATACTGATCACTTTTTCAACCTTTCTCTCATTTATTAGGTGACCCAAGTGTTTCCCAAGGAGTCCATTAAGCCCCCTTTTAGTGAATTTCAACCATGACCTAGGAGGATCGATATGTGGAGGTTTAGGGGATTTTTCTCTATGTCATTCCATTATGTTTCTCCATATTTCATTTTTTTGGAAGGGATAATATCATGGAAATCAATGGTTTGAGTTTTTTATAAGGGATAATGATGTGGTTGTTTTTTTCATGCCAGTAAGTGTGTTCTTTTTTGTTGTAGTGATTTTTGGTGGCTTCCCTCTTGGTTCAACCTTGTGAAATGAATCGAAAATCTTCATTTGATGTAGGGTATCCTTTATTTATCATGTAGTTTAATCATGTGGTAGGGGTTATTCTATTTTTTATCTTAGGGAATATAGTATGCACCAACCAAATAAAGGTAAAAATTTCTAAATTGAAATTGATCGGTAAGGGGAATAAAATCACATGATTTTCATCTTTTTTAAATTATTTATATTTTGATTGTACTTTCCTGATGACAAGTTGAAAATAAAAGTCATTATTGAATTTTTTTTCACTGTGATTTTTTTCATGGGGGACCATGTGATGTGATTATTTGTTATCACCTTAAATTTTAATTGGATAGCCACTTATATTTGGTAAATAAAATGGTTACCCCAGTATATTTATGGATTTTGTGAGAATTACCTTGAATAAAGAGCTAGAATGTGATGAATATACCTTGGTAAATCTGAAAATGGTTTTTGAATAAAAGATATATGAAAGTATGAATAGTGTCATCATGTGTGGTAGTGATGCATATCGGTGATTGTGGGTTATGTGTTGTGGTAGTGATGTATGGGGATAATGTGTTGTGATGTGTTCAGGGTTTTTCATGGATGTGATTGGAAGGTGGATCTGGTTATGAAATAGTGGAAATTTGGATCATGTTTTCATGATAATTGTGTCTGCTTTTTTTAATTTTGTGTGTTGTTATAGTTTCCCAAAAAGTGATGGAATAATATTATAATAATGAATTGAAATGGAATGAGCTGGTTTGGCACGGTTTGAATGGTCATTGGGTGAATGAAATGAAATGGAAAGTGTGGTTTAAAGTGTATTTTTATTATATATGAAATGAATGGTATTATAGAATAAAATGGTCAGTAAACGTGAAATTTGATAAATATGGATTAATATGAAATGAAATGTGGTTTGTGGATTTTGTCTTGTTGTGTGGTGTTTTTAATTTATAGGTTTTAATGAAAGTGGTGAATATTGTGAGTCTCGGTGGTGATGTTGTGAGTCAGTTAGTATTCTTATTAGAAACATATAGATTGGGATTTTTGTGTTTATATATATATATATATATATATTGTAACACCCCAGGTAAATAAATAATATGACATCTTTATATTTATCTATATTTGTGAATAAAATATTAATATTACTTTAAAGGGGATGTTATGCTCGATGGCGTACCCAATACGCAACAACGAGTTTCTTGGGAATCTTACGTTGCACTCTAATAATAAAATAATATTATTTTAAATGGTAGTTAATGACTAGCCATTGTAATGGCGGGAATGAATAGAACTAACTACAAAATTATTATAGATTTTTGTCAAATATTTTTACTCTTTACAATAAATGTTAGAGGATTAAAAATGAAAATGAATCCAGTTTTTAAGCGTAAACATTCTAATATTCTTTAAAAGGTCGATTAACCACCTTTTGATGGAGAACCCCTTTTAAATCACCTTTTTGACAATTTTATAAGCTCTATTTTTCAAAATAAACATATTATTTATGATTGGTACATTGAAATTTACTTTGGGTTAATTTTTGGTATTTTTCTGACAATGTTCATTTTTCAATGAATAGTGAAAAATACTGCATTTTACATCAAAACTGCTTTTTCATATAATTTAATTATATGGTTATATTATCTTTTTAATTTGTTTTAAAGTTTAATTAGAATATATTTTTACCATGTAATTCAATTATGGTCATTGGATTAATTTCACTTTGGAATTAGGCATAAACAAGTGCCAAACTTTTCATAAATATTATTTCTAAAAAACCCTCTATTTGTTTTGACAACGGGAATTTTTTTTAAATTAATTATTGTAATTTATGTGTTTGTAATTTTGTAACATGAATTAATATTTGGAATCATAAGGTCCAAATTATGTAATTAAGACTCTTTTGTTTTTTGAAATTATGAATAGTAACGATGGTAATTATCTTTAATTATCTTGATTAATGAGTAATTGGGTAGTTAAAGATAATAAGATAATATCATAATAATAAAAAATGAGCACAAAACGTGTCCTAAGGCTACTTGTTGTCTCATGGATGACCATGGGATGCCTTTTTCCAAACTTGGGGGCCCCATGGAATCACTTTTGTGAGAAAGTGACTTTTTAACTTTTTATTTTTAAAGAATGTTAAATGTAACAAAGAATGTATCACCTAAGTAAATTATTTTTAATTTTGTCTAAATAAATGATATTTTGGACTATAAATATTAATTGGAAAGCTAAGAAGATTTTCTACATGATAGTATTTTTTTATAATTTTTATACATTAAATAATTTAAATTATTTATGACATCATGATGATGCAGAGATGACCTCATTATTTAACGATTTAAATAAAATGGAATGATAATGTAAAATCTAAGACCTAAAAATGTCCAAAACCTATTGTATGGGTGTATTTATATCCCTTATAAACTTATCCTCGAAACACATCAATGTGGGACCATTAAAATCCGAAACTCATTCTAAAATAAAGTAACATTTCTTTACTTTCCAAGAGTGCCCCTCCTCTCCTCTTATAAAAGGCCCCCACCTCTACCTCCTTACCCACACTTCCAAATCCTTTGACTCAGCCAACCCCTGCCCATTATGTCTCTCCACTTCCCTCTATTACTCCTTGAAGCCTCACTTTGGGTAGAAGTCTTCCCAAGGAAGCCTTTGATCTCAAACAAAAGGGAGTTACCCGATTTTAAGGTAATGTCTTCACTTGAGTCCTTTTGTTTTATTTTGCTTCTCCAACCCCCTAAACAATTTTTATTCATTTAGTTTGTAATAACTACAGTATATTAAATATACTAGGATGTTTTTATAAGAATTATTTGAGCTAAACGTACACACACCTTCGTCTAATGGTTAAAGAACATACTATTTCTGTGGTTGGCGATTTTCTGCCTCACGAAATGATGATTGTTCAATATTATTTTAACACCTTTAAAGGTGTCCATTAAGATGTCACTATATTTATATATGATTCATAATATTTTTATGTTTTACTTAATCTTCTGTATTTTTCTTTTGTGGCATACCTTTATGGTTTCCATTGTGGGTAAACACGATAATTTCATTTTAGGAAGTGCGGACTACCGCCCCCTCAAAGTGATTTGATTCGTTAATGCCATATGTGGGATGTATAAAGGATGTATTTAAAGTTATTATATATTATGTATGTTAAATATATATGATCAATATAATTCTGGAATTAAAATATACATACCTCTCATTTATTTTTTAATTCCATTAATATGACATAGAAATGAAAGTAGCGTTCATGCGTACGTACGGCTTACCGTCTCCATGAACGGTGCATTTCATTTATTAACTCTAAATGATTATGTAATATTATAAATACATGTATATTCTGGATATATATGATATATATGATATCCAAATCATTAATACAATTCTGGATATAATGAACCTTTGACCGCACGAACAACATGTAATTGTAAGAAGTCCACTTTCGACTTAAGAACCAAATATCGACAAAACAAACATTATTAACTTAAATGATTACATAATGTTTATGACATGGTAATAAGTGATATAAAAGGAATAATGAACTTGAAAAAGTTTCTTAAGTAAGTAGAAATTAACTCAAGTTTATTATTCAGGAGATTAAAGAACGATCGAGTCAAGTCGGACACGAGGTAAGGGATCCTACTCCTCTCTTTTTTTTAAGTACACTCTTTTATGTCATGCCTTTTGAGCTCACATTTCTTGTGATTGGGATGTTATTTTATATTAATCTTACTGTAATTTTTATGTTCATATTATGAGAGACCATATTCTCTCTCATCAATCCATTGTGAAAGTTTTGAGTGGCGCCATTAGGCTGTCGAATTTTCGTAAGAGATCCAACCTCTCTCTTTCTTTTTAAGTACTCTCTTTTATGTCACTTCTTTTAAGATCCTCTTTGTTATGTTGGGGAATGTTATTTTATATTCCTATTTCTATAAACTTTATGTTAATATGATGAGAGACCCTATTTGATCTCATCAATCCATTTTTGTGGTGCTGTTAGGCTGCCGAGTTTTCGTAAGGGATTTTTCATCTCACTCTTTTTCCCGTGAGATTTATGCTACATTTGCCACAATTTACTTTGAGTGGTGTATGTACTGCCCATTACTTTACTCATTGTGTATAATAATTTCATTTATGAGTATTTTTATCAATGTTGTATTGTCCTTCTTTCACGGGGTGCATGTCTCGAAAGATACCCATGTCGGTAAGGGAACCTTTCACCCTCATCTTTTTAAAAGACTTCTTTTGTTGGGTCTTTTAATTTACATATTGTTATGTTGGGATATGTTCTCATATATCCTTATTGATGTAAATTTTATGTCCAGGTGATGATATACCCTTTTTATCTCTCATCAACTCATTTTCGGAATTTTGAAGTGACGCCGTTAGGCTATCGAATTTTTGCAAGAGAACTTCTTAACCCAATTTTGATTCTTTGGGATAAACTTGTACTATTTGAATATGTCGTTCTATGAATATGTGTGAATAACATCTGATTGTTTTACACTTAATATCCAATTTTATTTTATGTATTCGTTTGTCACACATAATTATGTAATTGATTTATCCTTAATCCAAGGATACCGTCTTTGAAAGGGACTTTGTCTCAATCTCCTTTCATTGAGGCATATTTTGTTTTATACACAACTTTCTTTTATACGGTGTATAAACCCCTTTGACTTTTACTTTTATACAAAAGGAATCTTTTTCTACGAAGCATTTTACTAAATGACAAAAAGGAATGTTTCTTTTAACGTACACGGTGACAATGACCTTTTCTTCCATCACGAGTATTATTTGATCTTTGGCTTCCTCAACAAGCCGTAATGTTTTTAAAATAAAATAAATACCATATACGCTTTTGTGTATTTTGGTATTGAAAATGGTTTTGATAAAGGATTCTATTATGTCAATATATTTAAATGATATATTGTGATTGAAATGTGGAAATGTTATCATGCCTATAGATCGGTTTTATGTGTTATAATTTTATAATGGTACTTGGACATTTGACGGGTGGTTATGTGATAAACCATATGATGGGTGGTGTCGTGAATACTAGGACAGGTGGTTACGTTATAACCTCCAATGCATTGGGTATGTAAGTCGGCCGTATTAAGTATGTATGGAAGTTGGCCGAATGGCTATTCCATTAAGTGATATGTGTGGAAGTCGGCCTTATGGTTATTCCACTTAAGTATGTTTATGTCTCAAGTTACCTTTATATGTTATCTGATCTTTATATGGGTTTTATGGTAATATTTTGGTTACATAAGGTTAAGTAATGAACTTTTTATCAGTGAAGAGTTTTTACTACTTCGAAAAGCTGAAAATATTACTTTGATAAAGTATGCATGGTTTACTTGTTGTTTTGAAAAACTAACAGTTTTCATTCCTTGTGTATCCCTTACTGAGCTTTTTATTCTCATCCCAAGTTTTTGAAATGTTTTTCACAGGACATAACATGGAATAGGGTCAAGGATGGGATCAAGGTAAAGTCATGCTACCTAAAACATTGAACTTGACATGTTTCTTTTTAAGAGTTTTTATTTTCTGGAAACTTAGTAGAAGTTTTTACTTTGTAATCTTTTGAGATGTAATAGTTATGTCCTAATTCTCTAAAACTCTAAACCTGAAAAGATCCTCAATGTGAATTATTCATTTAATTCAATATTCAGTAAGGTTTAAGGCTAGGGCCTTATAGTTTGTATCAGAGGTCGGTTTAGATAACTTTAGAGGTTATGGTATCCTCTAAGCATAAGTGGCATTACCATAATGGTTAGGATTTCAGAAAGTGTCCTAGTTTTAGATAAAGTGAATGAGTAAGTATATATTAGTGTTTATCTTCCTCATTAGTACATGATGGTTTTGTTGATATACTCACACTGACCTTTCTGTTTTTAGTGAATGGATGGATCTATCAGGCACCAAAGAGACAACAGGTTTGAAGGAAACTGTGGTGGTTCTCTGTTTAAGATACTAGTTAAAATGGGGGATTCAATGAGGAAACTCGTGGTTGTTCTAAACCAACTATCAAGGAGTCACGATCAACCACTTGAACCTTGGTATGTTCTATAATGCATCATGTATGAGATGACCAATCGATGTGGAAGTTTAGGTAATAATTATAAAGGCAAACATTAGAGTTTATATGATCCTTACTTTTGAGGTAACTATGGGTTATTATATGATATGCTGGAAAATGAAAGGCATGAGATAAACATGAGGTTAAAATATTTGAAGATTATTTTTTTAAAGATTTTATCTCGTTTTGGGGAATGTTTTAAGAATTATATAGTTTTGGAAAAATGACAACACGCATACCATGTGACAACCCATCACGTCGGACAAATTTGCGGGAATTGAACCCACAACCAAAGTGCGACTGGTATTTATCGCCTACCACTGGACTACGTGAAGTCCCTGGTTAGTTTGACTGATTCTATTTAGTTAGTAGATTTTATAAATTAAGAGTAAGTTTATTTTGGATTATCTATGGAAATTTATTAACCTATCATGGAGGATATGTGATTAGGTTAATTACTTTTCAATATGAGACATTAAGAGCAACTGATGTTGTTTGGAGATAAATGTTACGATTTAACATGGAAGACTATGTGACTAAATCCTTCAAATATTTGGGTTTCAATCATAGTTGGTTTACTTTGAAGAATTATATGGAAAAATTGACTATCAAATGGTCCTCGTTGAACTTTGGGTTTTGTTGGACAAATTTTGGAGATTAAGAATAGATTATCTTTTTATAAAGGGTTATCCTTTTCTGGATTATCTAATCTTGTAATAACCTTTTTGGTTTTGGTTTTGGTTAATGTCTAAAGACATGGGAAGTATATAGTTCTCTTTTTTGGATTAGGTGATTCTCTAGAAGTTGATTATAGTACTCTTAATGTGAACAAGTCTTCCTAAATACTCGTCTTTTGGAGAAAATATGAGTTTGTGTAAGGAATCTAATAAAAGTTAAAAGTAAACATGATAAGTGATTATGTTTCCTTATGAATAAATTACTCAATAAAAAGTAACTTAAAACAAAAATGTTGTCTATTAACTTTTCCTACTGGGGAATCGAATACCATTTAACCCATCACATGTTTGGGATTTTCTTGTGGTTAACTTTCTCCTAAAGATGTTTTCTATCACTCTCCATCAGAACATGACCCTTTTTTTCCTCCATGTCTATATTTTCATACTTTTAATCCTAGTATGGGTTAACTCGGGTGACCTTTGTACTTATCTTTCTTTATTTTAAAGTGATTGTTTTACCGACTCTTGTTCTGATGTGGGACTTTCAAGGATGTTTCCAAGCCCAATTTTAAAATTGCGAGGACGCAATTCCCAAAAGGGGGGAAGGATGTAACACCCCAAGTAAATAAAGAATATGACATCATTATATTTATCCATATTTGTGAATAAAATATTAATATTACTTTAAAGGGGATGCTATGCTCGATGGCGTACCCAATACACAACAATGAGTTTCTTGGGAATCTTACGTTGCACTCTAATAATAAAATAGTATTATTTTAAATGGTAGTTAATGCCTAGCCGTTGTAATGGAAGGAATTAACAGAACTAACTAAAAATGATTATATATGTTTGTCATTTATTTTTACTCTTTACAATAAATGTTAGAGGATTAAAAATGCAAATGAATCCAGTTTTTAAGCGTAAACATTCTAATATTCTTTAAAATGTTGATTAACCGCCTTTTGATGGAAAACCCCTTTTAAATCCAATTTTTGACAATTTTATAAGCCCTATTTTTCAAAATAAACATATTATTTATTATTGGGACATTCAAATTTACCTTGGGTTAATTTTTGGTATTTTTCTGACAATGTTCATTTTTCAATGAATAGTAAAAAATACTGCATTTTACATCAAAACTGTTTTTTCATATAATTTAATTATATGGTTATATTATCTTTTTAATTTGTTTTAAAGTTTAATTAGAATATATTTTTACCATTTAATTCAATTATGGTCATTTTTATTAATTTCACTTTGGAATTAGGCATAAACTAGTGCCAAACGTTTCATAAATATTGTTTCTAAAAAACCCGCTATTTGTTTTGACAACGGGATGTTTTTTTAAAATTAATTATTGCAATTTATGTGTTTGTAATTTGGTAAAATGAATTGAATATTTGTAATCAGAAGGTCCAAATTATTTAATTAAGACTCTTTTGTTTTTGGACATTATGAATAGTAACGACGGTAATTATCTTTAATTATCTTGATTAATGAGTAATCGGGTAGTTAAAGATAATAAGATAATATCATAATAATAAAAAATGACAACAAAACATGTCCTAAGGCTACTGGTTGTCTCATGGCCAACCATTGGATGCCTTGTGCCATACTTGGGGGCCCCATGGAATAACGTTTGTGAGAAAGAGACTTTTTATCTTTTTATTTTTAAAGAATGTTAAATGTAACAAAGAATGTATCACCTAAGTAAAATATTTTTAATTTTGTCTACATAAATGATCTTTTGGACTATAAATATTCATTGGAAATCTAAAAATATTTCCTACATCATAGTAATTTTTTTATAATTTTTAAACATTAAATAAATTAAATTATTTATGAAATCATGATGATGCAGTGATGACCTCATTATTTAACGATTTAAATAAAATGGAAAGATAATGTAAAATCTAAGACCTAAACATGTAAAAAACCTATTTGATGGGTGGATTTTGAACTCTTATCACCTTATCCTCTAAAAACATCAATGTGGGACCATTAAAATCCGAAACTCATTCTAACATAAAGTAACATTTCTTTACTTTCCAAGAGTGCCCCCCTCTCCTCTTATAAAAGGCCCCCACCTCTACCTCCTTACCCACACTTCTGAAGCCTTTGGCTCAGACAACCCCTTCCCATTTTGTCTCTCCAATTCCCTCTATTACTCCTTGAAGCCTCACTTTTTTCATAATTCTTCCCAAGGAAGCCTTTGAGCTCAAACAAAAGGGAGTTACCCGATTTTAAGGTAATGTCTTCACTTGAGTCCTTTTGTTTTATTCTGCTTCTCCAACCCCCTAAACTCTTTTTATTCATTTATTTTGTAAAAACTCCAATATATTAAATATACTAGGATGTTTTTATAAGAATTATTCTAGCTACACTTACACACACCTTCATCTAATGGTTAAAGAACATACTGTTTCATGTGGTTGGCAATTTTCTGCCTCACGAAACTATGATTGTTCAATATTCTTTTAACACCTTTAAATGTGTCCATTAATATGTAACTATATTTATATATGATATATAATATGTTTATGTTTTACTTAATCTTCTGTATTTTTCTTTTATGGCATACCTTTAAGGTTTCCATTGTGGGTAAACACGATAATTTCATTTTAGGAAGTGCGGACTACTGCCCCCTCAAAGTGATTTGATTCGTTAATACCATATGTGGGATGTATAAAGGATGTATTTAAAGTTATTATATATGATTTATGTTACATATAGATGATGAATATAATTTTGTAATTAAAATATACATACCTCTCATTTATTTTTTAATTCCATTAATATGACATAGAAATGAAAGTAGCGTTCATGCGTACGTACGGCTTACCGTCTCCATGAACGGTGCATTTCATTTCTTACCTCTAAATAATTATGTAATATTATAAATACATGTATATTCTGGATATATATTATATATATGATATCTAAATCATGAATACAATTCTAGATATAATGAACCTTTGACCACATGAACAACATGTAATTGTAAGAAGTCCACTTTCGACTTAAGAACCAAATATCGACAAAACAAACATTATTAACATAAATGATTACATAATGTTTATGAAATGGTAATAAGTGATATAAAATGAACAATGAACTTGAAAAAGGTTCTTAAGGAGTTATAAATTAACTCAATTTTTTTATACCGGAGATTAAAGAACGATCGAGTCAAGTCAGACCCGAGGTAAGGGATCATACTCGTCTCTTTCTTTTTAAGTACACTCTTTTATGTCATGCCTTTTAATCTCACCTTTATTGTGATTGAGATGTTATTTTATATTACTATTACTTTAATTTTTATGTTCATATGATGAGAGACCCTATTCTCTCTCATCAATCCATTTTGGAAGTTTTGAGTGGCGCCGTTAGGCTGCCGAATTTTCGTAAGACATCCAACCTCTCTCTTTCTTTTTAAGTACTCTCCTTTATGTCACTTCTTTTAAGCTCCTCTTTGTTATGTTGGGGGATGTTATTTTATATTCCTCTTTCTGTAAACTTTATGTTAATATGATGAGAGACCCTATTTGATCTCATCAATCCATTTTTGTGGCGTCGTTAGCCTGCCGAGTTTTCGTAAGGGATTTTTCATCTCACTCTTATTCCCGTGAGATTTATACTACATTTGCCACAATTTCCTTTGAGTGGTGTATTTACTGCCCATTACTTTACTCATTGTGTATAATGCTTTCATTTATGAGTATTTACATCAATGTTTTATTTTCCTTCTTTCACGGGGTGCATGTCTCGAAAGATACCCATGTCGGTAAGGGAACCTTTCACCCTCCTCTTTTTAAAAGACTTCTTTTGTTGGGTCTTTTAATTTACATATTGTTATGTTGGGATATGTTCTAATATATCCTTATTGATGTAATTTGATACTTTTTATGACTTACACTAATTTTATAGGTTAATATGACATGTTATTGTTGATTTAAGTAACTTGTTTCGAACTTATCATTCTGTTAGAAATTTCATAAAAATCATGTACCAAGTAGTGTCAAAATTGACATAAATTAGTTTTTAAAACAAATATTATATTATTAATTGTTATTTAATTCCTAAAAATCTAAGGATCGGCCAAATGAATTAGATAAGGATAGATATATTAACAATAAACAACTTGGGGTTCGTTTGTCTTGATATAGTAAGTTTATTACCCATATAGTGTAAGAAAACAAAAAGACACGGTAAAAGTTAAATTATTTAACTTAGAGTTAAATCTAATTGATATGGTGAAAATAAAAACCTAAACATGTATAAATCCTATTGGATGAGAGTATTTCGACCAATCCCCGCTTTATCTTCGAAATAAGACCATTTGGAACCATTATAAACCGAATTTGACCTTAATATAAAATAATATTTTGAGATTTTCCTAAGATGCCCCTCTCCTCCCTTATAAAAGGGCACCTCCTCCCTCTCCTCCTCACACCAATTTGAGAATTCAATCTCGTCCAAACCCTGAAAAAATATCTTCTCCACTTCCCTAGTATCATCCTAGAGGTCCTGATCTTCTTCAAAGACCATCCTTAGTTCTTTAAGTGGAGGTTAAGTGAAGGCGCGCCAGAAAGAGGTAATATCCATTACCGATCTTTTTCAATTTCTTTCTTCTTCAACTTCTTCTTCTTTAGTTGTTTCATGATAAAGTAATAACATCAGTATTTCTTATATACTGATATGTTATTATAAATATTAAACAACTCTAATTAACCTTCTATCCATCCTACGGAAAAAGGAAATCACCATGTGTGCGTACGTATGGAATACCGTCTCCACGCCGTGGTGTAATCTATTTTCCGCCACCACCTTAATAGGATGGGTATAATGGTGTAATGAGAAACTATATATGATTATTATAAAGTGATATTGATACTGAAAGAGTATACATACACTTAAACACAATTCCACGACCATGGGAACGATATCATCGCTCGTGCGTACGTACGGACTACCGTCTCCACGACGCGATGAGATTCATTATCCATGTTAACCATTCTAGAATGATTATAAAGTATATATAATTAATAATAATGGAATATATGACATGGTAAATATACTGGATTTATGTATATATATATATATATATTTCATCTACTTACTTCCATTCAAGACAATAAGGAAAGGAAAGCAGCGTTCATGCGTACGTACGGACTACCGTCTCCATGAACGGTGTGTTTCATTTCATTTATCTATCTATTATATATATATATATATATACTGAATATATAGGATATATAAATAATAATTTATATTCTGGAAGTAAGTAAATCATGATATAAGTAATAATAATGTCAAGAACAACAAGTCCAAACACCTACGATAAATGAAACGATTTTACCAAAGACGCTTCTTTAACATTAATTTACAAAAGAACGGGTAATATAAAGTCATAAGTGGACCATATATGATATAATAACATGGAATATGATTCAGGAATAAGTCAATAACATGATTTAAATCATTATACAGGAGGTTCGGACATGTACAAAGCAAGTCGGACCTAAGGTAAGGGAAATATCACAATCTCATTTTTATCCGAGATTGTTTTTACTTTGGCATTTACTGGGTTGTATTTTATCATACACATCCATGTTTCCTCAATATGTAATATTATTTCCATCCACCTAAAATTTTTTTAAATCCAATTTTACCCTTCGGTGAATTTTTAGTACAAGATAAGAAAGGAATCTTTTGTCATTTTTTCGTACGAGGTACTTTTTGACTTTTCTGACAAAAGTACGAAGAATGTTTTTTTAACTTATATGGCAGGAATGGATTTTTAAAACATTATTTCCAAGAATCTTAATTTACAATTTTTGAAGTTTATTTTTAATCAACTTCTTTTATTTTAAAGTCGTATGACATGTTATGAAAGGAAAAATGTTTTTGAAGAAGAATGGATATTTTCCTCAAGAATGGAGTTCAAGTGTTTTATCAAAATTATTTTCCATCTAAGATAATAAAGGGTTCTGTTTTTATCCCTATTATTACATTGATTTGATTATGTTGTGATGTAATTATTTTTATGAATTCCTTTATATTATATGAATTTTTTTATGATGTCACGATGTTTAAGATTCCCATTTTTATTACATGGGTTATGCTATGATGCATGGTTTATGATTTTGTGGCACACATAAGAATGGTATCATTATGAGATGGGTGGGACCTATATCTCCCTCCAATGAATTGGGTAAAGATTTTATATCTCATGAGATAGACATGGCTGGAACGGTAGGTTATACCGGTTCAGTGAAAAAGGACTGGAACGAGGGTGACTCGGTTCAGAAAGGGACTTTGTCCACTAAGATAGTCTTGGAAATGAGTCTTGACTAACAAGAAATGATTCTCTATGATTATGTGTGTATGCCACAAAGTTTCATGTTATAAGTTGTGATTATTGGGATTACATTCCACTTCTTTGATTTATCCCATGTTATGATATTATGAGATCTTTTGCAGGTTAAGATTTCCAAAAGCTATGTTCTTATGTATATGATGTGATTGATATTTCTTTTGTTTACCCTTACTGGGCATTTGAGCTCACCCTTTTATGTTTTCTTTTCCCCCAGATATAAAGAAAGGTTTTAGGTAAAAAAAATGGAAGATCTTTATGGGAGATATTGAAGATCTTTCACCACGATTAGAAGATTACGTTCCGAGTTTCCAAAGACACTAAACTTTTACGATCCTTGTGTGTGTGTTTTTTGTTATGTACTAATTATTCCACAAATGTAATGTAATGTCCATGTACGTCAGGCTTCGGGTCTCTACACTCTAACACTATAAGCTAGACACCATGACCTAGACACCATGACCCTAACACTATGACTCAGACACCGTGACACAGACACTGTAAATAGTTTTAAATTTCATAGAGTCTATGACACTGGTTCTTTACTACCATCACCAAGACATCGTTCAATGTTTCGAAACAAGACTAGACACTGGTCCTCAGACACTATGATTCTGAAACCAAATATGTGCTACCGGTTCTTGATCTAAATGAAATTGTGGCATCATGATTTTCTCACCGCTAAAAGGAAAAGAAGAAGACATTGTTTCCTCGGGACACTGTTTCTAAGTGATATTGTTTTAATAAAAACTATGACATTGTTCATTAATATATTTTTTTAATTTTAATTTCTAATAGTCATATTTGAATCATTTAAAGGTATTGACATAATTAATGTTTTTTTGTAGACATGCCACCTAATAGTACAAGGTAAAAGGTGATGAAAACATGCTTTATGTTGGCTCTAACACTAGCACTCCGTAACAAAAAGGTAAGCATGGACCTGGAACAATAGGTGAAAAAATGAGCATTTGAAAAATCCAACTGATGCATGCAACATGATAAAAACTAAAGAACACATGAAGCACTTTGGAACCCTGATGGCTGACTGACTATAGATCAGATCCCCAAACATCTTCACAATACCAACACAAAGAAGAACATGAGCTACATAGATTACATCATCAAATTGGAAACCATAACACCAGTCTAACGACAAACTATTTGTCACAAGAGGACTCGATATTTTCATTTTCTCCATCCCACAAGTTCAATGCTATATAGAATAACACTCAGACCACTGATAACCCTTTACTAACATATTTTATCTATTTTGTATAGTTTTAGATTTCAAGTAGTGTGTGTGTGTGTGTGTTAAACCACACACTATATTTTGTATTAAACTGAAGGATACAAGTTATCCTTTCTCTCATATCTTCTTACATCTATTTACTCCTATGGATAAGTGTACAAGAGGTCCTTGTGTGACCTGGTAGATTATACCCATGAAGAATAGTGGAAGAGGTCGTGTGACATGGATAGTCCTATGCACTATTGTTTACCATGATCTAGGGTGTGGATCCAGTTTATTAATATAAAAATATTGGCGGTAGGTGATCACCAAGTCGAGTAGATTTGGTCTCAGCTTCTGACGGAACTACATTTCTTATCCACTGTGTCTTTCAATTTATTTTTTCTCTTTGTTACTTTATATTTCAAAAAAAAAAATTTTACTTTGATAGTTAGTCTTAGATAGAAGTTATAATTTTTTACCTATTAAAGTAGCTTCAGAAGTTGTATCAATAACTCACATTGATATTACTAAGAATTAATCATTCATATGAGAAGTTATTTGAATAGTCAATCTATTATAACCTTATTACCTTGAGTAAGTGGCATATATTTATTTTTTATTAGGGGTCATTTTTATGTGAACTTTTTAACATAATTTTTTATATATACTTAATTCACCCCCCTCTTGAGTAATCTACACCGACCAACACAAACCATGGATTATATCTATATTGATAAAATTATTTAAATTATCTGATTTTTTTCCTTTCATTTTAAGTATTTACCCCCCTTCCTCCCATTCGAGCTCTTTTACCCAAAGAACCTCTCCCTCCGGATTCCACTTCCCCGAAGGGCTTATCTATGTATTTTTATTATTATTTAATGGATATTATTCCAGGAAAAAAAGATTATGACTCATTATTCTTCCCTTCTAATACATTTTCCCTCTTTATTTCTAAACATATAATTGTATTAATTCCACAGGGTTATCTTGGACTAATTTTTTATTTTTTTTCTTGTTTTAGTGTTCCTTATGGTATTTTAAGGATTAATGATTCTTTATTAGTGAGATTTAGTGTTATACTTCATGGAATCAGTATAGTTAAGGTATGTTGCTTCATGTATGAGCCTTTAAATTTAAAATCGTTGATTGATTGTATTTTTTTAAATCTAATTTGAGTTACTTTAAGATATTATTAATTTTATATACCGATTATTTCTTTAGTAAGTTGGTTTAGTAATATTTCTAATCCCAAAAACCTTTTTTATATAAATGAGCCACACATGGTGCTTATTTTAAATTCTTAAGAGGATATTTCCAAAATTATTTTACTATGACAAGTCTATGAGTAGTTATTTACAAATGTTTTTTTGGTTATTTAATTTATTGATTTAATGACATTTATTATGGTTATATTATTTGGTTTTCAAAGAGGGTTTTATAAACTAATTTTTAAAAGGATGTTTTAAATAACTAATTGGATCTTTATATAAAGTTTTTATAAGTATGAATGAACCATTGAATTGTGATCCATGTTTTATTTTTATAAAATAATTGTAATTGTCTATGTTTTAGGAAATATTTAATTATATTGTTTCCCTAATAAAAAATGGGATTCTTTTGTGATAGGCTTTTGGAGGTGAGGATATCCTTTTGGTTTTTTTCTTATATTGATTGTTATTTGTTTTTTTATAGATCACATCCATTGTATATTTCATTGGAGACTAAGAATATCTATATGGGATGTTTAAGTTCATGTTCCTCACTAGTGGATGAATATTCTCTTCATCTGACCCCAAGTAAGAATTTTCAATGCTTGGGGAGTTTTACCCTTAGTTACTCCATTTAAGGAAATTCCAAGAAATGGGGAAATTGAGTTTCATCAAACCTACTAATATAATGGATTTAATTTAGTATGTTCCATGATTTTCACATATCTCATTAGTGTTCCTGTTATTTTTAGTTCTCAGTTGTGTCATGATGGATGTGACACTTTTATTTTTATGATATTTTTTATATGATTGTTTTATGATTGAATATATATTATTTCATCCATTGGTTTGATTATCATTGAAATTATAAATTTTTTTTTGTAATTTAAAAAAATTATTTGAAAAGTCATGGTAATTTTCACCATTTCATGTTGGAATTTTCAAAGGGATGGTTTTAAAAAAAGGTCTTTCTCGTGAAAAATTATTAAAGAATGATTAATTATGAAATTATTACCTTAATGGTTTTAAATTATATGGTTTTAAATGATTATTACCTGTTAATGTTTTTGGATAAAATTTTAAATCTTATATTTTTATTTTTATTTCAAAACTAGCCTAAAATAGAATTTTTTTTAAAGTTATTCATGAAGTCTGTGAAGGATGACTACTAGGATTTTTTCTCACACCTATCATGTTTTAGGTGTATAAAGTCTTATTTTCTTGTATGAGTTGATCCTTCGGGTATCAATTTGTTCTTATTCATGGTAAAAATGACTATGATTCACTTGGCACACTGAGACAAATTCATATAGCCTTTGTTTTATTTTTGATTATTCATCCTCAATTATATCATTCCATTTCATCACATTTTCACTATCCTTTTTCTTTTTTGTTGATGTTGGAGTGGTATTATTAACTTAGTATTATTATTACAATTGGTATTGCTTATTCTATTTGGGATTTTTGAGATATGTTTTATGTTTATTCTTTATTTAGTTCTACTTTTTTTTAGATATTTTTATTATTTTTATGTGGTATCTTGACTAATAGAATAGTAATTCTATAAAACTAAGTGTATGTTTCTTATCATTTTGATTGATTTATTTGGATAAATCATTCCCATGTATGTATATTTGGTATCCTATCACAAGTTGTTGGTCTACAATGATCAAAAACACACATTAGGTCACGATACAAACCATATCAAGAACCTAGATCATAGGCGTCCTAGGATGTTTTATAAAAAACTATATTACAGATAGATTGTTTTTTAAGGATTTCTGGTATACTAGATATAGGATTATAAAATTTGTATTAGTGGTTTGTGAGTAAGTTCCTGATCACCACCTTTCAAGATAACAACTGGGTTACCAAGGATGTTTAAGATGTGTGAGTCTCAAATTTGATATTTTTTCTTGGTAATTTTGAATACTATATTTTCATTCTTTGAGTATTTATGTTCTCAATTAACTATTTGTTGGTTATTAGGCGAAAATATATGTTTTGAAGTGTAGTTTGGTATAATATGTTTTGAAAAGTTACTATACATGGCTTAGAAAACCATGAAAAAAAATGAAACCTATTTCAGGAAGATTTTAGTGGGACTCACATGGTTAGGGTATGGATTACAAGACCATGCAACCAAACTGTACACAGATAGTTGTAATTTTTTTGAATTTTCATGTTTTGGTTCTAGAGGTCCTTGACTAAGTTTTATTCTTCTTTTTTGTTTATTTAATATGTATTATTTTATTATCATTTGATTATTAATTTTGTTTTTGTTTATAGTTATAGTATATAAATTAATACATTGGTAAATGTTTTGAAAATAAATTATTGTGTTTTATAATTTTCAAGGGGAGTAATCAAATGTATTCAATTCTAAAAAGGATTTTGTTTTTAATGGGGTAGGTGTATATTCTTAAAGGATTTCTTGTGGTGTTTTATAAAATTAATTTTTTTTTATTCAGAAAGTTTTTATTTTCTTATGATCTAAAAAAATATTTTTTAATTTTTTAAATATAAAATTATGTTTAGAATCATGAAAGAATTTTTTTTAATAAAAGTATGGGATGCATAAAATTATTTAAAGGGTTAATTTTAGAGTTTTATAAAACATTTTTGATCTCCCTTAATGGTTTCTATTTATAAATGTTCTTAAAAAGTGATTTTAAAATGCCTTTAAAATCAAGTATCACTTTTTTGTAAATGGTGTTAAGGAGGCAAATATGTGAATCTGGTAAAGTAATATTTCATTATTTTATACAAATTTAAAATTTATGAATCAAAATTTATTGTTTTTTGGAGAATTTTTTAATAGATTTTTGTGGAAACATGGATGTATTATGAAATTTACTTATTTAAAAATCCATATTTTATAGTTAAATTGATATGAGATTTTTTATTATGGAATATTTTTAAATGTGAATTATTCTAAAAAATGTGTACTATTTTGGAAAGATATTTTATTTTATAAAATATATTAAATTCCCTAGTTGGGGAGTGAGAGTTTTTTAAATTGTGGAATTAGAAAATGAATTTTTTTAGTTTTATGAATGAGATTAATTGTTTCCAAAATAAAAATTATTGTGTTTTAACTTTTAAAGGTTTGTTGGAAAACGTATTTCTTTTTTGAGGAATTTTGTAAAGAGGTTAGTTTCATTAGAAATATTGAAAATGTTTTAAGAATGAATCTTATTTTAATAGGTGTTTTAATATCTAAAATGGTGAGGAAGAATATTAAGCTTCTAAAATAGTATTTAAATGAACTCTAATCTTTACAAGTATGGTGAAGGTTTTTTTTAAGTGTACTTACTTTGAAAATTGAGTTTTTTATTTTTCATTTAATATGGATTGTATAAAAAAATATTTTTTCTAATGTAATTTTTAATGTGGAATGATATATTAGATGTTATGTTATAGTATTTTCTGGGAACATTTTATTTTAATTAAGTAACATGAGAAGAATGATTCATGTTATGTGTTATTTTGAGTATTCCCTAGAAAATTCTTGAAGAAATGTGGAGAGTCAATATATAGGATTTTCTCTTCTATTGTCTAATTCTAAATCAAATTTGAGATTAATTATGGATATCTATCATGAGGTTACTTTTTTTAAACTTCAAAGTAGTCAAAGATTTTGAGGAAAATTATATATTGATGTATCTTATTAGTGCACCATTTTTTATTTATAAAATAGTGTTAATTATTTTAGATGAATCACATGCCTTAGTGATGTTTGTATTTTTTGTTTTTGATGGGATTCTATTGTCTTGATGAGGTTATATTTTTTAGAAGTTGTTCATGTAAAGTATCAGGTGTGTGTGCTTTGGTTACTAGGATGAGTCAAATATTCCATTCATTCTATTGGTTTCATTTGGTGATTGGATTCAATGAGATAGGTCCTAGGTTATTCCCACTTGGGCTAAGTTTAGAGCCCATGATGATATTATTGAGGCATATTAATTTTTGAGGTATTTCTAGTTCTGTCATTACTTTTCTATTTGTTATATCCTTATTTTTTTCAATTGATATAGTATAACTCTTATGAATATGATTCTAATTAGTCATTTAACATTTATTTGGAGTATATTTATATTAATATGTCTGTTAGTTTTTTTATTATATTAATTGATTATTTATTAGTTCATGAATTCCATTAGGGTCCTTCCATCCATGGTTGAGTGTTACTTTGTGGAGATATTTTTTCCACCATAATATTATTTATAGTGTGAATTTTCCTAGTAGAATTTATAAATAATTTTATTTATTCAATTTTGGGGAGACCATATAGTTTATCTCTTCTTTTCATATTACCTTGTGAAGGCATAGTTGTATGACTTCTAGCTGGGGTGTCTCATTTTCATAACCTAAACCTACTATGTGGTTGATTGTATCCTATTTTTACCTGAATATATTGAATTATTATTTAGAATATTTTATATTTTCCTCTGTTTTAATAATTTTGTGATATTATTTTAGTGTTATTTATAATAGTTTTCCATGGGTACGGTCTTTATGGTTCATTGTGAGATGTTACCATATTAAGTTTTTTAATACATGATGGTTATTATTATGAATTTTATCTTATTAGATATTTTAGTGCTACCTATTTTTGAAATTAATTAGAAACATAGAATGTTAAACCTAATCCATCCTTTGATATTCCAATTTTGTTACAGATTTCTAGGGGTGGAAAGTGTTATTGTGGGGAGTAAAATAAAACCTTGAAACCTTTTATCTTCAATAAAGACTTATTTTCTTAGTTTTCCTCTTTGATTTTTTAGTAAATCCATATTTGGATCATGAATAATGTGAATTATTGATCTTAATGATGATTTTAGGTGAATTTGAGTATGTTTTGGGGAAAATAGTGTGGGTTCCATCATAGTTTATATCACCACACAATAGAGGAGGTGGTTGCATTGTAGTGAAATTGACAATGTTGTTGTTATATTGTTGTGATGTGGAAATTACAAAACATAAGGAGTTCTTACATAGTGTCATGATTTGATAGTGGATGCATCATAGCCTTCACCATGGGGGTTTGGTTTTTTGAGGCTACACCATACCAATTTATACTATGTCACAGATCCTATTCCTTTATCAGTTATAGACATTGGTCTCATTGTGGTCATCATGTTGTTAAACTTCTTAAAAATTGGATTATGATTTGAATCATGGATTTAATTTTATGATTGAATATGGTTAATTCAATATGTTTTATGAGGTGTTTTATCATGTTGATTAAACCATAGAAGACACCCTACAAATAAGTTTCTTATTCCTCCTTAGATAGAATTCCAAAGCTCCAAAATATTGTATAGATGACTCCACTCATATCACCCTCCCTATTCCATAGTTGTTCATGTTTTGGAGTGGTTCTATATTAAATTCTCCCCCTAACACCCTAGATTTCATATTTCCAATACCACATTTTTTTTAGTCCCTATTATTATGTGGTGGTTTCTCCTAGTGAACAAATATTCCATGGTGCATAATACTGTATCACATATTTTCTTTTCTAGGACATACTTACATCATAGAAATATCCCATATTCCATGATTTTATCTAGTACACCCCCACATCGAAACACCTTCTTTCAGCATAGAGCCTCACAATTTTCTTGAACAATTTAATTTTTCTCATTATTTCCTTTAGGTACGTTTTTGCTCTACCAATTTGAATTGAATCTCCATTCTCTAATATAGAACCTATTAAATGTAAAATTGGATTTGGTTCTAGGAGTCCTTGGAATTTGATCGTATTGGGATTTGTGTGAGAGCATGATTCGGGTGACGATAAATTTGACATACCGTAATGTTGATGTTTACAACTACGAGGTTGGAAGTTCCTTAAATTGTTACGCTCTCTTTTACACTTATTTTCAAGATAAATTTTATTTATTATAATTGATGACCATGATTGACTATTTTTCATTTGTGAGATTTTATATGTATCTCATGAGACTAACTGTGATATTAAATTCCATGTGTAATATTTCAATAGCTTGTTTCCATGTTTGATTTTGATCACATGTTATTGTGTATTTATACTTTATTCTCATAGTGATACACTATACATGTATTATTTAACATTTTTATCTATTACCTTTTGAAGAGAAATTTTCTTGGTTCTTGAGATAGGTGGGTCATTGTGGCATTGTTATCCCTAAGTGGGTGAATATGCATGAATTATAATGTGGGAAATTAGGGACATGAACATTGGTTAGATCTAAAAGGTTCCATGGTGTCTATGTAATAGATTCACTCAAGGTATCATATAATATATTAAGTTAATGGCACTTGAGTTAACCTAATGGATAACTAGAGGATTCTAGGTTGCATGACACACGTGATAACTAAAGGACACCAGGTAGCATATACACATGATTCCATGAGGGAGAATAGCTACTTGTACACTTGCCTCATTGATTTTTGGTTACTGTTTACATCTCCCATTGTACTTCTGGTGCGAAGATAAATAAAGTATAGCCAGGGGTTTTTAGAGACCTGGATAGAACATGACCTCTCAGTTTTGGATTATATATTTATTCTCATTATACATTTACAATTATAATGTCATACAATTGGTATAATTGAACACATTTGGTTGAGGGAAAATTACATATTTCATACTAAGTCATGTACTAAAAACTTACCTGGTAATTTTGATATGATGGTAAATTTCATTACTAGAGATCCGGGTAAGGGAAAGGGCCATGTGGTAGATGGATGAGATGAGAATCATGCAGAAGGTAGAAGATAAAGATGGATTCTAGATGACTCCACCTTTGCTTATTTTTTATCGATATTCATAACTCTAGTTTTTCTTTCCACATTGGAAGCCCATTTATTTATATGATTTTTATATAATCTTTTATTTTTTCATGATTATTACGATTATTTATTTATTATTCTCATTTTTATTTTATATTATTTTTTATTTTCTAGATTACATTATACCGAGGGAATAATCCCCCCACCTATAGAATTATAATATCACTACTTGTTGGTATAATCTTGTATATAAGGAGGAATGAATGAGGTCATGTTTTGATTCAGCTCAAAATAGGTAGTTCAGGTCGAGGAAACAAAAAATATTATTATAGCACCAGGACTTAATGACCTATTTCTTATATTTTCTTTGATTTGGGACATGGTAGATCAAAGATATGGAATTTGGGACTAGAGGAGGGGAAATATGACACCGCCTAGCCGTTATTATATATTGGACCTCTATGTTTCTATAAAGTGGTAAATTATGTTTTTATAATACAATTGATTAAATTCACCTTCAGTTATGCACATGATATTTTTGTGTGATTTATGAGATTTTGGGTGCATTCAGGCATCATGACTATGAACATTGGTTCACTTGCCAAAAATATACCTATTATTGAGATATACTATTATTAATTAATTAAATTCATTTATTTTTTCTAACAATTCAGGATAGTTCTACTAATTATGTAATAAATTATTTCTTCCAAATTATTATTATAAATATTTACCGACATAAATTAGTTCAGTTATACAAGTTTTTATGTTAGTATATATATAATGCTTATGACGAACATGCAGGGATGGATACCAATGTTGGTGCTAGGAAGGTTACACATTGGGGATGACGTTAGAATAATATTTAAACCTTTTTGTCACCCCAAATACTAGTTAGGATCTATTTAAATTTATAATGATTCTTCTATTGTATATATTCCACCTCATAGATGTTTTTTTGGGACCACTAGCTGATAATGAGGTTTCTCTAGGTCATGTTCCCACACCAAACCCACTGGTATAGGAAGAATATACTTTCCATCCACCGCCAATATTCATGGTTGATTATTCCAGTGATTTCTATCTCCAACATCCTCTATCCTTTTAGGGAAGTAGTAGACCATAAGATATCGAGGGCTGGGAGGAAATAGTTGATGGAATATTTGACCTCATCAAAATGATGATCAATAGGAAAGGGAATCTGGAATAATTCATGTCTTATGGACCTCCTAGGAATTGGCGGTATGTTATGGGTCAAGCTAAAATATTATAAGGACTCTTATGGGAGACATTCAAGGACATTTTTTGAGATTTCTTCTTAGATAAATTGAATCTCGGCCAGGCATAGGAGTTCATGGAGCTACGGTAGGGATCCGTGATAGTATATGTATACTTTGCTCATTTTATTGATATTCTTTAATTTTCCACACTTCTATATGGTAATGAGGATCATAATTATTGGAAGTTAAATTTTAGACTTTTCCCTAAAATTAGACTATAAGTATTGAGTTTTGATCTAGAATCTTACCCAAAGGTGCTGAAAAAGGCTCTAACTATGGGTAATATCATTGGTTTGTTTGGGTAGTTGGTCTTCACATACCCTTCAGTTCTCTGATGGGTGTAACTCCCACTACTACCATGACAACATGTTCTGATGGGAGGAAATAGAATTTAAGGTATATGCACCATAATATCATAATTAAAGTGGGGTAGAGCCTGGATTCTTTAGCCCTTTCTAGACCTAACCCATAGTGATTCAATTATTAGAACTTATAAAACTATAGTAGGGTATTCTTAGTACCCCAGAACCAATTATAATCATTTAGAATGATAGGAAATCATCACTATTTTTGTTCTAGAGTCTTAGGAAGGAGGTGGGAATAGACATTACCAGGAAAGTAGAGATCTATGTAGGGTTCTCAGTAGTGGACTTGGACTAGTCCTTGCCGTAGAGATAAGCCCAAATATTTGAGATTGTCTAGGAATAAGGTATGGATAAGACTCCCATAGATATTGGAGAGGGTTTATCTACTATTAGAGGTTTTTTCTATATTACATCCACTTTATCTACTGTGTTGTTTGATACTACTGCTTCTCATTCTTTCAAATCTACACAAGTAGTTTCGGGACATAAGATACTAATCAAGTAATCCTCTGAGTCGGTCTCCCTTGATAAACCATTGATAATAATAGTTTATTATCTTCAGTGATGTATTGAGTTTCTTATATATGTTATTGATAACAAACAACTACAGGTATTCCGGATTATGGAGATGGAAACCATTGATGTGATTATTTTCATGGACTTGCTGAACAGCTTCTAAGATCAAATTGAATACCATCATAGATGGGTTTTATTTACCTCTCCAAAGGAAGATAGATACATCCTAACACGAGAGTGGGAACAAATAGAAATAAGAGTTCGACTAGGCTTAATTCATCTTGATATGATCAAAGCATGTATGGAAGGCTTGGATATTTCAGCAAGACCAGTGATATCCCCCTCAATTCTTCCTCCAATCAAGGATCTCTATTAAGATATTTTTCTTGAATACTTGATAGTACTTCCACTTGAATGATGAGTTTACTTTTACATGGATATCACACAAGGTACACATCCCATTTTGATACCCCCATGTCGTATGGTTCAAACCTAGATAAAAGATCACAAGGAGTAGCTTGATATCTTTAATAGGTAGCGATTTATTTGGATGTGTACTTCACCATGGGGGAAAACTATGTTGTTCTACGAGAAAGAATATGGTAGTATTTAACTCTACATTTATTACCAAAAGTTGAACTAGGTGACAGTGAAGACCTGATATCCTTTACCAAGGATTGATGATCTATTTTATAAATTTCAAGGAGCCATGTGGTTCTCCATGATTGATCTTGGATTGGTCCACCATCATCTATTATTTAGAGAGGATTAAATTCCAAAGATGGAGTTTTAGAGTAGGTTTGGGTTTTATGAGTACTATGTGATGTTGTTAAGACTAACGAACATGATGATAGTTTTCATGGACCACATGAAAAAGATAATCTACCAATACCAACACTCATTCATCATGGGGTTTATCAATTACATCATTATCTACTAGTTGAAACCGTAACCATATTGTATTCACCTCAAAAGAGTCTTGGGTATTCATAAAACACATTATTTTATTCCAAAATATCTAAGTGTGAATTATGGATAAAATAGGTGAGATTATTGAGGCATGTGTTTTTCCAATACATTCATATACATATAAAAAAAGTATAGGTACGTATGTCTTGGAAACATTCCTAGAATGGGTTAATGATCAGAAGCTTTATGGTCCTAGAAGGATTTCGTTGATTGTTAAATATGGACTTCTCCTGACTATCAGTACCCATGAATGCGCTCACAAAAAATGAGTGATGTTACAATAGTCTGAATAATGTGAGGAGGCATTACTTGATATAAAGGGAAGGTTAACGATAGCTCCAGTAATAATACTCCCCATGCTGGTATTGGTTATGAAGTGTATTGTGATGCATTGGGAATTGGTTTTGAAGAGACACTGATATTGAGAGAGAATTTATCATCTTATAGGTCTCTTCATATATTACGCAATGAGAAGAAATATCATACGCATGACATGGATTTGTAAATGTTGGTTCACACACTAAGGTGCTAGTAACACTATCCATTCAGTATGATATTTTTTTCTACACAAATCAAAATGGACTTCGTTATATCTTTTCATTGAGATACCTGAATCTGAGATAGTGGTGGTGGGATTATTATTTGAGTAAATTCACTTTGATATGATATATGTACATAGGAATGTTAGTTTCATTGTAGATGATCTTAGTTATAAGACATAGGCTGTGTAGAATCATAGTGAGATGCCTCCACAAGAGCAGTGGCACTTGGTGATCCTATTGGATGACTAGAGGGTGAATACTTCAGAGCATTAGGGATTCAGGAATTTTTATACCTTGGTAGTCACATCTTCCCTATTAGATAGGGTAAAGGCATTACATGAGACATGAAAAGTGTGTGTTTTCATGTGGGAATTGCTAGTTAGAGGTGACTTGATACCTGGGTGGTCGATGGACGAGGGAGATTTGATCATGAAACGTGGGAGATTGGTATTAAATACTTCCATCATAGAGTATATAAGGAAATATATTCAAACCGTCAAATAGAAGGTACATCCTAGATACAAAAATATATACCACAACATCATGTGATAATTCTGGTGGCCATGGATGAAGAGGGACATTGATGGGTTCATCACTCGATGCCTTATCTGCAAGATGGTAAAGGTTGAGCACCAATGTCCGGGTAGTTTTATAAAGACACTTCCATTACCCATGTGTAAGTGAGAGGATTTCATGATGAACTTTATTAAAAGTTAACCTTAGACCCCAGGATTCTTTACACTATTGGGGTGATTGTCAATTTCTTAATGAAGGTTGCTCACTTTTTATCAATCAAAGAGACTCACTCAGTGGAAGATATGGGAAATATCTACATCCATGCATGAGATTGTATGAGTACATGTAGTACCCTTGAAAATTATTTCAAAAATAGATGAACGCTTTACATCATGTTTTTTGAAGGTCTTAAAGAAGTCCCTAGGGACTAGGATAATATTGAGAATAGCATACCATCCTCAAATAGAAAAATAGTCTAAGAAGACTATATTCATACTGGAGGATATGCTTTAAGCTTGCATACTTGTCTTTGGTGGAGCTTGTGATGATCACCAATACTTGGTTGCATTTATATAAAATAAATTTTCCCAATATTTTCTTTATATTACACCTTACAAAACTCTTTATGGGATTTTGTGTCATTCATTTCATTGTTGGCATGTGGAAGGTGAGGCAATAGTTATGGGGCCTAGTTTAATTCATGAGACCTCCAAACGGTTAAGTTGATTCAGAAGAGGATGATCACAACTCATATCATACATAGATAATATTTTTACTATAGGTGGATAACATTGGTTTTTTCAATAGGCAACCATATTTTCATGAGAGTGGGTCCTTGGTTAGGGAATTGATATCTTATCAAGAAAAGAAAGCTAGTTACATGTTTTATTGGATCCATTGAGATCACTGAGCTAGTTGGGATATTGGAATACCATCTAGATCTTCTTTATCATTATTAAGGTATGCATGACTTGTTTCATGTGTCACAACTCTAGATGTAAATGGTAAATACCATGCTTTTCATCAATTGAAAGGATATTGGGTTGCATCCTAACGCATCATATGAATAGCATCTAATACGGGTTATAGAATAAAGAGAGAAATCCCATTTTGGAAAGAAGATATCACATTTATAGATTTATTAGTATTATGAATGGATCATGGAGGATACTTGGTAGTGAGAGGTGAACTTTCGACCTCATTTTCCTAAGTTTTTCATATAGGAACCCAAGAAAAAAGTCTCAAGGATTAGAATTCTATAAGAGGGGGAGAATTGTAAAACCTTGAATCATTATTTCTTCATGGAAGCCTTTTTCTCCAAACATTCTTTCCTTTTTTGAGTCGATCCATGTTTGGGTGAAATCTCATGGTCCTTAGGAATCTTAAGGAATGTTTTTTGTGTATTTTGGTATGTTTCTGGCCAAAATAGGGGTAGTTTCACTATAGCACATATAACCAAGCCACAGAAGTGGTGGATTCACCATAATTAAATTGGTTGTACTATAGTGTAGTTGTGGATATGATTTTATGTCATAGTATAAGGATTTATTCCATAGTGGTACTATTCGAGATATAATTCACCATATCCTTTATCGTGGAGTTTTTTTCATTAGAGGCTACACCGTAGTTGCTTAGACCACGCCCTATATCTTGTTCCCATATCAGTTACATACACTAGACCATTTGTGGTAAGTCAAATGTTAAAATTATTAAAAAAATTATGATTTAAACTGGGAAGTTTTTTTTGATATTTAATGAGACAAATTCAAGAGACTTTAGGATGGTTTTTCTCAAACGAATTGAACCATCGAAGTCCCCCTAAAAATATGATTTCTATTCCTCAATCTATCGAATTAGCGAGATCTAAAAGACTTCATGAATGAATCCATACTGTAAACCCTCTCTACACTGTATTAATTCATGTTATAGAGATGTTCCATGTTATATCCTCCCTCCTTTCACTACATAGGTCAAATTTCCATTATCTCATGTGTTGTAGCAGTCTGTCCTATTTTAGGTGGTTTCTCTTAGGGCAATAGTGTTTCATGGTGCATAATCCTACAATATTGAAGTATTCTTCTAGTACAATCTTATTACTTAAAAATAATCCCCTATAACTTGGTATTTCTTCTAATACACCCCAACTCTACATCACCTTGCTTACACTCCCCTTCCCCCAATTTTCCAAAACATTCTTTTTTTTTTGAAAATTTCCTTTGGTAAATTTTGGTTATACCCCCTTTGACTTTTATCAACTTGGCCTAATCTAGATCCTATGACATTTTCGATTGAAATTTAATCTATGAGTCATTATCCTATGATCATGTCTTACTTTGTATGAGAATGTGGTTTGGGTGACGAAGCCTTCAACAAACCTCGATGTTGACATTGATAACTATGATGTAAGTAGTTTTGTACCTTCTTGGGATCACTTTTAAACATGTTGAATGGTTAATATTTATATTGGAATAACTGTTGACCATTATTAATTTTTTTCTTAAGGGGGTGCCTATAGATCATGAGATGCACTGTGATATTGAACTCCATGAGTACCACATGAGTATCTTGATTCCAAGTTTTATTTTGCTCACATTCCATTTTAAAGTGATTATTTATTATCATAATGATATTCTTTCCATGAATTATTTACAATATATTTTTATTACCTTTCTTGGAGGAATTACTCTTAGTGATTAAGACATGTGGACCATTATGACATGTCTATCCCTTATAGGGGAATGCACTTGACTTGCGATGCTGGTGACAAGGGCCCTGAGCATAGGGTTGGTATATGAGGATGACATAGTGATTTAGATATGAATTCACTAAAGGTATCCTAGTATATATCAACTTATAGGTGCTTGAGGTAGACAGGTGGATAACTAGAGGATGTTGGGTACCATTACTCACTTGAAGACTATTGGAAACCAAGTAGCATGTAGACTTGACACAATGAGGCAGATGTGATACAAGTACACTTTCTTCATGGATAGTGTTTTTTTGATATACCTAATTATCGTTATGGTATGGAGCCAAAGTAGATATATTTGGGGGTTTACGGTGGATTAATTAGTGCACAATTACTCAGTTTTGGATTGTATGTTGATGCTCTTTACACATTTACTATTATTATAGAATACAATTGTTGTAGATGATCACATTTGATTGAATACACATTAGTGGTGTCCTAATGATCTTTTACTCAACCCGTACTAAAGAATTTCGATGTGCTTATAGAATTTATGACTAGAGGATCATGATGGGAAAGGGGCCTATGATTGATGAATAAGTAGAGGATCATGGAGCTGATAGAAAACTAGGATGAATTTTGGGGGACTAAACATTTTCTTATTTATTTTTATGCATTTATTACTCTAGTTTGTATAACTAATTTGGGATCCCATTTACTTGTATGACATGTATTCCATTATAGAACTCCAAATTGTTACTCTGATTATTTATTTAATATTGTTATTGTTATTTATTTATTTTTATCTACTCAGTGACATTATAATAAAGGTATATTATCATGACTGATGGAATTTAACCCTCAATTCTAGTCAGTAGCCCCTTGTATACAGTGGGTTTTTCATGAGCTCAAGTGGCACTCGGTCATAGACCTAGTGGTTTGTATTAGAGAGTTACATGTATTTTCTCACCATGACTTCATTTTTAGTTAAGATTATATATATTTGTTGACTTTTATCCATTACCTTGCATTTTGAGTTTAAATTACATGAACTTTAGGAGAAATGTGGATTCAGAGATTATTGAATGGTTTACACATAGTTAGTGCACACCATGTTTCTCAAACCTGGAAAATACTATAGTATTCTAGGAGTATTATTTATGGTTTGAGAATGTCTTATAGAAATATTAATTTTAAACTATATGTCACACCCCTATTGTTCTAGTACCATAAGCACAATTGCTCCATCATTTGGTATACCTTGTGTCCAAGTTGTGAAGCTTACCCTATCATGACTAGTAGGGGTTCTATGATTGTCCAACAATTTGGAAAATATGATGGATAAACCATATAGTATTTTTGGATTGATTAACAAATTTAAATTACCTAAATCCCCCCTTGGGTGTTAAGCCTCCCCCCTTTACCTCTTATTTGATATATTGACCCCAAGTCCCCATCCCTCATGATTACCCTACACTAAAGGGAATCTTAATGGATTTGTTTCATGATTTCATGGTTTTTATTCAAGATAAACTGCTCAAGAAACATTCCTATCCTCTCAGTCCACCTCTTAACTCTTTATTTCTAACCCAATAATGGTCCATATAACCTACGGTTTTCTTGGGTTGATTTTTAATTCTGGGTTTCCTTGTTTTAGGGTTACTTATGGCCTTCTAATATCCCCTCGTTCCTTTTTGGTGTGTTTTAGTGTCATTAACTGTGAAGTGGCATGTTTGTGGATGTTTTTTTTCATGATTGGTACATTAAATTTAAATTCAATGAATGATTTCATGTTTTAACAATTAATTTGAATTATTTTGAAATTATTTTATGTGTATCTACTTATTATTACTTACATAAGTTGGTTTCTTCTTGTTTCTATTCCCAAAACCTAATTTCATATAAATGAGGAACACTTACTTCATTTTCTAAACACCCTAAAGGATATTTCAAAATTTATTTTACAATGAAAAGGGTGTGAGTGGTTATTTATAAAAAAGGTGTTCTTCTTTGATCGATTGATTGGATTATTTTTATGATGTTCATGTGATTCATTTTCTAAAGAGGTTATTATAAACTAATTTCTTAAATGTTGTTTCCAAGGCTTAGTTGGAACTTTCAAAAAAAATCTTAATATGAATGAACCCTTGATGTGTCCCCCACTTTTTGGTTTTAAAAATGGAATGAATTTTCTTTATAATAGGATATATTTTATTTCTATTGAGAATGATGGGTTCCTTCTATAAAACCCTGAGTTTTTTTAAATATATATTTTTCCTATTTAATCAAATAATTTTTATATTTTTCATTTCGCACAACTCTAGGTATAGAATGTGTTATGTGAAATCAAAAAGATATTATTGATATTTATTCTATGCAGTGTTAATATTTCAATATATTCATCCCCAAGTTATGTATTTGTAGCATCAAACACTAACTTGGCTTGTATTATACGCAACACCGACTTGTCTTGGGTTACACGCGGCACTAAGTTTCTTTGAAACAAAATATTTTTATTATAATTAATTAAACGATATAGTTATAGAATACCACTTAAACATAATAATTTGAATATTAATAACCAATTTTAAAATTTTATTTATAATTTTTTTATATAAATAAAACATAATAATGATTAAACATATAGTTTTCTATAAAGTCATAATATATTTGGAAATACTATTTTATCAAAATAACTAATTTTAATGTCAAATTGTGAATAATAAATAAATTAATTTTTTCACTTTTAGAAATTTAATTTAATAAAATAAAAATCATTTTTGAATTTATAATGTTGAAATTAGATTAGGGTGAATTTTTGGTATTTTTCTGAAAAACTTTATTTCCGGGTGAATGGTGAAAGGTACTAAATTTTTATTTAAAAATGATTTTTCTTCTAATTTATTTATATAGTTAAATTATATTTTATGTTGGATGTAAAGTCATGAAAGATAAATTATACATATTTTAATATAATTTAGTTCTTTCAGATCATTTTTATTTGGAATTTTGATAAAAAATCAAAATAAAATTTTGAACATTCTCACGTTAAAAATATGATTTATTGCCATGTGTGATATATTAGAATTAAACATAATTTTGTCTCTAATATGAATAATATTAATAAAAAATAAATAAATGGGTTTATTTAGAATAATATTTATATTATAATAATATCAAATTAATTTTTGACTAAAAATATTAGTGAAAGTGATTAAAATTAAATATAGTGATTAAGGTAAATTTAAACTTAATGAGGGACTGCACCTTAAAATTATGGGACCCAGTAACCTATTAACTTTTCCAAAACCAATTTTATGCCCATATTTCTATCATAAACCTTCCAATATTTAGTTTTTTTTTGGTTTTTTGTGACTTTGGTTTTTGTAAAAATTTGGGTACCCCTAACTTGTTTTCAAAAAATGCTAAGTGAGCCCCCTCCCTCCCCTATAAATGGCCACCACATCTCCCCCTTCATGACACATCCCAAACCTCTTATTTTCATCCAATATCTATCAAATTAACATCCCAAAATCACTTCATTTTTCCTTTAATCCTACCATTATGAATAAATCCAACCAAGGAAGCCAATTGGTGAAAACCAACAGAAGTTACCCAATGTATAAGTAACATCCTTCCTCAAGATTTTTTATTTTATTTTCATTCTACACTACAGAGATTATTATTATTACATAAATAAATAATATCATCAGTATCCTAAATATAATGATAATATTTTATGATAATGGTTAGACCTAAACTTACACACACTTCTATCTAATTGATAGTTAACTTACCATTCTTGTGTGAGGTGAACTACCGCCTCATGAAAATATTTTGTTAGTATTTCATTTACCACCTCTCTTGGTTTGAAATTATCATGGAAACTCTATTTTATATGATATATTTGTTATGTATGATGTATTATTGTTTCATTAATTATTATATAACACATGCCTTCATGCTTTCCATTTTGTGTATGTACAATAATTTCATTTAGGGAATTGTGGACTAACACCTGATGAAATAATAATTCATCCATAATGATACTATATATATATATATATTTACATATATAATTTACAATATTTCTTTAAATATTACAAAGAAAAACCTTAACAACATTCATGCATACGTATAATCAACTATATCAATGAACGGTGTATTCCACTTCATATTTATATATTCAATAGATTAATATAAATAAATATATAATGAATATAAATTATATTTGACTCATATTTTACACTATGGAAATAATGATATAACTATGAGGACTAAAAATATAACAAAATGAGACACATGAGAAAAAAAGTTGATATAGCCAACAGTGAAACCTTAACATGGAAATTTTAATAACTGGGTAACATAAAGTTGTAATCAAACCATATATGGTATTACATATAAGAATATTTTTCTATAAAATATTTAAAATAACCTTATATTTATTATACATGAGTTTTGTATGAGTATGAATCGATTCAATACATAAGGTATGGGTATTCCATATCACTTTTAATTTATGTGAGATACATGCCATATTCACTAATCATTTATTTTGTGTGCTGTGTATACTTCCAATGGATGATTTATGCGATTATTATTCTTAAATTAATAGGTATTTACATATCCATTAAATTATATTTCTTTAAAGGTGTTTATGTTTCAAAATTTACCAAATCTTTAAAGTAATTTTCTCTCAATATTCCATCTTTGAGACACATGTCATCTTATGCACCAATATTTTTCCATGAGGGATATATACATCCTTTGAAATGATATATCATGAATCTAAATATTTTCATGATATGTTAAGCTTCATTTAATTTTATTATTTCCATTTTATTATGATTCAAATTTACCAAATTGGTAATGGTTAATAGCTATAATCTCACTATTTATCAATATTTCTTATGATTATGATCCCATTGATGAAATATTATTATCCGTTTCTCTAGAATGCTCATGAGATTTATTAATCCCTAGTTATTAAGGTAATATCAAATTATTGATACCATTTTACAATATTTTTATGTAAGATGATCAAGAAAGTGTTTTTAGGAAAGTCTGACTTTACCACACTCCTGGGTCCAAAATATTTTTTCCTTTAAACCCATGTTTTCTAAAAATATTTTTCCAAATAAACTCTAATATTATAATATGATTGTTAAAATATATTTTTATCAATGTTTTAACAATTTATACAATTTTTTTTAAGGAATATTCTTGTCGTTTTTTGATCGAGGAACTTTTCAAAACTTTTTATAGTGAATAAGAAATGTTTCAATATATATGAATTTACCCCTGTCATGACTATCATTCCTTTGAAACTTCTTTTATAATATTAAAAAGATATTTTATTAAAGAAAATATTTTCCTAATATTTTTTATATTAATTTTTCTAAAGAGGATCTCAATGAAAAAGTTTTTAAAAAATGATTAAAAAGTGTTTTAAATGATTTTGAAAACGTCGTTTATATGTTTTCAAAAGTTTATTTTCAAAGAAAATGATTTAAATGATATTTATGTTTCTTTTATAATTTTTGAAAGTGTTTTCAAAACATTTTCAACCTTTTTTTATTATTTTTCAAGTTAAATTATTTCAAAATGATTTCAATCCATCCTTCTATATTTTCAAATTATTTTTAAAGTAAATAGCTTTCAAATTGTTTTCATGATTATTTTGTAAGTATTAAAGCGGAATGGTTTTATGAATGATTTCAAGATTTATTTCTATGTTTTCATATTATTTTCAAAGAAAATGGTTTTTAGAAAGGTATTATGTTTTAGAATAATTTTTTAATAAAGAAAATATATTTCTCTCAAGAAAATTTTTCAAAAGGATCTTTCTAAATAATTTTCCATCTTAGCTAACATCCATTGGTGTTACACATGCCTTTCTAGAAATGATTTATATTTTCCATTCATATTCATTATATTAATGGTGTATGTTTTGTTGGAATGATGTTTATGAACCCTGTTTCTATTTCATGGGTTTTATATTTTTGGAACATGTTCCTCTTCCATAGGTTTTATACTTATGAAACCCACTTATTTTCATGAGTTATACTTTGGTTAAATGATTATGAAACTTATTATATTCTACATGTTGAGATATGATTATATTTTTATGACACCCATTAATTTAATGGGTTATGATAGTATTTTTATGAAACCCATATCTGTTTATGGTTCAGGATATAATGAAAGTTTTATTGCCTTGTAGAACATGTATGAATGATTTTTATGAGATGGGTGGGGCTAATATCTCCCTCCTACTAATTGGGTAAATATTTATATATCCTGATATAATGATGGGAATCAAGTCTTGGGTAAAATTCACTATTAGAATATGGGTAAACCCAATCCCTTATAAGAAACAGACTACAACTGGGTATGGTGGTGAGTCTCGCCCAGTAGGTGTAGTCATCATAAAGATGGAAGATGGAGAAACTCGATCAACTATGGGAGGAGGGGAAACCTGGTCCATTATTCGAGTAGGGAAAACCCAATACCTTAAAGGCACTATTGTGATAGGGGATGGTTGTGTGTCCCTACCAATAGGTTTAGTCCCCAATAAATGACCCGATAAGATCTAGAAATGCTTCTTGTCATATAGCCAATGATATTACATATTTATGTGTATGACGTAATTCCATGACTTACTCCATTGTTAGGAATTAATAGAATATTTTATTGAATTAATTATGATTAATGCCACATGAACCACTATACATTATACCATGATTCATTTTTATCATATGCAGGTACGATATTCTAATGTTATGATCATGTTCTCATACCCTTATGTTCATATTTATGCTTACATATCTCCCTTTTTTACCCTTACTGATCATGTGAGATCACACCATTTTATTTTCCCTTCACTAGGTTATAAAGATATATTTTAGATATAATATATCTAAGAGGAGTTCTATTCTTCGATAACTTAGTGGGAGATAATGTAGCTCACTCATGTACCATTGTTTACATTTCCATGTTTCCAAAAGGGAAAAAACTTACATGGATGTGGTTCTAGCATAGATATACCTAGGAGTAACAGCTTCAACAAGGAGTTCCATGCCTAACTCAAGTGTAACTTGGTACATGAAAATGGGCCTTACTACACATTGGGTTTGAAAATCCTAGGCGATATTCTTTTTTAATTAACAAACTATTTATGAACCATCACATAGGATTTAAAAATACATTGGCTATGAATAACCTAGGATAAACCTGATTCATCATAAATTAAGGAAGGTATCATAATTTAGACATCTTATAATATGTTTTTCTAGATTATGTGGTTACTCACTATAATAATTGTTTCTTACTCAAATATTTTTTGTTTAGTTAATGGAGGGAACTAGAAGGAAATAGATTAACATTTAATGTGAATGAAATTTTTTTGATGAAAATTCCAATGGGATTGTAAATATATTGAGGGATGTTATGATCTTTCATAGTCATTTTTCATGGAACATGATTAAAAATGTGTACCTTGACCATCTTTATGACTCAGTAAGGAAGATAAGGAATGTGTTATCTGAGAACTAATGTAATAGAGACCATGTAGAAAATAATATTTAGTTATTTTAGATTCAATAATGTGGAAACATTCACCTAAGTGAATGAATTTGATGAACAATAAGTTGTTTTGACTATGGAAAAGATGAGAACAAAGTAGGTAACTACAAAGGTAATAGGAAGGTTAATGAAATCGATGGGAATATTGGCCTCCCAAAGAAATCATCATAGGATAAATGCTTTTAGATTGGAATGAATGGTCATTATAAAAATCGATGTCCTGAGTAGGAAATTCCTAAAGAGAATTAACATGGTGGTACAATTAATGGTTATAACCGTGATGATAATGAGACTATAGATAAAATGTGAAAAGAGGGAGGTATTAAGTAATAGGATGAGGTATCCTTTTTTATGTATATAGTTGAATAATTGAAGTTTTTATGTATTTATATTCAATAATTGTGTTATATGAATGGAAAAATATACAAGTACTATCCAGTTTATGTTTTTTTAATGATTTACAAGATTTAGATGAAATATTTGATGGATTGGATAAGTGATTTAATGACAAGTTGATATTTTTACTAAGGGAAGATAAACCTTATTATGTTTCTTATGTTAAGACAATATTTTTTGGATAATGATATTTTGGATATTAATAAGTAAATTAGGTAGTACTGATTACCTTGGAACTAATTAAAGACTTATTTATAGATGGTTTATGCTATAATTTTTTAATCTTACAACATTTATGGATTTAAAGATTATATCCAGTATTATTTTTAATAAGGAATATTAATGTTTTAAAAGAGGATTTATGTTAATTTGGGTAATTTCCATATTTCAAGAGAATATGTGATGATGGAATTCACATGATTTAAATGTGAAAACCAAGAGCTATATTGTGATATATTTTAGATCAATGTGAATATGATTTCATAACCTTCCTTCTAATGTTTTCTATTTTTATCTTTCATATGGGTTATAAGGTTAAAAATTTATAGAATGTTTAAGTTAAGCTTTAGATAAAGTTTATGAGATTAATGAATTCTCTCACTACAAGAGAATTTATTCATATTAGATAATCTACTCAAAAAATTATATTAAAGGTAACTGGAGAGATATGGGATGACTTATCATGGATCTCTTAATCTTTTAGTGCTTCATGAATGAAAAATTCGCCTTAATTTTTGGATAAAAAGGTTAAGTTGAAATTTTTTAAGGTAAGAATAAAGGGTGAGATTTTACTTATGAAAGGAAATTAAATCAGCTAATTATAAATTCTCATGAAATTAATTCAACTCTATGGAAAGGATCTTGAAACTAAAAAGGTTATCCAAGTACCTTCATTTCAGATGAATAAAAAGGACCCTTATATTATCACAAATTTATGGATTTGTGATTATTAACATTCTCTACAACATGTTCTCTATCACTCTCCTCTAGAACTGTATAGTTATATTTCCCTTACATATCCATGTTTTCACATTCCAACTATGTTCTTCTACATGGAAGCCTAGAGATGAGTTACTTTGGGTAACCGTTATGGTTCCAATATTCCATTTTTAAATTTAGTTTTAGTGTTCATTTCTACGATGTGTGTTTATATTAAAATAACATAAAATTATTAAACCATTGAAAAATTAGATGAATTTCTACATGAAAATTCATCTTTAGGGATGGATAATTTAACCCAAATAGTTTTTGTGAAATATTTTTATTTAAATTAATTTAATCTTCTTGATATTTTTCATTTCACACAACACTGAATATAAGAGGTGTTATATGAAATCACAAAGTTATTCTTAATTTGTATTCTAAATAATCATAATAATTAATTATATTACACCCAAATTTAAGATTGTGCTACATGAAAACCCAACTTGGTTTTCATTATATGCAACATTGACTTGGATTTTGTTACACGCAACACAGAGTTTCTACAAAACATAATTTTTTTATTATAATTAATTAAACGAGATAGTTATAACATAGCCAATTAATATAATAATATGAATTTTGATAACTAATTTGTAAATATTATTTATGATTATTTTTTAAAATAAAAAATTATTATGATAAAAAAGATAATTTTTAGTAATGCCATTATATATTTGGAGAAACTATTTCCTCAAAAGAACTGCTTTTTATCTCCTTCTGTGAACAATAAAAATATTAATTTTACATATTTTAGAAATTTAATTTTATAAAATAAACATATTTTTTGAATTCATAATTTTAAAATTGTCTTACGGTGATTTGTTTTTATTTTTCTAGAAAACATCATTTTTTGGGGAATATTGAAAATACTGAATTTTAATTCAAAAACTATTTTACATCTAATTTATTTTCATTATTACATTATATTTTTAGTCGTTTATAAAGTAAAAAATAGATCTCTTATACATATATTACTCCAATTTAGTTTATTGTTATCATTTTTTATATTTAATTTAGATATAAAATCTTAATGACCTTTTGAACATTATCAATTTAAAAACTCGCTTTCTCACAACATCTACGAGATTAGCATTAAAATTAATTTTTTCACTTATATAAATTTAGTTTTAAAAAAATTATATATACGATTTTAATAACTATAATATTTATAGTCTAATAATATCAACATAATTTTTTACCAAAAATATTATTGAATGTGATTAAAATTAATTATAGTGATTAAGGTAAAATTAAGCACAACAAGAGATTGTTTCTTTAAACTTAAGGGGAAAATGAACCATCCACTTATCAAAAACCCTTTTTATGAAAATATTTAGTCCATAAACCTTCCATTATTGATTTTTTATTGTTTTTTTTTGACTTTTTTATGGTAAAAAACATAGGAACACCTAATTGTTTTCGAAAATGAAAAGTGTGTCCCCTCCCTCCACAATAAAAGGAAATCAACTCTACCCCAACTTCACACCCATAAAAAACATAATTTAGGGAAATATATACCCCATTTAATTCCCAAAATCCCTAACATCTTCCATGAAACCTCCCTTTGTGCATACATCCATCCAAGGATGCCCTTTGGTGTAAACAAAAAGGAGTTACCCAAAAAAGATGTAACATCCTTCCTCGAGCTCCTTTCCTTTATTTTCATTATCCACTACCTAAATTATTATTATTACATGAATAAATAATTAATTTGGTATCATAAATATACATAGATTGTTTTTTGATAATCCTTCTACATACACTTACACACACTTCCTTCTAACAGTTAATGAACTTACTATTCTTCTATACGGTCAACTACTGCCTCACAAAATGATGTTGTTTGTTTTTTTCCTTTACCACCTCTCATGGTTTTTAATTATGATTTACTATCTATTTTTATATAATATACATGATTTCTATAATTTATTTATGCTTATATTCATATTAAATAACACGTATCTTCATTCATTCCATTTTGTGTAAATACGATAATTTTGTTTGGGGAAGTGTGGACTACAGCATCCTCCAAGAGATGTGATTAATTCACAGAATAAATAGAATATATTAAAGATGTATTTAATGAAATTATATGATATATATGATATAATAAATTTTCTATAATTATACTACATATATACATATATTTCATTTACTTTTTCTTTCAATATTATACAGAAAAATGGAAATGGTGTTCATGTGTATGTACGACCTACCGTCTCCCTAAACGGTGAGTCAAATTTAATATTTATATATTATATAGATTATTATAAATAAATATATACTGAATATAAATTATATTTATATCATGGTTTAAATTCTGGAAATAATTATATAAGTGTGGGGACCAAAAATATAACAAATTAAAGAAACATGCGAAAAACAAGGTAGATATTACCCAAAGCAAAACCTTAACTTGGAATTGTTAATAAGAGGGTAATATAAAGTCATAATAAATCCATATATGGTATTATATATAAGAATATTATTATTATGAAAATCTTTATAATAATATTATATTTATTATACAAGAGTTCTTTACAATTATGAAGAGATTCAAGACATAATGTATTGGAATTTCATCTCACTTTTTATTTTTGTCAGATACATGCCTTATTTCCAACTCATTTATTTTGTTTGGAGTTTATAATGACCATTGAATATTTATATTATTATTATAATTAAATTTATTTGTATTTACATATCCATTTTAGGACCTATCTTTCATGGGGTTTAGTTTCAAAAGTTACCAAATCAGTAATGTAATTATGTCTCAATTTTTCTTCTTTGAGACAAATTACATGTTATGAACCTATATTTTTCCAAGGGGTATATATACTTCCATTAACATGTTTATTATGAATATAATTATTTTAATTATATTTTAAGATTCATGTTATTTTATTTTATCTGTTGAATTATGATTAAATGTTTCCAAATTGGTAATGGTTTATAGCTACAATCTCACCGTTTATCGATATTTTTTAAGGTGATGCTCCCATTGATGAAATATTATGATCTATATCTTAGTAAATATCATCATTTTCCATAAAATATAGTTATTCATGTTATATAAAAGTAATGGTACCATTTTTCCACACTTTGGTATATAATATAATCAAATTTGTTTTAATAAATTCTAACATTACCTCTCTCTTCAGTCCGAAATCTATAATTCATCAAAATCATGTTTTATAAAAAATGATTCTAAAAATATTTGGATATTATCATATTATCTTTAAAATTAATTTTTACCCATGTTTTATCTTTTAACGACATTTTTTTAAAAAAATTAATATTCTTATTGTTTTCTGGTCGAGGAACATTTAAAATCTTTTTACTGCAAAAATAAAATGTTCAGTATATTTGGATTTACCGCAGGCATGAGCATCATTACCTAGATGCTTATTTTCCAATATTACTAAAAAAATTAAATTAATGTTTTCCTAATATTATGGAAATTCCTTTATATTAAGTGGTTTTCCAAAAAAAAATTAATTTTTTTAAAACTGTTTTACATGATTTTCAAAACATCCTTCATATGTTTTCAAAATATTGTTTTCAAAAAAAAATAATTTCAATGATTTTTAAGTTTCTCTTATATATTTTCAATTTATTTTGTAATAAAAATGTTTTCAAACTTTTTCAAGATTATTTTATAAGATTTCAAGGGAATGGATTTTCAAAATGATTTCAATCCTTCCATCTATATTTTCAAATTATTTTCAATGAAAAATGTTTTCAAAAAAAATCAAGAATATTATATAATTTCTCAAGTGAAATAGTTTCCAAATTGAATTCAAGAATACATTCTATTTTTTAAAATTATTTTCAATAAAAATGGTTTTTAAAAAGTCATTATGTTTTAAAAGTATGTTTTAAGAAAAAAAATATTTTCCTCAAGGAATGTCTTTAAAAGGATATTTCCAAATTATTTTGCATCATAGATTTCATCCATTTTTGTTAACCATGACTTTATAAGAAGTTATTCAAATGTTCCATTCATATTATTTGTCTAAATTTTTTATTTTTCAATTGTCTAATGTTTATGAAACATATTTCTCTTTCATGGGTTATATATTTAGGAAACCCATTTCAGTTCCCTAAGTTTTATGCTTATGAAACCAATTTATTTCGTGGGTTATTATTTGATTAAATTATTATGAAAACTATATTTTTTCACATGTTAAGAAATGATTACATTTTTATGAATCTCGTTTCACTTCATGGGTTGTGATATAATATTTATAAAACACATATTTTTTTATGGTTCATGATATGATGAAATTTTTATTATCATGTGGAATATATATGGATGAATTAATTATAAGATTAGTGGGACCTATAACTCCCCCTAATGCATTCAGTAAATATTTATATCTCTTGAGATAATGATTGTAATCAAGTCAATAGGCATGATCCACTATAAGAAGATGGGGAAACTCGATCCCTTTTAAGTAAATGACTACAACTGAGGATGTTGGTGTGTCCATCCAGTAGGTGTAGTCACCATTAAGTTAGAAAATGGGGAAACCCAATCCACTATGGGAATATGGGAAACCTGATCCCTTATATGGAAAGTATTGTGACTAGGTATGGTTCTATATCCTACCCATTAAGTTTATTCCCCGTGAAGTTACCTAATATGTTCTAGCAATGAATATAGACTTATAGGGAATGATATTACATATTTATGTGTATAAAAAAAATCAACGTCTTATTCATATGTTATGATTTTGTGGATCATTCTCCTGATTTCATTATGATTCCTTCCTTATGAACATCTAACATTTATACCATGATTCATGTTTATGGTTTGTTGGGTATGTTCTTCTAATGTTATGATCTTGTTCTCATACCCATATTCTCATGTTTATGCTTATATATCTCACATGTTTAGCCTTACTAAGAATCTAATATCACCCCATTTTATGTTTTGACCCCTAGGTTATGAGGATATATTTTAGGAATGATTTGGAGAACCTAGTGGTAAATAATGTACCTCACTGATGTACCCAGGTTAATGTTTCCATATTTTCAAAGGTACTACACTAACATAGAATTTGGTCATCTATATTTTATATTGTATTAAGTATTTTGAAAAAATGATATAATGACTATGTACATTAAGATTGGGTTGTTATACTTTCTATGATGTTTTTTCAAAGGTGAGGTTGTGTTTATAGTTTTTATCTAGTATTAATTTCAATTTACATTAATTAATGACTCGCCTCAATTTTATATAGCATAGATGACCAAAAATAACTAGATGTGATGTAAAAGATCATATCTTACAGTAGGGTAAAATTTTTCTCCACAAGTTACCCCAAGTAATAAATTATTGTACATGGGGGGTTTTACCCTTTATTAGGCCAAGTAGTGAAAAACTATAATGATGCAAATAAATTTATACTAAATTTCCATTTTGATTATATAAATGTTTCATATTTATTAATATAGTATTATATAAGGTGCATGCACCACATGATAGATCAAATAATATTTTATTATATTTAATTAAACCTTTCCTTAAGATAATAAATATATCCATAAGAATTGAAAGTGTTACATTAGTATAAAAATATAAAATAAGATAAATGTAATATAAAAATTTAGATCTACTCGATCCCCTAGAATGGTTGTTCCAAGAAATAATAATATAGAATTTTAAGGGTGTATTATTAATGTAATATACATTTAAAAAATAAAAATATATAATATTGAGATAAAATAGAAGTGAATTAATAATTAATAAAATATATGGTATTTATATAATATGGAAAACCCATATGACCATTAAAAATCTAGTTATTAAAATAGTAATCCAACCATTATAGTTGTAATCTCACCGTAAGAAATAGTAACCAGACATTTAGAATATTATTATCACTTATGGAAGTATAATATAATATGTAGGATTCTTATATATGAAATTTATATGAAATTTATAGCATCTTATAGATAAATAATTTTTTCAAAAATGATAAATTATGTGTTTTTAATTTTATAAAACATGTATATATCATTTGTATTTTTATAATAAATAAAATATATAAAGGATAATTATTTAAAAAATGTTTTTAAAAATAATATTATGTTTTATTATAATGATACTATAATTTTCTGAGATTATAAGTAATTTTTCAAAGTGTCAAAAATTTGATCATTATATTAAAATAGTATTTTTTTTCAAATAAATAATGTTTTTTAAACTAAATTTTTCATTTTTCAAAAAAAATAAGGAAATGGATTAAATTTTCAAAATATACATGATTAAAAATATTTAGGGTGAATTTTTGATATTTTTCTGAAATAGTTTATTTTTTGTGAATAGTGAAATATGGAAAAGTGTGGTGTTGGGATTTATAAGTTAAAAACATTAATAACTAAGTAATAGTTGATGTAATAAGTGATTGGTTCTAACTCACATACATTGATTACTATATATAGTAAAAATAATAATTACTAATGGTATTCTAGAAAATAATAATAATGAATATTATATTAAAAAACACCTCTCTCCTCCCTATATAAATACCACCTCTTGCCACCCCTTCTCATCACTCCTTCTAAGACCTTAAACTTGAAAACATTCATCCTAATATTCTTTCTAATCCAATAAACCTCATACTTGTGATTGTTTTATCATCAAATACTATTCCAAGGAGCCTTAATATGTATCCTAAGAGGTGGCGCCCAAAGGAAGGGTTAAATTCTCAAACAAACATATTTTAATTTTATTATTCTTCTACAGCCCCCATATATATTACATAAACCTATAAATAGTAACATAAAAATAATAAATATTCTTTTATGATATCACTATGGTGTAATATACATTTTATACCCTCCCTTAAATCATTTATAAAATTAAAATGATTGTTCATAATGTGGTCGGTTCACTGCCTTTATGAACAACAGACATTGTTCTTCACCACTACATTCAAATATGATCTTAATAAAATTATTATTAATAAAAATTATATAAATAATTATTTTTTATTTTATAATGTTTTAGTATTAATAATGTTAAAGGAAATCACATAAGTTCACCATGGTCGTAAAAACATCTTAAGTAAATTAACTATATAGCGACAATAATTAAACTCTATGAATTGTGTGTCTTTTTAATACTATTTTACTTTTAAAAAAACTATAGACTAATATAATAAAATTAACAACATTACATAAAACATTTATAGTTAAGTAACTATTTTATAAAGAACTTTGGAAATTATCTATAAGTTATCCATCCTTGAAACCATGACACGAATGACCTTGGGGTAGTGGAAAACGGAATTATATCTCAATTAAATGACACAAAAATAACATAAAAACATAATTATATATAAAATATATAACAGAATATGTTTATATATAATTAATTTAATAAATATAATTTTATTATTCATGATTTAAAGATAATGTACAGAGTGAATATAAACCTAAGGTAATGAAACTTCTAAACCACCCTACATTATTTTGGTTCATTTCTTTTACCAATAAAACTCACTTATTAACATTATTATTATCATGTTTTAATTTAATAATATATGTATATATATATATATTTCCCTAACATATATAAATAGTTATTATTTCCCTTCTATTTTTGGGATATACATGTTTTTAAGGATTCATTATTAATTTCATTTGTTAAGAAAACCAGATTAAATGAAACTTCAACATTCCTTACCTCATTTCATGTTCTAAAACAAAGAAAAATATAAACCATTCATGTTTTAAAAAATTTATCATTTTATTATGAAAAAACATTTTAGTAAATTTATTTTTATAAGTAAATTATTATTATTTTCCCCAATTTAAATACACTTTACCCTTTTCCCTAAAACCATGATTAAGAGGTACATTTCCAAAGTTAATTCTCTACTATTTTTCATTTATTAACTTCACTTGGATATAATTTCTTTTGGACAATGTTTATTTCTCAACTATGAAACTCCAATAATGCTTTAATACATTTATTCATGGAAACTATTATTTTATTTCATTTTGGTTATGCAATAAGACATGGTTATGTTACCCAATTCTTTCTAGGGATAATTATTATGTTTATTCCTTATGATTGATTTTATTTTATGGAACACATATGCAGGTACATGTTATGATGGATGGGAAATAATTGTGGTACAATTAATTGGGTATTTTTAAAATTTCATGATATTGTATTTATGTGATAGGGAGTAAACCTAATCTATTATGAGACTCAGTCCACCGTGTTATGATATCTCCAAAGTGAGCCTTCACTTATGATTATGATATCATGTTTTATTTTGTTTCCAAATTATTTTGATTACATCATAGTTATTACATTTCTCCATGTTATCATTCAACTTCCATGACCTTTATTATATAATTTTATTCCATTTGAATAATATGTTATGCTCCTTTATTAGGCATTTTCCCTTTTCGGGATTTATATTTCAACCCTTTTGTTTATGTATTCCCATGCTTATCTAATGATTTTTTAAAATATCAAATGGATATATGAGCACATTATGAAGTTTAAAAAAATCTGTTTAATTTTACATTTAATTTTAGGATTTATGAATATATTTTATCAAATTTTATAGTCCACTGATCCTTGGGTTGTGTTTATTGTATATTTATTTTAAAAATAATGAAATAATATATTTCAGAGGTTTTTATTACAATATTTGGTATCAAATCAATGTATGGTTATTTTTTGGGATTGTATGAGAAAAAATTATTAAAAATCCTGTGGATAAGTCTAAGTATCGAAAAAAATACTAAATTTTTGGTAAAATATAGAGCGAGTGTGTTTCAAGTAATGATAACATTATATAAACACTACAAGTGGATGTGACCCTATAATAGATGTACCTAGGAGTAATAATCCCAAAAGTGATAATTGTTTATTAACTCAACATGTACCGAGTTCTTGAAAAAGTGGTCTTTTTGTATGTCTGTTTGGGAACTCTTAGGGTATATTATTTAGTAAAATTGCAAACACTTTACAAACCATTATGAATTACATAAATAGATTATTATGTTAAAAAAATAATTGTAATGATTCCATGGATGACCAATAATGAAACCTAGAGACTCATTTGTTAGAATATTCATGTCATTTATTATTTAATCCTAAAAGTCCATAGTTTTACTTTTATATTATTATTAGTTTAAGTATTATCATCCATAAGTTTCTTTTATTTTAGTTAATATAGGTAAATAGTTAGAATCATATAAATATAATGTGATAGATAATGTAATTATTACCCTACCAAGATACCAACCTAATTTGATTAAGAGCTAATAACTTTAGTGAAGTACCAACTCAACTTACTCATGTTAAGAAAAATAACATGATTCATATGGAACGCCCTCTTTCTCCTAAGGAAGAGAAAGTTGTGGTTGAGTGATTTATGTGATAAATGAACCCTACTTTTAGTGGAGATATAAATACCTTATTATAAAAAAAATTGTTAACTCCATTGAAATTATATTTTCTATCTTCTAATGTTATGAACAAGAGAAAATTGTTCTGGATGTTTATCTCTAAGAGGGTAAAGATTATCAGTGATGGTAACTGATCAAGAACACAAAGCCCAAGGAGGATATCAAATCAATAGAGTGGGAATGAGTCAAGGAAATTATATTAAATAAATATTTTCATTTAACTCTCTATATTAAAAGGGATAGGTAATTACTTGGACCAAAGGAAAGGGAATATGAGACTAGTAGGAATGATGAGAAAAAACTTCAAAAGGATTTCATTATACACCTCTGGCTATTTCATAAACACTGAAAGTATGGTGGATAATTTCTTTATTGAATTAATGTAGAGACATTGAAAATACATAGTAATTTAAGACATTGATAGCCAAGAAGATATTGTTTATTTTACCATTTTGTTTGAGATAGAGATTGGTTTTTATCAATGATCTCAAGATCTAGCAGATAAAATAGTGAAAAATAAATTTTAATAAGAGATGATTATTGGATAAATACCATAGAGGGAAAAAAACTACCCACATGTGAATAGTATAGGAATAAGAATCTTTAAAAACTATCTCAAGGGAATGGGGTGATATTTCATGTTTGTAAAATAGGGGCATCAGGATAATCAATACCAAAGGGAGATGAATAATACCAATAATGTGATGGAGGAAAAGAAGGTTGCAATAAAATATGAGCCTATAGAATTTTGTTTCAAATACAATGTACACATACATAATTAAAGAAAATTACCTAATCCAAGAGTTGTTAGAGACAATTAACAATAACTACCTCTAAGGCCAAGAGAGCAAGGAACGGATTATGTAATCACTATTTTTAAGGTGGAAAATAATAATGAAGTGGTTACATGTGTCTTAAGTATTAATTATAGAATGGAAAAAAATATTATTTGATTCTGGTCCTACACATTCATTTATATCATGAATTTTTACTGTAATTATTCAGACACCACCACAAAACACAGAGGTTAAGTTATCTATGAGAACCAAAAATTGGAAAATTATTCTATCCCAAGTAAATAAATCCTCTATAGTTTATGTTTGCAGACTAAACCTCATAGAAAATATTTCCATACTTCCATTAGTATAGTTTTATATCATATTGGGAATGGGTTGGTTACCCTATATAAATCTAACCTAAACTTTCAATAGAGTGAAATCACTCTCTTTATCCAAAATCATTCTCTTATTTTATACAATTGTAAGTAAGAGGATAAATTTACTTTTTAATGTTATTATAAATCATGGATATTATTTCATTATGAGTAGAAAGATATAGCTCAAATGATTGAGAAACTAAGAAAATCATTTTGGTAAACATGCCCATTTTGAGAGTCTTTATATATGTATACCTAGAAGAGTATCTTGGTCATCATTCTAGTTGAGAGGTTGAGTTGAAAATTTAACTTATACTTAGATATCTACCTATATATATGACTCCCATAAGATTAGACACCATTGAATTAGAAAATCTAAAGAATAATTTACAAGAGAATCTAGAAAATTGTTTTATATTATTGAGTGCCTCACCAGTGGGCATGCCAGTACCCTTTATCATGAAGGATAGATCAATGTGGCTCAACAATTATCATCATAAACTCTAAAAATTATGATAATTAAAAAGCATCCATTTCACAGATTTATGGCTTGTTTTATCAACTATGTGGGGCCTGGTTGGTCTTTAAGGTGGACCTTTGGTTGGGATGTCACCAATTAATGGCGAAGAAGGAATATATTCCCAAGAATACATTTTGAATGAGGTATAAACACTATGAGTTCATTGAGATCCCCTTTAAACTCACTAATTCTCTAGTAATGTTCATGAACTTGATGAATAGAGTATTTAGGGACCACCTTGACAAATTTATGGTAGTATTTATTGATGATATTCTAAAATAATCCAAAAGTTAGGAAGAATATTAGAATAATATGATTACTTTTCTAAATACATTTCAAAAGGAGAAACTATATGAAAATTATATTAAATTGGATTTTTTGTGGTAGACGTATCATAATTGGGGAATGTGATCTCCATCAGATGGATATATATGGATCCTTTAAAGGAAAATGTGATTGAGTAGTGACCTAGTTGAACATATGGGATTGAAATATATATTTTCATTATACTATCTTGGTACTACTGATGATTTCTGATAAACTTCTTATGATACCCAAACCCACTAACATAGATAACATGGATGGGAGTGAAGTTTTTTGGAAGAGATTAATGAAAAGAGAGCTTATAGTAATTGAAAATGGTGCTTATAACTACACCAATACTCCAAATATCTTTAAGTGGAGAATATTTTGGGGTATAGAGAAAATATTCAAAGAATATATTAGGATTTATATGTATGAAAAATGATAAAGTGACCACCTATTCTTTGATGTAGTGGAATTTCCATGAGCAGAACTATCCAACGTATCATCCTGAGTTATAGACAATGATATTATCAATAATACATTTCAAGTATTATACATATGTTCATAAGTTTTAAATATAGATAGATCAAAAGAGACTAAGATATATATTTACATAGAAAGAGATTTATATTCACCATAAAATATGGTTAGAGCTGATTAAGGACTATGACTACTCTATCCATTACCATCATGGGAAGGAGAATAATGTGAAAAATTCTATTGGTAGAAAGGATACTACAACCTTATCATGATGGTAATTTGGAAGGATATAGTCTTCTTATAAATGTGAAGAATGGACATGGATGTCATAAAGGAATGAATAATATCCAACTTAGAACAAATGACTCCTTAATAATCCATTTTGGGGAAGATAAATGATTTTTAAGGAATATTATAGAAATAAAAAATAAGATAGAAGATATTAAAAAAGATAAATCCTTAGAGTTTAGAAATAGTGATAAAGGAGTTATAAGATTTGGTTCAAGACTATGTGTACCATTAAAGCCTGAGACAAAGGAGTTGTTTAATTATGCACATTGATCGATATTCTAAATATACCCATAGACCATGAAGAAGTATCAAGATCTCTGAGAGCACTATTGATGGGAAAATTTGATGTATGATATTTTTAAATATACATCGAAGTTCCTAGTACATCGATATGCGATCTAAGAGTGGAAAATTACAAGGGAATTATGTAACTATTATCCATTCCTACATGTAAATGAGAAAGTATCATCACTGAATTTTTCAAACGTCTTCCAAAGACATACATATGAAATAAATCTATAGAGGTTGTAGTGGATCATCTTAAAAATACTGATCACCTTATAGAAATTTGGTAGGTCTTCTCACATGATTAACTTGTAAGGAGATATATTAAAAACGTGGTGAAACTACATAAAACACCACTATCAATTGTATCTTATTGAGACTTAATATTAAAAACAAAATTATTTAAAAATATCCAACAATATCAAAACACTTATTTCAACTTCATTACATATTATTTCCCCAAAACTGATGGAAAATCCATGTGGACTATCATGACCCACAATGACAAATTGAGATTATACTTGATGAAATTTAAAAGGGGATGTGATGAAAAACATTCTATGGTCGAGTTATGAAACAAAAATAGAATCTACTAAAACATATAAATGACTCTACATGAATACCTCTATGGAAAGATATAAAAAACACCCATGTGTTTGGGATAAAGTTATTGAATGCAAGTTTCTTGAAACTAAAATGGTGGAATAAATGGTCGAATAGATTAAGACCATTCCTCATAACTTGATGGAAACATAGAGTCAAAAAATTTCTACATTGATAATAGTCAGAGAGACCTATATTTTGAGGAAGGAGATAAATATTTTCCTCACATATCTTTATCAAAGAGAGTAATGATATTTGGGAAAAAGGGTAATGTTTGTTGAGTTGCATTATCCCCTTTTGGATTTTGATCACATCAGAGATGTGGAATATCAATGGGAAATAACATAAAACCTATCTAAGGTACATGAAATCTTCCATATATCTCCCTTGGGTAAGTACATACTAGATCCCTCATGTGTAATAAATTCATAGGTAGTACAGTAGAATAATGACCTATCTTATGAGGAGTAGTCGATGAAGCTCTTGGACTATAGAGAAAAATTTCTACCCAATAAGACAACTCACATAGTGAAAGTACTATGTTGGACCTATAAGTACAACGAGGTGACATGGGAATCAAATGATGAAATAAAACATAAGTTCCCACATCTATTTTAATCTTAGTGGGAGAAATGAAATGTTGAGGGTGAAATTTCATAACGGGGGAGGAATGTAATGGCCCTGAAAAATCAATGTAATTTTCCTTATAATTATATAAATGTTCCATATTTAGTAATGTAGATTTATTTAACTCACTATAACTAGATGATAAAACAAATAAAAATTTATTATATTTAATTGAACATTGAACATAGAAAATAAAAATGTTACAATGGCATAAAAAATAGAAAATAATATAACTATAATATGAAAACTAAAATTGAATTGATTGTAAAACCTTGAAATTTTTTACAAAGAATAAAATATTTCATGATAGTGCATGTAAAATTAAATATTTATTTTATCTTTCATTACAGGTAATAGTTAGTTTATCTTTTGTTATATTTAACCCTGAGACTTTTATATTTGATGGTTTATTTAACACGCAACACAGAATATAAATGACCCATGATATATATTGTCATTATAACATAGTCAATGGAATAGATGGAATGAACATGATTAACTGAATTGTTAAAATATGGTTAACATATGTATTTATAAGGAATTATTTTCTGAATAATTAATTAGAAATGAAAAATAAAATACTTTTTAAAATTAAATTTTTTTCTGAATAACTATATTAATGTATACAACATTGTTTTATACCAACAAAATATCCTAATCACTATTTTTGGAATATTTTAATGAAGATTATATGTAATTTATTCAATATAATGTTTAAAATTAAACCTATTTGTTTCTAGACAATATATAAAAATAAATCGAATTTTATGCATAAAACTAAGTTTTCTAAAAAGTGGTTTTGTCACCTTTTTGGAGAACTATTCTTAAACCTAATTTTTTATAGTTATATATGATTTTTAAAAAATAAAATTATTTTTTAAAATTGGAATATAGAAATTATCATAGGTTTAATTTTTGGTATAATCCAGAAAGGGTTTATTTTTTGATGAATAGTGAAAATAGTGAATTTTAATTGAGAATTGTAGTTTCGTCTAAGTTATTTAAAATTTAAAATTATATTATTAACTGGCTATAAAGTAAAACTAGTTTAATTATAAATATAATATTCAAATATATTTCATTAGAATAATTTTTATATTCATGTTTTATATAAAAAGATTGTGAAATTTTGAACTTTTTCACTTTAAATACTAGCTTTCTCATCACGTCTATATGATTAATTTTAAATAATGTTCTTAAACATATTTTAATTTAAATTTGAAAATTTTATTTCATATTTATAATAAAACTAATTTATATTATCTAATAATTTTAACATAATTTTTTACCCAAGTGATTAGGGAGAATAATTAAAATTATTTACAGTGATTAAGGTAAAAAATGAGATTACTTAGTGCTTAAAATTAGAATTTAAGGTGTAAAAATGAACCAAATGACCTATTAAATTGTCCAAAACACATTTTCTGGCCATATGTTGGTCATAAATCTTCTATTGTGTAGTTTTTTGGTTTTTTATGACTTTTTTTATGTAAAAATGTGGGTATACCTAACTTGTATTCAAAAATGCTTTGTGAGTCCCCTCCCTCCCCTATAAAAGGCCACCAACTCTCCCCCTTCATCACACCTCTCAACCCTCTTAATTTTGTCCAATATCTACCCAATTAAATTCCCAACATCACTCTATTCCTCCTTGAATCCTCCCTTTGAGAATAAATTCAACCAAGAAATCCCATTAGTGAAACCAAAAGGAGTCACCCAAAGCAGAGGAAACATCCTTCCTCATGATACTTTCTTTTATTTTCATTCAACAGTACATAAATTCTTATAATTAACTACATACATGATATCATCATTATCCTAAATATAATGAGGTGATTTTATGATAATGGTTTAACCTACACATAAATACACTTTTATCTAATTGGTAACAAACTTATTGTTCTTGTGTATGGAGAACTACCGCCTCATGAAAAGATTTAGTTCATATTTCATTTACCACCTCTTAGGGTTGGAAATTATGATATAAACGCTATTTTTATGATATATTTTTTATATATGATATATTTTTGTTTCTTTAATTATTATATAACACATGCCTCCATGCTTTCTATTTTGTGTAAATACAATAATTTCATTTGTGGAAGTGTGGAATACCACCTCATGATATAATAATTCAATGGTAATGATATTATATATATATATATATAATTTACTCTATTTCAATAAATTTTACAAAGAAAAACAAAATCAACGTTCATGCGTACATATAGTCAACTGTCTCAATGAACGGTGTATTCCATTTCATATTTATATATTCTATAGATTATTATAAATAAATATATAATTAATATAAACTATATTTATATCATGTTTTACATTCTAGAAATAATTATATAAGTATGCGGACTAAAAATAAAACAAATTAAGACACATGTGATAAACAAAGTGGATATAACCCATACCGAAACCTTAACATGAAAATTTTAATAAGAGGGTAACATAAAGTCATAATCAAGCCATATATGGTATTACATATAAGAATATTGTTCTCTAAAATATTTATAATAAACTTATATTTATTACAATAGAGTTTTTTCTGAGTTTTAATAGATTCAATACATAAGGTATGGGAATATCATCTCACTTTTTATTTTTGTTAGATACATGCCTTATCCATCACTAATTTATTTTGTTTCATGTGTATACTTCTAATAGATGAGTTATATGATTATTATTCTTAAATTTGTGGTTATTTTCATATCCATTTAATTACATTTACTTCATGGGGTTTATGGGTCAAAATATACGAAATCGATAGAGTAATTTTCTCTCAATTTTCTATCTTTGAGACACATGTCATATTATGCACCAATATTCTTCCATGAGGTGTATATAATTCATTTTAAATGTTATATCATGAATCTAAAAAATTTCATAATATTTTAATCTTTATTTTTTATATTATTTCCATTTTATTATGATTCAAATTTAGTAAATTTATAATGGCTTATAGATACAGTCTCACCATTTATCAAGATTGTTTATGATTATGATCCTATTGAAGAAATATTATGATCTCTATCTCAATAACTCTAATGAAAATTTTTAATATCTATTTATTCATGTTATATAAAATTAGTGATACCATTTTTACACTCTTTTTACATAATATGGTCAAGAAAGTGTTTTTAGGAAAATCTGACTTTACCTCTCTCTTCGGTCAGAAATATGTGTTCCTCAAAAAACATGGTTTCTAAAAAAGGTTCCACAAATATTATAATATTATCTTATGATCTTTAAATGTAATTTTTAACAATTTTTTAATTTTTTAAACAAAAATATTTTTTAAAAAGGAATGTTTTTTTCATTCTTCGATTGAGGCAATTTTCAAAACCTTTTACAGTGGAAAAAAGATTGTTTTGGAATATATGAATTTACCCACTATCATGATTGTCATTCCCATGAATCTTCTTTTATAATATTATAATGATATTTTTTTATTGAAAATATTTTCCTAAAATTTTTTAAATTCAATTTTTAAAGAGGATATAAATTTAAAATGTTTTTTAAAATGTTCAAAAAGTGTTTTAAATGATTTTCAAAAACGTCCTTTACATGTTTTCAAAAGGATGTTTTCAAATAAAATGATTTAAATTGTTTTTAAGTTTTTTTATAACATTTCATGGTATTTTCAATGAAAAGTTTTTTCAATAAAGTTTCAAGCTTATTTTATAAGTTTTCAAGATAAAATTATTTAAAATTGATTTCAATTCTTCCTTTTATGTTTTCAAATTATTTTTAATGAAAAAGGGTTTTTAAACGTTTTCAAGATTATTTTATAAGTATTAAAGGGGAAAGGTTTTCAAAAAGATTTCAAGAATTATTTAAATTTTTTCAAATTATTTTCAATGAAAATGGATTTCAAAAAGGTATTATGTTTTAAAATAACTTTTTAAAAGAAGAAACTATATTTTTTGCAATAATTTTTTTTAAAAGGATCCTTCCAAACAATTTCCTTCTAATCTGACATACATTGGTGTTACACATGCCTTTCGAGGAAATGATTTAAATATTCTATTCATATTCTTTCTCTTAATGGTTTATGTTTTTATGGAATGATTTTTATGAATCCTTTTCTCTTTCATGGGTAATATATTTTGGAAACATGTTCCTCTTCCATAGGTTTTATGATTATGAAACCCACTTCTTTTCACGAGTTATTCTTTGGTTAAATGATTGTGAAACCTTTCATATTCAAAATTTTAAGATATGATTACGTGTTTATGACACCCATTCATTACAAGGGTTACGATAGTATTATTATGAAACACATATTTTTATATTTTTCATGATATAATGAATGTTTTATTATATTGTGGATCATGTATAAATTATTTTTATGAGATGGGTGGGATATATACCTCCCTCCAACAAATTGGGTAAATATTAATATCTCCTGATATAATGATGAAAATCAAGTCTTGGGGGATGATTCACTATGAGAATATAGGGAAACAAAATACCTTATAAGGAAAATACTGTAACTTGGGATGGTGGTGTGTCCCGCCCAGTAGGTGTAGTCAATATAATGATGGACTATGGGGAAACTCGATCAACTATTGGGTGAGGGGAAACCTGATATGCTATGGGAGTAGGGGAAACCCAAAACCTTAAAGGAAAGTATTTTTACAGGGGATGGTAGTGTTTCCCTACCAATAGATTTAGTCCCCATGAAGTGACCTGATAAGTTCTATAAATGAATCTTGTTGTATGGGAAATGATATTACATATTTATGCGTATTCTACAATTACGTGTCTTACTCCTATTTTATGAATTCATGGAATATTCTCTTGACTTTATTAGGATTCATGTATCACAAACTGCTATCCTTTATACCATGAATCATTTTTATCATATACAAGGTTTGATATTCTAATGTTATGATCAAGTTCTCATACCCTTATATTCATGTTTATGCACACATATCTCCCTTGTTTACCCTAACTAAGAATTTGATATCACCCCATTTTATGTATCCTTCCCTAGGTTATGAATATATATTTTTGATATGATATGTCTAATAGGGTTTTTATTCTTAGATAACTAATTGGGAGATAATGCAGCTCACTCATGTACCAATGCTTATATTTCCATTTCATCAAAAGGGAAATAACTAACATGGTCTTTAGGCGTCTATTTATTTAATATATTAAGTATTTTGAAAAAATGATGAAATTTCTATATATGTTAATATTGATTTTTTATAGATGGTTTTAGATTGAAGGTTGATTCAACCTTTGGAATCTATGATGTAAAAACTTTATTGATATCCCTAAGTATATTTCAAAGATATGTTTGGGGATTTCACTAAGGATAAGTATTAGGACGAGTTAAAATTTAGAAAAATGTCCTAGAATTTTGGTAAACGCTAGAATGAGTGATTACCAAGAAATAAATCCATGTCTATATACTTCAAGTGGGTTTGGTTCTAGCACATATGTACCTAGGAGTAACAAGTTCAATAAGGTGTGTCATTCCTGACTCAAGTGTAACCTGGTAAATGACAACCGTCCTTACCACACAACTAGTTTTAACCTCCTGGGGGATATTATTTTGTAATTCACAAACTCTTCATGAACCATCATATAGGATTTAAAAATTATTTGGATCTAAATAATCTATTATAATCCAAAGTTGTCAGAAATTAAGGAAGGTTTCATAATTTAGACATCTTATAAGTTGTTTTTCATGATTGTGTTGTTCCTCATTGTGATAATTGTTTCTTACTCAATGATTTTTTGTTTTATTAAATGGAGGGAACTATGAGGAAATGTATTAAAATTTAATTTGAATGAAAATTTTCTGATGAGAAGTCAAATTTGATGGTTAATGTAGTGAGGGATGTTATGATCTTGTATTGTCAGTTTTCATGGAACATGATTAAAAATGTGTAACTTAACCATCTTTCAAACTCACCAAGGAAGATAATAAATGACTTAGAAGAGATTTCAAGTAATGGATACCATAGAGATAAGAATATTTAGTTTTTTTTGTCAATAATGTGGAAAGGATCAGCCAAGTTAATTTATTAGAGTTACAATATGATTTTTTGACTATGGAAAAGAAGGGAACAAAGCAGGTAACTACAAAGGAAATATGAAGGGTTCGGTTAACAAATTAGATGGTAATTTTGGCCTCCCTAAAGAATAACCATAGGTTAAATGATTTTAGTGTGGCACAAATGGTAATTATAAAAATTGATGTCCAAAGTGTAAAAAACATGAAGATAATTAGCAAGGTGGTACGATTAATGGTAACATTGTTGATGATAATGATACTATAGATAAAATTTCAAAGTAGAGAGGTATTAAGTAATATGATGAGGTGTCCTCATTTTTTATTATTGATGGAGTTGAATAATTGAAGCTTTTATATAATTATATTCAATAATTATATTTTATGAATGTAATAATAAATAAGTATTATCCAGTTTAGGTTTTTTATAAGGATTTAAAAGATTTAGTTGAATGTTTTTGATGGACTAGATAATTTATTTAATGATAAGGTGTTATTTTGAATAAGATAAGATAACCCAAAATATGTTTCATATGTTAAGATAATATTTTTTGGATAAAGATATTTTGGATATGAATCAGTAAATTGGACGGTACTAATTACCTTAGAACAGATTAAGGAATTATTTATATGTGGTTTAGGCTATCATTGATTGTGTTTACAATATTTATGGATTTAAAGATTATATCCAGTATTCATTGTAATAATGATTCATACATGTTTTCAAAGAGATTTTATGGTAATTCATGTTAGTTCCATGATTCAATAGAATATATGATGAGGTTATTCACATGATTTAAATGTAAAAACCAAGGGCTACATTGTGTTATATATTGGATCAATGTTAATATGATTTAATGACCGTCCTTTTAAAGTTTTATGTTTTTATCTTTCATAAGGGTTATAAGGTTAAGAATTTATGGAATGTGTAAGTTAAACTTCAGATGAAGTTTGGGAGATTAAGGAATTATCTCAACACGTTAGGGTTTATTCATATTGGATAACCTATTCTAAAAAATTTGTGTTTATGTTAACTTTAGAGATATGGAATGACTTATCATGGATCTCATAATCTTTTAGTGCTTTTGGAATTAAACATTCACATTCATTTTTGGGTAAATAGGAGAAGGGGAAATTTTTCAAGATTGGACCAAAGGGTGAGATTTAACTTATGAAAGGAAATTAAATCAACTAATTATAACTTCTCGTGAAAATAATTCAACTCTAGAGAAGGATCTTAAAACTAAAAAGGTTATCCAAGTACATTCTTTTAGATAAATCATGAAACAACACAAGTATTTATAGAATGATACATTTTCATATCAATTAATATATATTAATAAAATATTATTTTTATTTTAAAAAATACACTTTTTCTGATAGCTTACTTGAAATGCAACAATGGGTTTCTATAAAATCTAATGTTACACACAACATTGATTTGTACCGAAAAATAATATAACAGTAATATTATATTAAAGGGTGGTTAATGCATGGTCATTGCATTTCTTGGAATGAGAATAAATAATTATATTATGATTTTACATATTTATTAAATGTTTTTATATTTATTTAATTAATATTAGAGGCTTCAAATAAGATTGAATCCAATTTTAAGAAGGAAATACTCTAATATTTTTTAACGACCGTTTAACCGCCTTTTGATGGTAATCCCTTTTTAAATATATTTTTTTGTCACATTTATATTTTATATTTTAATAAATAAACTTATTCTATTGAAATAGAACATCAAATTTAAATTTGATGAAATTTTTTTTATTTTTTTTATAAAATTCTTATTTTTATGAATAGTGAAAATACTGCATTTTCATCTAATCTTTTATAAAGATTCATTATTATTTAAATTGGTTTTAAATTGTAATTGTATTATATTTTTGTTATATAATACAATTATGGTAATTTTATGTAATTTATATTTTAAATTGGACATAATCACATCTCAATCTTTTGAGAGTTATTACTTCTTAAAACCCCACATTTTTGTTTCGACAACGGGAATTAATTTTAAATTATTTATAGAAAATTATGTGTTTCAAATTTGTAAAAATTTATTCCATATTTGGAATCAGGAGGTCCAAATTGTGTAAATAGGAACCTTCTATTTTTTATACATTATGAATAGTAACTTCAGTAATTATTTTATTTACTATGGTTAAAGGGTAAATCTGCTAAATAAAGGTAGAAAATAATATTAAACTACCCTAAAATGTATCATAATCCTATTGGATGATATATTTCTGACAATGGTCATACTTTTGTCGATTTTGGGACCCCATAGAGCCACTTTTTTGTGAAAATGAAATTTATAAGAATTAATTTAAAGTAAAGAAAAATATAACATAAACATATGTCTTCTATTAAAACAATTTTTATGTGGGGATATATAAGTTATATCTTAGACTATAATTAGTTAATAGAAATATGAAATTATTTCCTAAATCATGGTATTTTATTTATAATTTCTAGTAATCAAATAAATAAATTTATTTATGACACAATGATGATGTAGTGATTTCCTTATTAATGAATGGTTTAAATAAATGAGATTATAAATATTAAATTACATTTATTTGGAAAATTTTTATGTCAGCCACTAATTTTAGTGATGATTCTGACTTGTTATATTTGAATTAATGAATGTTTTTTGAAAGAATAATGTTTTTATAGATTTTTTAAAGTCATGGTATTAATTGTATAAAAATTGACATAAATGGGTTTTAAAAAATACTATTTTATTAAATGATATAATAGTCCTAAAAATATAATATTAGGCCAAATAACTTAGATAAAGTTTAAAATTTCATTAATTAATCACTTGTGATTTTATTGGGATTTTATAGTAAATATATTGACCATATAGTATGAATATACAGGAAGACAAGATAAGAGTTATATTAGTTAACTAGGGGTTAAAGCTAAAATATAAGGATATATTTGTGACCTAGACTTGTTTAAAACTAATTTATTTAGAGTTTTTAAACCCAGAATAATATTATCTTTATAATAAATGACTTTGGGTTCATTTTATACCAAAAACCATTTTATAATAAAATAATATTTCAATACCTTCCTAAAGTGCCCCTCCTCCCTCTTATAAAAGGGAATCACCTCTAACACGTAATTACACCTCTAAAACCCCTTGAATCATCCAAAATCTTCCAAAATAATCTTAAAACATCCTTCTCTTCTACATAGAATCCTCACCTTGGCAATAATTCTATTCAAGAAATTGTTTTAGCCTAAATAAAATGGAGTTACCTGATTTGAGGTAATATCTTCTCTCAAGCTTGTTTCAATTATTTTCCTTCCACAACCAACTAAACTCTCTTTATTAAATTATTTTATAACAAAACCAATATCTTAAATATAATATATTGTTTTTATGATATGTATTGTAACTATACTTACTCACACCTCCATCTAATGGATACAAACATATTGTTTCTGTGTACAGAGAACTACTGCCTCACGAAACAATGATTGTTTGATTTTCACCTACCACCTCTCATAGTGGCCATTATGATAGAACTGTATTTATATTTGATATATATTATATTTATTTTGTCTCTATGATACTTTAATTTTTATTTACAAACATAACTTTATTCTTTTCATGATGTGTAAATATGATACTTTCATTTAAGGAAGTGATGACTACCACCCCTCAAAGTGATATGACTTGTTCATGCCATATATGGAATGTATAAAGGATGGAATTAATTAACTTATATAAAATATATATCATATGATATTATAATATAATTATAATATACCAATGTATCATTTATTTTTCATTTCTTTAATATGAAAAATAAATGAAAGCATTTTTCAAGCATTCATATAGCTTACCGTCTCCATGAATGGTGCATTTCATTTCTTATCACCAAATATTATGGACTATTTCAAATACATATATACTATATATATATAACATTTAAATCATTAATACTATTCTAGAGATAATTTACATTTGACCACATGTACAATTTTTAATTATAACAAGATCATTTTCGAATCAACTTCCAAATATCGACAAAACAACCGATATAAACATAAATAATTATTTAATGTTTATCATGAGGTAATAATTTATATAAAAGTAATAATAAACATTAAAAAGGTTTTAAACTATGTATAAATTAACTAAAGTTTATTATTTAAGAAAAACAAGGAACATATATGACCAGTTGGACTCAAGGAAAGGGATTACGTCTTTCATCTAGGCATATTTTGATTTATACACAACTTTCTTTTATACGGTGTATAAACCCTTTTGAATTTTAATTTCATTCAAAGGGGATATTTTTTGAATGAATCGTTTTACTAAATGGAAAAAATAATGTTTCTTTTTAACATACGTGGGGATAGTAACCTTTTCGCCGACGTAAGCATTATTTGATATTTGGCTTCCTTAACAAGATGTAATTTTTTTAAAAGTAAAATAAATACCATATACCCTTTTTATGTATTTTGGTATTTAAAATAGTTTTTAGAAAGCATTGATTATTTCAATATCTTGAAATGATATATTGTGATTGAAATGTGGAAATTTTTTCTTTCCTTTATTATACTTATATTTTTATGAATATGTTATGGTTCTTGGGAATTGTTCACGTATATAGGTGGTTCCATGATAAACCTAGGTAGGTGGGCCCAAGATAGTTATCCAATGCATTCGGTAACATGGTGGAGGTAAACAGTAATGTTTCTCCTAAGAGATTTAGGTAATATACAATGATGGGTATTCCAAACGTAACTCCCTATGTAGATGTGAAATCTACAATGTAAGTATGTTATGGATGAAACAAGTTACCTTTGTGATTTATTATTTCTATGTTTTATTCATAAAAATTTTGATTTCATGAGGTTTATTAAAGATCTTATTTTTACGATTGAGAATTTTGAATTATATTATTTGTATGTATTCATGGAATAATTTTTTATTTCTTTATTTTATATCTCGTACAAATATTTTTATGCCCATCCCATGTTTTTAAAATATTTTTCATAGGGTATATGGAAGGGTAATAAAAAGGAAGAATTTAGAAAGATTTATATCAAGAAAATAATACTTGTTTATTTAAGAAGATGTATTTTTTTGAAAAATATTGGATAGAGTAGAAGTGTCTACTTTGTAATTTTTGATATGTAATGTAATAGTTATGGAAAATTATCTAAAACTATAAACCTAAAAAAGATCCTAAACATCGAATTATTGACATCACTCAAGATTATGTAATAGTTAAGGTTGGGGCCTTATAGTTGGTATAAAATATCGGTTTAGTTAACTTTCGAGGTTGGGGTGTTATTTAATCATAAGTGATCAGAAATTCATTTTTTATTATCAAGACACTTTTAATGGAAAAAGTGAGAAACCACAAGTATCATGTAGAGGAAACATCAAAATAAACTGAATAATTATTGAATGACAACTTTGTAAGAACCTGGATCTTCTTTCATGTATGTTCTTCTTTTCTGTTTGTTTTTGTGAAAAAATGTTGTTTTTGGAAATTTCTTGAGTACATGCCATGTACTTATAAATTATATTTCATGTCCTTACTTTCCACACATATCCATGTGATGGCCATGTAACGGCCCAGCACACAGCCGTTTGTGGTGACAAAGAGGCTGCCTAAAGCAGGACTAGTAAGGGAAAGTACACATCGTGTAATTTCTTTTTTTCATTAGATAGACCAGGGTCGCGTCTAATTGGAATAAGTGTCTTCTTATTATCCTTTTATGACTGATAGCATCCATATGATGACAATCATTCCCCAATCCCTCGATCGATCATCTGTTCTCTGAATTCAACTCTATCAGTTGCATTGGAATCGCATCAGTGAGTTCGCTATTATTCTAGAACCTAGTTTCTGGATTTCTCATCTATCTTGAGTTATCCTTGGTTAAATGTTTTATAATTTTTTATTGATATACAGAATTCTAGGTAGATCCAAGGGTCAATATCAGGGTATATCGATCTCAAGACTCTTGAGGTAGGTGTTTTGTGCCTTTCTGTAGATATTCTATGATTTATTTGTGCAAGAGTACCCAATACCTTGTTCAGGGTATTTCTTGATTACGGTTTAACCCTATTATTGCTTTTTATGATTTATATGCTTGAGTATAGGTTAATTGAAATCTAATATGGTTAATTTATATGCTATGGATGTGTTTCCCATGCTTGTTTTTGTTTAAGACCATTTGGTCTTACTTAGCCTGTTAGGCTGCTTGTTTTCCATTCCTAGTGTAGATAGGATGGAGTGATATTATTTATCTAACATGCTAATATGTTGTAGACTGTTTATCCATGTAGTTATTAAGGTATAATTTGGTCGTTATATATATTTTTGTGCTTGATTTACTTACACAGGGCCGTGGGAACCTGGTGTAGTAGATCGTAGGGAGAATGGACGTTGAGGGCTTCTCCAAAGTGTCTGTTTACTGTTACGATGTGAGGCCATAGGGGGAATAGACGTAAGTGATACCTCAGAGTGTATGTAGTTCTTCAATGCAGGCCACATGGGGGAATGGACATTTAGTGCTTCCCCAAATAACCTTTTAGTTACAAATACGAGACTATAGGGGGAATTGATGGTGAGTGCTTTCCTAGTGAGTCTGTGCAAATGCTGAATAAGAGGGGTTAGACTGTGTGTACTATCCAAAGGGTTTCTTGTGTTTGTTTTAGTTAGACCAGAGGGGTTATGATGTGAGTAAATCAGAGAGGGTTCCCTTCTTATTATTATATGCTTACTTGAAATCTGATAATTGAATGCATTTGAAATTGTAGGATTGTTTACTTTTGAGTACTTCCTTGTTTAATGCTTCATTTTGATTATAGTGTTCCATATATATTCGCTGACTATTGGGCATATATATTTTGGTTTTTGCCTACTGTGATTTAGTCTCACACCCTATTTGGGTCATGCTTTAGGGCCTAAACAGATTTTATTGATGCAGGTATAGATAAGGGAAAGCGTCCTTCTACTTCAAGTACTTGATTGCTACAGAGCTGGGGAGCTTCGGACCAAGCTGAGGCTTGCAATTCTGTGGAGATTTTTTTATCTGTCTTATGATATTCTTGGGATTAGTATTGTATTCCAGCATTGTGACTTGTTTGGTTTTTTTCATTGATATATGTATCTTGCATCATATATTTATATGTGCTCCAGTTGTTTATTACTTCCACTATTTACCTATTTCATGTTTTACTGCTTCCGCAATTCCTATCTGTTTTACTTTCGCTATGTTACTCTACCAATGAGGGAATAGTTTCCCCCACTATCACACCCAAGACCCTTGCTGCATGTCGGTAGCCTCTGGAATTCAGGTAAATATGCTTGAGGCCATGTGACCAACCAAGTACGGGGAACCTCTGGGAGGCTTTCGGAACTGGGACATTACAATGTGGTATCAGAGGAATTATTTCTTATTGACTTACTATTTGGATCCTATAGCTACATATAGGAAGAAATGGGTACTTTGTAATAAGTTGTTCCCGGGAGTTTCTAACTCATGTACAGGGAAGTCCAATCTACCTCATTATTGCAATTTTTTCTAGTTTTTCAATTTTACAGCTCATTTGATTTCACCATTGAGTGATTCACATGTTTTTTGCTTTTATTGTTGATGTTATTGAGGTTTTATTTCTATTTCAACCCTGTCAGATGAGATTATTCCATCTCATGCATCATATAGGCACTTATTATAAATCACATGTCATGCATTCATGTCATACCATTTAGGGTGAATTAGTCATTGCATGTTATTGTGATAGATGGTGTGCTAGATATGCATGCTGTTGTGATAGATTCTTTGATAGAATACCTACTTTTGATAGGGTATTTTATTTTGTAAGGCTTCTTTTTAATTAAAGACAAAATTTGGTTCTTGAGGTGTTATGGGCCCTCATGGACCAAAATGTGGTGGATCATTACTCTGTTATGTTTATATATGACATGTATAAGATTCCAATCATTGATTCACAGGAAGTATGGGCCCTCATGGATCAAAATTTGGAACTTTAATATTCATTTCAGTGTTTTTATGGGTTCCAGAGTATTTTCTGTAGCTTACTATCCAGAAGAAGCGAGAATACACGGCGTGTAATGATGAATACACGCCATGGGTCCTTCTGTTCAGGAAGGAACTATTTTTCTTTGAGTACACATCATGTACTATATGTACACACCATGTAGTCTCTAACCGTGTCACCGATTGTGTGGCCAGAGACATGGGGTTGAGAAATATTTGGTGGGACACACCATGTACTGGATGTTCATTCCAAGTTGCATAGACCATGTGTCCACCCATGTGACTAATGACACAGATAGATGAAAACATAAGTTGAACATCTCATGTCAAGCTTGAACACACCATGTAGTGTAAAATTTGTATTCGGACATGTAACTAACAACCCAGGTCGCTGAGGTTCTTCTAGTACACATCGTGTTTGGCACTAACAAACTATGTAGTCTTGTTCTAGGAGAACCATGTGGCTTATCCTTGTAGAAGAACTCGGGCAGGGAAATAGGATTCAATTACATGCCATGTGTTAGGACAACACGTCATGTGTATAGGGTGTTACATGACCTGGGTTGGCAAAAGAACACGCCTACGTGAATGCTTAAGGGAATACATCATGTAGTCATTATACACGTTGTCTATACAAATTTTGAAAAACATGAATTCTTTCTTTCTCTTGTTCCCTTGTCACACATCTATGTTACAACCCAGATTGCTAGTCTATATCTGGATGACTATGGGACTTCACCGATGGACTTTCCTCCAGTGGTGGATCATTTTAGGGAAGTATTTTAAAAGGACTTTTCAGGTTTACCTCTGAAGCGAGGGGTGGAATTTTCTACTGAGATCGTGCTAGGAGTGGCACTAGTGTCTCTTCCTCTTTATATGATGGCTACACCAGAGTTACATGAGCTCAAGAAGCAGTTGGAGGTGTTGCAGGCTAAGGGGTTCATTTGACCCAGTACTTCTCCTTGGGGTTCGTCGGTCCTATTTTTGTAGAAGGAGGACGGTACCCTTAGAATTTTTTTGTATTATTGGATGTTGAACTAGTTGATGGTCACAACCTAATATCCCTTGCTAAGGATTGATGATCTCTTTGATCCACTTTGAGGGGCCTGTGTGTTCTAAAAGATTTACTTGAGATCTAGTTATCATCAGTTGTGTGTTATACCGTCAAATGTACCTATTACATCCTTTCGGGGTAGGTATGGTCCATATGAGTGTGTGGTTATGTTGTTCAGTCTCATGAACACACACGCAGTTTTCTTGGCATTGATGAACCGAGTGTTCAATCCATACTTGGATTTTTTCATGGTACTCTTTGTGGACGATATCTTGGTGTACTCTCACACTCGACACAACCTTGCCACACATGTTGAGATCATTTTGAGTACACTAAGAGAGAATTAGTTATATTCTAAGATCTCAAAATGCCACTTTTGGGTGGACTAGATTCACTTCTTGGGTCAGGTGATCTTAGAGATAGGAGTATCAGTAGACCCAGAGAAAGCGAGAGTAGTAGATTCCTGGAAGTATCTGAAGAATGTCTTTGAGGTATTGAGTTTTTTAGGGGTTGTTGGTTAATATAGATTTTTCATACATGAATTCTTACACTTAGCAGCACCACTTACAGGCCAGACTAAGAAGGGCGCAAGGTTCTTGTGGTCAGATTATTATGAGTCAACCTTTCAAGAGCTGAAAGGGAGGTTGCCTTAAACACTGATACTAGTATTTATAGAGCCAAGAAATATCTATAAGGTTTACAGTGATGCATCAGGTATTAGACAGGGAGGTGGACTTATCCAGGGTAAGGGGTTGTTGTGTTTGGGTCTCGCCAGTTGAGGCCACATGAGATGAACTATCGATGCACGATTGTGAGCTGGCTACGGTTGTTCATGCTTTATGCTATTGTAGATATTATCTTCTAGGATAAAATTTTGTTGTTTTCACCGACCACAAGAGTCTCAAGTTTATCTTCACTCAACATGATCTAAATTTGAGACTGTGAATGTGGGTTGAGTACCTTCTATCCTTTGACTTTGATCTTTCCTATACGCCTGAGAAGGGAAACATTGTGGCTGATGCATTGAGCAGGAGGACTCATATATAGGTTGTTTAAGAGGACTGTATTAAGTGGAATATTATGGATCTATTCTCTGAGATGCATCTAGAGGTGCATGATAGGCAGGGGCAGACTTTTATTTTTTCTTTACTTGTTATCTCGACTTAACTTGATCAAGTGTGAATGAGGAAGCTATCAGATTTGGAAGGCCTGGTCCTATAGGAACGTGTGTCAGGAGAGGGCTTTATTCTTGGATGGACCATAGGAGAGGATGAGATCTTTTGTCTTTGTGGGTGCATATGGGTTTCAGCAGACATACGTGACAAGTTGATACAAAACTTTCATTCCTCGGTTTGGTCAATTCACCCTGGTGTCATTAAGATGTATCGCGATCTACACCATCAGTATTGGTGGCCAGGTATGAAGAGAGATGTTTCTAATTTTGTAATGAGGTGTGCCACCTATCAGTAGGTGAAGGTGGAGCATCAATGACCAGCAGGGATTTTTTAGTAGTTACCCATTCCCAAGTTGAAGTGGAATGTTGTCATGATGGATTTCATGACAAGTTTTCTATGGTCCCATAGGGGGAATGATGTAGTTTGGTTTTTCATTGATAGACTCACAAAGGTTTCTATCTTATTAATTATCAAGGAGACCTTCAGTGTGGATGATTTGGGAAGGTTATACATCTGAGAGATTGTGCGTTTAAATGGAGTTCTGCACTCCATTGTTTCAAATAGGGATGCGTGTTTTACTTCTGGGGTCTGGTAGGTAATTCAATGGGATTTGGGTACACAGGTACCTTTGTGTACAACATACCATCCACAAATAGATGGTTAGTCCGAGCATACAATTCAGATGCTTGAGGATATGCTTCGAGCATGCATCATAGATTTTGGAGGTTCGTGGGAGAAGCACATACCTCTTGTGGAGTTTGCCTAAAATAATAGTTTTCAAGCGACTATTCAGGTAGAACCTTATGAGGATTTGTACTATAGGCCATGTCGATCACCCTTATGATCGATTGAGGTAAGAGAGGCAGATATGCTGGGACCTCGTCTTGTCCAAGAGACCATAGAGAAGATAGAGTTGATTCGGAAGAGGATGACTGCTACATAGTCTCAACAAAAGTCTTATGCTGATCAATGGAGACGACCTCTAGAGTTCTAGGTCAGGGATCATATTTTCATACGTGTCACACTGAGGTTGGGAAACATGAGGATAAAGAGGTAGGGTAAGCTTTCACTGAGGTATGTCGGATCATTTGAGATTTTGGAGAGAGTCAGACCGGTTGCCTATTAGTTTTAGTTACCTCAGAGGTATCGGGCTATGCATGATGTCTTCCACATTTGTCAGCTTCGACATTACTTCTCAGACCAGTCTAATGTTTTTCAACCCAATGAGGTTGAGTTAGATGTGGATGCATCTTTCAAGAAGCATCCTGTCCAGATTGTTGATCGTAGTGAGAAGGTTCTCTGTGGCTGGTCTATTCCTCCGGTACGACTGCTATGGCAGCACGGGCGAGTATAGGATGAGACTTGGGAGAGGGAGGCTGATTTATGATCACAGTGGCCGAAGGTGTTCAAGGATTCTTCTTCTATGCCGCCTTGATAGGGAAATTCAAGGACAAATTTCTTTTACGGGGGGAAGTTTGTAAAAACCCGGATCTTCTTTCAGGTATGTTCTTCTTTTCTGTTTGTTTTTGAGAAAAAGAGGAGTTTCTTGAAATTTCTCGAGTACACGTCGTGTACTTATAAAATACCCACTATGTACTTAGTTTCCACATGTTTCCATTTGCTGTCCATGTAACATCTAAGCACACAACCGTGTGAGGTGACCTAGAGGCTACCTAAAGCGGGGTCGGTAAGGGCAAGTATACATCATGTACTTCTAAAGTACATGTCGTGTACTTTCTTTTTTCCTTATTAAATAGACCAGGGTCACATATAATTGGTAGAAGTGTATTCTTCTTCGCCATCTTTGACTGAGAGTGTCTGTACGGTGTTGATCCTTCCCCGAGCTCTCGATCGGGCATTCATCCTTCGAATTGAACTCTTTCAGTTGCGTTGGAATCGCATCGGTGACTAATCTCTTCTTCTTTAACCTTGTTTCCTGATTTCTCTTCTCTCGTGAGTTATCCTTAGTTGAACATTTTAGATGTTTTTGTAGATCTATTGCATTATAGGTTGATCCAAGAGCCGACGCTGGGGTATATTGATCTCAAGACACTGAGGTCGGTGGTTTGTGCCTTTCTGTAGATAGTATTTGAGTTTTATGTGCAAGAGTTCCCAATACCCCATTTAGGGTATTGCGTGTTTACGATTAAATCCTATTATTGCCTGATATGATTTATATGATCAAGTAGAGTTTAATTGAATTTTAATGATTTTAATTGTTATGTTATGGATGTGTTTCCCATGCTTGTTTTGTTTAAGACCGTTTGGTCTTTCATAGCATGTTAGGCTGCTTGCTTTCCAGTCCTAGTTCTTATAGGATGGAGTGATATTATTTATCTGACATGTTTTTATGCCTTAAACTGTTTTGCAAAGTCATTCTTGAGGTTTACTTTGGTCGTTATATATATCTCTATGCTAGATTGACTTACACAGGGTTGTGAGAACTTGGTGTTGTAGACCATAGGGAGAATGGACATTGAGGGATTCTCTAGAGTGTTTATTTACTATTAGGATGTGAGACCATAGGGGGAATGGATGTAAGTGCTTCCTCAGAGTGTTTTAATTCCTCGAGGTGGGCCACAGGGGGAATTGATTGTTGAGTGATTACCAAAGCACCTTTTAGTTACCGATATGAGACTATAAGGGGAATTGACAGTGAGATATTTCTCAGAGAGTTTGTACAAAAGATGAACCTGAAGGGTAATACTGTGTATACTTCCCTAAGGGTTGCTTGTTTTTTTTGGTTGGACAAGAGGGGTTAGGCTTTGATTACTTCCTAGAGGGTTCCTTGCTTATGATTAGCTACTTACTTGATATCTGATAACTGAATGCATTTGAAATTGTAGGATTTCTTACATTTGAGTACTTCCTTTTTTACTACTTAATTTTTATTATAGGATTCCATATATATTCAATGACTATTGGGCATAGATCACTGGTTGGGTTATTACTGGGATTTAGTCTCACACCCTGTTTGGGTCATGATTTTGGGCCAAAACTAATTATATTGTTGCAGGTATAAAGAAGGGACAGCGCCCTTCTACTTCAAGTACTTGATTTCTATGGTGATGGGTGGAATGGGACCTTGCTGAGGTTTGTGATGTGGTGGAGCTTTTTTAAAAAGTTTTATGCTACACTTGGGTTTAGTATTTTATTCAAGCATTGTAACTTATTTGGCTGCTTTCATAGACATATGTCTCTTGCAGTATATATATGTGTGTGTGATCCTGTTGTTTATTACTTCTATTGTTTACCTATTTCATGTTTTAATGCTTCCACTATTTTTATCTATTTTACTTCCATTTAGTTACTCATCCAATGAGGGAATAGTTTCCCCACTATCACACCCAAGGCCCTTGCTAGTAGTCGGCATCCTCTGGCATTCGGGGAAATGCGCTTGAGGCCATGTAACCAATCACGTATGGGGCACCTCTAGGTGGCTTCCAAAACTAGGACGTTATAAACTTAATCTTATTGGAACTATTAAATCTAAATCGTTTCCAGACAAGATTGGTTACCTGTAGATTTGGATCATCCTTTATATGGTCTTCAAAGTGATGCACCAACTTTTCTGATGTTTTCATGTAATATTCTCTACTCATCTTCTGTTCATTGAATCCTCTAATCAGTATTAGGTTCTTTTTATCTATCCATGCACTCTGGTATTTATTGTTTTCCACCCAAATACATCTCTCCATCACCCTGTCAGCTTCTTCAAGTGTGGCATTAATCACAAGGAATTCCTCCACCATTTATTTCTTTGAATGAACAATCAACTCTAAGTCCATATCCCCCTATGCACCTTCCAGAATTGGATTAGAGGTCTCTAATGGGTCCCCTACTTCTTTATGAATATCACTAATAGAAAGCTCTTCCACCACTGGGCTGGACAATAACCCGATGGTGTATCCCATCACTCCACCAGGAAGCACATTTTCCCTAGCAACTCCACCTCCAGGTTCTTTCACATTGGAAATGCAGACCATATCAATGTATTTGGCCCTCAACTTGGATTAAGATCTTGTCTCCATTGGTTTTGGGAGTAAATAATAATATTTCCATCCTTTAGATTCTTTCCCTTTATCAAGTATGCAGTTCCCTAAGTCTTTGTCTCCCTTCCTTCCTTTCTTCCTCCTCGGGCTATGAAGTCCTCTATAGAGTTATCTCTAAATAAAAACATCCAAAAGGTATCTCGACTCTTCATAACATAACTCATATTCAAACTAGCCTAGTCTTGGTTCCAAGGATCCAGCAGGTTCACATTGATCCAAGACATACTCACTAGCATCCAGCCCAGCGAATTGATTAAACAGCATTAAACTATACGACAGCTTCCTTGGAGTATACCATTTTGTAACCTTCTACCAACCATAAAGACCATGTAAATGATTCACCCACCCCTTACACCCTACTGAACTAGCCTTGACACCCTCCTCCCTTACCCATTCAGGGTAGTCACCACTGCCAGAGTTCACCACCTCTGCATAAGATCCTAGAGCCACCACATCGGTTCCCCCTGTCTGTGTGATAGTCTGATCAAATGGCTTGAAAATGATGCTAGAACCAGTACAAACTGCCTTCTTATTTGGGGAAGGGGAGCCAATGTCGCCCAGACCTTCTACCCCCCCAGACCTAGAAGTTACCTTCACACCTGGAACACCCAAATAATGGTTCAACCAAGTGAACACATATGAAACCTTAAGGTTCATCTCTCGTGAGCGCACCTCCTTTAGCATTAGGACTGTCTTTCTCAATTCCATTGGAACAGCTACTTCCAAGGAAGAAGCGGATCTTCATTTAGAACCTTTCCCCTCCTTGTTATCCCTTTATTCATAGTTCCCATGCCTACATGTTGCCTCCCAATGACCCAGGAACAAGCACACAGTGTATTATTCAACCCACTACTCAAAATAAATAGATTGTTTGTATCTATGTTCTTCCCCCATCGATAGCCTCAAAAACTCAACTGTTTTCCATGAAACATCAACTTTGACATAGATTCTTGGGTAAACATGATGAAAACCTGACCTAGTTCTACTATCCGATCACAAGCACCAACCCACTAAATTCCATAGAATTCTAATCTTTGAGGGGTTTTGAAATGGAAGGGGGAGCTCGGGAAGGCTTAACTGATCGTCTTCATGGATGGATATCAGTGTAAATGGAAGTGGTAAGACCATTTGAATAAGAATAATCGAAGACCATTACAAGACCTGGGCACACTAGACCATGTCATAATCAGATCCTCCTCAGAAAAAAATAAAATCATTATATTCCTGTTATCTAAGAGGAAGATAGTTTCTCATTCATGTAAACCCCAGGAATTGAAGATAAATCTGTTGAACAAATCGACCGATATGAATCGATGTTTAAATCTAGAAACAATCGTCAAGTTAAGAAGAGAATAGGCATCAGTAAATTATAAATTTGAGAGTGAGAGCTATGAAAATCCATTGATGAGGTTGGGAAACATAGGGCATAATGAAATATGGTTATGAAAGGAAGAAAATCCAAATTTTAGAAGGGAATAAAAGAGGAAGGTTGGGCCGCCGCAAAAGACGATGATGGTCCCTCCCCATATAGTAGGGGAGGAATTTGTGGTGGTTTTCTAAATGATAAACTGAATGAAATGGGATCTATAATGAGAACTCTTGTTGTTATTCTTAACCAACTATCTAGAGTCATGATTGACCACTTTAACCATGGTGATTTTTCTAAGGCATCATATATGCTAGAAATGAATCCCAATGGAAGTTGAGATAATAATCATAAAGGTAAGTATATTAATAAAATATATATGTCCAATATGTGGAAAGAAAAACCTAGGAAATTCTTCAAAAGGGATGAGAATATGTTTAAGATATGGTAATGAAGGTTATAAAGCTATAACCTACCATGAAAAATGGAAGCATCAAATTGACTCTAGGAAAGGGTATGAAGTTCTTTCCAAAGGATTAATTGAATGTTTTAGATGTGGTGTGCATGGTAATTATACATATAGATGTCCTGTGAAGAATTTTTGGGTGTAGGATCAGTAGGATAGTACAAATATATGTCTACCAATTCCTAATGTCATTACAATTGAAAATGGGGAAACTAAAAATGACCTATGAAAGGTATGGATTATTTCTTAGCTCGTGTTTCGACATTACTGAAATATTAGTACAATATGCCTGATTTTTTTTGGAAGGAAATAGATATAAAATAATAACATGGAAAACATGGATAAAGGATCATGAAGAATGTTTTAAGATTAAGATGTCTACATTCTAGGAATTCAAGAGTTATATTAGATATCTGGGTGGTGAAATATTTAAAAGTATTAATGCTATTTTGTTGATGGGATTACATTGGAAATATTTTCTCATATATTTGTAACCTTAATGTTGGTTATGTTAAAATTATATTTGAGTAATAATTATCTTTTATTTCATGGATATAGTTATAATGAACTATTTGGGTTTATAGGATCTGTGAATTTGTGGCAATTACAGGTTATTATTTTTTAGGATGAAAATTTGAGTTATGAGATACAATTTGAGGTTATAACATGTTATGGATATTTTTAATAATTTTAGATCATTTTTTAATGTTATTATAATTATAATGATTTAAAAATAGACAGCACGCAGACTGTGTGACAACCCTTCGTGTCAGACAGAGCTGTGGATATCGAACCCACAACAAAAGTGCGACTAGGATGTATTGCCTACCACTGGACTATGTGAAGTCCTTGGTTAGGATAACTAATTATATTTAGTTAAATGATTTTATGGATCAAGAATTAGTTGATTTTTGGAACTTATGTTTTATCAAATAGATATCCTTAGTATAGGAAAATGATTTGGTGATTAAGTGATAAAGGTTATTTTAGAAGATGTTCTCTCTTTTGGGAACATTGTATGACTAAGTAAAATAGAATACAATGGGATTTAATTTGTGATGTAATGGTTGAAATATTATTTTTTAAGAATATGTGTTTTTATTTAAGACATATGGAGATTAGGGTTATTTATAGAAATTTTAAACCTATCATAGTGAATATGTGATTTGGTTAATTACACTTATTTATGAGACTTTAAGAGTAGTTGATATAATTTAGATATAAACATTATGATTTATTGTGGAAGACTATGTTATTAGATCCATATATGTTTTGGGTTTCAATATTAGTTTGGATTATTTTTATGAATCATATAGACAATTGTTTATTGGATGGTATTTGATGAAATTTGGGTATTGTTGGATGAATTTTGAAGATTAAGATTCGTATTTATTTTTATAAAGGATTATCCTTTTTGGGTATTATTTGATCTCGTACTAACCATTTTGGTTTTGGTTAATTTCTAAAGATAGGGTAAATATATATTTCATGTTTTTTTTATTATGTTATTCTCTAGAAGTTGATTCTACCACTTCAGGTCTGACCATGTCATTGTGAATACTCATCGTTTGGAGAAAAGATAAGTTTGTGGTAGAAATTTATTAAAGGAATAATCTCTACTTGAAAAGTAATTAAATTTTCTTATTTTCGTAGTGAATATCATAAATAAATTCTAAATAATTTTGAAAAGGAACATAAAAAAAATGGTTTCCATTTACTTTTCCTAATGGGGAATCAAAGACCATTCAACCTATCAAAAGTTTTTTTTCTTGTGGTTAATTTTCTCTTGATCATGTTTTCTATCACTCCCCATCAGAACATGATGGTTAGTTCCTCTTCTAGGTCCATGTTTTCCTACATGGAATAATATTATTGGTTATCTCAGGTAAACTTTGTACTTCCTTAATTTCTTTTAAAGTTACAGTTTTATTGACTCTTTTTCTGATGTGGGACATTCAATGAGGTTTCCAAGCCCAATTTTAAAATTGTGAGGATGTAATTTCCAAATGGGGGGAAGGATGTAACAACCCAGGTTTTTATAAAATGATACATATTCATATATATTAATATTTAGGAATAATATGATTATTTTATGTCAAATATGTAACTTTTTCCGATAGCATACTCGGCAAGCAACAATGGGTTTCTATGAAATCTTACATTGCACCCAACATTGAGTTATACCAAAAAATAATATAGTATTATTATTATTTTGAATGGTAGTTAATGCATAGTGGTTGTATTGATGTTAATGAACAAAAAAAATGGTATTATGATTTTACATATTTATTAAACGTTTTTACATTTATCTAATTAATATTATATTATTCAAATAAGAATAAATCTGATTTTAAGCATGAAATACTCTAATAATTTTTAAAGGTTGTTTTGCCACCTTTTAATGGAGAACCATTTTGAAATATATTTTTTTTCAATTTTATATGTTTTATTTCACAAAATAAACTTCTTCTATATAATTGTAACATAAAATTTACTTTTAATTAAATTTGGTTATTTTAGGATAAAATTCTTATTTTATTAATAGTAAAAAATACCGCATTTTAATTGAAAAATGTCTTTTCATCTAATTTATTTATATAGTTAGATTATTCTTAAAATTGGTTTTAAAGTGTAATTGGATCATATTTTTATCATCTAATACAATTATTTTCATTTTAATTAATTTCACTTTTAAATTGGGAATAAACACATTTCAATCATTTGATAGTTATTAGTTTTTAAAAACCTACTTTTTGGTTTTGACAACAGAAATTAATTTTAAATTAATTACTAAAACATGTATGTTTAGAATTTGAAAAAATGGATTCCATATTTTGAATCAAGATGTCCAAATTGTGTAAATATATACCTTTAATTTTTAGACATTATGAATAGTAACTTCTGTAATTATTTTATTTACCATGGTTAAAGGGTAAATATGGTAAATAAGGGTAAACAAATAATAAAATAATAATTTTAAACTAACCTAACTTTTGTTATAATCCTATTGGATGAGATATTTCTGACCATGTAAATCCATGGGTCGATTTTGGGACCCCATGAAGCCACTTTGATATGAAAATAACATTTTATAAACCTTAATTTAAAGTAATGAAAAATATAACGTAAACATATATCTTTTATTAAAACAATTTTTATATGGGGTTATATAAGTTATATCTTCGACTATAAATATTACATATAAATCCAAAACAATTAAATATATCATGGTATTTTTTCATAATTTTTAGACATGAAATAAATAATTTTATTTATGACACAATGATGACTAAGTGATTTTCTTATTAAGGGATGATTTAAATAAATGAGATTATAAATATAAAAATAAATTTATTTAGTAACTTTTTTGTCCATACAAAAAATTTGGGATTCATATGACTTGCTATCATTGAATTAATGAATGTTTTTTGAAGCAATAATGTTGTTATGGAATTTTTAAAGTCGTGATATGAATAGTATAAAATTGTCCTAAATGAGTTTTTAAAACAAATATTATTTTATTAAATGTTATAATAGTCCTACAAATATAAGATTCTTCCAAATAACTTATATAATATTTAACATGACATTACTCAACCACTTTAGTTTCTATTGGAATTTTATAGTAAGGATATTAACCATATAGTTGGAATATACATGAAGACATGGTAAGAGTTAAATTAGTTAACTAAGGGTTAAAGCAAAATGATAAAGTTAGATTTGGGACGTAAAGATGTATAAAACCTATTGGTTGAGAGGTTTTTGACCCAAATTAATCATATACATGAGATAAATTACATTGGCTCCATTTGAAACTGAAAATATTTTTATAATAAAATGATATTTCAATACCTTCCCTAAGTGCCTGCCCTCCCTCTTATAAAACGTAATCAACTCTAACACTTAATCACACCACTCAAGCCACTGGTAAATCCAAAACTATACCCAAATAATCTCCCAACATATCTATATTCCTCCTAGAATCTTAACCTTGGACATAAGGCAATTCAATAAAGCCTTTTAGCTTAAATAAAAAAGAGTTACCTAATTTGAGGTGATGTGTTCTCTCAAGCTTCTTTCATTTATTTTCCTTCTCCAACCCACAAAAATCTCTTTATTCCATTATTTTATAAACACACTAGTATCTTCAATATAATAGGTTGTTTTTATTATAAGTATTAGAACTACACTTACACACGCCTCCATCTAATGGATACGAACATATTGTTTCTGTGTATGGTGAACTACTGCCTCACGAAACAATGATTGTTCGATTTTTCCCTACCACCTCTCTTGGTGGACATTATGATGGAAATTTATTTATATATGATATATATTATATTAATATTTTCTCTATGATACTTTAATTTTTATTTACAAACATACCTTTATTCTTTTCATGATGTGTAAATATGATAATTTAATTTGAGGAACTGCGGACTACCGCCCCCTCAAAGTGATATGACTCATTCATTCCATACCTGGAACGTATAAAGAATGGAGTTAATGAAATTATTTAACATATATATCATATTATATTATATTGTAATTATAATATACCTATGTATCATTTATTTTTCAATTATTTAATATGACAAATAAATAAAAGTTGCGTTCATGCGTACGTATGGCTTACCGTCTCCATGAACGGTGCATTTCATTTCTTATCCCCAAAGGTTATTAACTATTATAAATACATATATACTGGATATATATGATATTTAAATGATTAATAATATTCATGAGATAATATACTTTTGAACACATGGACAATTTGTAATTATAAAAATATCATTTTCGACTCAATTACAAAATATCAACAAAATGACCGATATTAACTTAAATAATTATGTAATGTTTATAACAAGGTAATAAGTGATATAAAAAGAAATTATAAACATGAAAAGGGTTTTCGACAAAATAAAAAATAACTTTTGTTTATTATTCCATAAGAACAGGGAACATACATGACGTGTTGGACTCAAGGTTAAGGACAACATCTCAATGTCCTTTCATTGAGGCATATTTTGATTTATACACGAATTTCTTTTATATGGTTTATAAACCCATTTGACTTTTAATTTCATTCAAAATGGAATCTTTTTTCTACGTATCATTTTACTAAATGGAAAAAAATGTTTCTTTTTAATGTATGTAGTGACAATGACCTTTCTCCATCCGCAATAATAATTTGATATTTGGCGTCCTTAACAAGCCATAATGTTTGTAAAAAGAAAATAAATACAATATACCATTTTATGAATTTCGGTATTGAAAATGGTTTTGGGAAAGAATTGATTATTTAAATATCTTAAAATGATATATTTTGATTGAAATATGGAAATGTTTTCTTTCCTTTATGATAATTCCATGTGTTATGAATATGTTATGATTCTTAGGCATTGTTAACATATATAGGTTCTTTTGTGATAAACCTAGTGTGAGTGATCCTGAGATAGATCTATAATGCATTGGGTAACTTGACTAAGGTAAACATTAATGTTTTTTCTAATATATTTCAGGACTATATTGTAATGGTAATTCCAAATGTAACTCCCTATGTATTTTTGAAAGCTACAATGTAATTATGTTATGGATGCCACAAGTTACCTTTGTGATTTATGAATTCTATGTGTTATTCATAAATCTTAGGATTTCATGAGAAATCTTAAAGAGCTTATATTTATGATTGAAAAGTATGAATTCTTTGATTTGTATGTATTCAGGGACTAATGTTTTCATTCCTTATTTTATATCCCTTAATAAGATTTTTATGCTCATCCCTATTTTTTGAATTGTTTCCACAGGGTATAAGGAAGGGTAAGTGAAAGGAAGAATTCAAGAAGATTTATATCAATAAAATAATTATTGTTTATTTAAGGATATTTATTTTTTTTGAAAAAAATTGGATAGAGTAAAAGTTTCTACTTTGTAATTTTTAAGATTTAATATAATAGTTATGTCATAATTCTCTAAAACTATAAACCTAAAAAGATCATCAATGTTTAATTCTTGACTTAACACAAGATTATGTAATATTTAAGGTTTTATCCTTATAAATAAAATTGTCCTTCAGATCATCAAAAATTTATGGATTTATAATTGTTAACTTTCTCCAAACCATGTTATCTATCACTCACCTCCCATAATTGATATTTATATTTCCCTTCCATATCCATGTTTTCACTTTCCATCTATGTTCTCCTTCATGGAAGCACAACTGTAAGTTACATTGGGTAACCATTGTGGTTCCAATATTCCATTTTTAAAGGAAGTTTTAGTGTTTATTTCTACGATGTGGGTTTCTATTAAAGTAAGATAACATTATTAAACCATTGATAAATTAGATGAATTACAAGTTCCAAATTTATCTTAAGGGTTTTAGAATTTAACACCAAGAGTTTTTGTGAAATATGTTTTTATTTAATTTAATCTTTTTGATATTTTTCATTTCACACAACACTGAATATAGATTTTTTTATATGAAGGCACAACGTTATTCTTTCTTTGTATGCTACACTATGTTAATTATTTATTATATTATACCCCAGGAAAAGTTTTTTCTACTTGAAAGACCAAATTGGTTTGAATTATATACTACATTGACTTGGCTTTTGTTACACGCAACAAAGAGTTTCTAAAAAACATCATTTTTTTATTATAATTAATTAAATGAGATAGTAATAACATAGCCAATAAAAATAATAATATTAATAGAAAAATCCAATTTTTAAATATTTTTTATATTTATTTTTTATAAATAAAAAAATTTTAGGATAAAACATTTTTGGTATAGTCTTTATATGTTTGGAAATACAATTTTCACAAAAGAACCGTTTTTATGTCCTCATGTATAAAATAATAAAATTAATTATAGATACTTTTATAAATTTAATTATATAAAATAAATGAAATTTTTTAATTCATGATTTCTAAATTATCTTCAGATGAATTTTTTGTATTTTTCTGAGAAACATCATTTTTTGGTGAATAGTGAAAATTAATGAATTTTAATTTAAACTGCCTTTTCATCTAATATATTTACAGAGTTAATTTTTTTTTTATTTTTTTAAAGTTAAAATAGATCAATTATATATATATTACTCCAGTTTAGTATATTTTAATAATTTTTTATGTTGAATTTAGATATAAAATCTTAATGATCTTTTGAACATTCTCACTTTAAAAACTCACTTTCTCTCCATGTCTGTGAGATTAGCATTAAACCTAATTTTTCCACATATATTAATTGAATTTTGAAAAATGTAAATATACTATTTTTATAATTATAATATTTATAGTCTAATAAGATCACCATAATTTTTTACCAAAAATATGAGTGAATGTAATTAAAATTAATTACACTGATTAAGGTAAAATTAAGCATAATAAGGGACTAACCCTTAAACTTAAGGGAAACATTGAACTAACAACATATAAAAAGAATTTATAAAATTATTTATTCCATAAACATTTTATTATTGATTTTGGATATTTTTTGTCAATTTCATAATATAAAAACATGGGAACACCTAACTTGTTTTAAAAAAAATGCCAAGTGCGTCGCCTCCCTCCCCTATAAAAGGAATCCAACTATCCCCATTATTCACACATCTCAAAAAACTTATTTTAGGAAAATATATACCCCATTAACCTCCCAAAATCCCTCCCATCCTCCTTTAAACAACCCTTTGGGAAGAAATCCAACCAAGGATTCCCTTTTTTGTAAACGAACAAGAGTAACCCAAAGAAGAGGTAACATCCTTCCTCAATTACCTTTCCTTTATTTTATTTATACACTAAATAAATTATTATTATTAAATTAATAAATAATTTCCTTATTATGCTGAATATATTGTTATTATATTATGATAATTCTTCTACCTACACTTACACACACATCCATCTAATTGGAAACGAACTTATTGTTCTTTTGTACGGTCAATTACTGCCTCACGAAATGATGTTTTTTTAATTTAACACCACTCATGGTTGTAAATTATGATAGAAACTATATTTTTATATAATATAAATGTTATATAATATTTATTTATGCTTATATAACTATTAAATAACACATGTCTTCATTATTTCTATTTTTTGTAAATATGATTATTTCGTTTAGGGAAGTATAGACTACCACCTCCTTAAAGGGACGTGATTAATTCACACAATAAATGGGATGTATTAAGGATTTACTTAGTGAAATTACATTATATATATGAAATATAAATCTTACTATAATTATACTATATATATATGTTTGTGTGTGTCATTTACTTTCTTCTTTCAATATTACAAAGGAAAATGGAAACGGTGTTCATGCGTATGTACGGCCTATCGTATCCATAAAATAATGAATTTTATATAATATTTATATATTATATATATTATTATAAATATATATATATACTGAATATAAATTATTTTAAGATCATGGTTTAAATTTTGGAAATAATTATATAATTACGAGGACAAAAAATATAACAAATTAAGAAACATGTGAAAAAAAAAGATGAATATTACACATAACAAAACCTTAACTTGGAATTGGTAATAATAGGGTAATATAAAGTCATAATAAAAACATATATGGTATTATATATAATAATTTGATTATTTAAAATATTTATAATAAAATTATACATATTATACATACTTTTTTTACAAGTATGAAGAGAGTCATGACATAATTTATGAGAATTTCATCTCACATTTTCTTTTTGTCAGGTACATGCATTAAGCCACACTCATTTATTTTGTGTGGAATTTAAACATCCCATGGATGAATTATATTATTATTATACTTAAGTTTATGTTTATTTAAATATCCATTTTTGGAACTTTTATTTCATAGGGTTTAGTTTCAAAAGTTACCAAATCGGCAAAGTAATTTTGACTCAATTTTCATTCTTTGAGACACATGCCATGTTATGAACCCATATTTTTCGTGAGTTATATATACTTCCTTTGACATGATATATTACGAATGTAATTATTTTATTTATATTTTAAGATTCATATAACTTTATTCAATATTTCTTATTATGATTCAATGTTACCAAATTAGTAATGATTTATAGTTATAATCTCTCTATTTATCGAAATTTTTTATGATTATGCTCTCATTGATAAAATATTATGATTTATATCGAAATAACTATCATTATTTTTTATAACCTATAGTTATCCATGTTATATCCATGTAGTGTTAAAAAAAATTCACTCTTTAGTATATAATATGATCAAAAAAATTTAAGAAATTCTAACTTTACCTCTCTCTTCGGTCAGAAATCTATAATTCTGCAAAACCATGAAATCTAAATAAATATGCTAAAATTACTCAATTACTCTAATATGATCTCTATAATTAATTTTACACATTTTTTTTTTACTTTTATAAAAAAAATTTATAAAAATTAATCTTGTTTTCGTTTTCCGATCAAGGAACATTTCTTACCTTTTTACTATGAAAACGGAATGTTTGGAAAGTACGGATTTACTTGCCGACATACCCATAATTCCATTTAAACTTGTTTTCCTATATTAAAAAGTTTTTTAAAATAACATGTTTTCCTAATATTCTATAAATTTTATTTGAAGTGGTTTTCGATGAAAATTATTTTTAAAAATTTATTAACAAAAAATTATATTGATTTTCAAAATATCATTTATAATTTTTCAAAAAATTGTTTTCAAAGAAAAGGATTTAAATTATTTTTAATTTTATTTTATATTTTTTTAAAATTATTTTAAAATAAAAGGGTTTTCAAAATTTTTTCAAAGTTATTTTATAATATTTCTTGGGAAAATAGTTTCAAAATAATAACAATCCTTCCTTCTATATTTTTAAATTATTTTCAAAGAAAAACATTTTCAAACGAATTTAATAATTATTTTATAATTTTTTCAAGAGAAAATGATTTCAAAATTATTTCAAGAATCCATTCTATTTTTTCAAATTATTTTCAAAGAATATGGTTTTCAAAAAGTCTTTATGTTTTAAAAGAAATTTTTAAGAAGAAAGCTCATTTTCCTCAAGAAATGTTTTTAAAGGGATCTTTCAAAATTATTTTCCATCTAAGATTCCATACATTTCCATTACTCATGCCTTTTTGGGAAATTATTCAATGGTTGACTTCATATTCATTCCCTAAATTGTTTATATTTCAATGGTTTGATGTTTATGAAACATATTTCTCCTTCATGGGTTATATATTTAGGAAACTCATTCATATTCTACAAGTTTTATACTTATGAAACCGATTTATATTTATGGGTTATTATTTTGAAAAAAAATACTTTTTCACAGGTTAAGTTATGATTACATGTTTATGAAACTCATTTTCTTTCATGGGTTATGATAGGATTTTCATAAAACCCATCCCTATTTCTAGTTCATGATATGATGAAAGTTTCATTATATTGTGGAATATATATGAATTATTTAATTATGATATTGGTGGGACCTATTACTCCCTCCAATGCATTTGGTAAAGACTTATATATCATGAGCTAATAATGGGAATCATGCCAACGGGCCAAATCCACTATGGGGAGATTGGGAAACTCAGTCCCTTATAATTAAAGGACTATGACTGAGGATATTGGTGTGTCCAACCAGAAGGTGTAGTCACTATTAAGTTAGAAGATGGGGAAACCCAATCCACTATGGGAAGATTGAGAAACCTGATCCCTTATAAGTAATGGTCTAAGACTAGGTATGTTTGTGTATCCTACCTAGTAGGTGTAGTCTCCATAAAGTTCCATGATAAGTTCTAGGAATGAATATTGACTTATAAAGAATGATATTACATATTTAATTGTATTCCACAATTACATGTCTTACTCGTTTGTTATGATTTTATGGATTATTTTGTTGATTTCATTATGATTCTTGCCTTATGAACTGCTAACCTTTATACCATGATTCATGTTTTTGATATGTTGGGTATGATCTTATAATGTTATGATCATGTTCTTATACCCTTATTATCATGTTTATGCTTACATATATCCCTTGTTTACCCTTACTAAGAATCCAATATCGCCCCTTTTTATGTTTTCAACCCCAGGCTATAAAGATATATTTTAGTTACGATATGTCTAATAGGGGTGCAAGACATGGAGAACCTAGTGGTTTATAATGTATCTCACTCATGTACTAGAATTTATGTTTCCATGTTTCCAGAGTCACTAAACTAACACCATCTTTGGGAAATTATTTTTTTTATTTTATTAAGTATTCTGAAAAAAATGATGTAATGACTATGTATGTTAATATTGGGTTGTTATAATTTCTATTAAGGTTTTTCGAAGGTGAGGTTGTGTTTATATTTTTTATCTTGTATTAATTGCTATTTTTCATTATTTGATGACATGCATCCATTTTATATAGCATGGAAGGCCAAGAATGACTAGATGTGTTGTCTAAGATCATTTGTTGCACTAGTGTAAAACTTTTGTCCGCTAGTGACCCCAAGTAGCAAATTACTATGCATGGGGGTTTTTACCCTTTATTAGGATAGGTAGTGAAATATTATAATGAACCAAATAAATTTTTACTGAATTACCATTCTTATTATATAAATTATTAATATTTATTAATATAGTATTATAAATGGCGCATGCACCACATGATAGATCCTTGAATGTTTTTTTATATTGACATAAACATTTCATTAAGATAACAAATTTATCAATAAGAATCGAAAGTGTTACATTAGTATAGAAAATAGAAACTCAGATAAATGTAATATGAAAATTTAGATATACTTGATCCCCTAGAATGGTCATTCTCATGAACAATAATATATAATTCTAATGGTGTATTATTAATGTAATATTCATTTAGAAAAAAAATATGTATACTCTTGAGATAAAATACATTTGAATAAAGAATTAATGAAATATAAGGTATTTATATAAGATGGGAAACCCATATTATTGCTACAAATCTAGCTATTAGAATACTAATCTAACCATTGGAGTTGTAATATGGTCATAGGAAATAGACACCAGATGTTTATAATAGTATCATCATCCATGTAAGTATAAAATAATATTTAGGATTCTTATAAAATAAAATTTATATGAAATTTATATCATCTTACAGATAAATAAATTTATTTAAACTAATAAATTATGAGTTTTTATTTTTATTAAACATTTATATATCATTTATATTTTCATAATAAATAAAAATTATTAAGGTAAATTATTTTAAAAAATAGTTTTTAAAAATAATATTATGTTTTATTATAATGATAATATAATTTTATTAGACTATATGTAATTTTTCAAAGGGTAATAAATTTGATCATTATATTAAAATAAAATTTTATTTCAAAATAAATAATATTTTTTTTAAAATAAATATCTCATATTTACAAAAAAAATTATGGAAATAGATTAATTTTTTTTAAATCTGCATGATTAAAAATATTTAGGGTGAATTTTTGATATTTTTCTAAAATAGTTGATTTTTTTAATAGTGAAATATGGAATAGTATGGTGTTGGGATTTATAAGTGAAATACATGAATAAATAAGTAATGGTTAACGTAAGAATCCATTGGTTATAAATCACATAATCTTATTACTATATAAAATAACAATAATAATAACTAATGGTATTATTGAGAAAAAATAAAATCTAATTAATAATATATTCAAAAACACCTCTCTCATCCACATATAAATACCACCTTTCACTGCACATTCTCCTCACTCCTTTTAAAACTTTAAAATTTACAAATTTCATCCTAATTATTGTACCACCCCAAGCTTCCACAGTACGCTTTTCTTTGAATAATACAGTAGCGTGTGTTGTACGTAACTTCGAGTTCTAACACACACCACAACGAATCAAACTAGCCATTATGAATAGTAATACCCACTTTTTGAAAGATTATACATTTTATATTTCAAAATGGACTTCATTTTTTGATTTTGAATATCGAAATTATCTTAGGGATAATTTTTGGTATTTTTCTGAAAACATTCAATTTTTGATGAATAGTGAAAAAACAACGAGTTATAGTTTAAAACCTAATTTTTATTTAAATAATTATTCTATTTATTTAAATTTAATTAACATAAAAATAGATACATAATAAATATATAATTTCAATTTAATTCATTGGAGTTAGATTAGAATAATTTTAGATATATAAAAATTTTATTGAACTTTTCACCGTCTTTTACCCACCTCTTAGGAGAATTCAGAAATTCACATAAAACATAATTTTACCGCTTCACTGAGTGGAATTTCAAAAATATGAGAGAGAAAATTAAAATAAATAAATAAAATGTGGTTCAATAAGATAAAAATAATTTTTGGTGAATAGTAAATTTTTACTTTTATTTACCACGGTTAAATGTAAATAGGGTGATTAAGGGTAAAAATGATATTAATATTACCCTAACACATGTCTTAATTCTATTGGAAAAGTGTATATCAACCAAAAACAACCTTAGGAATAAAATATTATCATTTAGGTCCACATGGATTAGATTAAGACATTTATTATTATTTAATTCAAAGAAGAGTTAAAAGAGTTAAAATCAATGTTTATTAACTAAAACATTATTAATATGGGGTTATACATAAGATAAATTCGATTATAAATATTCATTAGAAAGATAAAAATATTTCATACATAATGGTATTTTATTTATTATTTTAAGACATTAAATAAGTTAATTTATTTATGACACAATGGTGATGCAGTAATTACCTAATTAATGAAATATTAAAATAATTTATAATATAAATACCCAAATAAATGTAATTTGATACTTTTTATGAATTAAAATAATTTTATATAATAATATTCCATGTTATTATTTATTTAATTATGGTTTTTAGAAGTAATCATGCTGTTATGATTTTCACAAAAATCAAATACCAAATATTGTCAAAATTGACATAAAAGAGTTTTTAAACAAAATATTATATTATTAATTGATATTCAATTCCTAAAAATCTAAAGTTCGGACAACAGACTTATATAATGATATTTGTGTCATTAATGAACCACTTGGGGTTCTCTTGGATGTATATGGTATGTTTATTAATGATATAATATAAAAATACAGAGACATGGTAAATGTCCAACTATTTAACTAAGAGTTAAATATAAATGAAAATGTTAATTTAGAGACACAAACCTATCTAAAATATATTGGTTGAACGGATTTCGACCCATACCCACCTTATACTTTGAATAATCCACTTTGTAGCCATTAGAAACCGAATATAAATTTATTATAAATTAATACTTTCTGTTTTTCCTCATCAGCCCCTCCCCCCTTATAAAAGGACACCGCTTCAAACCAATTCTTCATACCTTAAAAGCATTTTGGTTCAGCCAAACTCTGCCAAAATACCCTCTAAAATGTCTTCCCTTAATCATAGAGGCATTCCTTTAGTCATAAAGCCAACCTAAGTATCCCTTTTGATCAAATCAAAAGAATGAACCCAAAGAAGAGGTAATGTTTTCACCCCCGTTTTTCAAGTTCCTTTCTTCTTCAACTTCTTCATTCTTTTTTGTTTTCATTCTAAAATAATAAATCCAGTATCTTCTATATACTGTTATGTTATTATAAATATTTTTACAACCATATTCAGTATTCAATCCATTTTTTGAATGACATGTCACCATACGTGCGTACGTACGGCCTACCGTCTCCACGTTATGGTGTAATTGTTATTCAATAAATTATTATTTTTATGGGTATAATAATGATGTGTAATTCATGTAAATAATAAATATAACATGATAATTTTTATTTATATATGATATATCATCCAACTATATATTATTTTAATATCAAAAGAATGATATTGTCACTCGTGCATACGTACGGACAACCGTCTCCCCGAACGCGATGAGATTCATTCCCCATCGTATCCATTCAAGTCTAATTATCATTTTATGATTGAAAATAATGTTTAAGGACTTGATATCATTATATATATGAATAATATTCAACCTATCCATAAAAAACATGACTTATGTAACAAAACATATAAAATAAAACGAGTAAGTTAACACCCAAAATGACGATAATACGAAGATATTATGAACAATGAAATGTTAAAAGATCATATATGATATCATATTAATGTATATGATTGTTTTATAATTTGATAACAATTATTTCACCATTATACAGGAGTTTATCCTACCCTCATCCAAGGAAAAGTACAAGGTAAAGGGTTTATTTCACAATATCTTCATTGTCCGGGGTTGTTTATACGTAATTATCTACTGGGACCTCTTTATCATCCACATCCATGTTTCTTATAAATGTATTTCAAAACATTCTTACTATTTTACAGAATATGGGTTAAAGTCATTTATACCCTTGTTTTACTTTTTATAAGATGTTTATAAATGAATATTTCCATCGTTTTCCAAACAATGTCCTTTTTATCCTTTTCGATATAATTAAGGTAAGAATGTTTTTTTAACATATACGGCAGGTGTGACTATTTTCTACCGTTATAAACTTATCGAAGATTCCCTTACAAGATTATAAGAATATTTTCAAAGTAAATGTTTTATTTTATAATTATGTGACTCTTAAATGATTTCAAAATAGAAAGAGATATTTCTCTGAAAAGTGTTTTGATTTCATCTATGTCAACATCCTTTGATGGATTTTATGTTTATTTGGAGTTGATTTATTATGATACAAAACTTCCATATTGTATTGAAGGTTTAGTGGTATGTTTGACTGTGGATGTGCTATTTTTATACCATTCAATATTTATGGTTAACGTATTGAAATTTTGTATGCTAGTTTTAATACGAATGTTTATGATATGATTAAATCTTTTCATGTGAGGAATGTATTGGACTTAGTAAGTGATGGGTGGAGCCCGCTATAGTTCCTCGATGCATCGGTAGGTCTCATGATACAACTAGACGTGGAATTGCCCTAGGCCCTTTCCCAATTTTATTTATGGTTTTGGCCGAGGCCTTAATAATTTTTAGACGTCTTAGTCGAGGCCTTGAAAAAATGTTTCAGAATGTTCGGCATTATACATTCCATCATTATGGAAATAATATTGATGGTTCATGTGGTCATTCGACTAGTAGAATAGCCATGGTTATGTTTTATTATTGCATTATTTACTCAGATCATATTCTTTCTATAAAATAATTCATTTTTATTATTGGTAAAGGCTTGTGGTTTCAATTATTTACCATGCTTAATATTTATGTCATTTTCTGTTGTATTATATACCCTTACTGAGCATTTGAGATCACCCCTTTCTTATGTTTCATTTTCCTAGGATATGAAGAAGTTAGTTATGAGTGACCTGAAAAAATAATCTAGGAGGCTTGGATGTTTCTAATGAAATATATTTGTGTTGTATTTCACTTCAACCTGTAAAGTTGAACTTATGTATAAATCTTGTTTCAATAATACTAAACTAATCGGTCTTTCGAGACATGATTTCCTTGTGATCATGAAAATGTTATGTAATAATGCACCAACTCCGGGTAACTAGGGTTTGGGTGTTACAGTTGGTATCAGATTAAGTTTAGTACAAACCTTGGAAACTAGTTTTAGATAAACTCTGATTAGAGCACATAGCCCTAAGATAGACTTTGAGGATTTGTATAGAAGAACTTCCTAGAATTTTGGTATTGTAGAGATTTTGTGAGCTTTCTGAGAAATACATCCCTGTCTGGATATGAGCAGGTAGAGGAGGCTCTGGAACAAATGTACCTAGGGGTAAAACTCGAATACACCGCTTTGAGCTGGACTTTAATGGGAACTGGTGCACGACATCGGGCCTTTCTGCACTCTTGGTTATGACACTCCCAAGAGATATGCTTAGGATAATTCTCATTTTCTTTACAAATCATTATAAAGGATTTATGAGTATATACTTCCCCAAAGAAAACATTTTTTATGATTATGGGTTATATCCAAAAATTGTTGAATTTATGTTAAGTGTCTTAGAGTTTTAGAATTGTATATTTCGATTCATAAACTATTCTAGTTTATGACATTGTTTAGAAATGATTCCTAGTGGATGGAATGGAAACTGTATAAATGCACGCACTCCATGTAGGGATTGCCCTCCTACTTAAGATAATTATAGTGGAGCTAGTGATGCAACTGGTGCTGAACAGCTAATCACCATACTGGGACAACTGACTCAGGTTATGAATAATAACCTTACCAGTATGGAGCACCCAGACCCACAGTGTGAAGGATCAATGTTTGATCTCTTCATGAGGTAAAAAACACCAACGTTCAATGGGAGTAAAAATCCATTAGTGGCTGAGAAATGGATAAACTTTTTAGAGAAAATATTCTATGCTTTGGGGAGTAGCGAAAGGGAAAAAGTTTTCATGGCAGTTTATCACCTCACAGGAGATGCTGATCAATGGTGTTCCTTGATTCAAAACACAAAGGATGACGAGGAAGTATCAAATATGGAATGGAGGTAATTTAAAGAAATTTTCTTAGAAAAATACCTTCCTCATGACCATCGAGCAGATATGGAAAGAAAATTTCTGAGTCTAAGGCAAAAGGAGGATGAGAATGTTGCAAAGTATGAGGCTAAATTTACAAGGTTAGTGAGGCATGTTGCAGATTATATACGTAACCTAAGAAGTAAGATTGATCGTTTCTTTGATGGGTCAAAACCATTTCTACAATGAGCATTAGTATCACAATCCATCTCATCATACGAAGATATTGTCTTGTATGCTATCAAGATTGAAAAGGAATTCTCTAAGTCTTATGACTTTAAATCAAAGAAAGAGAATAAGAGAGCTGTTGAACACTCTGGGAAAGGAAATAAAGAAACAAGGAAGAAGGGTAGAATTTAATTTCCACCATTTAATAATTGTGTAATGAATCACCACGGTTCCTGTCTAAATAGAAAATAAGTATGCTAGAAAGGTGGACAGAAAGGACATATAGCTGGTGATTGTAAAGGATAGAAAGATTCTACCAATGTTCAATGGAAAAATTGCAGGGATATGAGACATTATGAAAATGAATGTCCTAAGCGTCAGTGAAACTTGCCTCAGAAAGGGCCAAGGGATCAAGGCCAATCTTATGAAATCACTACTATTAAGGTTGAAGCCTCGAAAGATGTGGTGGTTGGTAATTTAATGGTTTCCTCAAGTTTAGAAAATGCATTATTTGATTCTGGATCATCACATTGTTTCATATCTTCCCAGTTTTCTAAGAAAATTAGATATTTCCAATTTGATTTAACAAGGGATTTGTCAGTTAAAACTCATAAGGGAAGTATAATTGCAACAAAATTCCATGGATCTGTTCCCATTAGGGAATATAAATGTTTTTTATCCGCTGATCTCATCGTTATACCCATGACTAAATTTGATATAATCCTCGGTATGGATTGACCTTCGGACCATGATGTGAAAATATATTTTAAGAGGAATGAGGTTACAATTTTTGAGGATGATGATAAAGAACACCTTATCTTTAGAGAAGAATCTTCACCACCCGATTCTTATCTAGATCCACCCCTAGTAGCTCAAATAATTCAATTATCAGGGAAGAAGAGAATGAAATAACTGTGGGTGAGGAAAGGAATGTTCAAATAGAGGATGTACCTATTGTGAGAGAATATGTTGATTTGTTTTCGGAAGATTAACCTGGACATCCTCTAGATTGAGAAATTTAGTTTTCTATTTATTTAATTCCTAGTTCAAGGCTTATATCGAAGACCCCTTATAGAATGGAAACTGTGGAATTAGTTGAACTAAAGAAACAACTAGATTAATTGAGTAATAAGTGATTTATTTTCCCTAGTGTTTCTCCATGGTGAGCCCCTGTCCTTTTTGTTAAGAAGAAAGATGGATCTATGAGGTTATGTATAGACTATAGGGAAATAAATGCTATAACAATGAAGAACAAGTATCCCCTACCTCGCATTGATGATTTATTTGATCAACTGCAGGGAGCTCAATATTTTTCAAAGATTGAACTTCGATCTGGATACCATCAGTTATGTGTGAATAAGGAATACATTACGAAGACATCATTTCAAAATAGGTACGGGCATTACAAGTTTACAGTAATGCCTTTTGGATTGACTAATGCACCCTCTATATTCATGGATCTAATGAATAGAGTTTTCAAGTAATATCTCGATGATTTTGTGGTGGTATTTATTGATGATATCTTGGTATATTCCAAAATCTATGAAGATCATGAAAATCACTTGCGCATTATCCTGAAGACTTTGAGAAGACATTAATTATATGGTAAGTTTTGAAAGTGTGAATTCTAGATTTAGGTGATTTCTTTTCTTGGTCATATTGTCTCTAAAGATGGATTCTCTATTGATCCTTCTATGACCAAGGTAATCAAAGAATGGACTGCACCAATGAGTATAACTGAGGTATGCAGTTTTATTGGTTTAGTCGGTTATAACAGACGTTTCATCCAGAATTTTGCCCAATTGGCTAAACCATTAACGAATCTCACACGTAAAGGGGTTAAATTTGTCTGGACAAAAGAATATGAATAATTTTTTGAAGAACTGAAGAGAATATTAGTCAATGCTCCTATTTTGACTCTACCATCGGGAAATGACGGGTTTGTTATTTATAGTGATGCATTGAAGAAAGGACTTGGTTGTGTCCTTATGTAGAATGATAGAGTTATTGCCTATCCATCAAGATAGCTGAAAAATCATGAGAAAAACTATCCTCCTCGTGATCTTGAGTTATCTACTGTAATCGTTGCTTTGAAGATATGGAGACATTATATCTATGGTGTAAAATGTGAGATATATACCGATCACAAGAGTTTGAAGTATATTTTATCATAGAAAGAACTCAACATGAGGCAAAGGAGATGGCTTGAATTACTCAAGTATTATGATTGCACGATAAACTACCACCGGGGAAAGGAAAATAAGGTGGCAGATGCATTGAGTAGAAAGGATCATGGAGTTTTGAACAAGATAAGAGTTGAAAAGGATCCAATATACATGGATCTAGTAAATATAGATATGGGAATCACCATGGAAGGTTAAACCTCAATAATTTTTCAAATGGTTGTCAAAACATATTTACTAGAAAGGACAAAGAGTTCTCAGACCAGTGATGAAGAGTTTCAAAAGAAGATTAAAGCTGTGAATGATCGGAGATTGACTGACTTTGTTTATAAAGATGGAATTTTGAGATTTGGGAAGAGACTTTGCATTCCCAATATACATGATCTAAAAAGAGAGTTATTGGATGATTCTCATAGTTCCAATTTCTCTATACAACCTGGGAGCACCAAAATGTATAAGGATTTTAAGGAACATTTTTGGTGGGACAACATGAAGAGGGAGATTGCTGATTTTGTGTCAAGATGTATGGCTTGTCAACAAGTGAAAGCTGGAAGGCAACAGCCTGGAGAAGTCATGCAACCTCGTCCCATACCTGAGTGGAAATGGGATAACATTACGTTAAACTTTATCATGGGACTACCAAATACTCCTAGAAATAATGATGCAATATGGGTCATTGTTGATCGTCTTACCAAGTCAATACATTTTCTTGCTATAAGGGAAGATTTACCACTCGAACGCCTAGCAAGACAATATATTAATGAAATTGTTAGACTTTATGGAGTACCCCTATCGATTGTTTCTAATCATCATCCCTATTTTACTTCAAGATTCTGGAAAAGTCTTCAGAAAGCCCTAGATACTGAACTTCGTTTGAGCACTGATTACCACCCCCAAAATGATGGACAATCAGAACGGACTATTCAAATCTTAGAAGACATGTTGAGATCATGATCACTTGACTTTCAGGGTATGTGGGATCAATATTTACCTCTGGTAGAATTTTCTTATAACAATAGCTTCCATTCGAGTATTTATATGGAACCATATGAAGCGTTATACGGAAAGAGATGTCGAACACCAACCTGTTGGGATGACATTGGTGAAAGAAAACTTATAGGCCCGGAACTGGTGGAGGAAACGATAGAAAAGGTGTAGGTAATCCAAAACCACATCAAAGCATCTTAAAGTAGGCAGAAGAACTATGCCGATAACTGTAGGAAGGATTTGGAATTTGAGGTAGGAGATCATGTTTTCCTGATGGTATATCTAGGGAAGGGAGTTATATGTTTTAGTAAGAAAGGTAAATTTAGTTCCAGGTACATAGGACCTTTCGAAATTCTAGAATGAATTGGGGTTGTAGCTTGCTGTTGGGCAATACCGCCAAGTCCCTCCAAAGTTTACGATGTGTTTCACGTATCACTGTTGAGAAAATCCATTCCTAACCCAATGCATGTACTCACTTATGAGGAATTAGAACAGGAACCTGATCTGTCTTATTGTGAGGAGCCTGTTAGGATTTTTGATACAAGAGAACAAGTGCTGAGAAATCGGACGACTCGTTTGGTAAAAGTTCTATGGAGAAACCATAAGATGGAAGAGGCAACGTGGGAACCCAAGGAACTTATGATGAAGAACCACCCGAGTCTTTTTATGCAATACTATTCTAGAAATTTTTAGGATGAAATTATATTAAGGAGGGGAGAATGTAACACCACAAGCTTCCACGTTACGCTTCTCTTTGAATAATACAGTAGCGTGTGTTGTACGCAACTTCGAGTTCTAACACACACCACAACCAATCAAACAAGCCGTTATGAAACGTAATACCCAATTTTGGAAATTTTATACATTTATCTTTCAAAATGGACTTCATTTTTGGATTTGGAATATCAAAATTATCTTAGTGTGAATTTTTTGTATTTTTCTGAAAACATTCAATTTTTGATGAATAGTGAAAAAACACTAAGTTATAGTTTAAAACCGAATTTTTATTAAAATAATTAATTATTTTATTTTAATGTAAATAAGGTTAATATAGATACATAATACATATATAATTTCAATGTAATTCATTATAGTTAGTTTATAATAATTTTAGATATATAAAAATTTTATTGAACTTTTCACCGTCTTTTACCCACCTCCTAGGAGAATTTAGAAATTCACATTAAAATTAATTTTACCGCTTCTGTGAGTGGAATTTAGAAAATCCAAGAGACACAGTTAATATCAAGGAGTAAAATTTGGCTCAATAAGATAAAAATATTTTTTTGTGAATAGTAACTTTTTACTTTTATTTATCACGGTTAAAAGTAAATAGGGAAATTAAGGGTAAAAATGATATTAATATTACCCTAACACATGTCCAAATTTTATTGGACAAGTGTATCTCGACCAAAAACAACCTTAGGAATAAAATATTATCATTTAGGTCCACTTGGATTAGATTTGTACATTTATTATTATTTAATTCAAAGAAGAGCTAAAAGAGTTAAAATCAAAGTTTATTAACAAAAACATTTTTAATATAAAGATATACATAAGATAAATTCGATTATAAATATTCATTATAAATCTAGAAATATTTCCTACATAATTTTATTTTATTTATAATTTTTAGAAATTAAATACTTTAATTTATTTATGACACAATGGTGATGCAGTAATTTCCTAATTAATGAAATATTAAAATAATTGATAATATAAATACAAAAATAAATGTAATTTTAGACTTTTTATGAATTAACCTAATTTTATAGGCTAATATGACATGATAATATTAATTTAATTATGTTTGTTTGAAGTAATAATGATGTTATGATTTTCACAAAAATCAAATACCAAATAGTGTCAAAATTGACATAAAAGAGTTTTTAAAACAAATATTATATTATTAATTGATATTTAATTCCTAAAAATCTAAAGTTCATCCAAGAGACTTATATAATAATAGTTGTATCATTAATGAACCACTTGAGGTTCTCTTGGATGTATATGGTATGTTTTTTAACCATATAATATAAAAATACAAAGAGACATGGTAAATGTCAAACTATTTAACTAAGAGTTAAATATAAATGAAAAAGTTAATTTATTGACTGAAACATGTCTAAAATATATTGGTTGAAATGTTTTAGACCCATACACACCTTATACTTTGAATAATACACTTTGGAGCCATTAGAAACCGAATATGAATTTATTATAAATTAATAATTTATGTTTTTCCTAAAGATCCCCTCCTCCCCCTTATAAAAGGACACCACTTCTAACCAATTCTTCATACCTTTAAAGCCTTTTGGTTCGGCCAAAATCTGAAAAAATACCCTATCAACTATCCTCCCTTAATAATAGAGGCATTAAATTAGTCAGAAATCCAACCTAAGGATCCCTTTTGATCCAATCAAAAGGAAGAACACGAAAAAGAGGTAATGTTTTCACCACCCTTTTTCAAGTTCCTTTCTCCTTCAAATTCTTCTTTCTTTGTTTTCTACATTATAAAATAATAACTCCAGTATCTTCTATATACTGTGATTTTATTATAAATATGGTACAACCATATTCAGTATTCTATCCATCCTTTTAATGACATGTCACCATACGTGTGTACGTACGACCTACTGTCTCCACGTCCTGGTGTAATTGTTATTCAATACATTATTATTTGGATGGGTATAATAATGATGTGTAATTCATGTAAATAATAAATATAACATGATAATGATTCTGTATATTTTATATAATAACCAATTATATATTATTTTAATATCAAAAGAATGATGTTATCGCTCGTGCGTACGTACGGACTACCATCTCCACGAACACGGTGAGATTCACTCCCCATCATATCAATTCAAGTCTAAATCTCATTTTATGATTAAAAATAATGTTTAAGGACTTGATATAATTCTAGATATTAATAAGATATAACTTATCCATAACAAACATGACTTATGTAACAAAACATATAAACAAAAATGAGTAAGCTAACACCCAAAACGACGATAATACTAAGATATTATTAATAAAAAAATGTAAAAAGATCATATATATAATATCATATTAATGTTTATGATTCTTGAATAATTTTATAACAATTATTTCACCATTATATAGGAGTTTAACCTACCCTCAACCAAGGAAAATTACAAGGTAAGGGTTTATTTCACAATCTCTTCATTATCTGAGGTTGTTTATACGTAATTATCTACTAGGACTTCTTTATCATCCACATCCATGTTTCTTAGAAATGTATTTCAAAAAATTCTTACTATTTTTAAGAATATGGGTAAAAGTCATTTATAACCTTGTTTGACTTTTTATAAGATGTTTATAAAGGAATCTTTCTGTCATTTTCCAAACAAGGTCCTTTTTAACCTTTTTGACAAAATTAAGGTAAGAATGTCTTTTTTTAACTTATACAATAGGTGCGACTAATTTATACCGTTATAAACTCGTCAAATCTTCCCTTACAATATTATAAGAATTTTTTAAAAGTAAATGTTTTATTTTATAATTATGAGTCTCTTAAATGATTTCGAAATAGAAAGATACATTTCTCTTAAAAGAGTTTTGATTTCATCTATATCAACATCCTTTGATGGATTTTATGTTTATTTGTAGTTGATTTATTATGATACAAAAATTCCATATTGTATTGAAGGTTTTGTGATATGTTTGACTGTGGATATACTTTTTTTATACCATTCATGATTTATGGTTAAAGTATTGACATTTAGTAAGTTATTTTTATTACGAATTTTTATGATATGTTTAAACCTTTTCATATGAGGAATGTATTGGAATTAGTAAGTGATGGTTGGAGCTCGATATAGCTCCTCAATGCATCGGTAGGTCTCATGAGACAAATAGACGTGGAATTGTCCGAGGCCCTTTCCCAATTTGATTTATGGTTTTGGCCGAGGCCTTAATCATTTTTAGGCGTCTTAGTTGAGACCTTGACAAAATGTTTCAGAATGTCCTTAACTATACATTCCTTCATTATGGAAATAATATTAATGGTTAATGTGGTCATTCGACTAGCAGAATACCCATGATTATGTTTTATTATGGAATTATTTTCTCAGATCATATTCTTTCCATAAAAGTATTCATTTTTATTATTGTTAAAGGCTTGTGGTTTCAATTATTTACCATGCATAATATTTATCTCATTTTCCATTGTATTACTTACCCTTACTGAGCATTTGAGATCACCCCTTTCTTATGTTTCATTTTCTCAGGATATGAGGAAGTTAGTTATGAGTGACCTGCAGGAATAATCTAGGAGTCTTAGATGTTTCTAATGAAATATATTTGTGTTGTATTTCTTTTCAAGCTGTAAAGTTGAACTTATGTATGAATCTTGTTCCCAATAATACTAAACTGATCGGTCTTTCGAGACATGATTTCCTTGTGATCATGCCAATATTATGTAATAATGCATCGACTCTGGGTAACTAGTGTCGGGGTGTTACAATTGTCTTCCCTATCCTATACACCATATCCTAGAGATTTTTTTATCATCAAATACTATTACAAGGATCCTTAATGGAAAATGAGATAAATATACTTACTAGTGCCGGGGTGTTACAATTGTCTTCCCTCCCTTGAATCTTTTATAAGATTAAAATGATTGTTCATAATGTGGTCAGTTTATTGCCTTAATGAACAATAGACTTTGTTAGTCACCACCACCTTTACGGACGATATTAATAAAATTAGTATTGATAAAAATTATATAAACACGTATTTTTTTATTTTATAATGAGTTAATATTCATAATGTTAATGTAAATCATATAAGTTCATTGTGGTCATAAAAACAGCCTAAGTGAATTAACCGTATTGCAACAATAATTAAACTCTATAAATTGTGTGTATTTTTAATTCTATTTTACTTTTACAACAACTATAAACCAATCTAATAACATTAAAAACATTCTATAAAACATTTATATTTAAGGATTTATTTTATAAATAACTTTTTAAATTATCTATAAGTGATGAAACCTTGGAACCATGACACAAACAACATTGGGATAGTAGAAACCAAAATTATATCTCACTTAAATGACAATAAAATAATATAAAAACATGATGACATATCTAATATATAACTGAATTTTTTATAGATAATTAATTCAATAAAACGGATTTTATTATTCCTGATTTTAAGATAAAGTACCAAGCGAATATGAACCAGAGGTAATGAAACTTCCAAACCACCCTCTATTATTTTGGGTCTTTCCTTTTTCCAATAACACTCACTTATTCACATTATTATTCTCATGTGTTAATTTAATAATATATATATATATCCCTAAAATATATACCTAGTTATTATTTCCTTTCTTTGTTTGGGATATACAATTTTTTAAGGTTTCATTGCCAATTTCATCCGTTAAGAAAACCCGATTAAATGAAACTTCTATATTCTTTACCTCATTTCAAGTTATAATACAAAGAAAAATTTAAACCTTTCATGGTTTCAAAAATTTCTCATTTTATAATGAAAAAAATTAGATTATTTATGGTCATAATTAAATTATTATTCTATTCCCCACATTAAATATGGTTTACACTTTTTCCTAAAACCATGATTAAGAGGTATATTTCCAATGTTAATTCTACACTATTTTTCATGTATTCACTTCACTTGGACGTAATTTTTTAGGGAAGATGCTTATTTTTCACCTATGAAACTCTAATAATTCGTTAATACCTTTTTTATGGAAACCATTATGTTATTAAATTTTGGATATGCAATAAGACATGGTTATGTTACCCATTTCTTTATATGGATAATTGTTATGTTTATTTCTTATGTTTGATTTTATTTTATGGCAGGCATATGCATGTACATGTTATGATGGGTGTGACAAAATTTTGATATAATGAATTGAGTAATGCTTATATTTATCAATTTGACATTAATGTGATTAGGGAGTAAACTGAATCTATTATGAAACTCGGTCCACTATGTTATGATATCTCAGAAGTGATCCCTCACTTATGATTATGACTTCATGTTTTATATTATTTACAATTAATTTTAACAACATCAAATTTATGACATACATCCATGTTATCATTAGTGTTTCATGACCTTTATTATATAATGTCATTCCATTTGACTCATATGTTACTCTCATTTATCATGTCTATTCCCTTTCTGGTATTTATAGTTCAACCTTTTGTTTATATATTCCCAAGGTTATCATATGATGTTTTATAATCTCAAATAGATATATGAGCACATTATGGAGCTTAAAATAAATATTTTGAATTTTAAATTAAATTTAATTTTTTATAAACCTATTCTATCAAATACTCTAGGCCTATAATCCTTGTGTTGTGTTTATTGTATTTTTATATGAAATAGTAATGAAATAAAATTTTTTATATGCTTGGATTACTACAGTTGGTATCAAATAAATGTATGTTTATTTTTGGGGATTAGTATTAAACAACATTATTAAAAATCATAGGTGTAGGTCTATGAATAGGAAAAAATCCTAAAATTTTGATAAAATATAGAGAGAGTGGTTTCCATGAAATTAAATTATTGTATTAACACTGTAAGTGGACATGAATCTAGCATAGATGTACCTAGGGGTAATAAACCCAAAATGGATAATTTGTTATTAACTAAACATGTACCGAATTCATGGAAAAGAGGCCTTGGTGTATGCCTAATTTGGAACTCAATGGGGATTTTCTTTGGTAAATTCACAAACGCTTTATGAACAATTATAAATTACATGAATCAATTATTAGGTTAAAAAAAATATATGAAAGCTTCCATGGATAACCAATATTGAAACCTAGAGACTCCTATGTTAAAATATTCATGTCATTTATTAGTTGCTACTAAAATTCCATAGTTTCCCTTTTATATTATTATTAGTTTAAGTATTCTCATCAATAATTTTCTGTTGATTTAGTTAATGGAGGTAAATAATAGGAATTGTAAAAAAATAAATGTGATAGATAATGTAATAGTTACCCTAATAAGATACCAGCCTGATTAGATTAGGAGATAAGAACTTTGGGGAAGTGCCATCTCAACTTACTCATGTTATGAATAATAAAATGATTCATTTGGACCACCCTCCTTCTCCCAAGAAAGAGAAATTTGCGTTTTAGTCATTTATGTGATAAACAAAACATACTTTTGGTGGATGATCTGACTCCCCTATCATAGGAAAATTTATTAACTCCATTGAAATTATATTCTCAGTCCTCAAATTTTATGAACAATAAAATATTGTACTTGTTTTTTATCTATAAGAGGGAGATATTGATCTGTCTTAGACACTAATCAAGAACACAAATCCCAATGAGGGTATAAAATCAATGTAATGAGAAGGATTCAAGGAAATTATTTTCAATAAATAATTTCCCATAACTATTTATATTAAAATGGATTGGGAATTACTTGGACTGAAGAAAAAGTAAAATGAGACTAGTGGGGCTTATGATAAAAACTTCAAATGTATTGCACGATACACATATGGCTATCTCATAAACACTAAAAGTAAGGTGGATCATTTCCTTAGTGAATTAAAGTATAGGCTATGAAAAAATATGGTAATTTGAAACTCTGATAGCTAAGAAAATATTGTTTATTTTACTATTATGTTTGAGATGGAAATTTGTGATTCTCAATTTTCTCAAGGGGCTGGAGATGAAATAGTAGAAAATAGAGTTTAATATAGGATAATGAGTGGATAAATACCATGGAGGGAAAAAACCAAACTACCCACATGTGAAATGTGTATGAATAAGAATCTTGGAAACAATCTCAAGGGCATAGGGTGATATTTCATGTTTGGAAAATAGGGGCATCAAGTAAATAAATACCTAAGGGAGATGGAGACTACAACTAATGTGATGGGGGAAAAAAGGTTGAAATCAAACAAAAACCTATATAATTGGGTTTCAACTACATGGAAGACATACATAATTCAACACAGTTACCTAAGCTAAGGGTTGTTAGAGACAATCAATAATAATATCCTCCAAGGACAAGAGAGAAAGTAATAGCTTATGTAATCTCTGTTGTTGTGGTGGACACTAATAATTAAGTAGAGAAATGTGTAATAGGTATTCATTCTAGAATGGGAAAAAAATTATTTGATTCTGGTACTACACATTCTTTTATATCATGATTTTTTAGTGAAATTATTCAAACACAAGCTCAAAACCTGGAGGGTAGGTTATCTGTGAGAACCAAAATTTGGAAAATTATTCTATTCCAAGTACATATCTCCTCCTCAGTCAATTTTTGAAGACTAAACCTCATATAAAATATTTGTTTACTTCCATTACTAAAAATTGATATTATATTGGGAATGGGTTGGTTATCCCTATATAAATCTAACATCAACTTTTGATAGAGGGAAATCAATCTCCATATCCAAAATCATTCTATTATTTTGTACAAGGTAAGGGTTTATTACACAATCTCTTCATTATCCGGGGTTGTTTATATGTTATTATCTACTGGGACCTCTTTATCATCCACATCCATGTTTCTTATAAATTTATTTCAAAACATTCTTACTATTTTACAGAATATGGGTTAAAGTCATTTATACCCATGTTTGACTTTTTATAAGATGTTTATAAAGGAATATTTCCGTCGTTTTCCAAACAATTTCCTTTTTATCCTTTTCGACATAATTATGGTAAGAATTCTTTTTTTAACTTATACGGTAGGTGTGACTATTTTCTACCGTTATAAACTCATCGAAGATTCCCTTACAAGATTATAAGAATATTTTCAAAGTAAATGTTTTATTTTATAATTATGTGACTCTTAAATGATTTCAAAATAGAAAGAGATATTTCTCTAAAAAGAGTTTTGATTTCATCTATGTCAACATCCTTTGATGGATTTTATGTTTATTTGGAGTTGATTTATTATGATACAAAACTTCCATATTGTATTGAAGGTTTAGTGATATGTTTGACTGTGGATGTGCTATTTTTATTCCATTCAATATTTATAGTTAAAGTATTGAAATTTTGTATTCTAGTTTTCATACGAATGTTTATGATATGTTTAAACCTTTTCATGTGAGGAATGTATTGGACTTAGTAAGTGATGGGTAGAGCCAGCTATAGTTCCTCGATGAATCAGTAGGTCTCATGATACAACTACATGTGGAATTGGCCGAGGCCCTTTCCCAATTTGATTTATGGTTTTGGCCAAGGCCTTAATCATTTTTAGACGTCTTTGTCGAGGCCTTATCAAAATGTTTCAGAATGTCCGGCATTATACATTCCCTCATTATGGAAATAATATTGATGGTTCATGTTGTCATTCGACTAGTAGAATAGCCATGATTATGTTTTATTATTGCATTATTTACTCAGCTCATATTCTTTCCATAAAAGTATTCATGTTTATTATTGGTAAAGGCTTGTGGTTTCAATTATTTACCATGCTTAATATTTATGTCATCTTCTGATGTATTACATACCCTTACTGAGCATTTGAGATCACCCCTTTCTTATGTTTCATTTTCCTATGATATGAAGAAGTTAGTTATGAGTGACCTGAAAAAATAATCTAGGAGGCTTGGATGTTTCTAAGGAAATATATTTGTGTTGTATTTCTCTTCAACCTGTAAATTTGATCTTATGTATGAATCTTGTTTCCAATAATACAAAACTGATCGGTCTTTCGAGACATGATTTCCTTGTGATCATGAAAATGATATGTAATAATGCACTGACTCTGGGTAACTAGGGTTGGGGTGTTACAGTTTGTATCAGAGGAAGTTTAGTACAAACCTTGGAAACTAGATTTAGATAAACTCTGATTAGAGCACAGAGCCCTAAGATAGACTTTGAGGATTAGTATAGAAGAACTTCCTAGAATTTTGGTATTGTAGAGATTTTGTGAATTTTCTGAGAAATACATCCCTGTCTTGATATGAGTAGGTAGAGGAGGCTCTGGCACAAATGTACCTAGGGGTAAAAACCCGAATACACCACTTTGATCTAGACTTGAGGGAACTGGTGCACGATAATGGGCCTTGTTGCACTCTTGGTTACGAAACTCCCAGGGGATATGCTTAAGATAATTATAATTTTACTTACGAACCATTATGAAAGGTTTATGAGTATATACTTCCTCAAAGAAATTTTTTTATGATTATGGGTTATATCCATAAACTGTTGAATTTCTGTTAAGTGTTTTAGAGGTTTAGAATTATATATTTCGATTCATAAACTATTCTAGTTTATACCATTGTTTAGAAATGATGCCTAGTGGAAGGAATAGAAACTGTATAAATGTACGCACTCCATGTAGGGATTTCCCTCCTGCTCAAGATAATTATAGTGGAGCTGGTGATCCAACTGGTGTTGAACAGCTAATCACCATACTGGGACAACTGACTCAGGTTATGAATAAGAACCTTACTGGTATGGAGCACCCAGACCCACAGTGTGGAGGATCAATGTTCGATCTCTTCATGAGGTAACAACCACAAATGTTCAATGGGATTACAAATCCATTAGTGGCTGAGAAATGGATAGACTCCTTAGAGAAAATATTCTAAGATTTGGAGAGTAGCGAAAGGGAAAAGTTGTCATGGCAGTTTACCGCCTCACTGGAGATGCTGATCAATGGTGGTCCTTGATTCAAAACACAAAGGATTATGAGGAAGTATCAAATATGGAATGGAGGTAATTTAAAGAAATTTTCTTAGAAAAATACTTTCCCCATGACCATCGAGCGGATATGGAAAGACAATTTCTGAGTCTGAGGCAAAAGGAGGATGAGAATGTTGCAAAGTATGAGGCTAAATTTACAAGGGTAGTGAGGCATGTTGCACATTATATACATAACCCAAGAAGTAAGATTGACCATTTCTTTGATGGGTTAAAACCATTTCTCCATTGAGAATTAGTATCACAATCCTTCTCATCATACGAAGATATTGCCTTGTATGCTATCAAGATAGAAAAGGATTTCTCTAAGTCTTATGACTTTAAATTAAAGCAAGAGAAGAAGAGAGCGGCTGAACACTCTAGGAAAGGAAATAAGGAAACAAGGAATAAGGGTAGAATTTAATTTCCACCATGTGATAATTATGGAAGGAAGTACCCTGGTGCCTGTATAAATGGAAAAGAAGTATGCTACAAATATGGACAGAAAGGCCATCTAGATGGTGATTGTAAAGGAAATAAAGATGATACCAATGTTCAATGCTAAAATTGAAGAGATATGGGACATTATTCAAATGAATGTCCTAAGATTTAGGGAAACTTATCTCAGAAAGGGCCAAGGGATCAAGGCCAAGCTTATGAAATCACTACTACTGAGGTTGAAGCCCCGAAAGATGTGGTGGTAGGTAATTTAATGGTTTCCTCAAGTTTAGAAAATGATTTATTTGATTCTGGATCATCACATTGTTTCAAATATTCCCAGTTTTCTAAGAAAATTAGATATTTCCAATTTCATTTAATAAGGGATTTTTCAGTTAAAACTCATAAGGGAAATATCATTGTAACAAAATTCCATGGATTTGTTCCCATTATGGCATATAAATGTTCTTTATCTGCTGATCTTATCGTTATACCCATGACTAAATTTGATATAATCCTTGTTATGGATTGACTTTAGGACCATGATGTGAAAATATATTTTAAGAGGAATAAGGTTACGATTTTTGAGGATGATGATAAATAACACCTTATCATTAGAGCAGAATCTTTACCACATGATTATTATCTAGATCCACCCCCAGTAGCTCAAATAATTCAATTATTAGGGAAGAATAGAATGAAATAACTGTGGGTGAGGAAAGGAATGTTCAAATAGATGATTTACCTATTGTGAGAGAATATGTTGATGTGTTTCCGAAAGATTTACCTGGACATCCTCTAGATTGAGAAATTGAGTTTTCCATTGATTTAATTCCTAGTTCAAGGCTTATATCGAAGACCCCATATAAAATGGAAACTGTGGAATTAGTTGAACTAAAGAAAAAACTAGAGTAATTGAGTAATAAGTGATTTATTCACCCGAGTGATTCTCCATGGGGAGCCCTTGTCCTTTTTGTTAAGAAGAGTGATCGATCTATGAGGTTATGTATGGACTATAGGGAAATAAATGTTATAACAATGAAGAATAAGTATCCCCTACCTCGCATTGATGATTTATTTGTTCAACTGCATGGAGATAAATACTTTTCAAATATTGAACTATGATATGGATACCATCAGTTATGTGTGAAGAAGGAATACATTATGAAGACAGCATTTTGAACTAGGTACGGGCATTACGAGTTTACAGTAATGCCTTTTGGATTGACTAATGCACCCTCTGTATTCATGGATCTACTGAATAGAGTTTTAAAGTAATATCTCGACGATTTTGTGGTGGTATTTATTGCTGATATCTTGGTATATTCCAAAATCTATGAAGATCATGAAAATAACTTGCGCATTATCCTGAAGACTTTGAGAAGACATTAATTATATGGTAAGTTTTGAAAGTGTGAATTCTGGCTTTAGGAGATTTCTTTTCTTGGTTATATTGTCTCTAAAGATGGAATCTTTGTTGATCCTTCTATGACCAAGGCAATCCAAGAATGTCTTTCACCAATGAGTATAACTGAGGTACACAGTTTTATTGGTTTAGCAGGTTATAACAGACGTTTCATCTAGAATTTTACACGATTGGCTAAACCATTAACAAAGCTCACACGTAAAGGGGTTAAATTTGTTTGGACAAAAGAATATAAATAATTTTTTGAAGAACTGAGGAGAATATTATTCAATTATCCTATTTTGACTCTACCATCGGGAAATGATGGGTTTTTTATTTATAGTGATGCATCGATTGGTTGTGTCCTTATGCAGAATGATAGATTTATTGCCTATCCATCAAGATAGCTGAAAAATCATGAGAAAAACTATCCTACTCATGATCTTGAGTTATCTGCTGTAATCGTTTCTTTGAAGATATGGAGACATTATATCTATGGTGTAAAATGTGAGATATATACCGATCACAAGAGTTTGAAGTATATTTTATCATAGAAAGAACTCAACATGAGGCAAAGGAGATGGCTTGAATTACTCAAGTATTATGATTTCACGATACACTACCACCGGGGAAAGGAAAATAAGGTGGAAGATGCATTGAGTAGAAAGGATCATGGAGTTTTGAACAAGATAAGAGTTGAAAAGGATCCAATATACATGGATCTAGTAAATATAGATATGGGAATCACCATGGAAGGTTAAACCTCAATAATTTTTCAAATGGTTGTCAAAACATATTTACTAGAAAGGACAAAGAGTTCTCAGACCAGTGATGAAGAGTTTCAAAAGAAGATTAAAGCTGTGAATGATCGGAGATTGACTGACTTTGTTTATAAAGATGGAATTTTGAGATTTGGGAAGAGACTTTGCATTCCCAATATATATGATCTAAAAAGAGAGTTATTGGATGATTCTCATAGTTCCAATTTCTCTATACAACCTGGGAGCACCAACATGTTTTGAGATTTTAAGGAACATTTTTGGTGGGACAACATGAAGAGGGATATTGCGGATTTTGTGTCAAGATGTATGGTTTGTCAACAAGTGAAAGCTAGAGGGAAACAGCCTGGAGGAGTCATGCGACCTCTTCCCATGCCTGAGTGGAAATTGGATAACATTACGATGGACTTTATCATGGGACTACCAAAGACTCCTAGAAATAATGATGCAATATGGGTCATTGTTGATAGTCTTACCAAGTCAGTACATTTTCTTGCTATAAGGGAAGATTTACCACTCGAACGCCTAGCAAGACTATATATTAATGAAATTGTGAGACTTCATGGAGTAACCCTATTGATTGTTTCTGATCGTGATCCCCATATTACTTCATGATTCTAGAAAAGCCTTCAGAAATCTCTGGATACTGAACTTTGTTTAAGCACTGATTACCACCCCCAAAATGATGGACAATTATAACGGACTATTCAAACCATATAAGTCATGTTGAGATCATGATCAATTTACATTCAGGGTATGTGGGATCAAAATTTACCTTTGGTAGAATTTTCCTATAACAATAGCTTCCATTCGAGTATTCATATGGAACCATATGAAGCGTTATATGAAAAGAGATTTCAAACCCCAACCTGTTGGGATGACGTTGGTGAAAGAAAACTTATAGGCCCAGAACTGGTGGAGGAAATGATAGAAAAGGTGAAGGTAATCCAAAACCACATCAAAGCAGCTCAAAATAGGCAGAAGAGCTATGCTGATAACTAATGGAAGGATTTGGAATTTTAGGTAGGAGATCATGTTTTCTTGATGGTATCTCCATGGAAGGGAGTTATACGTTTCAGTAAGAAAGGTAAATTGAGTCTCAGGTACATAGGACCTTTTGAAATTCTAGAACGAATTGGGCTTGTAGCATACCATTTGGCAATACTACCATGTCCCTCCAAAGTTTACGATGTGTTTCATGTATCACTGTTGAGAAAATACATGCCTTACCCAACGCATTTACTCACATATGAGGAATTAGAACTGGAACTTGATCTGTCTTATTGCGAGGATCCCGTCAGGATTCTTGATACAAGAGAACAAGTGCTGAGAAATCAGATGACTCGTTTGTTAAAAGTTCTGTGGAGAAACCATAAGATGGAAGAGGCGACCTGGGAACCCAAGGAACATATGATGAAGAAACACCCGAGTCTTTTTATGAAATAATATTCTAGAAATTTTGAGGAAGAAATTATTTGAATGAGGGGCGAATGTAACACCCCAAGCTTCCACGGTACACTTCTCTTTGAATAATCCAGTAGCGTGTGTTGTATGCAACTTCGAGTTCTAACACAGACCACAGCCAATCAAACTAGCCGTTATGAAAAGTAATACCCACTTTTTGAAATTTTATACATTTTATCTTTCAAAATAGACTTCATTTTTGGATTCGGAATATCGAAATTATATTAGTGTGATTTTTTTGTATTTTTCTGAAAACATTCAATTTTTTATGAATAGTGGAAAACACTAAGTTATACTTTAAAACCAAATTTTTATTAAAATAATTAATTATTTTATTTAAATTATAATAAGGTTATAATAGATACATAATACATATATTATTTCAATGTAATTCACTACAGTTAGTTTAGAATAATTTTAGATATATAAAAATTTTATTGAACTTTTCACCGTCTTTTACCCACCTCCTAGAAGAATTTAGAAATTCACATTAAACCTAATTTTACTGCTTCTGTGAGTGGATTTTAGAAAATACGAGAGACACAATTAATATCAAGGAGTAAAATATGGCTCAATAAGATAAAAATAAATTTTGGTGAATAGTAACTTTTTTACTTTTATTTATCACGGTTAAAAGTAAATAGGGTAATTAAGGGTAAAAACGATATTAATATTACCCTAACACATGTCCAAATTTTATTGGACAAGTGTATCTCGACCAAAAACAACCTTAGGAATAAAATATTATCATTTAGGTCCACTTGGATTAGATTAGTACATTTATTATTATTTAATTCATAGAAGAGCTAAAAGAGTTAAAATCAAAGTTTGTTAACTAAACCATTTTTAATATAGGGTTATACATAAGATAAATTAAATTTTAAATATTCATTAGAAATATAAAAATATTTCCTACATAATTATATTTTATTTATAATTTTTAGACATTATATACTTTAATTTATTTATGACACAATGGTGATGCAATAATTACCTAATTAATGAAATATTAAAATAATTTATAATATAAATACACAAATAAATATAATTTGAGACTTTTTATGAATTAACCTAATTTTATAGGCTAATATGACATGATAATAGTAATTTAATTATGTTTTTCTGAAGTAATCATGTTGTTATGATTATCACAAAAATCAAATACCAAATAGTGCCAAAATTGACATAAAAGAGTTTTTAAAACAAATATTATATTATTAATTGATATTCAATTCCTAAAAATCTAAAGTTCAGCCAGGCGACTTATATAATAATAGGTGTATCATTAATGAACCACTTGGGGTTCTCTTGGATGTATATGGTATGTTTGTTAACCATATAATATAAAAATACAAAGAGACATGGTAAATGTCAAACTATTTAACTAAGAGTTAAATATAAATGATAAGGTTAATTTAGTGACCCAAACCTATCTAAAATCTATTGGTTGAAAGGATTTAGACCCATACACACCTTATACATTGAATAATCCACTTTTGAGCCATTATAAACCGAATATGAATTTATTATTAATTAATACTTTATGTTTTTTCTAAAGAGCCCCTCCTCCCCATTATAAAAGGACACCACTTCTAACCAATTATTCATACCTTCAAAGCCTTTTGGGTTGGCCAAACTCGGCCCAAATACCCTCTCAACTATCCTCCCTTAATCATAGAGGCATTACTTTAGTCACGAATCCAACCTAAGGATCCCTTTTGATCAAATCAAAAGGAAGAACCCGAAGAAGATGTAATGTTTTCACCACCCTTTTTCAAGTTCCTTTCTTCTTCGACTTCTTATTTCTTTGTTTTTTACATTCTAAAATAATAACTACAGTATCTTCTATAAAATTTGATGTTATTATAAATATGGTACAACCATATTTAGTATTCTATCCATCCTTTTAATGTTATGCCACCATATATGCGTACGTACGACCTACCGTCTCCACGTCCTGGTGTAATTGTTATTCAATACATTATTATTTGGATTGGTATAATAATGATGCATAATTCATGTAAATAATAAATATAACATGATAATGATTCTGTATATATGATATAACAACCAATTATATATTATTTTAATATCAAAAGAATGATATTGTCACTCGTGCGTATGTACGGACTACCGTCTCCACGAACGCGATGAGATTCATTCCCCATCATATCCATTCAAGTATAATTCTCATTTTATGATTAAAAATAATGTTTAAGGACTTGATATCATTCTAAATATTAATAATATATAACCTATCCATAAAAAACATGACTTATGTAACAAAACATATAAAATAAAATGAGTAAGCTAACACCCAAAACGACGATAATACTAAGATATTATTAAAAAATCAATGTAAAAAGATCATATATGATATCATATTAATGTTTATGATTCTTGTATAATTTCATAAAAATTATTTCACCATTATACAGGAGGTAAACCTACCCTCAACTAAGGAAAATTACAAGGTAAGGGTTTATTTCACAATCTCTTCATTATCCGGGGTTGTTTATACGTAATTATCTACTGGGACTTCATTATCATCCACATCCATGTTTATTAGAAATGTATTTCAAAACATTCTTACTATTTTTCAGAATATGGGTTAAAGTCATTTATACCCTTGTTTGACTTTTTATAAGATGTTTATAAAGTAATCTTTCTGTCATTTTCCAATCAAGTTCCTTTTTAACCTTTTCGACAAAATTAAGGTAAGAATGTCTTTTTTTAACTTATACAACAGGTGCAACTATTTTCTACTGTTATAAACTCGTCGAAGCTTCCCTTACAATCTTCTAAGAATATTTTAAAAGTAAATTTTTATTTTATAATTATGTGACTCTTAAATGATTTCTAAATAGAAAGATATATTTCTCTTAAAAGAGTTTTGATTTCATCTATGTCAACATACTTTGATGGATTTTATGTTTATTTGGAGTTGATTTATTATGATACAAAAATTCCATATTTTATTGAAGGTTTTGTGATATGTTTGAATGTGGATGTGATTTTTTTATACCATTCATGATTTCTAGTTAAACTATTGACATTTCGTAAGCTATTTTTATTACGAATTTTTATGATATTTTTAAACCTTTTCATATGTGGAATCTATTAGAATTATTAAGTTATGGTTGGAGCTCGCTATAGCTCCTCAATGCATCGGTAGGTCTCATGAGACAACTAGACATGGAATTGGATGAGGACATTTCCCAATTTGATTTATGGTTTTGGCTGAGGCCTTAATCATTTTTAGACATCTTGGCTGAGGCCTTGACAAAATGTTTCAGAATGTCCGGAATTATACATTCCCTCATTATGGAAATAATATTAATGGTTCGTGTGGTCATTCAACTAGTAGAATACCCATGATTATGTTTTATTATGGAATTATTTACTCAGCTCATATTCTTGCCATAAAAGTGTTCATGTTTATTATTTGTAAAGTCTTGTGGTTTCAATTATTTACCATGCTTAATATTTATGTCATTTTTTGATGTATTACTTACCCTTACTGAGCATTTGAGATCACCCATTTCTTATGTTTCATTTTCTAAGGATATGAGGAAGTTAGTTATGAGTGACCTGCAGGCATAATCTAGGAGTCTTAGATGTTTCTAATCAAATATATTTGTGTTTTATTTCTTTTCAAGCTGAAAAGTTGAACTTATGTATGAATCTGGTTTCCAATAATACTAAACTGACCGGTCTTTCGAGACATGATTTCCTTGTGATCATGCAAATGTTATGTAATAATGCACTGACTCTGGGTAACTAGGGTCAAGGTGTTACAATTATCTTCCCTATCCTATACGCCATATCCTAGTGATTCTTTTCTCATCAAATACCATTACAAGGATCCTTAATGAGTAAGCTAAGAGGTGACACCCAAAGGAAGAGTAAAATTCTCAAACAAACCTATTTCAATTTTATTCTTCTTATACAACCCCCATATGTTTTCCCTAAACCTATAAATAGTAACATTAAAATCATAAATATACTTATATGATATTCTTATGTTGTAATATTCATTTTATACCCTCCCTTAAATCTTTTATAAAATTAAAATGATTGTTCATAATGTGGTCAGTTCATTGCCTTAATGAACAACGGACTTTGTTCTTCACCACCGCCTTTACGGACGATCTTAATAAAATTATTATTGATAAAAATTATATAAACAAGTATTTTTGTTTATTTTATAATGGGTTAATATCAATAATGTTAATGTAAATCATATAAGTTCAATGTGGTCATAAAAAAACCTAAGTGAATTAACCATATAGCAACAATAATTAAACTCTATGAATTTTGTGTATTTTTAATTCTATTTTACTTTTAAAACAACTATAATCTAATATAATAACATTATAAACATTCTATAAAACATTTATAGTTAAGGATTTATTTTATAAATAACTTTCTAAATTATCTATAAGTGATGAAACCTTGGAACCATGACACGAACGACATTGGGGTAGTAGAAACAAAAATTATATCTCACTTAAATGACTCTAAAATAATATAAAAACATGATGATATATCTAATATATAACTGAATTTTTTTATAGACAATTAATTCAATAAAAATTATTTTATTATTCCTGATTTTAAGATAAAGTATCAAGCGAATATGAACCAGAGGTAATGAAACATCCAAACCACCCTCTATTATTTTGGGTCATTCCTTTTTCCAATAACACTCACTTATTCACATTATTATTCTCATGTGTTAATTTAATATTATATATAAATATATCCCTAACATATTTACCTAGTTATTATTTCATTTCTTTATTTGGGATATACAATTTTTTAATGTTTCATTGCCAATTTCATTCGTTAAGAAAACCCGATTAAATGAAACTTCTATATTCTTTACCTCATTTCAAGTTATAATACAAAGAAAAATTTAAACCTTTCATCGTTTCGAAAATTTCTCATTTTATAATGAAAAAAATTAGGTTATTTATGGTTATAATTAAATTATTATTCTTTTCCCCACATTAAATATGGTTTACACTTTTTCCTAAAACCATGATTAAGAGGTATATTTCCAATGTTAATTATACACTATTTTTCATGTATTCACTTCACTTGGACATAATTTTTTAGGGAAGATTCTTATTTTTCACCTATGAAACTCTAATAATTCTTTAATACCTTTTTTATGGAAGCTATTATGTTATTACATTTTGGATATGCAATAAACTGTGGTTATCTTACCCATTTCTTTGTATGGATAATTATTATGTTTATTTCTTATGTTTGATTTTATTTTATGGCCCGCATATGCATGTACATGTTATGATGGGTGTGACAAAATTTTGAAATAATGAATTAAGTAATTATTATATTTAATGATATGATATTTATGTGATTAGGGAGTAAACCTAATCTATTATGAAACTCGGTCCACTATGTTATGATATCTCAAAAGTGATCATTCACTTATGATTATGACATCATGTTTTATATTATTTCCAATTAATTTTAACAACATAAAATTTATGACATACATCCATGTTATCATTCATGTTTCATGACCTTTATTATATAATTTCATTCCATTTGACTCATATGTTACTCTTATTTATCATGTCTATTCCCTTTCTGGTATTTATAGTTCAACCCTTTTGTTTGTATATTCCCAAGGTTATCATATGATGTTTTATAATCTCAAATGGATATATGAGCACATTATGGAGCTTAAAATAAATATTTTGAATTTTACATTCAATTTAATTTTTTATAAACCTATTCTATCAAATACTCTAGGACTATAATCCTTGTGTTGTGTTTATTGTATATTTATATGAAATAGTAATGAAATAATATTTTTTAGATGCTTGGATTACTACAGTTGTTATCAAATAAATTTATGGTTATTTTTTGGGATTAGTATTAAACAACATTAGTAAAAATCATAGGTATAGGTCTCTGAATAGTAAATAAATCCTAAAATTTTGATAAAATATTGAGAGAGTGGTTTCCATGAAATGAAATTATTGTATTAACACTGTATGTGGACATGACTCTAGCATAGATGTACCTAGGGGTAATAAACCCAAAAGGGATAATTTGTTATTAACTAAACATGTACCGAATTCATGACAAAGAGGCCTTGGTGTATGCCTAATTTGGAACTCAAAGGGGATTTTCTTTGGTAAATTCACAAACACTTTATGAACAATTATGAATTACTTGAATCAATTATTAGGTTAAAAACATATATGAAAGCTTCCATGGATAACCAATATTGAAACCTAGAGACTCCTATGTTAAAATATTCATGTCATTTATTAGTTATTACTAAAATTCCATATTTTCCATTTTATATTATTATTAGTTTAAGTATTCTCATCCATAATTTTCCGTTGTTTTAGTTAATGGAGTTAAATAACATGAATTGTAAAAAAAATCAATGTGATTGATAATATAATTGTTACCCTAATGAGATACCAACCTTATTAGATTAGGAGATAAGAACTTTGGGGAAGTGCCAACTCAACTTACTCATGTTATGAATAATAACATGATTCATTTGGACCACCCTCCTTCTCCTAAGAAAGAGAAATATGTATTTCAATCATTTATGTGATAAAAAAACATACTTTTGGTGGATGATCTGACTCCCCTATCATAGAGAAATTTATTAACTCCATTGAAATTATATTCTCACTCCTCAAATTTTATGAACAATAAAATATTGTACTTGTTGTTTATCTATAAGAGGGAGATATTGATCTGTGTTAGACAAAAATCAAGAACACAGACCCCAAGGAGGGTATAAAATCAATGGAATGAGAAGGATTCAAGGAAATTATTTTCAATAAATATTTTCCTTTAACTATCTATATTAACATGGATTGGGAATTACTTGGACTGAAGAAAAAGTAAAACGAGACTAGTGGGGCTTATGATAAAAACTTCAAAAGTATTGCACAATACACATATGCCTATGTCGTAAACACTAAAAGTAAGGTGGATCATTTTCATTAGTGAATTAAAGTACAGGCTATGACAAAATATGGTAATTTGAAACTCTGATAGCTAAGAAAATATTGTTTATTTTACCATTATATTTAAGATGGATATTTGTGATTCTCAATTTTCTTAAGGGGCTAGAGATGAAATAGTCGAAAATAGATTTTAATATAAGATGATCAGTGGATAAATACCATGGAGGGAAAAAACCAAACTACCCACATGTGAAATGTGTAAGAATAAGAATATTGGAAACAATCTCAAGGGAATGGGGTGATATTTCATGTTTGGAAAATAGGGGCATCAAGTAAATAAATACCAAAGGGGGATAAAGTCTACAACTAATGTGATGGTGGAAAAGAAGGTTGAAATCAAACAAAAACCTATATAATTGGGTTTCAACTACAAGGAAGACATACATAATTCAACACAGTTACCTAAGCTAAGGTTTGTTAGAGACAATCAATAATAATATCCTCTAAGGACAAGAGAGAATGTAATAGCTTATGTAATCTCTTTTGTTGTGGTGGAAACTAAAAATTAAGTAGAGAAATGTGTAATAGGTATTCATTCTAGAATGGAAAAAAATTATTTGATTCTGGTCCTGCACATTCTTTTATATCATGATTTTTTAGTGTAATAATTCAAACACAACCTCAAAACCTGGAGGTTAGGTTATCTGTGAGAACCAAAATTTGGAAAATTATTCTATTCCAAGTACATATCTCCTCCTCAATCAATGTTTGAATAATAAACCTCATATAAAATATTTTTTTACATCCATTACTAAAAATTGATATTATATTGGGCATGGGTTGGTTATCTCTATATAAATCTAACATCAACTTTTGATAGAGGGAAATCACTCTCCATATCCAAAATCATTCTATTATTTTGTACAAGTGTAAGTAAGAGGATAAATTTCCATTTGAATGTTATTATAAATCATTTAAATTATTTCATTATGAGTTGGAATATCTAAATCAAATTATTGAGAAAAAAGAGACAACCATTCTTGAATACATGCCCATTTTAAGATACTTTGTATATGTATTCTCGAAAGAGTCACTTGGCCATCCTTCTGGATGAGCGGCTGAGTTATAAATTGAACTTATACTAATATCTCTACCTATATTCATGACTCCCAATAGAGTGGACATCATTTAATTAGAAAAACTAAAGAATAATTTATTAGAGAATCTAGAAAAGTGTTTTATACTCTTGAGTGCCTCTCCATGGGGCATTCTAATCCCCTTCATAAAGAAGGATGGGTCAATGTGCCTCAATATTTATCATTATAAACACTAAAAAATAATGATAAAGAAAAAACATCTATGTCACAAATTTATGACTTGTTTGATCAACTACTTGGGGCCTAGTATGTCTTTAAGGTGGACATTTAGTTGGGATATCACTAAATAATGGTGAAGAAGGAAAATATTCCCAATAATACCTTTTGAATAAGGTATAAACACTATGAATTCATTGTGAATTCCTTCAAACTCGCTAATTCTCTAGTAATGTTCATGGACTTGATGAATTGAGTTTTTAGGGACCACCATGAAAGATTTATGGTACTATTTATTGATGATATTCTGAAATAATCCAAATGTAAGGAGGAATATGAAAAGAATTTTATTATTTTTATAAATACATTTCAAAAGGTTAAATGATCTGAAAAGTATAGTAAATGATATTTTTTATGGTAGAAGTATCATTATTGGGGCATGTAATCTTCATCAAAGGGGTATATATGGACCCTTCAAAGGAAAATGTGATTGAGTAGTGACCTAGATAAACATATATAATGAAGATATATAGTTTCTTCATACTATCTTGGTAATAATAATGATTTGTGGGAAAATTATAATGATGCTAAAACCTAATAAACAAGATAACATGGATGGGAGTGATGTTTTTCTAAACTCATTAATGAAAAGAGAGCTTAAAAGAATTGAGAAATGTGCTTATAACTACACCAATACTCAAAATACCTTAAATTGGGGAACATTTAAGGGTATAAAGAAAATATTTAAATAATATATTGGGATTTATACTAATTAAAAATGATAAATTGACCACCTATTCCTTGATGTAGTTGAATTTCCATAAGCAGAACTACGCAACATATCATCCTGAGTTGGAGACAATGATATTCTCAATGATTATTTTGAAGCATTATATATATGTGCATAATTTATGAATATAAATGGATCAAAAGATTCAAAAATATATAATCACATAGAAAGAGATTTATATGAACCATAAAAGATGGTTAGAGATAATCAACGACTATGGCTACTTCATCTATTACCATCATGGCAAGGAGAATAAAGTTATAGATTCTATTGGTAGAAAGGATCCAAAAACCTAATCATGATGGTAATTAGTATGGATAGAATCTTTTTATAATTTTAAATGATGGACATGGAATTCATAAATGAAGAAGTAATATCCTACATAGATCAAAGGATTCCTTAAGAATCCATTCAGGCAAAGATAAATGATTTTTAAGGAATATTATGAAAATACAAAATAATGTAGAATCCATTATAAAAGATAAATCTGTATAGTTTAGAATTATTGATGAAGGAGTTATATGATTTGGGTCATGAAAATGCATACCATCAAATTCTTAGATAAAGGAGTTTTTTAATTATGAACATCACTCGATATTCAAAATAAACTCATAGATCATGAAGTTTCAAGATCTCTGAGAGCATTGTTTATAGGAAAATATGATGAATGATATTTGGAAATATAAAAAAAAGTTCTTGGTATGTCAACAAGTGATATAAGAGAGAGAAATTCCAAGGTAATTATATAACTATTACCCATGCCTATATGTAAATGGAAAAGTATCACCATTGACTTTTTCAAATTTCTTCTGAAGACATCTAGACGAAATGATTTTATATGGGTTGTATTGGATCATCTTACAAATACTACCCCCCTTATAGAAATTTGGGAGGTTTTCTCAAATGATTATCTTATAAGGATATATATTACATAAGTTTTGAGGATGCATATAACCCCACTATCAATGGTGTCTGATTAAGATCTAAGATTCAAAACAAAATAATAGAAAAATATCTAACATTATCTAAACACTGATTTCAACTTCATTACATATTATTACCCCCAAACTAATGGAAACTTCATGTGGACTATCATGGAACATGAGTATATATTGAGATTATACATGATGGAATTTAAAATCAGATGGGATTAAAAACATTCTCTGGTCGAGCTCTCATATAAAAAATAGCTTCCACTCAAACATATAAATGACTCTACATGAATACCTCTACGAGAAGATATGCATAACAAGAATTTGTTTGGGATAATTTTATTTAATGTAAGTTTCTAGGAACTAAAACAGTCGAATAAATGGTACAACATTTTAAGACTATTTAGTATCACATGATGGAAACTTAGAGATGAAAACATTTTAAGTTTATAACCATCACAGAGACCTATAATTTTTGGAAGGAGATTAAGTGATTCCTCACATATCTCCATCCAAATGAGTAATGATATTTGGGAAGAAGGGAAATGTTTTTCTTAGATACATTATCCACTTTATGATTTTGATCACATCAAATATTTCACCTATTGATAGGAACAAACACAAAACTTATTGCAATTACATGACATGTTCCACATATACCTCTTGGGTAAGTACATATTAGATCCCTCATGTTTAATAAATTCATAGGTGGTAGAGTTGGATAATGACCTCTATTTTGAGGAGCAGCCAGTGAAGCTCTTGGACTATAGAGACATATTTCTACACAAAAAAACTCACTTAGTAAAAGTACTATGGTTAACCCATAAGAACAACGAGGTGAAATGGGAAGAAAATGAAGAAATAAAACATAATTACCCTCATCTATTTTCATCTTAGTAGGAGAAATGAAATTTTTGGGGTAAAAGTTCATAAAGGGGGATAAATATAATGGCCCCATAAATATCAATGTAATTTCCCTTATAATTATATAAATGTTCCATCTTTAGTAATTTAGTTTTATATAAATCAAAAGAACTACATGATACAACCAAAAAAATTATTATATTTAATTGAACATTGAACATAGAAAATAAAGGTGTCACGATGACACAAAGAAATAGAAAATAATATAACTGTAATATAAAAATTTAAATCTACTCGATTGTAAAACCTAGAAAAAATTTAAAAAGAATAAAATATTTAGTGATAGTGAATGTTAAATTAAATACTGATTTTATCTTTCATTACATGTAACACATAGTTTGTCTTGTGTTATGTGCAACCCTGAGACTTTTATGTTCGATGGCGTATTTCACATGCAACACCGAACTTAAAAGACCCATGATATATATTGTCATTATGACCTTGTCATTAGAATAGAGGGTTTGAACAAGATTAACTGAATTATGAAAATATGGATTACACATGTATATATCATGATTTATTTGGGAACCAATTAATTATAAATGAAAATAAAACACTTTTTAAAATTAATGTTTTTTTGAATTATTATTTTAATGCGTACAAGTGTGTTTTATAACAATAAAATATAAAGATCACTCTTTTTGGATAATTTTAAAGAAAATTATATAGAGTATATTCCATATAGTTTTTAACATTAATCCTATGTTCTTTCTAGAAAATAGGGAAAAATAAATTAAATTTTATGCTAAAACTGAATTTTCTAAAAAATGGGTTTTTTACCTTTTTGTGGAGAACTATTCCTAAAAATCTTTTTTTAAAATTTTATATTTTTTAAAATATATATATAATTAATTTTTGAAATTGGAATATCAAAATTATATTCGGTTTAATTTTTGGAATTATCTGGAAAAAGTTAAATTTTTTCTGAGTAGTGAAAAAATTGAATTTTAATTGAAAACTGTAGTTTCGTCTAAATTATTTAAATAGATAAATTATATTTTTTTAATTACTTTTAATTTAAAAATAGTTAAACTATAAATATACTAGTCCAATATATTTCATTGGAAAAAATGTCATATTGAATTTTGATATAAAAATATTGTGAACTTTAGAAATTTTTCAATTTAAATACTAGCTTTCTCATCACGTCTATGAGATTAATTTAAAATAAAGTTATTACACTTACATTATTTTAATTTGGAAATTTTTTTTCTATATTTAGAATCAAAATAATTTATATTATCTAATAAGCTCAGATTAATTTTTTACTAATGTGATTAGTGAAAACAATTAAAATTAATTAAAGTGATTATGGTAAAAATGAATTTACTTAGTGCTTAAAATTAGAATATAAGGTGTGAAAATAGACCAACACTTGTCCAACACCCCTATTTTTGACATATATCAACCCTTATGAACATATTATAGAAATTTATAAGTTTTTTATTAACTTTTCGAAGAAATTTTCCCATATAATAAGTTAATAAAAGAAAAAGGAAAAAATTACCTTTCTTCCATTTAAATTCTTTTAAGCTTTAAGGATAAGGAAAAACTAAATAAGATTGTTAATAAATATTATTTTTAAATATTATTTAATTTTTTATCATGATAATGTATCTTTAATTTTTCAAGATGATATAATTACATTGAATTCTTAAGAATCGCAAATGCATGGATTATTTAGTTAATAATTAATTAAATTAAATGATCTAAAAATATTAAATGTGAGGTAAATGGAATGAATTTTTTCTATTACAATACTTTTTTTATGAATATATCATGATAAAATGATTTTAAATTGATATATTCAAATTTAATTTTTACTAGATATTTTTTAATTTCAAATTAAATAAAAAATTCCAAAATTGATATTAAAGTTGTTTTATAATAAATTCTATTTTATTAAAATATATAAAATTACTAAAAACCCCATATTCTGTAAAAGGTTTTGTAAATTTTAATAGATATTAAATATTTTCCATTAATTCACCAATTGATCTTTTAAAATGAACATATTGACACCCAAATAGTAAAAATATTATTGGCATAGATAGGGCTAAACTAGTGTGTTTGCACATTACATACGCTTCTGTTAATGTTAATTTAAACGACACATGATATTTTAATATTATAATTTATATTTAATATTTAAACTAATTATTTCTATATTTTCTTATAATTATAAATTTAAATTTTTATTAATTGATTAATTACATAGGTTAGAAAATTAGTTAACTTATTGAAAACCCAAAATGAAAAAAGTAAGGAAACTTAAGAGTTAAGAAACACAATGTTTAAAAAATGTATTTTTTATGTATTGTAGATTTTTATCAACCAATTCATCGATACACAAAATTATAATTCAATTTTTGAGGAACATGAGGTATGTTATACCTCCCAATAGTAAATACATTTGATTATTTACAATAATTTCACTCCTCTACAACTATAAAAAGGCACTCACTCTCCCCACTTAGTCACACATTTCAATCCATTTGGACCATCCATATTTTACCCAAATCACATAAAGACCTCACTAAAATCATCATACAATCATTGTTTTTGGTAAAAATTAAAATTGTCATGTTTTTAGTGAAATCCTAAGGAAGATACCTAAAGACGAGGTAATTTTCTTCTAAAATCATTTTAATTTTATGTCTTTATACACAACATTAAATTATTATTATAACATTATTATATAATAATTTGAATATCATAAACATAATAATGTTTTTTAAGGATATGACCTGTACACACACATGCTTCCATCAAATGGGTTATAGAATCATCATTTGTGTGTACATCAGACTACCGCCTCACGAAACAATATCGTTCATTTTCCCATTACCGCCTCTCATTATTGGGAATAGTGATGGAAATTATATATATATTATATCTATGATATTTGTAAAATAATTATTTCTTTGGATTCATTATATCATATAAAACCTTTTTACATTTCATATCATAGGGGATACGGTAACGTTCCTCATGTGTACGGAGGACTACCGCCACCCAAAGCAACCTGAAGTATTTTTCACTAATGTGTTAAATGGAAGGTAATCGGTGTAACTATAATGAAGATATATAATATAAATGATATATTTATGATATTAATGACATAATTATCATTATTTACATATAATATATCATTTTCATCTTACAATTTCATACACTGAAAAAGTCATAATGTCATTCGTGGACGTGTGGACTACTGCCTCCTCGAAGTGATGTGATTCTTAATTTTTTTCATCACCACATCGTAAGAATGATATATATAAGTATATATAATTAAATTACATGGTATTTATGATATAATTTTAATTATATAAAGGTAAATTTTACATTCCTTCTCTCTATAATGACCATTGAACAAATGGAAACGTTACTCATGCATTCATACGGCCTACCGTCTCCATGATCATAATGTTTGTTAATTTTTCATAACCATGTTCCATGATTGGTTTTAGAATAATAATTTATCTATAAATATGATTATTATTTCCTGATTATAATTCTTGAAAGTTTTTTAATAATGACCCTTTTGACCATATTCGACCTACCATAGTCATTTTGACTAAGAAACCAAATATGGTCAAAACAACTTATGTAAAATTAATTGATTAAGAAATTATATATAAGTTGTTTATAAGTAAAATAAAATTAATAATAAATTTGTAAAATATTTTAAAGAATATAAATAATTAATTTAATATTTTTATTCAGAAATATAAATAATGAGAATGATGAATCAGACTTATGGTAAGGGTTTTTCTAGTCTCACTTTTATTTCTTTAAGTTGTGTGCCTTATTCACCACTTTTTTTGGTTGTATGGTGTATATAATGGCACTGAATTTATTTTAAAAATATTATCATTAAATTAATGTATATTTTCATATATATTTTATAATCTATATTTAATGGGTTTTACAGTTTCAATGTTACCAAAACTTTAAGTGATTTTTTTTGCAATTTTCATTCTTTGAGATATAAGTTATATTATTCACCTAAATTAATTTATGTGGTGTATATTATTACCATTTAAAATTTTATATCATGAATCTAATTATTTTCATGATAATATAAATGATATTATTTCATGGGTATTGGGATTCAATTTTACCAAAATGGTAAGATTTTATTGATACAATCTCGTCAATTAGCAAGACTGAATATGAATATGCTTTTATTGATGAAATATTATGATTCATATCTCAAGAATTCTCATCACTATAATTTTACTATAGTTATTAATGAAATATTCATGTAATGGTGCCATTTTTACACTCTTTTATAATTAAGGTAATTAAGAAAATAACTTATTAAAACCAAACATTATTTCCCTCTTTTCTTGGAAATATGTTTTCTTCCAAAACCATGTTTTCTAAAAAAATCAAAAATGTTATTTGATTATATTTTAGGATTATTTTAAAAAAATGATTTTAAAAATGCTTAATTTTTTAAAAAGTGATTTAAATTATTTTTAAAACATTATTTATAAGTTTTAAAGGTTATTTTCAATGAAAATAATTTAGAAAATTTTTTATGTATAAAAAGTGATTTAAATTATTTTCAAATATCCCTTTATAAATTTTTAATTTTATTTAAAAAAAAAATTTCAAAAGGTTTTACATTTTAAAAATTATTTTTCAAATATTAAAGGATGTTTTTTAATGAATTTTTAAAATGTTTTTAAAACATCTTTTATATATTTCCAATGGTGTTTTTAAAGAAAGTAATTTTAAAAATGATTTATTTTTTAATATATTTATTTTAAAAATAAAAAGGGTATTTTCCTAAATAATATTTTAATGATATTTTAATTTAATTTTTATTCATCATCATCAACAAACCTTATTGTTACTTATCCTCCCCTGGGGATATTTCATATTGATATCATCATATTTCTTTCTCTGGATTGATTATGTTTATTTCGAATATATTGTTATGGATTTCGTTTCTTTTACATAGGTTAATATTTTCTCAAGGATATTTTCATGGAATCCATTTTTTTCATGGATTAATCACGTTTCAAAGATATTTTTATGAAACCTATTTCGTTTCCATGAGTTAAAAATGTTCTGAAAAGGCTAAAGGTTGTTTTAATGAGTTACAATTAAATAAATTATATATATATATATATATATTCATTATTCATTTTGTATTTCTTGGAAATTATAAATGATGGGCGAGCCCAAATTTCTATAGTCAGCCCATTATAGCTTATATGATTGGTGTTCTTATATTTTACTTAAATTCATTGGGTAATTATTATGATCTCTGGAGAGTTAAAATAGAATTGGGTTGTGTGGATATTCTAATTTGTAAGGGATATATAAGGGTTTTGTAATGTTTCAATGAGATTATATTCCAAGATACAAATATTTTTTATCTATACTTGCTATGGGTTTATAATATTTCTCATGATCGAGATTTGATATCACATAGATTATGATAACTGATTCTTATTTCAAGATGTATGTTTTCATGTTTTATAGTCCAAGTAATGATGGGTATGAATATTCGTAGGTTATACTAATATAATTTTATTATTTTATCATACATGTATTCTCTTTTTATGCGCATTGATGACATTCATTTTTTAATACTTTTATTTTCTATTATTGATCATTTGATCTCTTATTATGTTTTCTTTTTCCCTAGGTTATAAATATTGATTTTGAATGAGTTGTGTCTCGAATGTTTTTCATATGGATGATAATGATGATGTGTAAATGTGACAAAGAAAATCAAGTTTATGTTAGAGAAAATATTATTTAATGTATTGAGAAGTGTTTATATAGAAGTATTTTATAATTATCTAAAAGCCCAAACCTAAAAGGTCCTCCAAGATGTAAGTGATTCAATTTTAAATTTTTGTGTTTTAGGATATGGATATAAAAAAATGGGCCACCCTTATCATTATCAAAGAAGGAAAGGAAAAGTTTCTGATTTTAGTGCCGAATCTGGGAGTGTAGGTTTTAGGCTGTTTTAGTGGGTATCAAAGGTGGGTTCAAAAAATATCGTATATTAGGATGTTTTCATGTGAAGTTATCTTAAGATTTATGGATACCTTAATAGGTATTTAATATTAAGAGTTATAATAAGTTTAAAGTATTAGAAATCCCATTTGAAGGTTTTAATTAGTAAAAAAATTGATGATATTAATGAAATTTTTTTATCCTTTTATTGGGTTAAGGTATTTTAAACCCTTAGGATCAACATGAAGTGTTTTTAGCGAGGAATTATCTTTCAATATTAAAGAAAAAAATGTGATAACCTAATATCTGGGAGATAACCCATTGTATCTTGAAAATCTACAAGGGTTGAACCCACAATTGATGGGTGGAAAGGGTGTAGCACCTACCAGTGGACTACATTATATCCTAATTAGTTTGAAATTTTTATAGGTAAAGATTACATTTATTTTGGAAGCATATGAAATTTTATTTTTGGTATAATGGTTGATTTATCTTTGTGGAATATATGATAAATTACTTTTAATCTTTAGACTTCAAACTTTGTTAGGAAATTTTTGAATAATTTTTAGGATAATTATTTATGAAATTATTTACTTTGAAATTTGGGTATTAAGTTGAATATTTAATAATAGTGTGTCAAATTATGGTTTATTCATTTTTGGATTTATCTTACCATATGCTAATCATTTTGTTTTTGGTTGATGTATAATGATAGGTGGAATAACTGGACTATACCTTTTATGGTTATATAGCCTTCAAATGTTGATTTTAGTATATCAGGCACTAAACATTCCTCTTGAAGACTCATCATTTGGATAAAAATATGATAGTGTAGTGGGAAAACATAAAATGATGAAATTATAATCACCAAGTAAGTATATATCTATTCTTACCTAAGTCAATATGGTGATGGAATTACTCAAATCTAGGAAAAGGATATTGAAACAAAAAAGTTGTCCTATTACCATCATCTTGGATGATATCAATGACATTTTTCACACCTATTTGGTTTAATATTTTTTTATTTTTCAATTTTTCTTCATTATTCACATTATAGTAATCAATCATCTTTGTCACTCTATATCCTTATTTGGGATTTAGGTTTTTCTTACATGTCTAGGTCTTCACATCTCATCCATGTTGTCATGCTCAGAAACCAAGTATGTTTTATTCCATAGGAAATTTGTCCATCCTTTTCTCTATTATTAAAAAGATGTTTTATGAGACCTTTTTTATGTTGGTTTACAATAAAATTATTTTCAAGTGTCTATCCTTTTTATACAGAGATAATGTTCAAATTGTAAGGATGTAATTTACTAAAGGGGGTGATGTAACACCATGATAAAATTATAAAAGAATAACATTTTATTGGATAGAATATATTACGTGCATCCCTAATATTCTTATATGCGATGCTGAATTAAAAAAGAAACACCAAACTTCAACGAACCCTAAAATATATTACCTCTATAACTTAGTCGATAAAATAGAGGTTATGAACAAGATTAACTAAATAATTATAATATTACTTATAAATTTATATTTAATTAATTCTTTGGTGGCCAATTAATTATAAATGAAAATAAAACCCTTTTAAAAATAAAAGGAAATCTTTTCAAAAAAACTATTTTAATACACACAAGTGTGTTTTATACCAATAAGATAAAAAAATAAATATTGTGGGATTATATCAATGGAAATTCAATTTAATAACTTAAATATATTTTTTAACCTTCATAATATGTGTTTTTTATAAAATTGGTAAAAATAAATAAAATTTCAAACTTAAAACTGTGCTTTTATCAAAATTGGTTTTGTCGCCTTTTTATAGGGCACTTATTTTGAAACAAATTTTGGGAAATTTAATAATTTTTTATTTTAATAATTTATTTAATTTTTTAAATAGGAATATAAAAATTTTCCTTGGGTTCATTTTTGGTATTATTCAGAAAATTTTCATTTTTTGATGAAGAGTGAATTTTAAATGAAAATTTATATTTTTTCAAGATTTTTTATGAGGTTAAATTATATTTATAATTATTTTCAATGTAATAATAGTTCAATTATACATAAATTAATCTAATATAGTTAAATTAAATAATTTTTCTATTGAAAATTCACATAAAAAATTGTTAAATTTTAATCCTTTTCTCTTTAAAATCTTATTTTGACATCACATATACGGGATTAGTTTTAAATTAAATTCTATCAATTATGTGAATTGAATTTGGAAAAAATCAGTCCACATTTTGAATATTTTAATTTTTCATAAAGTTATTAGTCAAAACAATTAAAAATAATTATAGGGATTGAGGTAAAAACAGGTTTATTTAGCTTTTAAACACATAATATAAGGTGAAAAAATGCCCCATTACTTGTCCAAAAAACATTTATTGGACATATTTTGACCCTTATGACCTTAGGACGAAAATGTATCAGTTTTTGGGATGATTTTTCCTGAAATTTACCCATGTAATAAGTTAAGAAAAGAGAATAAGAAAAAAAATGTACATTTCTTCCATTTAATTTCTATAAAGATTTGGGGATAGAGAAAAACTACATAAGTTAGGTTAAATATATTATTTTAAAATATAAATTAATTTATTTTTTAATAATAATTTATCTTTAGTTTTTAGTGATGAAACAATTATATTAAATTCTTAATAAATTCCAATGCATGGATTATTTATTTAATAAAAAAATAAATCAAATTATACTAGGAATATTAAAAGTTAGGTAAATAGAATTAATTTTTGTCTTACTTTAATTTTTAGATGAAATATCATGATAAACAAAAGTAAAATTATTTTATTTTAATTTCATTTTCTTTCTTTCTATTTTTTAAGTTCAAATTAAATAATGTTAAAAATGACATTGATTTCATTTTATAGTAAATGATATTTTATTAAATAATATAAAACTACTAAAAATAATAACATATATAAAGTTATTTCTAAATTTCAATAAATATAAAATATTTCTCATTAATTTATCAATTTATCTTTTATAATGAACATATTTACCCTGAAATAGTAAAAACATTGTTGCTATATTTAATTTTAATGTAGTTTTTTTGTAGGTTCCATGAACTTCTGTTGAAATTAATTTCCGCACACATAGGATTTTTATTTTATAATTAAATTTCAAATTAAAAAACTGTGGTTCTAATGTTTATATTAATTATAACTTTAATTTAGTCTTAATGGATGATTTATATAGGTTAAAAAGAGTTTATCCTTGATAAAAAACCAAGATGAAAAAAAATTGAAACATCGATGTTAAGGAACAAAATGTTTAAAAATGAATTTATTTTGTGTGTTTTATTTTTGTATTAACAAATTAATCCATAATATAAATTATTATTCAATTATTTTACACACATGAGGTAAGGGAGACCTCTCAAGTGTAAATATATTCGAGTATTTGTAATAATTTCACTCCTCCTCAACTATAAAAAGGCACTCACTCTCCACACTTTTTCACACCTATCAAGCCATTTGGATAGTCCAAAATCTAACAAGATAACTTAAAAACTTCCTTATACTAAACATAGAATAATTATTTTTGGAATAAATCAAAATTTTCATGGTTTTAGTGCAAACCTTAGTTGGATACCCAAAGAAGAGGTAATGTTTTTCTAAAAGTGTTTTTATTTTATTTCTTTCTTCACTCCCTCCAACTATTATTATACCATTATTATATAATAACCTTAGTATAATAAATATACTTATATTTTTTTATATTAATTTCACAACTATCACCCACACATACATCCATCAAATGGGTTATGAAATCATCATTCATGAGTATGGAAGACTACAACCTCATAAAATGATGTCGTTCATTTTTTCATTACCACCTCTCATGGTTAAGAATATTTATGGGCATACTTTTTATCTATTGTATTTATTAAATTTATAAAATATTTTATAAATATATATTAATTATATCATATAAACACAATTTTCACTTCATACCATAGGGGATATGATAATGTCGCTTGTGTGTATAGCTGACTACCACCTCACGAAGCGATGTGAACCATTTTTCACTAATGCGTTACATGGAAGGTAATAGAGGAAAATATGATAAATATATATGATATAAATGACATAATTATTATATTAATTATGTATATATATTTTAATAAATATAATGTATCATTTTCTTCTTATAATTTCACACATTGAAATGTTATAATGTCGTTCATGGATATGTGGGCTACCGCCTACTCAAATCGATGTGATTCTTCTTTTTTCATCACTAAATCACAATAATTATATATGTAATAATTTATAACTATATAATATAGTATTTATGATATAATTATAATTGTATAAATATAAATTTTACTTACCTTATTTCTATAATTATTATTGAAAAAATGGAAATGTTACTCATGCGTATGTACGACCTACAATCCTGATGATCAAAATAATAGTTCATTTTTCATTTCCATATTCCAAGATCAGTTTTAAATTAATAATTGATATATAAATATGATTATTATTTCATGATTATTATTCAATATATTTTTTAATAATGAACCATTTTTTCCATAGTTGACCTACTAAAATTGTTTGGACTCATAAGAGAAATATGGTCAAAACATCTGATGTAAACATAATTGGTTAAGAAATTATATACAAAATGTTAATAAGTAAAATAAGAGTAATAATAAAATTTTAAAAAAAAATCATAAAATTAAATAATAAATATATTTTTTTTATTTTGGAATATAATGAAGAATAATAATTGATCAGACTCAAGCTAAGGGGTTTTCTCATCACAATTTTATTTCTATGAGATGTGTTTCTTATTCACCACTTTTTTGTGGTGTATATATTTACTATTAAATAATTTTTTGAATATTGTATTAAATTTATTGGGATTTTCATATCCATTTTTTGATCTCTCTTTCATGGGGTTTAAAAATTTATTATCGCCAAAATGTTAAGTATTTTTTTAAAATTTTCTTTCATTAACACATGAGTTTTGTTATACACCTACATTAATTTAAGAGTTGTATATCATTCTCCTTTTACATGTTATATAAATAATATCCTTATTTTCATGATATTATAAATGATTTTATTTCGTGGGGATTGTGATTCATTGTAACCAAATTAGTAAGAGTTTATTTCTACAGCCTTATCATTTTTTAGGATTCATTATGAATATGCTTTAATTAATGAAATATTATGATTCATATCTCAATAATTCTCATGAATTCTCCCACCCTCCGGTTATTCATGATATCTTTATGTAATGGTACCATTTTTACACTCATTGGTACATAATATTGTTAATAAAAATAATTATGAAAATTTAAAATTATTTCTCACATTAGTTAGAAATGTGATTTCATCCAAAACTATGTTTTCTAAATATGTTTACCAAAACTTTATTAGATGATATTTTAAGCTTATTTTCAATGAACATGATTTTTAAAAAGTTTTATGCTTTAAAAAAATTATTTTTTAAAAAAAATATTTTATAAGTGTCAAAGGTTATTTTCGAGAAAAGGGATTTTAAAAAACAATTGTGTTTAAAAAATGTTTTAAATGATTTTAAATTCTTAGTTTATTATTTTTCAAGTTTATTTTCAAAGAATAGTATTTAAAATATTTTTATATTTAAAAAATTCAAATCCGAAAGGATAATTTTCTCCATAAATGTTTTAAATTATATTTAAAATTTCTATATATATTTACAGGGGTGTTTTTAATGAAAAGGATTATAAACATGTTTTAATTTTTAAACCAGTGATTTTCACAATTAAATGTATATTTTCATCAAGAATTTTTTAATGGTATTTCCATTCATCAATTTAAATAATCATTTTTGTTACTTATCCTCCATTTGGGATATTTTTTATTGTTGAAATCCTCTTTATTTCTCTGAATGTATTAGGTTTGTTTCAAATATATTTTTATGGAACCATTTTTTTTCTAGGGTTTAATCATGTTTCAAAAAAAAACTCATGGATTTTTTCCTCATGTTAATCATGTTTGAAAGATATTTTTATGGAAATTGTTTCCTTTCCATGGGTTAATCATATTTTAAAAACAATTATGGTTGTTACAATGAGTTGTGATTAAACAAATTCTCTATATTCTTTATTCATGTTGTGGTTCATGAATATTATAAATTATGGGTGTGCCCAGATAGCACCAAGTGAGACTATTATATCTTATATCATTGGTGCACCCAGATAGCATGACAATGTATTGGGTAATGATTATGTTCTCTGGATAATTATATTGGAAGTGAACCATATAGTTATTCCAATTTATAAGGTTTATTCAAGTTTTTTTAGGAGCCTAAAAGGGTTATATGAGATGATGTTCCAAGATACCAATTTTTTTTTATCTATGCTTTCTATGATTTTATAATTTTTCTCATGATCAAGATTTGATATCATATAGCTCATGATTATTGACTATGATATAAATGCATTATTCCTTGTTTTCATGTTAAATTATCCATGTATTTAGGGGTATAAATATTTGTATGTTATACTCGTACACGTTTATTATGTCATCATACCATTATTCTATTCTTATATTCACTGATGACATTCATTTTTTAACGCTTATATTTTCTATTATTGAGAATTTGATATCCCCTTCTTATGTTTCTTTCCCCCATGTTATAAATAATAATGTTGAACGAGTTATGTCTATAATTTATTTCATATGGATGATTATGATGTGTTAATGTGAAAATTAAAAGTTGGGTTAAGTGGTAGAAATGATCATTTAAATCCAAGTAAATTGTTTATTCATGAGTTTGTACTAATTCTATAAAACCATAAATATAAAAAGTTATATAATATCTAAATGATCCAGTTTATCCATTTGATGTTTTAAGGTTTGGATGGAAAAAATGGGACACCCTTATCGATTTCAAATAAAAAAATGCAATTTTTATAATTTCAACACCGAATCTATGAGTATGGGTTTTGGGAAATTATGTTGATCCCCAAAAATTATCACACTCACAAACAACACGATAGAAATGAAACAAAGTATTATCAATGTAATACCCATTTTTAAAATTAATATATATATATATCCTTTATATAAAATAGAATTCAATGAATAATGAATTAAATATTAGGAATTTATAGAAGGTGACAAATCCATAAAACATTTACAAATTTGGCCAATAGAATAATAATCAGATTTTTGGAAGAGTACTCTGACTATAAGGATCTGTAATCTAACCATTTAATGTAATCATCACCTATGAAAGTTTAAACTAATATATTGGTAACTTATAAAATAAAAATATATAAAATTTATATCATAATTCAAATAAATGAATTTTATAAAAATGATAGAATAAGTTTTCATATATTTATAAAAAAATTATATTTAATTTATATTTTTATAATATATATATAAATATTAAAGGAATATTGTTTTCAACAAAAGGTTTTATAAAAATATATTATATTTTATTATAATTACAATATAATTTTACGATACCATGATTGATTTTTCAAATGGTTATAAATTTTATCACAATATTAAAATTATTATTTTCTTAAAAAATAAAGATTTCATTTAAAATTAAATTTATCCTATTTATAAATTTACTGTCATAAAATATATTTCATTTTTTTAATCTATACAGCATGAAATGGTTAGGGTTAATTTTTTGTAATTTTATAAAATAATTGAATTTTTTGTCAGTGGTTAAATACATAAAAATATGGTATTGAACATTATAGGTTAAATAAATGAATAACAGGGTCATTGAATATTTAATAAACAATTATTTTTAACTAACATAAAAAAATATTATACATATTCTCGAAAATCATCTCTATTTGTATTCTTAGAAAAATAAACTAATGAATATTGTATTCAAAAACACTTATCTCCCCATTTATAAATATAACCACTCACCACCCCTTATCCTCAAAACATCTATGCCTTGGATCATACTGAATCTCTAACCAATTACATTCCCATGCCACTCCTCCATGTCTTAGTGTTTTGGGTCACACTAAATACCTTTCTAGGGAGCCTTTATGGGCATCATTAGAGGTGATGCAAAAAGGAAGTGGTAAACTTTCAATTGAACCTATATAAATTTTATTCTTATTCTACCACCAAAGTATGTTTTCAACCCCCCTTGAAAAATTATAATCAATATCATAAATATACTGATATATTTTTATTATGTTATAACATCCATTTTATACCGTCCCCTCAATCAATTTTATAATTTAAATGATTGTTCATATTAGGGTCAGTTCACCGACTCCATGATCAACATACATCATTATTCACCTCCTCTTTCATGAATAGTATTAATAAAATTACTGTGATTTGAAATTATATAAATAATTTTATATTTTTCATTTAGTAATGGATTGGTATTAATAAATTTAATTAAAACCATATAAGTTCACTATGGTCGGAAAACCCTTACGTGAATTAATTGTATAATGATAATAATTAAACAATATAAACCATGAATATTTTTAATACTATTTGACTCCAAGAATAACATGAATACCAATCCATAACATTCCATGATTTATAGAATTATTTCTTAAATAAATTCCACAATTATCTGCAAGTGATGTGACCTTGGAACCATGACATGAATGACCAAGGGATAGTTGAAACTGAAATGATATCTCAATTAAATGACTCTAAACTACCATAAAATCATGATAATAATAAATATAATTTTGAATAAGGTTATCAATGATATTTTTAATCGAGGTAATTTTATTATTTTGGAGGATATTATAATGTTTATAACAAACTAGTACCTAAGGTAAGGGATTTTTCAGATCATTTTCATTTATTTTATTTCATGACTTTTTCCTCTAAAACACACTTAATCACACTATTGTTCTCATGAAGTTAATAAATATTATGAATATATGTATATATTATCTTAATAGATATTCCTAGTTACTCTTACCATTATTAATTAGTGATATACATTTTCTTAAAGTTTCGTTCCCAATTTCATTCATCAAGAAACCCCCATTAAAGGTAACATTGTTATTTTCCCTATTTCATATTCTACAACATAAAAAAATTTAAACCATAAATAGTTTATAAATTTTATCATTTTATTATTGAAACAAATAGGTAATTTATGGGTTTTTATGCCCCTAGGATGTGACCTCTCAACTACATGACTTAATTAAATATCGTATTATAATAAATTCTCATAACCTTTTATGTTTATAACTTTAAAGAATTTGTATAGTCATTAACTAGTAAATAACATGTATTTATCATCTAATGGGTGTTTTTTCCATTATATAATGAATTTATTATTTAAAATTATGTCTTCAACATCTCTTATAAAATTTGACACACATGATACCATCCTAGACATATCATGCATAATGATTTTCTTCTTTACTTGGGAAAATGTAAACATAAAAAGGGTCATCTTAAATACTCTATAAGGGAATATTTATATCATAAGATATCATGGCTTGAATAAATAATATCCAAATGATTACATATAAAAAATCATATTTTCTTGAAACAAATACCTAGATAACATAACAAAATAATAACCACATAGATATCAATAACTAAATTCATAGTGATGGAATTCATAATGATAGAAATTTTTTATCATTAATGACTCAACCAATCCATATTTCTTTCAATCAAGGATACTTCCAAGACATCTTTCATGTGGTCAAGGTAATAATCATGACATCATTATTACATTGGGTAGGAAACACCATATACCTAAACCTTTTATCTCATGAGACTAACTAATGCGTCAATGGGATATATAATATTGAGCCTCACCCATCACTTTTTTAAGTCCAAATCATTCACTATGTGAATTATATGAATAAAAATTCAATTCATAATAAACTTAACTTAGTAATAAATAAGAGTACATTTTGAGATACAATAATATAGAATTTCATTACTTTTCTAGTCAATAAATGAAAATAATACATTCCAAGAAATAAGTTGGATGGTTAAAAAATACATAATCAACTTTCCTAAGTAATCAATAAACATTAATTTCAGAATAAATATATTATGAATTTCAATATTTCATGAATCAATAAATTGAATATATTTCCTTATAAGAATACCTCAAAATAACAGTAAATAGAAAATGTGGTATATGGGTAAGTCAATCATTTCCCCAATCAATAAATGTATGGAATCTTGGTCAACACCATTAAATCAAAGGAAGGAAATAATGGTCATATATGAATGGTGTTGAAGAAACAATATACCTATAATAGAGGTTTATTTGAAAATGAAAATGTAGTGATAGATTTCTATATGTTTAATCCCAAAAAATAGGTTGGGAGGATTTATAAGTTAATACATGAACAATATATTCAACCAGAAATGAAAATATGTGGTTAATATTAATAATATATCAATGAAGAAAAATTCATATGCAAAACCCATTATTAAAAAGGTAATTTAAAAATAAAAATAATTTGATAGGGATACCATGATATTAAAATATAATGAGACAAATGATATTAATTATAATTTAAGTTAATAAGGTATTCAATACACCATTTAAAAGTTATTATGGTGCATAATATCAAATCTCTCTCATGGAATTGAAAATAGAGACAAATAATAGTTATGACATTAGACACTTTTGAATAAAACCCATTGAAGGGTATAATATCAAACAAAACATTAAATAACAAAAATAATAAGTTAAACATTATAAAAATTAATAAATATGTATTAATTGCACCATGAGATATAAAATATGGTGTAAAACATAACCATGTCTCATGGAATTGAAATTTGATTCAACGAACCCCTAACATTAAATCGCGACTTCCTCTAAAGAATTTTAATATATCTTATAGAAAAATAATTGTCTTAATTTCCTATTTTATAAACATATTCATATCTATAAACCTCTATAAACATTATTTATAATTACTCTCCACATTTATATTTGTAATTTATTATCTATTTTCAATATCAGGTGTGAGTAATCGTGATCATTATGAACTAGTTTCATAATAGTTATGTTGTTTGTATTTATTATCCAAAATTTCATCATTCCAAAATCATAAAAGATAAAAAAAATTAGGTATTATAATTATTTATAATGTTATAATTACATTCTATAATAGTTTTGGTTATGGTTCTTATTGATGAAATTGGTGACAATCATGTTTCTCTGATTTTTAAAAAATGAATAAAGTTTTCTTAGTTAATGGTTTTGGTGTTTATTTTTAAATTAAAATGAAAAAAATATTTATTTTATTATTTATATAATATATTATCATTAATTAAGTTTTCATAGTCATCTATGACATAATTTTATATCATTGTTCAAGTAGGTAGTTAGACCAACCCAAGCATTAATATATCATAATTAATGGATGATTATGACTATAAAAGTGGTTTATTTTGGGAATAATATCATTATTACATAATAAAAACTGAATTATTTAGATAATTTTAAACTATTTAATCATATTTTAATAATTTTTAATAAATTAAAGAGTGGAAGATTGTCTCCTATCGACCATTCAAGGTTTTGGTGCTCTGCTAATGTATATAGTAGCACTAGGGTTGACTCCTCAGCGATGATACTTTTTAATAGTCAATTATTTTTATTTGATTGTATTCTGTTTGGGGGGTTTGATTGCAGAGCTTATGAAAAAATTTATTTTTTATGTTTGACTTAAAAAATTGATAAATATTGTGGTGAGTTTATCAATATGTATTTAAGATTGTGATACCCTAGAGCCTTGCTTCGTATTGCATTAAATTAACACCCATGTCACTAGTAGACGTTGATTGTAATTCTTAAGTGTTAAGGATATAATCCAAGACATAAATTAAATAGGATTATAATATACTTGATTGTGGTAGTGTATTTATGGTTCCAATAATCCATGGAATCCATACATTAAACAAAATATGTCATTAATCCATGACATGTTAAGTCCAACACACACAATATTAATTCAAAGAATACTCATCGAGATAAACCTCTTAATCGCTTAACATCCCTAAATTATAACTCAACCCAATGAGAGATTTACTCAGCCATTGAAATGATTAGTCATTTGGTTAAAATTATTATGATGATAAATTAAGAATATAGTAAAAATAAAGGAACAAGAAAAGAGTGTTGTGTCGAACACACACACAAATGATGATGATAATTAAAAAACATTAGATTTAATGGGAATGAAAATAAACGGAAGGAGATTCAACTATATTTAAAATAATTTAAAGAAAAAAAATATTAAACTACAGAATGTGGATTATAATAAGATATATTTAAGAAAAAACATTCATTAAAACATAATTACAAAAAAAGACTTACAAATTTACAATAATGAAGAACACAAAAGTAATAGGAAACATAGAGAGGAGGAAGGGTATATCCATTGAAAACATTAGTATGGAAGGGCCTCTCAAGCCCTTGTAATTTATTTTTTTCGTGCCAATATGTTCTCCTCTCTTCTAAAATTCCAACTCCTTTGAAGGAGAGGAGGGGGATGTATTTATAGCCCAAGGAAGTAGACTATTTGAATTCTCAATATACCCCTCCACTTTCATATCCATTTTGGCTATTCCGATAGGTGAATATCGAGATATCCTCTTCTTTAATGTTGTATATATTATTTTTTTCCTACTTCTCTCAAAATTTGGAGTCATTTGGACTTATGGATCCAATGTTACGGTGGTTTGATTAAACAAACATAAACGATCCATTTCAATACATACTTTTTAGAAGGAAAAAATGTGAATGATTTTATCAATAATAATATTCCTTCAAATCCAAAAAAATTATTAAAAAAATTTGACCTCTTATATCCCCTCTTTAATAATGAAAATCTCAACTTTATTTGAGGATTAAAGCATGAGCTATGTCATGAACAATGTCCAGATTTTAATTTCTGGCAAGAATGGTTGGATAGAATTCAAAGCATCAGTTTTTCCAATTTTCTTTGGATTTGGGCCTTGAAACTTTTATTAAAGGTGGATTGAATTTTTCTCTAACCTTTTGAGGAGAGTTAATGTATTAGGACTTTTGGAGTGAGCCCAGTAATTCTATCATCATGGATTGTCCAGTTTCTTCACAGATTATTTGGGCCTTTGTGAGGAAAATATGAACCCCCAAATCGATGATTTGGCCAGAGGTTACTTTTAATTAAATATTTTAATTTGGGTAAGAAACCCTAAAAAATAATAATCGTGAAATTTGGATAATTATTGTGAGATTTATTGTAAAAAAATTAAACAAACTTGATTTTGGATGAATTCAAACAGTGCTAAAAAAATATAATTAATATTTAAACATTAATATTTCACACAAATTATGCTCCTTTAATATAAAATAAGTAATGGAAGTATGTAATAAATTTTGGAAATATTAATAACATCAATAAATAAGAATTAAACTAAATGAAAAATGATATATGTTGCTTCATATAGGTGGCGATTCACACAACACACGGTTAACATTTTCATTTCTCTGGGAATGATTGGGAAGAAAGGTGGATTATAATTTGGATATTAATTATAATATTTACATTATATATTTAAAATTAATTTTTAATTTCACCCTTATAACCAGTGAATAGAGATGGTTGTGAAAAACAAAAATCATCACTTTGGGGAGGCAGTTGTCCACACAAAACACGAATGACTATTTCATTTGGATAAATAGAAAAGGGTAAAAGGTTATTAAAATTTATTAAAGTAGAATAATAACATTAATTATACAAATAAAAATAATTTAATTATAGTGTAATTAGAAAATTGGATTTCATAAAGTGAGAAAGAAAAAAAATCAAGTTAGGAAAAAAATACTCAGGCTAAGGACTTGGGAATTACCTTAGAAGACTCCTAAAAAATGGAGGTTTTAGAAAACAATATTTCAAAATGAGTCACAAGGAAAAGGGATAAGAATATAGGGGAATAATAAAGGGTATAGTTTTAATAAGAAACGAAATTTTTGAGTGGTCTTGAACGGGTGGTGAGAGGCCCCTTTTAAAAGTGGTGAGAATTGAATTTTGATACTTATTTCAACAATATATAAATATAAAGAATGTTTCACATGTAAATAAGACATAATAATGGACAATAATGGATTACTGGAAGATATAAGTTCTATAAGTACTCAACCAATCTCCTTTAAACATTTTTTAAACATTTTTTTTGCAGTCCAATACTCTTTGAATTTTCACTCTTACCATTTTTGGTTTAACCATGATAAGTAATTTTTACATAATTAATTTAATTTTAATGCATAAAAAATTTAAATTATACCATAATTTAGACATAATTATCTTATTTATGAAATCCATTTTACAGTATAAATTTTTTATTTTTAATAAAAATTAATTTTAACATAAGCGCATTTAACTCTTAAACCCTTTTTTTAGAAAGAGTGTATTTTTTAGCATAAAATTTATGTGTATGGAAAAATTATCAATGGATGTTATTTAAATTATATAAATTAGATAATTATAATAAAAATAAAAGTTATGTGGTTTATAGAGTAATTTAGAACAATAATTTACTAAAATATTATTTAATTAGAAGAAAAGACAAAAATCAGATTTTATTAGAACATATTAATCATGTCCTTAAAATGTTAATCATATGATTTATAAATTCAAAATTGTATTTAAAGTGTTATTTTTTTCTTATTAAATACATAATTTACCAATTAAAATGTTTTATAAACTCTTATGTTGTTCTTATAAAGTCATAAAGTTTAAATTTTTGATAAAAAATATGTTATTAACTATTCACCTAAAATCTTAATTATTTATGAAAATAAATAAAAATTATCCCAATCTAGTGCTATTATTATAATTCCTAATATTATGTTATCTTTGTTAAATTTATACTGTTAAATATAAAATTTATATTTTATATAAACATTAAAAATATAATGAAATACTACTTTTATTGAAAAATTACATCTTTAAATATTATGGGTTGCTAATAATATCCGAACAATTTACAATTTAAATAATATTTATATATTATTTCATATATAATAACACTATAAAATTGGTTAATTTAATATATTGGTATAGAGTATAGAACACATAATGAAACAATTATTTGAAAAAATATATTACTTTTATACTAAATAAACATTATAAAAATACCATAAATTTAGTTATTTATATTTTAAATTTTATTTTTAATAATCCATTGATGTTAAAAATATTTATTTTCATTTCATAAATACATCATATTATATTTTAATAATAATATAATTATTTTTTATACTTAAGTTGTAAATATATGTGTGTGTGTGTATATGTTTGTGTTTATAATATTTTATTATTATATTTGTTTATCATCATGGGTTATTTTATTCTATATTTTGTACTAAAAATACTCAAATTTTGTATTCCTATTCAATAAATTTACATCTAATGACTATATTTTTAATTCCCATATTTATAATGGTTAAATTTCTAATGACCATATTTATAATGGTGAGATTTAAGTATTATATATAGATATGCTAGAATAGAACATTTAATTCTCACTTATTATGAAACACTTCTCATTTACATAGATTTAATTTATATATAAAGACATTATTTCTTTATTCATGATTTTATTCCTCATTATATGTCTTTTTTCATTAGTAATCTTGAAGTGTGAAGATGATCTACGTTATTTTCTAGTGTTGAAGATTTTATTCACTTTTATTTATTGTCCCCTTTTATATGAACTTTTAATGGATGAAATAATATATTATGAGTAATAATCCATGGTGTGTAATACTTGGTTTCCAATGTTTTGTTGTAATTTTTTCCTATAAATGAATTTTTTTTTTATTATTTTAATTAATATATTGTATGCCTTATTACATATTCTATTTCTATTACTTTGAACAAATAAAAAAATAGTTTTTAATTATATAAATATATTTTAATTAAAGAATATGTATCAATGTAACAAAGGATGTTACATTCCCCACTAAATAAATTTTTCCCTCATAATTTTAATCACTATTTACTAATATCAATACTTTAGGGTATTTAAAGATACTCATGACTCAAAATATTGTTTCTTAGATATAGAAACCATTTATATATTTGGTAATTCTAGGTGACATTTATTTTCACTAATAATAGGAATATGTTAATTTTTTGAACTATTTACAATAAATATTCCTCAATAGAAAATTCTTAAGAGATTCTACATACATACCTTCCATGAAATAATTTTCAATATCTTTTTTTCAACAAAATATTAAAACCAAAATTATTATGATAATATGTAATAATATTTTATTTAATGAATATGAAATCTCAATATTAAGATGTATTCTCTAATTATATCTCTATTTCAACCTTGGATACTTTAATTTAAACAATGGCCCACTTGGTTCATCTTATAACTCTCTTAGTTTGTCCAAAGTAACTTAAGGTTGGGTTCTCTCATACTTATTAGATTAATATCGTAATGTAATTAGGAAATAAATCTTTATAATGGATAATATATAGAATGTGATTAACTAAAGTATATTCCTCTATGGACTCTATCCATTTGTACAGTCTTAGGCTCACTCATTTTTCACCAAAGTGTAGATTGATTTGATACTCAACTAGCATTTTTTAGGTTTATTGCCCTTAGGTTCATCTATTTCATAGTAACATTCACTTTTCTGTATCTATATAGGAATGTAATTTCGTTGAAAAACAAATAATATCATCTTTACCAAACTATCATGATGTTATCCTATACTTAGAGTTGTCATAATGTTTTTCCAAAATTTATATTATCATAATCCCTAAAATATTCAACATAACCTCAACCAACCTAAAGGATTATTTATACCTTTGAAATTATGTTCAATGTTAACTTATCACACTTTTATGGAATTTAAATCCATAGTTTATAATATCATAATCTCAATGTTATCTAAACCCTAATATAATACAAATAATGATGTCCCAAGGAAATGGCTATATAATTATATGGATTGAAGAAAATATTTCATTACAATACAATCCAATGGCCTTTTTGGTTTATAAATTCAAAATATTTAGGAAAACTCATAAAAATGAAATACTTGTCTTTATCATATAATAAAATTTTTTTCATTATATCAATAATTCTATATTTAAAAATAATTCTTCAATATGTTGCACAAAATTCTCCACACATTCCACTCTTCTAAAAATATCATGTGTAATACTTTTCATTTTGACCTAGATAAATTGAAACATAAGATGGGTGATCTCTAACACTCATTAGGGGGAAACATATATGAAAATATATCATGAAATAAATAATATATTAATAAAAAATAAGATTAAAATAATTCCATATAACAGTGCACATAATCTTGAAATAAATTTATGGATGACATATTAATATAGAAATCAAATGGATAATAATAACTGAATTCATGGTGAAGGAATGAATAATTTTGGCCATATTTTACCATTAAGTCATCTTCTAATAAATATTTTTTTATCATTAAGTCCACAAATGAGACATAATTCTTGTCATCAAGGTCACAACCAAGACATCAAGACTACATTCGGTGGGAATGCACCAAATACAAAAAATTTTGTCTAATGAGATAAACTAATGAATCGATGGGTTATATAACATCAAAACCCAAATTTCACTTCATTAAGACTAATTAATTCACAATGTGAATGATATAAACATAAATTAAATGCATAATCAACTTTCCATAGAAATCAATAAGCATCCATATTGATAAAAAAACATATGGAATTCCAATATATTTCCATATTTAACCAATCAATAAATGGATAATATTTATATGTAAAAATTACTCAAACTAACACCATATAGAGTAAGTGGTATATTATTAATTAAATGATTTTCCTAATCAATTGATTTATGTAGTCAATGTGAACACTATCCAATCAATTGTATTAAATATAGTGTTCACATAGGAAAGGAATTTGAAGAAACATTATGGCTATAATAGAGGCTAATTTGGAAAGACAAAGGAAATGATTGATCTATTTGAGTTTAATACCAAAAAATAAAAGATTATGATATAATTTAAAAATTAATACATGACTAATATATACATGAAAAAATGTAAACAAGTGGTGAATACAAATCATGTCTTACTAAAAAAAATTGAGATGTAAAAAATATTATGGTAATGGTAATGTAAGAATCAAAAGAACATGATATGGATTCCATGAAATTAAAATATAATGATAATTATTATAATAATTATATATTAAGTTAATAGGTAATTTAATACACCATATAAAATAAATAATGGTGTATAATATTAAACACATCTCATGGAATAGAAAATAGAGGAAAATAACACTTACAGCTTCATAAACATTCAAATCAAACCCCATTAGAGGATATAATTTAAAATGGAACATCAAATACCATGAATAGTATTATAATAATTATATAAAATATAAAATAGATATTAGGTACGCCTTATAATATAAAATATTGTGTATAATATACATCAGCCTCAACTAACTAAAATTTGAGACAAAGAACCCCTTACCTTAATTCTTAACATTCAATAAAATGATTTAATATCCTATATAAAAATAAATATCTTAATAACCTATTTAGAAATCATAATTATATCTTTAACCTTTTTTAAAATCCATTTATAATAATTCTCAACATGTATATTAGTTAGTTATTGTCTATTTTAAAAATTAAGTGTGAGTAATCTTGATCGTTTTGAATTAGTTTCATAATATTGTTTTTGTTCCTCATTATTATACCAAAGATAACCATTATAATTTCTTAATAGGTATATAATTTTTTATTTTATAATTATTTATATTTATGTTATGTTATTATATGGGAGTTTTGGTTGAAGTTATTGTAGATTAAATTTGTAACAAAGATTTTTTAGTAATTTTTAACAAAGGAACAATGGTATCTTAATAAATTATTTTAATTTTAAATGTTACTAATACATAACCAAAATTAAAATATTATTTTATTATTTTTATGATATACTATTCATAATTATGTTCTCATAGTAATTTATGGTATTTTTTATAGCATTTTTCGAGTATGTTGTTAGGCCAACCCAAACACGAACATTTCATAATTAATGGTTGATTATGATAATGAAAGTGGTTTCATTTGGGAATAATATAATCATTACATAATCATAATGAAATTATTTAGATAATTTTTATTTTTTTATTATTTATTAAGTTCTTTTTAATAACTTATAATAAATCTATATGGATAATAAGATACGTTACTTTGTTGAGGTGGTAGACCACACAATACACGATTGACATTTTCATTTCTTGAGTAACTATAGAGAAAGAATGTGGATTATTATTTTTCACTTGATAATAATATTTATATTATATATTTAAATTTTATTCTTTAACTTCAGCCTTATCACAAGTTAAGTGATGTAGGGGTTAAAAAGTAAATTGTTGCTTTTTGGTGGCGATAGTCCGCACAACACATGAATGACAGTTTCATTTTTCTTAATTGAAAAAGGAAAAAGGTGGTTCATAGTTGTTCCTATATAATAATAAAATTATGTATATAGAAAATAAAAATTTATTTATATAGTAATTATAAAATAAAATTTTAGAAACTAATAATGAAAAGAAAAGAATTCAGTAAAAAATCTACTCACATTGAGGATGTGGGATTTCCCTTGGAAGACTCCTTTGAAATGGCAGTATTAGGACAAAATATTTTAAATAGAGGATAAATAAAAAATAATATGATGATAGGGTATAGAGAAATTTTTTATTTTCAATAGGAAACTTAATTTGGGAGTGTTCTTGAATGAGTTGTGAAAGTCCACTTTTCTAAGTGGTGAGAATAAAAAATTTTGTAACTATGGGAACTTTATATAAATATATCACATGTTCAACATGTAAATAAGACTAAAAAATTTTAAATTATCTATTTATGTAATATATAAGTATATAAATCCCTAAAACATTAATTTTAACACATTATATATATATATATATTCCTATTTCTGTTACTTTTAGAATTTTCACTTTTACTAATTTTTTGTTTTACTATGATAAATAATTTTATCCTAAGTAATTTACGTTTAATGATTAAAAATAAAATGGAACATATTATTTAATTTAGAACTAATTATTAAAAATATGAAATATATTTTATCAAATAAAATTTATTTTTAATAAAACTCAATTTTAACTTAAACAAATACAATGTGTGGAAACATATTTTTAGAAAGAGAGTATTTTTTAGCTTGAATTTATGGATATGGTAAAGTTATTAAATTATTTTATTTTCATAATATAAATTGGATTATTATAAAAAAAAATATTATTTTAATTTATAATCATTCCAAAACTAAATCTTAACTAAATAATATTGAATTATAAGAAAATACCAAAATGATTTTTATTGGAAAATATTACTTAAGTCCGGGAAATGTTAATCATAGTATTTATAAATTAAATATAGTAATTTTGAAAATGTATATTTTTTCTATTAAATACATATTTCATCAATTTAAATTTTTAAACACTTTTAGGTCTTTCTTATAAAGTGATAAAATTTAATGTTTTGGTAAAAGCTATATATTACACTATTAAACTAAAAAATCAATAATTTATGAATATATCAAAAATTTAACCTTAGATGATATTGTTATAAATATTCCAAACAATTATGTTCATTTTTTAATTGAAATTATAAAATTTAGAATTTTATATTCTAAATAAAAAGAAGATAAATAAAAACTGATTTTATTAAAAAATATATTTTTTATGTATTAAATTTTGTTAATATTATTTCACAACAATTTAAAATTGAAATAATATTGATATATTATATAATATATAATACTTTTTTCAATTTTTTCAATCTAATTTATCGAGTTAATATATAAAACACTTAATAAAATAGTATATAAAAAATAATATTACTCTTATACTAAATAAGCTTTAACAAAATTCCAATTAATTAATTATATAAATTATAAAATTCAATTTTACCAATTCATTGATATTTAAATATTTATTTAAATTCTATAAATACATGATATCATAATTAATAATATTATTATTAATATAAATATATAACGTATGTATATAATATTTTAATATTATATTTCTATTTAATTGTGTTTTATCATATTCTAAATTTACTACAATAAATAAAAAACAATAGTATACTTATTGGATACATGTATATCAACAACCATATTTCTAATGACCATGTATCCAATAACCATATTTATAATGGTTAGGTTTTGCTCCTATATTTAGTTCTGATAGAATCGTGACTTTTATTCTTATTTCTTAAGTCACACATCTCAGTTACAAATATTTAATTTAGATCCCACAACATGATTTCTCCTTTCATGATGTTCTTCCTAATTATAGTTTTTCTTTAGCTATTGGTTATCTAATGTATGAAGATGATCTCGGATATTTCCTAGTGTTGAAGATTCTGTTCTTTCCTATTTATTATTCCCTAATAATTTATGCACATTACAAAGATGTAATAATATATAGTGATTAATAATCCATGGTTTCTAATACTTAGTTTCATATGTTTTTGTTTTGATTTTTTTCTATGAGTAAAAAAAGTTTTGTTAGTTTAATGTCTATATTGTATGACTTATTAACCAATCTATTTCAATTCCTTTGATCAAATAGAACAATTTTGTTTATAATTAAGAATATATAGTTTAGGAAATGTATATGATTCCATGTAAAATGGGTTTTTACATTTAAAAAAATTACTTTCATATTTCCCCTCTTTAAAGACTCTTTACCATTTTCCCTAAAATCTCTTTAAGAGATAAAATTACAAAGTTACTTCTACACTCATTTTCATGTATTCACTTCACTTAGACTTCATTATACATATATTTTTATTATTTTTCACCTTTTAACGTCCAATAATTATTTAATCCATTTTTCATAGAAACCATTATGGTATTCCATTTTGTTTCTCTATAATACATGATTATGTAACTTGTTTCTTTCCATGTGTAAATTTTATTTTTATGCCTTATGTTAGATTTTCTTTCGTAGCACACATATGCATGTACATGTTGTGATGGGTTTACCAAGATAGTTCAACAATGAATTGGGTAGTATTTATATCTCATGATATTATATATTTGTTATTAGGGAGTAAACCTAATCCATTATTGTATTTTCTCTAGCATGTTATGATGTCTCAATAGTGAGGCTTGAATTATGCTTATGATGTCATGTTTTATATTCCTGTCACATTCCTATGACACAATGTTATCATTCTTGTACATTATTCGTTATGATAACATTTTATGCAATTTGACACAAATTATATTCTCCATTATCATTCTTATTCCCTTTCTAGTCTTTATAGCTCACCACTTTGTTTATGTATTCGTTGGGTTATCCAATGAATTTTTAAAAAAGATCAATGGGATCTAAGAGAAAATTATGTAGTGCTAAATAAATATGTTTTATTTTAAATTCAGGTTTATGGTTTATGAACCTTGTCTCCAAAATACTTTATACCACTAGATCCTTAGGTTGTGTTTATTGGATATTTATGTAAAAAAAATAATGGAATAGTATGTTTAGTAGTCTTGGGACACTTTAAATACTAATAATTAGGGTGATTGATTTTTATAAGTCATAATAATATTATAATATCCTAATATTTAAAAAGAAAATAATATATTTTATACCCTACAAGATATGAAACACCGTTCTTAAACAAACAAATTATTATTATTTAAATTTGATCATTATAACCTAGCTATTAAATTGATGGGAATAAATAGTATTAACTGAATTATGAAATATATATATAATGTTCCTAAAAATTTATAATTTATTAATTAATTATTTGTAAATATGCACTTGATTTTAAGTAATTTCATTTTATTCTTCAAAAATATGTTTTCCATAAAAAAGGGTTTTCTTTCTTTTTATGAACAAGCAGTATAACTATTTTTAAGAAAATTTAGAAAATTGATTTAAAAAAAATACAAATTTCATTTTAGAATTAATTATGACAAAATTTTTTGAGAATAAATTTTTTTCTTGATTTATGAATATATTGATTTTTCAATGAATATTGAAAAATATTTATTAAAACCTGTATTCTATTTTATAGTGGTTACAAAGTAAAATTATATTTTGGTTTAGTTTTAAAATTTAATAAAATATTTTGATTTAAAATTATCCAATTTTGTATTTTAAAATAAATTTTATACATGAATTTATTATAAAAATATTTTATATTTAAAAATGACATTTTTTCTAAAAAAAAATATTTTTCATTACGTTTTATCATTTTAATTTTAAATTAAATTCTAACACATTTTCTGTTTCAAATTTTGAAAAATTTATTCTATATTTTTAATCATTATGTAAAAGTTTATTAAATATACCCCTTTTTGGGTCTATATTAATAATAACCTTAATAATTTTTGTTACGACAATAATACGTAAATTTAGTAATTAAAGTTTAAAATAAAATGATTAGTCATATTGAATGACTCTAACACTTTCCCTAAATTTATTAGATGGGTAAATTTTCTCCCTAACAATGAAATATTTGGTTTTTCACCCTTTCCATTTGGATGTGATTATGGACTTTATAATATTTTATTTAAAGAAATGTATAAAATGTCACACACTTGTTTTTTATAACAATAATATTTGTAACATAGATCATTCAAGATGATATTTTCGTTTATGAATAATTTTTTTAGAATAAAATATTTATATTTATCATGGTAATTTATATTTAATTTTTATTGAAGAAATAATTTCCTTAAATGTTTGCACAATGCTGACGTAATAATTATTAAATTAATAGAAAAATAAAATAAATGATATTAAAAACATTAAAGTAATATAATTTGATATAATTAATGTGAATCATGAATTTTTTATACAAACATGGCATGTTAGGGATGTATTAAAATATTATTTTTTAATTTTACTTTATTTTTTTGTTATTAAAATCAAAGTATTAAATAGTTCCAAAAATTGACATTAATGATACATTATGATAAATAATATTTTACTAAATGATATAAATTTAATAAAAATCATTGATTCTTCCGAGTGACTATAAATGTTTTTAAAATATCATCCATGATCTATTTATGGTCTGTTTTTTCATTTATAGTAACTATATAGACCCTTAATTTATAAAAAACCTTGTTGGTTTGGTAAGTTTAAAAAGGTGTAATGATGAGTTAAACCGAAAATAAGTATAAAAACATACTCAAAACTTATCTAATTTTTATTGTATGAGTTTATTTTAATAAATAATCTTACTATAATATAAATAAATTAGTTTTTATTCACTTTTAATTGATTATTAATAAATATTAAATTAATATTTTAAGGAATTCCAAGTGTGTCCCTCCCCTCTCTTATAAATGGTCGCTTATACTTATAAACACTTCACAGATAAAAACATATTTGGTTTGGAAAATACATACCAAAAAAACATCACATAATACCTACCTTCGTTATATAGGTCCTTTTTTAGTCATTGCACCAACATTAGAGGGCTTAAGGAGTTAATCAGAGGAGACTTTCCAAAGAAGTTGTAGAGTTTTTAACTTCATGTTTTATTTTTATTTATTTTTTCACCCATAAAATATTATTTTAGCATTATTATATAAGAAAACAATTATAATACAAATACTACTATTTTTTATGATAATTTAAAAATCTATATCCTTCTCCACTTCTATCAAAAGAGAAATGAAACCATTATTTGTGTGTACGACGGACTATTGCCTCACAAACCGGTATAATTAGTTTTCTATCACTTTCTTTCATGACTAATTATAATTATGGAATTAATAATTATAAATTATATTAATTAAATATTAATCAATTCCTAAAATATAAGATATTTTTACCTTCTTACCTTTCTATTCACTAAAAAATGATAATGGCATTCATTTGTTTGAGTGGAATACCACCTACATAAAGAGATGTGATTCTATTTTCATAACTGCATCACATGGATGATATATATAAGTATATTTAAAGAATTAAAAATATATTTAAGATATTATGGAAATTATGGAAATATAAAATGGTACTTACCTTCTTTCCATAATTATTTTTTAAAAATGTAAATGTTACTCATGAATATGTATGGCCAGCAGTCTCCATGATTGTAACATAGTTAATTTTTCATTACCACATTTCATGATTTGATATAAAATTATACTTTATTTATAAAAATTATAATTATTTCATGAATATTATTTTATATATGATTTAATGATTAAATCTTTCACTATAGTCAACCTACCGAAGTCATTTTTGACTTACATATCGAATATTTTCAAAACAACCAATATAAACTTAAATGATTAAGTATTTTTATATAACATTGTAATAAGTGATATAAAATGAATTATAAACTTACAAAGGTTTATTAATAAAATAAATAATTAACCTATGTTTATTATTCCTGAAGATATAGAATGTATGTTATGAATCAGACTCAGGGTAAGGAATTTTCTTTTAAAAACACTTTTTTAAAATCCCGCTTAAAACACTTTCTAAAAATTCAAAAGGATTGTATTTTTTAACATATACATGATGAATAGTATTTCCTACCATTATGATTCATTATTTCTTAAATATCTACTCTATAAGGTTCCAAGGTTCTTTTCAAAGAAAATGGTTTCTTTATTTTGTGTGTGGTTTTTAAATTTTCCAAAGTGATTTCTTATAGGTATTTTTATGGACATAAATGAATTGTAAAAAAATTATATTAATATTTAAATTCCTTCAATTGTTTTCAAAAGGAATATTTTTATAGAATATTATTTCTATTCTATAAAATAAAAAATGAATCTTTATTTTTAATGTATACATCGACAATGGAATTTTTCACCACCATAAACATTATCTGGTATTTCTCTTCCTTTATAATAATTCATGATTTCTTAAAATTAAAACCTTTCTTCGATTATATTTTATAATTTTATTTTATTTTTAATTTGTGTTTAAATGAATGGGATATATTAATATACAAAAACTCTTCTAATAGATGTTAAGAATTTTTTTTATAATGCAATGTTTCGTGTTTAATGATTATGTTACTATTTTTGGAAATTTTTATAATGATAGATGGTTCTATTATAATCAAAATATGGATGGTTTGGTAATATCCATTTATTTAATTGGTTATTTTTATGTTTAAAATTAACCATGATGGTTATTCCATGTTTAACTATGATAGTTACTCCAATTATAAACATAATTGTTATTTCAAATATAAATGTGAGTGTTATTTCATGGGTAACTGTGATGGTTACTTCATAAGTAAGTATTATAATAAAATGATTACCAAAGTTACCTACATGATTTATCTATGATTGTTATGGGTTTTTTTTTGAAATCATGTGATTCCAAATGGTAAAATAAACAATATTATACTTTATTTGTTTGAAAAGCATAACTTTTTGAGAAAGTTATTATGATTTTTTTATTTAAATAAAAAACCAATGAGTTTTATTTTACCATTAATATTTTTTATGAAATGTTTTATGAAAATATTTGGGCAGATAAAATGATTTATTAAATAAAAAAATATTTATTTTTTACACATAGTTTATTTTGAAAAGGGAAATTTTTATAAGTATTCATGGAATAATGGTTTCTTTATTTATTTTTAAGTCCATTATAGAGTTTTTTATGCTCAACCCATGATTTAAAATAGTTTTAATATGAATTAAAGATGGTTAAGGGAGAGGAAGAAGTCCAGTTAAAATTAATAAGTATATTTCATTAAAATAAAATGTGATTCATTTTAAAAGTTTAATATAATTCAAAAAAATGAATACAAATTTGAATTGTAAACTTTACAAAAATATGGGTTTGTTATGTAAGATTTATGACATAACTATATAAAACTATAATCCTAAAAGATATTTGGAAATTTAAGAAAGTTAATTTTAGTTTAAATTCACTTATATATGTAATTTTTATAGTCAGGTCCTTCCAACTGGTATTAGAGAAAGGTTTAGACAACTTTGGAGAATAGGATATTTTCATGTGAGGTTATGTTAAGGGTTATGGATATAATCATGGGTTTAAAATTTTATGTTTGATTATAAGTTCAAATTATTATACACATTTTTTTGTTTAAATTGGTATATTTTCAGAATATTAATGATATTTTTGGACATTGGGTTTATAAGGGTAATTAAATTAGGTATAAAGGATTTAAAAGTTAATGTATTATCATGTTTCTAAGGTTTTTTCCTTCAAAAGGACTGGTTTTATTTAAAAAATAAACAATTCATTTCATATTTTAATGATGTTATTTTTTATAGATTAATGATTATTTATTGAGATAAAAGGTAAAGGATATCACACAACCTTTTAATACCTAACATAGATTTAATCATAACTATTAAGGGAAAATATTCATCAAATGATTTTGAAAGTTGTTTGAACACCTAAATCACCCTTAAGAAATAGTTTATCTATTCAATAAATTTTCATTTCTCTAAAATTCATATATATCATGGATCATCTTGTATCATATTTTAAAATATCAATTTACACATACCATTCATAAAGGTAAATACCATCGAGGACTTGACTATTTATTTTTTAGATTTATGGAATTCATGCTGGAAGATAAATCAGATATCAATACAATAATATAAGACCCTGATGATTATATGTATGGTTTGAACTTATTTATTATAATCTAAGTATGAAACGTGATTGATTTTACATTGACAAATCATAAAGACATTTTTCATATATTGAATTATAGGAATAATGTATTGAGGTATAAGACAAATAATCATGGTTAATGAATTATGAAGAATGTTGAATGGTTAAGATGTCTACAAATACGAGATTTAAGAGTTATGATATAGTGGTAAATTTAAGGATGATAATAATATTAAAATAATTAGCACTACTTTTATGATGGATTTACTTTAGGATACTTTTATTGATTTATGATAGATATTTGAGGTATTTTTAACTCTTAGGTTTAATATTTGAAAAAGTAATTTGAGGAATAATGATCTTTTTATAGACATGAGTTTAATGGTATTGATAACATTTGAGGTTGTATGATTCTTTATATTTATTTAATTTTGGGTTATTAAATTTTTGGGGATGTGATATGAAAGGTATAAAATAAAATTTAAGGTAAAAACATTATTTAATATAGAATATATTAACTTTATTTTCAAGGATTATTATGACATTTCTAAAAATACTATAATTATGTTTTATAAAAAGACCAACCCATAGACTAGGAAACAACCTGTCACATCTGGGACGGTCATGATTCTTAAACCAACAACCGAAGGGAAAAGGGTGTATTGAATACCAATAGACTTTGTGATATCCTAGTTATTGTGACATTGTTTTTCCTTATTTAAATTATCTAATAGACATAGGATAAGTTCATTTTTGTGAAAATATCTTTTATCATATAGATAACCATGGGAATGGAAATAAATTTTTGTGATTAAGTGATTAATTTTATTTTAGAAAAAGTTCACTATAATTTAGGGGAGCATTATAGGATTAAGTTAAACATAATAATATGGGATTTTATTTCAGTAATACTAGTTGAAATATCTTTTGGAAGAATATATGATTTTAATGTGGCCTTATAATGATTCAGGTAATTTATAGAAGTGATTAAAAAATATTAGATTTTATATGATTAGGTAATATAATTTTTTAAATGAGACATTAAGAGTGATTGATGTTATTTGGTGTTAAATGTTTAACTAATCTTGGAATACTATGTGATCAAATCCTTCTAATTTTTGGGTTTCAATATTAGTTTGAAATGTTATGATGAATTTAAAGCATATTTATTTATTGAAGGATATGTGTTGAGTTTTTTGTATCACTATTGAATTTTAGAAATTAAATTATTTTTCATTCATATGATGTTTTACTAATTTTGATAATTATATTAACTTATCTTAACCAATTTTGTTTTCGTTAATGTATATAGATAAGAGGAACATTTTTTATCCTTTTATGGACTATTTGAAACATTAGAAGTTAATTTTGGTTCTTTAGGAACAAAAAATCATCTTTAATACTCATCATTTTGATAAAAAATATAACTTTATGGTGGAAATTTATTAAATTATTACATTCTTATTGACAAGTATATTTCATTATATTCTTAGTCAAGGAATTAAAATAAATCCTCAAATTAAGGGAAAGGATTTTGAAAATAAGATAATTATTTGTTTAATTTTCTTATTAAGAAATCAATGGTATTTTAACCAATAAATGATTTATGTTTTTTTATGATTAAATTTATCATGACCATGTTCTCTATAACTATATAATTTTCCATAGAAGTTTTTTTTTTCTTCCAAATCCAATTTTTCACTTCCCAATTATGTTCTCCTACTTGGAAACTTACAATGTGAAATTCTAGATGACCTTCATCGTAACACCCCTAGATTTTTAGGAAATATTTTTTTTAAATAATTGATTTCATTGATATCATTCATCATGTTCTACACCATGTTAATCTTGTGCTGCACTTAATGCTATCTTATATTGCGTTACACGCAACACTAAGTTTCTATGAAACATAATTTTATTATTTTAACTATTTAAATAAGATAATTATAACAAAGCCGTTATAATGGAGGTTCTGACCAAGATTAAATATATTATTAAATATTTCTTACACATGTATACTTAATTCTCTGACTCGTTAATTATAAATTAATGTAAAAAATTTTTAAAATAAAAGGAAATGTTTTCAAATAATTATTTAAATATGCACAGTCATTTTTTATACTAATAAATAAAAAACTCTCTCTTGTTGAATTATATTAATGAAATATATAAATAATATATTAAACTTAATTTATAAAATTAATCTTATGTGTTATCTATACATTATATAATAACATATCCAATTTTACATATAAAAGAAGTGTTTTTCTAAAAGGATTGTTTTGTCGCCTTTTAATTGAGAACCCATTTTAAATATAAATTTTTAAATTTAAAAATATATAGTAAAAAATAAAATTCTTCATTGAAATTATGATATTTAAATTTAATTTGGTTGATTTTTTGATATTTTTCTGATAAGTTTCATTTTTTGATGAATAGTTAAAAATACTAACTTTTAATTAAAAACATGTTTTTCATCAAATAAATTTATAGTGTTAAATTATATATTTGACTTATTTAAAGTATATTTATATAAATTTTTTATTAGTTAATCCAATGTAGGTCTTTTGAATCAATATGATATTTAATTTTGATATAAAAACATGGCAATCATTTGGAGGTTTTTACATTAAACCCTTATTTTCTCGATTCGTCCACAAGATTATTTTTCCATTTATATAAAAAAAAATTTGAATTATGAAAAATGAATTCCATATTTGGAATCATAAGGTATAAATTGAGTAAATTGTTTCCTTTTATTTTTGGAAAATATGAGTTGTAACTTTTGTAATTTTAATACCACAATTAATGGTAAATCAAGTAATTAAGGGTAAAAATAATATTATAAATAATAGAAAACTATTCCAACACTTACCCAACTTTTATTAAAGGAATATATTTTTGAATAGTAAAATTTAAGTATAAAGGTTTAATAATTTAATAGACACTTTTTCATGTAAATAACTTAGATATTATTAAACTCAGAGGGAGTAACAAAATTTCACTCTCTTACTTTTAATAAGTATAATGTTATTAATATGGAGATAAATAGATGATATACTAGACTATATATATTAATCAAGAATATTAAATTTTTATCTATATCATATAAATTTATTATTTAATTTTTAGCAAAGAAATAATTAACAGAAATATTTACAAAATGATAATGTACTACTTACACAATTAATGAAACAATTAATTTAATAATATTATAAATATTAAAATAAACAAAATTAAACTTAATTAAGGTCATTTATTGATTTTTTAGGATAATATGACATATTATAAGTGTATTAAATTATTTTTCTCTAATAAAGATTGCTTGATTTATTTTATTAAAGTCAATGTTATAAATAGTGTCAAAATTGACACTTATGATATTTTATGAAAATTAAATTTTATTAAATTATTTAAAAATCCTAAAAATATTAAATAAGGAAAAGGGTATTATATTAGGTCTAATATGTATTTAATTTTTAATTTATCATCCAATTGAAACTTTATATGTAAAAATTATATCTTCTTAATATTAAAATCTTTGTTACCATTGTTAAAATTAAAATGACTTAACTAAGGGTTAATCAAAATGATAATATTTATAATAATACAAATTTTTTTATAAAATATATTATTTTATGGTATTACACACTTTCCTACATTATATTGAAATTAATTTCTATTTAGAGGTACTTGGATTGATATTTAATTTTTTATAATTTAATCTTTTAACACATTCTTAAAGTGCCACCACCTTCATTATAAAAGTACACCTCCTCCCTCGTCCCATTTCACCACATTGAGAATCATATCTCAACCAATTTCTAAAAAAATATCAATTAAACATCCCTATAAACATTATAAAGTTTATCTTCTTCCCACGAGACTAATTATAGAGTCCTTTAAATGAGATCTAAAATAGTTGTTTTGAAAAAGAGGTAATCGCTCTAACCGATCACTCTCTCTTATACTCTTATATACCTAATATAAATCTATGTAATATATAATAAAATAATAACTTAATCATTATAATAATTCTGAAATGTTATTATTATTATGAATAAATAATTTTACATCTCTTTTCCCATCAAAAAAAGTGAAATTATCTCTCATGTGTATGTACGACTTACTGTCTCCACGTAGCGATACAATTCATTTTTCTATCACCATATTTTATGAGTAAGAAAAATTATATTTTTAACATGTATATATTTTATTTATTAAAATATTATACTTATTTAATGTTAATATAATATCTACCTTTTTACCACCTAATCTTTTGGTAAATTATAACATCGCCCATTCGTAGGTAAAGATTACCATCTCCATAATGCGATGTGAATCTTTTTTCATCTATATTTTACATGGATGGTAGTAATTATCAATTTTATGAATATATATGATATATATAACATAAGAATGATTATTCAATAAAAATATATCCTATATTTTTCTTTATTTTAATAATATAAGAAAATAAATACATTGTTCATTGTACTTACGTCTTACCGTCTCCATGAACGGTGTATTTCGTTTCTATCTTTTGTTGGTTATTATAAATACTTATGTACTGAATAAATATGACATTTTTATTATGGTTATAATTCTAGATATGATTAAATTATGATATAATTAAGATGAAAAAAATATAAAAAATCAAAATACAAGTGAAAAACAAAGTGGTTATTACCTGAAGCGTAACTTTAACATTAAAATTGTTAATAAACAGGTAATAGAAGTCCATTAGTAAATAATATATTATTTGGTAAAATTGAGTATGGATATGTAATATATGTATAATAAACATATATTTTTTATATAGTAGGTTTGAATGTATACGAAAAAATTCAATACAAAATGAAAGGGATTTATGTCTCACTTTTATTTCTGTGGGACACATTCTAAATACAGAAATTGCTTCTTCTATGTGGTGTATATATGTCCCATTAATTTATTTTAGGAGTATTATATATAATATTATGGTACTTTAATATCAATATAATTTTTTTTTCATGGGTAATATGATTCAAATTAACATAAAGTGATGAGTATTTATTTCACAATCTAATCAATATTTGGGATTATTTCATTTTAAGACATCATTGGTGAATATTTATCTTACATGTACATGTGTTATAAATAAATTTAAAAATATGTTTTTATTATTATAAAATTTTTATTTAAATTCATTTTTATCCATTTTTTACTTTTTTAAAAATGGTTTGAATGGAATTTTTTGTCTCTTTCCAAATGATGTACTTTTTGAATTTTTCAGCAAAATTATTAAATGAGTGCTTTTTTTACTTATACGTCATGAACATAATTTCCCACCATCAATATGCCATAATGATTTTAATTATCCATTAAAATATTGAATGTTTATTTTCATATAATATTTTTTCTCTTAAAATTGCATTTAATTTTATGAAAATAAATTGTTTTCAATGCAGAAAGGAAATTTTCCTCAAGAATTATTTTCAAGTGATCACTCAAAATTATTTCCCATATAAGATAAATTTATTTGATGATAATTTTTTCTCATTTTGGATATCATTCAATTATACCATTCTTATAATTACTAATAATGGTTTTGTTTATTATTGAATGACATTTATGAAACCCATTTCATTTCATGGGATATATTATGAATGAATGATGTTTATGAAGTACATTTCCTTCCCTAAGATATAATATGATTAATGATTTATGTTCTTATGGAAAAAATATTTTTTTCATTATTTGATTGGTGGGACCTAATTCACCCATCAATATAATGGGTAAATATTTTTATTTCAAGATATAATGATGGGTATCAAGTCAACGAGCTTGATATACTATATAATATGGAGAAACCCAATCTATAATGGGAAGATGGGGAAACCCAATACACTATGGGAAGATGGAGAAACTCAATCCCTTATAAGTAAAGGACTATAACTGGGGAGAGTGTTGTGTTTCTCCAAGTATTTATAGTCCCCATGAAGTTCTCTATTATGTTTTGGAAATGCGACTTGACTTATAGGGAATGATATTACATGTTTATGTGTCTTACATAGATTCCATGTCATATTCTTATATTATGATATCTTGGAATATTATTTGGATACCCTTATGATTAATTTCTTATCAATAGAAAATATTTATTTTTAGACACATTTATATGATCTTTGATATGCACAATATGATCTTCTATTTTCAAAATCATGTTCTCATACCCTTATATTCATGATATGCTAACCTGTGTCCCTTTTTTTATCATTATTGAGAATATTATCTCACCCTTTCTTATGTTTCTTTTCCCTATGAGACAAATAAAGGTATTAAGTTTGATAAGTCAAAAGGGGTTCTAGTTATTTAAAAATATGTTGGAGAATAAGTGGATGTGTTATGAATGAGTTTTTTATGTTTCAATGTTTCCAAAGGAACTAAACTAATATAGCCTTTGGGCATGTGTTTATATAATTTATGAAATTATATAAAAAAATTTATGTAATTTCAATATATGTTAAACTTGGGTCATTATAGTTGATATCATAGAAAAGGTTTAGTTAACCATTGGAAACGCTGGTGAGAAACATTTAGTGAGAACCCTAGGGATATTTCTGAGGATATTTCTTGGAATGTATCTAAGGATAAGTATGAGGTTTTGTATAATTAAATGTTCATGTCATGATTTAGGCCTCCAATAAGTAATTTTCCTTAATTATGTGTTTTTATACTATGATAAGTGTTTCTCACACTATGCTTTCTGGTCTTAGTCAATAGTGGGGACCAGAAGTAATATGGTTTACATTGAATGTTTCTAATGTGATATTTAATGACCTGATTCATGCTCAAATTTTCCCATGAGATGAAGCTTGAATAGTCCTTTTAGTCTAGCTTGGGTTGTCGAATCCACTGAGACCTAAGAAGATACCTAATATGCACAACCTATGAGGTGGATTTTTGGATATGAAGTGGCCAACATGGTTTTGATTTTAGATGGTTTTAAAGAACACTTGTAAACCTATGTGAATACAATTTAATGAAAATGGGTTTATCTTAGGATCATGCTTGGGGTGGATAGAATGAATTTTACTTCTTTAGACAATTTTGGATTTATTAATTCTTGATGATTCCATTCTTTAAAATAACACTACCTTCATCATTTTCTTATTTGATGTTAAATAAACTCAATTAATAATCCCCTACACACATATAGAACCAAATTCATGATCTATCAAAGGTATATAGTGATTTTAGTACTTGGATTTAACTCCCTCAAACACAGTGAAGATGAAGAGTGGAAATAACTGATGAATGGAAGTCTTAAATTGGTTAACTAATTAACAACAATTTGTTCATAAAATAACATTCAACCCATGTTTTTATTATTGCTAAGATCTATCCATTAAAGGGTTATCCCTCAATTAATGGTATACTCTCAATGGTAGGCGGAAGATGGCTTACAATAATTGGATTGAAGAAATTAAAACTGCAGAAATAATGAGCACTCCTCTGTGTGTGTGAATGAAATTCACACCTCTCTGTGAACTAATTCACCAAAACATAGATATATCACTATTAATTGTGATTATATTGTTTTAATTAATGAAGTGGTATGAATATAAGAGAAAGATATTGACTAAGAATATAGGAATACAAAAAGAAACTTACATGGAAATTGAAAACATCACAAATGTACTTTGGCATAATAACATTACATCAAAAACAAAAGTTGTCTCTTCCCCCTCTCCACCACTACCTTAAATAGGCAATTGGGAAGCCTTAGTTTGAGCCTCAATCAATGTATGTCCAATTATTAAATTAATTTAGGCCTTAGGGTGGTTGAATTTAGTGGATAAAAATTGATTCCCTCCTTTGACCTGAAGTAAAAACCAACTTGCATCCACCAAACAGACGCATCTAAATGACCTTCTAGAAGGCAGAATCAGAGTGGGTCATTGAGGAAAAAAATTGGGTTCCTAATTTCTCCTAACCGCCTATAAACTTTGGGCCCATTTGGAGTTGTGAATCGAGAGTTATGGTTGATTTAGAGGGATAACATTCTTGGTTGTAGATTCTATCCTAGATTTTGATATTCTATTTTCTCCACCTTAATTTCCTTCATGGAGGCCGAATTAGCACTGTCTCATAGAGAATTATTTTTTTCTATATATGTATTATATCATCCCATGAAATTTGGGATTTATTGGGCCTTTATTGTGGGCCCTACATTCTCATCAGTGGGCAGGTTTCCAATATGCCTTCTCTAGAATTACTTCCATTCAAATCCAAATATCCTCATCATCCTTTATGAATCCTCCATTGATCCCTGAATGGAAATTGTTCATATTAAAGTGTATATACATTTCAAAAAATATCAACTTAAAATATGGAAAATTAAATTCCTTAAAATCATATGAATAATTGGGCCTAAATTGGTGTACATGAGGCATGAAGTGCACAAATGATGAAAATGGATGTTCAAAATCAAAATACACTAACTCAGGCCCATATGATCAAATATGAACATTTAATACCATTATAATGTAATTAAAATATGTGTTTTTATTTTTTAATCACACCCCCAACATGAGATTTTCTAGTCCCGAGAAAAATGTATCTCAACAATATGAAATTCGAATTCCCTTTTCCAAAAACATTTTAATACACAATGATCACCAAAAACCCTTATACCAAAAAATCATGAAACCCATTAAAATATTTTAATAAAAGATAGTTTCATAAGGAGATCCCAATCCCAAGCCCATTCCTTTATTCAAATTCATTTCTATATTTCATCCAATATCTATTAAGTATGAGGATGTGTTGTGTATCACAATAGACATGGGGGGTTCATCTTAATTCAAGGGGGAAATGACAGAAGTGCTAGGTGGAATCACATTTCAATATTAAGATGAGTATTCAATTTTTTTCAATATTTCCATGGTAATTGAAATTTCACTTAAAAGAGTCAACCCATGTAGCATGACTTTGTCGATGACTCCCAAGCTCAAAGACCTTAGGTCACCAAGTGAAGCCCACATACTCAAGAATCATCTCAAGTTAACTCAGTAAAAAAGTCAAATTATAACAAATAGAGATAAACTTACTAACTCTAGGCCAGACAACTATAGATTCACGATCCCCAGGTGTCAAAAGCCACGCATTAGGTCGTTTCATTGCTCTATGTGCAGATTTTTTTTCCCTTTTTTTTGAATACTTATATTAAAACTAATATTATTACCAAACATATGATATGTATTTGGGGGACCCCATGAACTAAAACTAATACCCCACTATCCAAAGGGTGTGCATTGCGATCTTTTTGTTATTTGAAGGAAAATATAAATGATGAAATATCACATTAGATAACCACACTTTCCAAAATATATGCTCATGAAATTATACATAGATTAAAATCAGAATCAGGGAATTATAAATTATTTGATATTCAGTTTAAAAGGTTTCAATTTTTATTATAATGTTCAAAGTTAAAGCAATTTTTCCTCTACATTTTTTTTAAATCATTTTTTTCACACAAAAGCAAAAAAAATTATTTCATCTCCCCCAAACATAAAATAACATTGTCCCCAGTGTTTGAAGAAATGAAAATTTAGAAGGAGTCGAGGTAGATAATGGAAGTTCAAAAAGGATATTGAAATATGAGGATCATGGAATGATGTCACTGGGTGATTGAAGTTGAAGTTCTTTCTACTCTAATTTAGTCCTTTGAAATCCATGTCTCTTGTATAGTTCCCTAGTGGAAAAAGAAAAAAACAAAAAGACAATAAAAAATAAAACAACATATATATATATATAATAAAATATAAGTATATTTATAAAAATTATAGAATAAGGAAGCACAATAAGCCATTGTTCAGGGGTAAGTGCATGCCTTGCCTCCCTTCGGTTTTAGGTTCGATTCCCCATGGCTTCGCCGGTTGTGATGAGGTCTGACCCACTACCTAAAATGTGTCCCCTTTTTTGTTATTATTATATTTTTATTTATTTATTTTCTATTTTTATTTTAACCTACATGCTCATAAAAATAAAATAAAATAAACTGATGATACATTTTCTTTGTTTTAAATTTTTGTGTAAGGTATTACTCAAGGATCACACCACGTGACACTGATGAATATGGCGCTCCCCTTTCCTAATCGTCCATACTCATAATAGAAGAATAGTCCAACAATCTATTTTTTTTAAATATCAAAATGATTCATTAATTCTATTTAAAAAAGATGATTAAAAAAGTTGAAAATCATTGGTTGCCTCTCGTGTAATGCTTTGGTTTAATGTTCCTAGATCAACTTAGACCATTAATTATTTAAGTATTTTCTTTACCTAATGTTGGTTCACACAAGTTTATGTCAACATCATTTTTTGGAATGGTTTAATGAATATTTTGACTCTAAGACCATATACTTTAAAGGTTTTACCATTGGTTGGATCTTGAATTTCTACAGCCCAATGGGGGAGCACCTTATGCACTATGTATGGACCCGACCATCTAGACCTCAACTTTCCCGGGTGTAAATTAAGTTTAGAACTATACAAAAGAATAGTTTTACCTAATACAAGGTGTTTGCTTTTAAAATTTTGAGATTGGTAGCCTTGTAATTTAGCTTTACTGGTCCTTGAATTTTTATATGCATCCATCCTACGTTCCTCAAGTTCATTGAGATCTAATTTTATTTTTGTTTTAGACAATGATAGGTCATAATTCATTTTATTAATTACCAAAAAGGCCTTATGTTCAATATCCATAGGGAAATGGCATGCTTTACCATAAACCAACCTATATGGGGACATTCCTAAAATGGTTTAATATGTGGTTTGATATTCCCGAAGATCATCTAAGAGTTTGGTTGACCAATCTTTCCCGGATGGATTAAGATTTTTCTCAAGAATTTATTTAATTTATTTATTGGCTGACTTAGCTTGACCATTGGTCTGTGGGTGGTAAGTAGTGGACACTTTGTGAGAAATCTATATTTTTCTATGAGTGATAAGAATAGATGACTACAAAAACGAGTTCCATGATCTCTAATGATAGCCCTAGGAATTCCAAATCTAGAGAAGATGTTTTCATTAAGAAATCTAATCACAGTTTGATGATCATTGGATTTTGTAAAAATGGCCTCAACCAATTTAGAGACATAATCGACAACTAAAAGAATGTAAAGATATTCCCTAGAGTTTGGGAAGGGACCCATGAAATCAATTCCCCAATAGTCAGAGATTTCCACCACTAAGATGGGAGTGAGTGGAATTTGATTCCTTTTTGTGATGGACCCTACTTGTTGACACCTAAGACAACTTTGAAAAAATGTGTAGAAGTCCCTTAAGAGGGTGGCACAGAAGAGGCCACACTAAAGAACCTTAATAGAAGTTTTCTTAGAGGAAAAGTGACCTCCACATGTCTCACTATAATATAATTTAAGTATGGACTCTTTTTCAGATTCTGGGACACACCTCCTAATGACTTGGTCAGGGCAGAACATATAAGGGTATGGATCATCAAAAACATAGTGCCTAATATTTGAAAGGAATTTCCTTCGAGCTTGAGTCCCTATGAATTTTTTAATGACTTATGTAATTAATAAGTTGGCTATGTCAGCATACCAAGGGCAGTCACTCATAGAGTATAGATGTTCATTAGGGAATGAATTAAATACAGAAAGGTGATTTGAGTTGTCTTTGAATTCCATACTCAAGAGGTGATCAGCTACAAAATTTCCAACACCTTTTTTTCCTTGATTGTGAGGTCAAATTCTTGTAAGAGAAGGACTCACCTAATCATTATAGCCTTAGTATTTTGTTTTTTGGAAGAGTTATTTTAGTGCTGAATGGTAAGTGAACACAATGAAGGGGGATCCTAAGTGTTAGGACCTAAATTTTTCTAAGGAAAACACAATAGCAAGTAACTCCTTCTTAGTGGCGGTGTAGTTAATTTTTGAATCATTTAAATATTTGCTTGCATAAGTTATGACACATTTATTTTTCTGACATCATTGTCCTAAGACTACTCCTACAGCAAAGTCAGTCGCATCACACATGAGATCAAAAGGAAGTTTTCAATTTGGAGACTGCATGATATATTGATAGATAAGAGCTGACTTGAGAGTATAGAATAATTCCTCAAATCCTTTTGTCTATAAAAATGGAGCATCTTTCAGCAATAGAGCACAAAGTGGTCGAGAAATAGAGCTAAAATTCTTAGTGATCCTTCTATAGAAACCATCATGTCCTAAGAAGTACCTCACTTATGTAACAGTTTTGGGTGGTGGAAGGTGAAGAATGATGTCAACTTTGGCTTTATCAACTTTAATCTCCCTACCTGAGACTAGATATCCTAGAACTAGTCCCTATTTAACCATGAAATACCATTTTCCCATTTTAGGACCATATTCATTTCTTTACATCTTGACAAGACTCACTCCACATTCCTCACACATCCCTCAAATGTATCCCCAAACACAATGAAATCATCCATGAAGACCTCTAGAAAATTCTCTACCAATTATGAGAACATTCCCATCATGCACCACTGGAAGGTTATAGGGGCATTTCATAACCTGAAGGGAATGCGTTTGAAGGAAAAGGTGTTAAATGGATAGGTGAAAGTAGTCTTCCCTTGATCCTCTAGGGATACCTCAATCTGATTTTAACCCGAGTACCCATCTAAGAAACAGTAGAAGGCATGACCTACCACTTTTTCAAGGACTTGTTCAATGAATGGTAAGGGGAAATGGTCCTTCTTGATAAATGAGTTTTGCATACTATAGTCGGTTTAGACTCTCCATCCACTACTCAACCTAGTTGGAAGAATCTCTCTATCCTTATTGGTTATCATTGTGATTCATGCATTATTGGGAACCACTTGGATTGCGCTCACCCACTCACTCTAAATTATGGGATAGATGATACCAGCTTTTAACAATTTTAGAAGTTCCTTCCTTACAACCTCCATGATATTATGATTCAGTCTCCGTTGAGGTTAACTACATGGCTTTGAATTAGATTCTAGAATAATCCTATGATTCCTGATTAGTGGGATCATCCTAGGAATATCAGACAGGGTCCAACCAATGGATTTTTTATATTTCCTAAGGACATCTAGAATCATCCTCTCATGATTGGCTTCAAGAGAAGAATAAATCACAGTAGGATGTGTTTGATTGTCACCAATGAAGGAATACTTGGTTCAGTGGGAAGTTCCTTCAATTCAAGATTAGGTTGGTTCATAATTTCAGCATAAGATTGGGAAATTGGATCAAGATCGATTTTGTTTCCTAGAATTTTAGAGAGAATCTAATCTTTGTGTGTAGAATTTTCAGCTAAAATATTAGTTTGATCAGATTTCAGGAAGGAAGTTTGATTGGTCTCCATGAAAGTGGTTTCATGAAAGGTTTCACTAATTTTTGGACTAAATACTTCATCATAAAAGTAATTTGAAAATTATTCAATCCAAGGAGATAAACATCCTTCATGTTAACAAAGAAAATCAATCTCATACTGACTTAAACATACATAAAATAGTCCTTGATTTTATATGGATTCAATATCAATTCTTCCTATCATGTTTTCCAGATGAATTTCCACATCATCCTTTGTTTGTGATCTTGCATTATAGATGTTCAAGTCTAAACTCATGTTTCCAAAGGTGATGGTCATGTTTTCATTTCAGACTCGGATAACATAGTTGATTGTTGCAAGTAAAGGATGACCAAGGATGATTGGGGTTTGTTCCTTATTTCCTAATTTTGGATGGTTCTCAAGGACAATGAAGTCAGTAGGGTAGATGATGTTTTCAACATTTACTAGAAGGTTTTTTAAAATTCCCTTTGGAACATTAATGCTTTGATTATCAAGTTGAAGTGTGAAAAATGTGGGTTGGAGATCTTATATTCTTAATTGGTAGCACATATCATATGGGATGATATTGACAATAGCACCTAGGTCACACAAGGCCTTGACAACTTTTCTATCTCCTTGTTCAACATTGATGTATCGGTAACCCAGGCCTTTGAACATAAGAGTAATGGTCCCTTGAATGGTGGTACTCACATTTGCAGCCAAAAGGACTTTCTTTTTATGTGAAATTTTTCTTTTAAAAGTTCACAAGTCCTTAAGTTAATTTGATTAGGTAAGTATGGTTTGGATATCAATGAGAAGGGGAATGTTCAACTTGATATGTGAAAATATTTCTCTTAATGTTTCACTCAATTCAAGCTTGGTTTCCCGCATCATGATTTGAGGAAATAGTGAAGGTTGTGGGGTTGTTTTTTGAAGTGTTATTTACTTGACAATGTTATCGTGTTTTCAGTTTGATCATTTGGTTCATTTGAATTTTCATCCAATTTTGAATCTTCATATGGGTTCTTAATTAGTTGTTCTGGTATCTGAATTGATTTCTTAGTTCTTAAAACAGTCTCAGCCTTTAGTTGTTCATGAGTTGTTTGAGTGGAACATGACTCTCCCCTTAAATTTGGGGATGTTAATACCTCAGTATGCATGGACGCCTTTATATTTTTGACGGTTTGAAGTTCTTGGTTAAGGGAAGATAATTTGGAGTTCATTTTTTCCATTTGTTTGCACAGTTGTTCTAGTAGGCTTTGTTGAACAGTGTGGGTTTGTGCTTGAGGTGATCATTTTATCCAAGAGGGATATTTTGGAGGTGGGATGGTTAGTTGAAAATTGACTAGTGGGTGTTGGTATTGGATAGGTTGGGTTTGGAACTGGTTATGGGTTCGGTAATTTTAATGGGGGTAAGGATTTTGTTCCTATGGTTGGCTAGGTTGTTGGTTATCTTTCTAGCAGATGTTTGGGTGGTCATTATACCTTGGGTTAAAGTTGTTTTGGTATTGAGGATTTTTTAAAGTTAAATGCATTTAATACTACTGGGGGTCCACCTAAAAGAACATCCTTGATGGATGGAATGGTTGGGTAGTTTTCTGTCTTATGGTCATGTTTTTCACAAATTGTGCAAACAGATTCTACAGTTTGGATTTCAGGGACTTTCCTAAGGTCTATTTCTTCAACCTTCCAAGAGAGTTATGTGAGTTTATCCCTAAGGCTTTACTATTCTATAAGGGTATGAATTCCATTAGTTCATTGTGGGTTTCTAGAACAAGGTGAAGTTCCCCATGTTTAGTTTTCTTCAGTAAGGCTTTCTAGATACTCGTAAGCATCATTTGGGGCTTTGTTTTTAAAGGGTCCATTATACATCATGCAAATTAATTGTTTGTTCCCCAGGCCCAACCCTTCATAAAAAAATCTCACTGGTTCAGGTATAGAAAAACCATGATGTTGAACCATGTTTAGGGTGTCATTGAACCTCTCCCATGTTTCATAGAATGACTCTCCCTGTTTTTAAAAAACGTTTTCGATGCTATTTTTAAGTGCAATTGTTTTGGGGTGGGGAAATTATTTTTTGTATAATTCTCTTTGTAATTGGTCCCAAGAGTTGATGGATGATGGTCTCAAATTACTTATCTAGTTATTATATTGATCCATTAAATAATAAGTAAATAGTCTCATCTTAGTTGATTCTAGTTGATGTGGGGGACACATGGTTTCTACAATGTCATTGAACTCCTTAACGTGAAGGTCAGGCATCTCAGACTCCATTCCATGGAATGTGGGAAGGTGGTTTAGGACATGGGGTTTAAAGATGTAGTTCGAATCTCCTAGGTAATCGTGTCTAACACAAGAGGGTCCATTTTTTCAAGAAGGTTTGAGGTAGTCATTCATGGTTTGATTGACTGTATTCCCCAAGTTTGGGGCTGCCTCGTTTGGATATCCATTTTGGTTTCCACTCGGGTTTATGAGTTAGTGTCTTTGAAGACCTTCAATTGAAATGGGATCAATTTTTGACTCTAGGGTATCAAGAATATTAGGATATAATGGAAATAATCCCTTAGGTTGACTTGACTCCTCTATCCTAGTATTTTCCACCCTAACTATTCTGTTTGAATTATCACGGGTGTAGGCGGATATGCACCAAAAGAAAAAAATGAGAAAGGGACAAGAAAATATATCTTGGGTGAGAATATAAGAATGGGGATGAGGAAAGAAGGTTTTGGTCTAAGGTATTTACATGGTCTCTGACCACAGCTCCAAAATTTTATTCACACTCAAATTTACCCAAGAGATGAAGGTAGAACGGTCCTTGTAGTCTATCTTTGGTTGTCAAATCCACTGAGACCTAAGAAGATACCTAAGATGCATAACCTATGAGGTGGATTTTTAGATATGAAGTGGCCAAAATGAATTTTATTTTATATTGTTTTAAATAACACTAAAAACCTAATTGAATTAAATTTAATGTAAATGGGTTGATCTTAGGATTATGCTCAGGGTGGATTGAATGAATTTTACTTCTTTAGACAATTTTGGTTTTATTAATTCTTGAGGAATCCATTCCTAAAAATAAAACTACCTTCATAATTTTCTAGTTTTATTCTAAATAAACTCAATTACTAATCCCATAAACACTTAGAGAACCAAATTCAAGATCTCTCCAAGGTATATGGTGATTTTAGTACTTGGATTTATGTTCCTCAATCATAGTGAAGATGAAGAGTGGAAATAACTGAAGAATGAAAGTCTTAAATTAGTTAACCAATTAACAATAATTCATTCATAAAATAACATTCAATACCGCCTTTTCATATTACTAAGATCATCCCATTAAAGGTTGATCCCTGCACTGATGGTATACTCTCAATGGTAGGAATAATATGGCTTAAAATAATTGGAATGAAGAAATTAAAACTGCGGAAATAACGAGCACTCCTCCGTGTATGTGAATGCAATTCACACCTATGTGTGAACTAATTCACCAAAACATAGATATATCACTATTCTTTGTGATTATAGTGTTTTAATAAACTAAAACGGAATAATATTAGGGAAATATATTGATTAAGAACATAAGAATACAAAAAGAAACTTACATAGCAATTGAAAACATCATAAATGAACTTTGGCATAATAACATTACATCAAAAATTAGTGATGCCTCTTCCCCCTCACCACCACTGCCTTAAATAGGAAATTTGGAAGCCTTGGGAAGATCCTCAATCAATTTATTCCCAATTATTAAATTAATTTAGGCCTTAGGGTGGTGGAAATTAGTGGATAAAAATTGATTCCCTCTTTTGAACCGAAGTGAAATCCATCTTTCATCCACCAAATAGATTTGTTGAAATGACCTTCTAGATAGCCAAATTATAATGGTACATATAATTAAAAAATGGATCTCCAAGTTTCACCTAACTTCCGGTATACTTTGGCCCCATTTGGAGTTGTGAATCGTGATTTATGGACGATTTATTCAGATAACATTCTGGGCTGCAGATTCTGGCCTAGATTTTGATATTCTATTTGGGCCGACTTAATTGCCATCTTGGAGGCTGAATTAGCACTGGCTCTTGGATAATTATTTTTTCCTATATATGTATTATAGATTCCCATAAAATTTGGGCTTCAATGGGCCTATATTGTGGGCCTCACATTCTCATCAGTGGGCGAGTGTCTAATATTCCTTCTCTAGAATTACTTCCATTCATCTCCAAATATACCCATCATCCTTTATGAATCCTACATTAGTCCCTAAATAAAAATGTTCATATTAAAGTGTAGATGCATTTCACAAAATATCAAATTAAAATATGGAAAATTAAATTCCTTAAAATCTTATGAATCATTGGGCTTAAATTGGTGTAAATTAGGCATGAAGTGCACAAATGATGATAATGGATGTTCAAAATTAAAATTCACTAACTCAGACCCATAATATCAAAAATGAACATTTAATACCATTAAAATTTAATTAACATATGTTTTTTTTATTTTATAATTAGGAACTTCCCTTAAAACATAACTTATTTTAGTGTTTTGGAACTATAATTCATATTCAAGGATATTTTTAAATTATATTTTTATAGAATTAGGAATAACTCTTACAAATTAAACTCATACATATCTAGTGTACACTTTTACATAGTATCCATTTTTTAATAATATAAATGTATTTAAAATAAAACATGATTTCTATTTATGAAAAATCTTTTCAATTATCCCAGTGATCTCATACTTTCCATTATTTCCCCTTAAAACCTATGAAATTTATTTTAAAATTTTGGTATTATCACATAAGATCATCATGGTATAAAGAAATAAAAGAAACCAATATTTCAGTAAAAACATAAAAAAATCATATGAAGTTTACCTTTTCTTCAATGTTTATCAAGAATATGAAATAAAACATTTTCATATGAAAATAAAACACAAATTTTTCTCAAATAAAATAATTAAAATCAATAGCATTCAATTAAAACTCCTTTTGGTGACTTATAGAATCATATATATAAAACCCTTTCAAAACCCTTTCCATTGGAATAACCATATGACCAACTACCAATTAAGCTATTACCAGCTTACCTGACACTATCTAGTTCACCCCATGTTATGATATAATGGGATTTCTTAGTACTATCCAGGACAACCCATGTTAAGTTATAATGGGATTTCTTGGTGTTATCTGGGTCACCCCATGTTAAGAAACAACAAGATTTCCTGACACTATCTTGTCCACCCAATGTTAAGTTATAACGTTATTTCCCAATAATATCTTTAACACCCCATGTTAAGTTGCATTAGGCTCACCTGTTTCCTATAATTCTCAAGTAACATATCATTAATAAAACATATTCATAACAAAACCCTTCTAAAAACACTTTTAATCCCATATGAAAATAGTTTCAGATAAAAATAACATTTTCTTTAAAGAACTCATTTTCAATACCAAAACAAACTTTTCATTGAAATCTAATTTTCAATTCCAAAAATATCTAAAAATATAAATATGGTTTTCATTTAAGTATTCATTAAATATTTAAATGGAAAGTATAAATTAATCAATAGTCACAGTGGTGGGAAGTCATTGTTTCCATGTACGTTAAGAATAAAACATTATTTTTTTTTCATTTTTCAAATTGTTCCATATAATACACTTAAAAATATTGTTTCTAAAAAAATTGAAATGAAAATAATAATATTCATAAAATTTCCTTTCTAATCATTTTATATCCATATAAATAAATATTTAAAATAATATCAAGAATATTCACATGGAGAAAAATATGTGATAATTGAATCTTTAAATATTCAAGGTGTCCCGTACCACATTGAATATTTAAATCACAATATCCATGAAATAATACATTTACCAACACAATAAATAACATGATTATAGTTAAAATATATATATTATAGGTCATAGTAGCTATATATACAAATTATAATATAATAAAGGTATATATCATCAATAAATGTATCCATTAAAGGTGATGGATATGAATCCCTTACGAGGACTCTAATTCGTTATGATATTCAGTACATGTGTCTAAAATAACTTTGGAAAGTCAAAAATAGTCAAAGAGGAAAATAGTCCATCATCTCCAGAATAATATTAATTACATAATAATACATTATATGAATAAATTAAACGTTTAAATAAAACAATTTATGTATAGTTATGAAAAATAAATAACATTATAATCATGGAGACGGTTGGTCGTATATACGCATGATTAATGATTTCATTTTTCAATGATAATTATAGAAAAAATGTATCATTTTATCTTTATATAATGATAATAATATTTTCAATATCATATTAATAATTAAAATACACATGTATATATCATTCAGGTGGTGTGGTGATGAAAAATGAATCAGATCCCTTCGTGGTGGTGATAGTTCACACGTACAAACGAATGACGTTGTCATTTTTATATGCATGGAACATTAAGAATTTAAATAATACATTATATTTTTATAATTATAAGTTTTTCATTAATATCATATATAAATATTAATTCCATCATTATAAACATTTTTTAGAAATGGTAATGCAAAATGAATTATATCGGTTCGTAGAGGTGATAGTTCACACGTATGCACAAACAATTAATTCCTTTACAATTTGACGGATGTGGATGAGGGATTTAGGTGATTATATTAACATAATAATATATGAGTATATTTATGATATTTTATTTAATATTTAATCTTGGTTTACAAATATTTGAAGTAAGTGTAGGAATAATAAAATAGAAACACATAATTAAAAACGATACCTCTTCTTCGGACGATTTACTTTCATTATAACCTTAACACCTCTAAGTAGGGTTTTATTCCTAAACTAAGAGCTATAGAATATATGTAGGGTTTATAGTAAGATAGTTTTTATAGATTTTATGAACCAAAATAGGTTTTGAGGTGTAATGAAATGATAATAAGTAGTACCTTTTTATATGAGAGGGGAGGGGCACTTTTGGAATTCTACAAACTATTAAATTAATATAAATTAATTTTCTATTAAAAATGGTTCCTAACTGATTTATTTTGAAGATATGATTCTTTTGAGTCTAATGAACTTTATATAATAAAAATTAGATAATTTTTTTCTATTTTTTAATCCTTATCATTTTGTTTTAACCATTTTTTACCCTTTTTAATTCTTACCATGATATCAAGCAATTTACACTTTGAGGGTTAATATAAATATAATAAAATGAAAAAGACCAATAAATTAGACATTTATGACATTTTTTTACTTATCCCAATTATTTGGTCTAAATTGAGATTTTTAGAAATTTTATATCTTTTAATTAAATATTATTTATTTCAAAATACCATTAATCTCAGTTTTGACACTATTCATTATTTGAATTTTTAACAACATCATAAAAACTTGATATCTTTGAAAAAAACATATTACCTCATCCCTTACATGATAAATTCATCCATAAATTTATGTATTACATCAATTTTATCAAATTGTATTTATTTTAATATTTTTAATATCATTTGTTTGATTCTTTCATTTGTTAAGAAACTATTTCATCATCAATGTGTCCCCATTTAATTTAATTATATATTTCCAAACAATTATAAATACATAACCATGATTCAGGTAAACATTTTATATTTATAATGATTATTTATTTTAGAATATATCCATTATATATCCTCACATAGGAATTTTTTACTTGTTAAAAACAAGAGTGTGACAAAATTGAATTTCCTTTAAATATAATATTATAAATTGCATACTATCACAAAAGGGGAATTTAAATGTTAATACATCAACCCAATGATTATTTTCATACAAACTCACTCATTTAATAAAGTTAGGAAAATTTTTAGAGTAATTTTATAATATTTATAATATTATTTTGACCTTTAATTACCTGATTTACCCTTAACCGTGGTAATAAAAAATATTACTAAAGTTACTATTCATAATTTCCTAAAATAAAAGGGACCAATTTTCTAAATTGAAACCATATTATTCCAAATATGTAATCCATTTTTAAAAATTCAAAACACAAAATTTTTACAAATTAATTAAAAATTAACCCCGTTGACAGAATAAAAAATGGGTTTTTAAAATAAAAACATTCAAAATCTCAAACGGTTTTTATACCAAATTTCAATTTGAAATTGATTAAAATGGAATAAATTGGATTAAATAATAAATAATTGATTTAATTATCCATTAAAACCATTAAAAATATAATTTAACACTATAATTAAATTTGATGAAAATTCCATTTTTAATTAAAATATAGTATTTTTCACTATTAATTAGAATAAGAAATTTATCAGAATAATACAAAAAAACAAACCAAATAAATTTTGATACTAAGATTTCAAATAACAAGATTATTATTTTCAAATATATTTTATAAAAGATTCAAAATATATATTTAAAATAGGTGTTCCCTCAAAAGACAGCAGAAAATTCTTTTTAGAAAAATACTTCTATTATCCGTAATACTTGAATTGATCTAATATCATGTATAGAAAAAATATTAAATAATTGTTATAAATTATACTGAATATTATATATCTATATGTGTGTGTGTGTGTGTATTTCACTAATATAATCCATCAATAGTTATTCTATTATTTATTGGTATAAAACACACTTTTGCACGTTTAAAAAGTTTTTTAGAAAAACATTTCCTTTTATTTATAATTAATTTGTCAACAAATAATTAATTACATAAAAATGTGTAAACAATAATTTTATCATTTATTTAATACTATTAACTCTTATTATTCTAATAGCTAGATTATAATGGTAACATTTAAATAATAATATTTACTTGTTCGCTTAATCACAATGTGGCATATCATGTACACTATAGAAAATATTATTTCTTTTTAGAAAAATCAAGATATTACATTCTCCCCCACCTCCTTTGTAAATTTTGAACTCACAATGTTTCATTCAGGTTTAGTAACTAAGGATTAAATTTTCAAAGTACCTCTTTTTAAATCCCACATCAAAAAAATAATTAACGAATCTTCCACTTTAAAATAAAGAAAGAGAAGTATGAAGGTCACCTAAGATAACACAAAAGAGGGTACCATATAGGAAAACATGGTTATGTAATAAAAAAATAACTATAAAATTATGATAGACTGTAATAGATAACTTTTTCATTATAATTTTATCCATCAAAAAATTGTAAATTGGTAATGCGTTAAAAAGGTCATTGATATATTAGTATCAAAAATTAAATGGATAACATTTTTCATTATAAATACTTTTCCAACATTTGAGAAATTTATTTACAATATACATGAATAAACATAATTAATTGATATATTTCTATATTATAAGCACAATTTCACCCTCATAATATTCTCAGAATTAGGATGTACATTACTAAAAATAACATTAATCAATAAAGATAACACAAACCATAAATGTTATCAAAACCTTAAAACTCATGTCCAATAGTAAAGGAAGTCTTCTCATTAAAAAAACCTTACATAAACAAAATCTTAAAAACCATCGCACAAAAGAGATCCTTAATTACTTATGATCACATCATATAAAACCTCAGAAGATGTGTCTAAAACCTAGAATTTATGGTCAACCTTTGAAAAATATCAAGATCTTTAAATCTTCCATATCTTCACTAGATGTCTCAACATCAACTATAGTAGGAATAAAATATTTTATTGAACAGTTTTATTTTTTATCATAATTATTTCCCTCTAGTGTAACTAACTTCCAACACACATTTACATAATGAACCAACTGATAACAACTAAAACATATCACCATTATATTTCTATTGGTTACCCAAATCTTTAGAAATTTAGGAATATTTTCTTTATGGTAACGGATCATATTACCAAACGGACCACACCAAAAACTCCACCCTTATCTAGTCAAACATTCCTTGAAATGTTGTTTTTCATGATAGGAACGTTTTGGGGGCTTACCTCGCTACAAAAAAAATGATTTTATCATGTGTTATAGTTTTAATAGTGCTTGTTAGAAACGCTATTAAATATACCGGTTCTCAGGGTTATAAAAAGAACTATTAAAGGGGGTATTTAAAAGTGTTTTTAGCACTGTTAAAGGGGTCTATTTATCATCACCTTTAAAAAAGTTCTTATAAAGGCCCTCCCTTTATCTGGGCTAGTAAAAAAGCACTGATAAAGTTTGTATTTATGAGTACTTCTAAAAAAACCAATAATAATGACCCCCCCAAATCAATGCTTTTTAACTAGTGCTGATAAAGGGTATATTTTCAAAAAAAAAATCATTAAAATACACCCCTAGTAGAAGTTATGCATGTTTGAAGGCTTTTTGGTACTTTTTGGCCTCAATAGAGGTGACCAAGGGTTCCCATGGGTTATTAAAACATAAATCTCATCGAAAATGTTGAATAGATATGTCGTAGAGGAAAAATGGACACCCAATTCATTAGTTATGGCCATAAAAATTTTAAAAAACTACTAAAACCATAAAAACTCTAAAAACCATCAAAATATCATAACTTTAGATCCCATAGTCCATTTTAACTCCACAACAAATCAAATCAAATATTATGAAACAAGATAAAACCACATGAGATTTATATCATGTGATAATAAAAGAAATAAAATATGTTTCAATTTCAAAAAAATAAAGAAATCAAACTTAAACTTCAAACAGTCACAACTTTTGATCTACATGTTTGTTTGGGCCCTACCATATATAAAATCAACTCATTTAATGGTTTTTATTACACATGGGGTCTTGGATTGAGTTCAAGGTTAATTTTCTAGTTTTACCACCATTAAAAATGGCCAGAAGTCCTCCCAAATTTTTCTTTTGGTTGTCGACCCCAGATTCTTAATGTTTAAATAGTTATAACTTACAATCTTGGGGACCTTTCGAAATCTTCCACATGTCATATAGAATCTCATTTTATGATATTATATTTTATTATTTTTTTATCTAAAATAGACTATCGGAGCATAATTTATATTTGTTTCATTTTTTTGTGGTTTTATAGTTTTTAGAGTTTCTTAACTTTTTAGGTGTTTTAAGGGTTTTTAGAGTTAATATCCATTTTAAAAAATATATATATAAATATATACTTATTTATAAATATATATAAAAATATATGGATAAAAATATAATGAAATATATACATATATATATATATATCATAAAATGTTAAACCAAATAGTATATTAGAGAGGAAAAGGCATGGGTGTATAAGTTGGAGGCCTCAACATCAAAACTCGCTTGATGCAAGGGTGTACGCTGGTGTGGTATTATCTAAAGTGATGATAAAAGGGTGGGGGAAACACTAATAAAGGGTTCATGGAGAGTGGGAAGTGCTGATAAAGGGGGGTTTAGTGTTAAAAAAATACCTTTATTCGCAGGGCTATTATCAATGTTAAAAAATCACTATTAAAGGCATCCCTTAACAATGAAAAATAAGTGATGATAAAGGGGACCATTATTAATGATTTTTAACAACATTTTTAAATCTAACCATTTAATATCTCCTACATTATCAGTGCTTCTATAGCACTGGTAAATCCATTTTACAAGTGATATTAAAAGCCAAATTTGCAGTAGTGCCACTAGATTTATTTATTGGTTTCTTCCCCATTTCTAACCACCTATACCATTGTTTAATCTTGTAATCTTATGGCACATAAGTATCAGAAAACTCCATCTCAACCTTTTCAGCACAATAAACCACTTTCCTTTAACTTTTAAATTCTCATGAGGATAAAGATATACATATACTTGGTTTTAATCCTGAGTAAAATATTTTAAATTTACTATCAATATCCTGAGTAAAATTTGGAATATACCTTTCCAATATTAGGAAGTTTTCTACATAGTAGGGCACAGAATCATCATCATTTTTCTCTAATTTCGAGAATTTTTTCCCTATATTAAGTTGAAAAACCTTAGGGAAATATTTTTCAAGAAAAATATTATTAAATGTTCCCCATTCCATGGAATCAATACCATATTTCCCTCTAATATTCTTTATCAAATACCACCATCAGTCATCATCAAAATGATTAATGAAAAGGGTGAAATTTTGATTTTTTTAACATCCTATGACTTAAAAAATATTTTCCAAGCCATTGATCCATACTTTGACTACCACTTGGTCAGATGATCCATTGAATGATGGGGTATGTTTTCTCATAAAATTACCCACTATAGACATGTTCCTTCATGGTAGACTAGGTTCCTCTCTAGCAGAGATACCGCCACCATTTATAGCATGTGTCTACTAATCCATCAATATAACCAATTATTCTGTTCCAATTTTAACCATCTTGGAGTTTGCATTTGGAGGATATTTTCCTCTAAGTGCCTTCCCACTATAGCTTCCTTCTTTCCTCTATAGAAAACAATTCTGAATAAGCATACTTTAAATGAATCAACAATGTAATCCCAAAATTATACTTTATTTCAACTTAATCATAATGTAAAATATTCTAAGGGCGTGATATCAACACTATCCTAACCTATGAAGTTTTCTAAACTATCCTTTGATACCAACTATAAATACTCGACCTTAAACATAACTTATTATAATGTTTTTAAAATAGAATTCACATCCAAGGATATTTTAATTTTATATTTTTATAGAATTATGACAAACTCTAAAAATGTGAACCCATACATTGCAATTAGACACTTATACTTAGTATCTATTTCTTCATAATATAAAACTCTTTCAAATAAAAAATGATTTCTCATTATGAAAAATCATGACAATTATTTCTTTGATCTCATTCTTGTCATTATTCCCCCTTAAAACCTATGAAATACATTTTAAAAACTTGGTATGAGCATATAAGCTCGGTAAGGGGTAAATAAATAAATGAAATTGTTAGTTCAATAAAAATAAAAAAATCCTATAAAGTTTACCTTCAACTTCAAATTTCTTTGAAAATATGAAATAAAACATTTTCACATTAAAATAAAAAAAACATGTTTCTCAAAAGAAATCATTAAATCCCACTTCATGTAATTAAAACTCATTTAGGTGACTTATAGCATCATATACATAAAACCTTGTCAAACCCCATTTAGTTGGAATAACCATATGACCAACATCTAATTTATCAAATACGGTCTTACCAAATACTATCTGGACCGCCTAATATTAATCTACAATGGTATTTCTTGGTGCTAACTGGGCCACCCCATGTTAAGCTATTACAGAATTTCCTTGCACTATCTGGTCCACCCTATGTTAATCTATAATGGTATTTCCTAGCATTATATGGGCCACCCCATGTTAATTTATAACGGGATTTCTTGGTACTATATGGGCCACCACATGTTAAGATGCATCAGGATCGCATGTTTCTTATAATTCTCAAATACCATATCATTAATAAATCACTTTAATCAAAAAACCCTTTGAAAAACTCATTTAATCCCATATGAAAAAACTTTCAAATAAATATACTATTTTCTTTCAAGACATCATTTTCAATACAGAAACACCCCTTTCATTGAAACCCAATTTTCAATACCAAAAAACATATAAATATAAACATGTTTTTTCATTTAATGAATTATTAAATCTTGAAAAGTAAGTTATAAATTATGTAATAGTCATATTAGTGGGAAAGTCATTGTCATCATGTATGTTATGAATAGAACATTCATTTTTGTTATTTACCAAAACATTTCATATAAAACACATAAAATATTACTTTTGAAAACCTTTTAATTAAATTACAAATAGACATTAAATCTCCATTATAAACCTTTTATATCTATATAAATAAACTTTCAAAATAATATCATGAATAATAACATGGAGAAAAATATGTGATAATTAAAACTTTAAATATTTAGGGTGTCTCATACCACTTTGAACATTTCAATCAGAATCTACATAAAAAATACATTTCCTAAAACCTTAAATAACATTATTATAGATAAAATATCGATATTAAATGTCATATAAGCTTTATATATATCTTATAAAATAATAATGGTGCATATCATCAAGAAATGCCTCAATTAAATTATATTGAGACAAAATCCCTTTCATGGAGTCTTATTCGTCATGTATCTTATTCATCTTCCTAAATAATAAACTCAGTTTAATTTAAAATTTCTTTATAAACTTATTTTAATGTTTATTATTCCTTTAATATAAATTATTACCATGTTATAATAATTATTTATTTATTTAAGTTCATATCAGATGTTTTGCTGATATTCGGTACATGATTCCAAAATGTTAAAAACAATCAAAGAGTATATTAGTACATCATCTCCAGAATAATATTAATGACATACTAATAACTTATATAAATCAATTATAATTTTAAATCAAACCATTTTTTTATAGTTGTGAAAAATAAATAGCATTATAATCCCTGAGATTATTGGTTGTACGTATGCATGAGAAGCGTTTTCATTTTTCAATAATCATTATGAAAAGAGGATAAGTATAATTTTATCTTTAAATAATGATAATAATATAATTAACATCATAATAATAATTTAAATACACATATATATATATATCGACTATGTGATGTGGTGATGAAAAATGAATCACATCGCTTCATGGAGCTGATAGTTCACACGTACTCATGAACGACGTTATCATTTTTCTGTGCGTAGAATGGTAAGATTTTAAATGAGATATTATATTTTTATAATGATAAATATGAAATTAATATAATATATAAATATTAATTCCATAATTATAATGCTAATTGAGATATGGTAATGGAAAAAAGAATTATATAGGTTCATGGAGGTGATAGTTCACACGTACGCACAAATGATTAATTCATTTCCCATTTTATGGAAGTAGAGATAGATTTAGGTGATGATTTTAACATATTAAAATTGAATTTTATTTAGTATAAATTTTTTATTATTTCATCGTGGTTTAATAGTATTTTAATTAATTGGAAGAAGAAATAAAATAGATACACTCAATTAAAAATGATACCACTTCTTCGGGTGATTTCCTTTGATTATCACCAAAACACCTCAAAAGAGGGTGTTATGTATAAAATAAGAGAATTATAATTTGGATAAGAATTATAAGAAGGTATTTTTTACTATATTTTCTAAACCAAAATACGTTTTTAGGTGTGAATAAATAATAAGAAGTATGAAACTTTTATAAGATAGGGGAGGGGAACTCTAAGAATTATTAAAAGTATTAAATTAATATAAATTAATTTTATATTCAAAAATTCTTCAAAAATAATTTATTTATAATATTAGATGATTTTTAGTCGAATAAATTTCACATAATGAAAATTTCCTAAGTTTGGAATGTTTTTTAACCCTCATTCTTTAGTTTTAACCCTTTTTAAACCTAATTCATTCTTATCATGACATCAGGTAATTTACAATTTTAGGGTTAATATAATTACAATAAAATACTAAAAGAAAAATAAATGAGACATTTATGAAATTTTAGGGAATACCCCAATTATATGGACTAAATTTATATTTTTTTAAATTTTATATCATTTAATAAAAAATTATTTATTTTAAAATGTCATTAATGTCATTTTTGACACTATTTATTGTTTTACTTTTTAAAAATAACATAAAAATATGATATATTTTTTAAAAATTATTAGCTCATCCCTAAAATGATATATTTATCCATAAAATTCATTTATTACATCAATTATATCAAATATATTTATTTTAATGTTTTTAATATCATTTATTTGTTTCTTTCATTAACTAATACATAATTGCATCATCAATGAGTCGCCATTTATGTTAATTATTTATTTTATAAAAATTATAAATAAATTAAAATGATATATTTTAATATTTTATCATTATAAATACTTTTTATAGTGGAGAATATCCCTTATATATGTCAATATTAGAAATATTTTACTTGTTATAAATAAGAGTGTGACAAAATTGGCATTCCTTTAAATATAATATTTTAAATGTAATACTCACATCCAAGAGGATTATAAAGGTTATAACATATACAAAAGGATTATTTAGGTATAATCACACTCATAAAATGAATTTAGGATATGTTTTTATGTAAATTTATAATATTCATAATATTATTTTTACCTTTAATTGTCTGATTTACACTTAACCGTGGTAATAAAAAATATTACTAATGTTACTAATCATAATCTCCAAAAATAAAAGAAACTGATTTAATAAATTTTTACCTTATTATTCCAACTATATAATCAATTTTTAAAAATTCAAAACACATAATTTCACAAATAAATTAAAAATTAATCTCGTTGAAAGAATGAAAAAGTTGGTTTTAAAAGTAAAACTTTTCAATGTTTCTCAACGTTTTTATATCCAATTATAATGTGAAATTGATTAAAATGAACTAAATTGGATTAAATGATAAAAATTATCTAATTATTCCTTAAAACATTAAAAAGTATAATTTATATCTATTAGTAAATTTGATGAAAAAGTTGTTTTCAATTAAAATGCAGTATTTTTTTACTATTCATCAATACAAGAAACTTATCAGCAAAATAGAAAAAATCAAAACAAAGTAAATTTTTATAATTATATTTCAAATAAGAAGTTAATATTTTTAAATAAAATTTATAAAAGTTCCAAAACTACATCTAAAATAGGTGTGCCATCAAAATGCGACCAAAGAGCCTTTTTAGAAAAAAAATACCCCTTTTATAAGTTAAATTGAATTTGTTCTTATAACATGTTTAGAAAACATATAATATTAATGTTAAAAATTATATTGAATATATTTTTTTTATTTTTCATTAATATAATACAAAAATAATGATTTTATAATTTATTGTTGTAAAACACACTTGTGCACATTTAAATAATTTTTAAGAAAAACATTTTCCTTTATTTTTAATTAATTTATCCCAAAAGAACTAATTATATGAACATGTATAAACAATATATTTATAATTTTTTTAATTATGTTCATTCCTTCCATTCTAATCGATAGGTTATATTGTTAACATTTAAATAATAATATTTATTTCTTCTCTTATGCTCGATGTGGAGTGTCATGTACGCTATTGAATATATTATTTCTTTTATAACAAATCAAGATGTTAGAGGAAAAGTATGAACATTATGAAAATAGGTGTCCTAATTGGGAATATTATGATTATAATTCGGAATATGGTATGAGTATTGGTTATACGTTTCATCATAAATAGATCGTAAACGACGTGTGAAAGTTATGGGATGTTCTAAAATTATTTTTAACATTAAACATAAGAAGATTGATTATATTGAGTTTGGGGAACCATAATACATGATTCATATTTAATATTATATTAAAGAATAAGATTATGATGTCTATGTAATGGTCTAATGATAAAGTTTGATGATTGAACTGTATTTGTTTTGGGATTCAAAGATTAAGTTTTTCATTAAGGATTAAAAATGATATATTGAATGGTGTTGAATACATAGAAAAGTGATTTAATAGAAAGGTTTATTCATGGTAAAACACAATATTAATGGAAATAAGACCCTTAATATTTTCCTAATGTTGAGATAATAATTTTTGGTTAAATATATGTTCGATATAAATAAGTAAATTTGACGGTACTGATTACCTTGGAACTGATTAAGTATTTGTTGACAAAGTAGGTTATGCTATCACTGATGGAGTTTAAGTTATTTTTTGACATAAGTAATATGTACAATAATATTTTTAATAAGTAATAACGCATATTTTCAATAAGTATTGATAGTAACTTTTATTAGTATCATGTTTCAATAGAGTACATGATGAAGGTATTCACATGTATGGTATGTGACCCGAAACAATAGCTACATTATGATATATAGAGGGTCAATGATAAGATATGTTTGATAAATTTAGTGACCTAATTTATAATGCTTTTATATTTTGGAATGGTTACAAAGTGAACCACTTATGGAACATGTTATATTAAACTTTAAGTAGGTTTTTAGATATTAAATTATTATATCGACATATGAGTATATGCATATTGTATAGCATGTCTTAACCATTTTGTTGTGATAAAAACTAGAGATAGAATGAATGAATTATAATTCCATTTTGGATCTCATGTTCCACTTGTTCTTCAATAATTAAAATTTCAACCTAATTTCATGCAGTGATAAATGAAGAAGATATTGGTAAAGGCGCAACCAATGAGTGAGATTGTACTTATGAGATGAAATCAAGTAAGTATTTATTCTCAAATTATTTTGAAATAAAATTGTATCCTATTATCATCATTTATTATGATAAAAATAAAATTTCTTAGACCTATTTTTTATATGGATTTATATTCATTATCATTTTAATGACTATATTATCTATCACTTTCCATTAGAATATGATCATTAGACTTCTCTTCCATGTTCATTTTTCACTTTCCACATATGGTCTTCTATGTGGAACATGTTTTATGACTTACTTTGGTTAACTGTTATGTTTCTAACATTCCATATTAAAATTATGTCTTAATATTCGTTTTTATGATTTGGGTTTCTATGAAAGATATTTTAAATTATAAAACTTTTGAAATCCCAGAAGAATTTCATGGTAGAAATTTATATTAATGGGGGTAGAATGTAACACCATAGGATTTTTATGAAGTAGTTTTTTAAAATAAATTTATTTATTTTATATCATATATTTCATGCTACACCATGTTAATATTTCTCTATATACAAAAATATCATAGTTTTCATTACACACAACACTGAGTTTCTATGAAAGATCATTGTTTTTATTTTAATTTTTTAAATAGGACAATTATAACCTAGTCATTAGAATGGAGGGTATTAATAGGATTAACTAAATTATGAAATATTGTTTACACAAGTATATATAAATCTTCTACTAAATAACTAAAAATTAATGTAAAACTTTTTTAAAAATAAAAACAAATGTTTTTTAGAAAATTATTTAAATATACACCAGTGTGTTTTATACCATAAAATGAAAAAAATTGAATGATATTAATTGAATATATATATATATATATTTAATATATTCAATTTAATTTTTAACAGTCATCTTATTTGATTTGTATATGTTCTGTAATAACAAATCCAATTTTACGCATAAAAGAAGTATTTTTATAAAAAATATGTTTTGTTGGATTTTAATAGAGAACACATTTTAAATATATTTTTTTACATTTTAAAATTTTTATATTAAAAAAAACTTCTTATTTTAATATGGGATTTAAAAATATGATTTTTTAAATATTTGGTTTTTTTGATAAGTTTAATGTTTCGATGAATAGTAAAAAAATATTAGGTTTTAATTAAAAACACCTTTTTCAATGAAATAGTTTATAGTATCAAATTATTTATTTGATTGGTTTAAAAGTATAATTTGAAAAAACATTTATCATTTAATAAAATTTAGGTTATTGGAATCAATTTCAAATTTAATTTGGATATAAAAACAGGTCAATCTTTTAGACGTTTTAAATTAAAAAAATAATTTTCTCAATCCATTGACAGGATTATTGTTTAAATTTATTTTTGAAATTTATTTTTTTTGAATTATGAAAAATGGATTCTGTATTTAGAATCATAATATATAAATTTAGTTAATATGTGCCTTTTATTTTTGGACAATATGAAAAGTAACTTTAGTAATTTTAATATCATGGTTAAGGGTAAATCGAGTAATTTAGTGTAAATATAATATTATAAATATTATAATACTAACCTAACACCTGCCAAAGTATTATTGAACGAGTTTTATTCAAATATTATTTCATATTTATCAAATTTTAATAATTTAACGGACAATTTTCCATGAAAATGATGTAAATATTATTCAACTCAAGGGGTGTGACAGAATGTCACACTCTAAATTTAATTTTGTATATTATTTTTATTATAGGGTTACATAGAAGATATTCTATACTATATATATTATTCAATAATTTAAAATTTTTACATGCATTATAAAAAAGTATTTAAAATTTTTATTGAATAAATAATTATCATAAATAGTTACAATGTGATGATGAAGTAATTACTCAATTAGTGAAACAATAAATTAAATGATATCAAAAGTATTCAAAAATATAATTTGACTTAATTTCGGTTATATAATAATTTTTAAGATTAATATGAAATATTATGGGTGTATTAATTTAATTTTTTTCTAATTAGGATTGTTGTATTAATTTTATTAAAGTCAATGTTAAGAATAGTTTTAAAATTGACACTTGTGATAGTTTATGAAAATAATATTTTATTAAAATTATTTTAAGAACATAAAATTTTTAAATAAGGATAAGTGGATTACATATGGTATGAAATATCTTAAATCATCCATTTATAGTTAAATTAAAACTTTATATGTAAAAAAACATCCTCTTAATGTTATAAGCTTTGTTACCATAGTTAAAATTAAAATGGCCTCACTAAGGGTTAATCCAGATGATAAAGTTTAAAATAATACCAAAAGTTATATAAAATTTATTAGTTGATTGTGTTACACACTATCATATATTATCTTAATATTCCATACCATTTGGTTGTATTTTTATGGATATTTAATTTAGTATAATTTAATCTTTTGAGAAATTCCCAAAGTGCTCATCACCTTCATTATAAAAGAAACTTGTTACCTCGTCCCATTTCACCACATTGAGCCTTATATCTAGACCAATTTAAGAAAAATTATCTTATAAACTTCCTTATACACGTTCTATAGGTTATTGTTTTTCCAAAATACTAACTATAGAGTCTTTTAGAGGTGATCTATGAGCTATTTTGGAGAATATGTAATCACTCTAACTGATCAGTGTCTTTTTCTACTCTTCTATAACTTATATAAATATATGATATATATCATAAAATAAATATTAATCATCCAAAATCTTCTTAAATTTTATTGTTATTATAAACACACCATTATAGAGATAATTTCCCATCAAACAAGAAGTGAAAGTATTGCTTGTGCGTACATATGAATTACCGTCTCCACGTAGTGATACAATTCATTTTTCTATAACTTTATTTTATAAGTGGTAATTATAACGGTTTAAATGTTTATATATTATATTACTGACATAATTATACTTCAATAATTATAATATCAAATCTACCTTTTTACCACCTAATCTTTTTTGAAATGATAACGTCTCTCATGCATACCTATGTCTTAACATCTCCATGATGCGATGTGATTCGTTTTTCATCTATATTTCACATCGATGGTAATAATGATGAATTTTAGGAATATATATGATAACTATATAACATAAAAATTATTTTATAATGAAAATATATCATATATTTTTCTTCCTTTTAATATTTCATAAAAATTAAAATAGTGTTCACAGGTATGTACGGCGTACCGTCTCCATGAATGGTGAATTTTATTTCTATCTTTTATAGATTATTATATAAACGTATATACTAAATCTAAATTATATTTATATAATTTTTATCATTAAAGTGATTATTAAATCATGATATAAGTAAGAGAATAAAAAATATAACAAATAAAAACACATTCCAAAAACAAAGCTGTTGTTTCCTGAAACATGACGTTAACATGAAAATTGTTAATAAACTGTTAATAAAATGTCATAACTATAGAATATATGGTATGATATAATTTAATATGGTTCTGTAAAAGATTTGTAATAAAATTATATTTATTATATATGTGTTTTGAACATATATGAAGGAATTCAAGATTCAAGGTAAGGGATTTATGTGTCACTTTAATTTTTGTGGGACACATGCCATATGCACTACTTGTTTCATCTATGTTGTGTATATAATAACCATGAATGAATTTTATGAATATTATCCAGAATAATATGGTATTTTAATATCCATATAATTTTCTTTATTTCATGGGGAATATGAATCTACTAATCATAATGTGAAGAGTATTTATTTCCCAATCTCGTCAATATTTGGGATTTTTTTGTTTTAATTCACCATCGGGAATATTTATCTTCAATATCAATGTTTCTAAAAAATTCAAAAAATGTTTTTACTATTCTAATATGGTTGATTAAATTCATTTTTACTCTTTTTTTATTTGCTACTAAATGGTATTAAAGGAATCCTTTTTACATTTCCCAAACGAGGAACTTTGTGACTTTTGAGGGAAAAGTACCAAAGGAATCTTTTTTAAATTATATGTCATGAATGAAATTTTAAACTATCATGAATCCATTATTATTTTAATATCACCACACAATAATACAAGTATATTTTCAAATAAAATCTTTTCTTTAAAAATTTAATGGAATTTTAAGTGAAAAAAATTAAAAGTAGAAATGATATTTTCCTCAAGAATTATTTTCAAGTGGCCACTAAAATTTATTTTCCCTATAATATAACGTCGATTGATGTTACTAAAGTTTTTCTAGAGAAATTATTCAATTATACAATTCTTTTTATTTCTAATAATGGTTTATATTTATGATTTAATGATATTTATGAAACCTGTCTCTTTTCATTAATTATATTATGATTAAATGATGTTTATGAAGTCTATTTCATTCCATGGATTAAGATATTATGAATGGTTAATATTCCTATGGAATAAATATTTATGGTTTTCATTATGTAATGGGTTGGACCTATATCTCCCTCCAATGCATTGGGTAAATATTTACATCTCATAAGGTAATGATGGGAATCAATTTGATGGTCTTAATCTACTATGGAAGATGGGGAAACCTGATCCACTATGGGAAGATGGGGAATCCCAATCCCTTAAAAGTAAAGTATGATATCTAGGGATGGTGGTGTGTTCCTCCCATTAGGTATAGTATGCATGAAGCTCCGTATTAATTTTTTGAAATACACCTTGACTTATAGTGAATGATATTACATGTTCAAGTGTCAACCACAAATTATATGTCATACACTTATGTTATGAGTTCATGGATTATTCTTTTGATTACCTTATGATTCATGTTTTATGAATGGCCAATATTTATTATATGACTCGTGTATATGGTCTTTGATATGTAGGGTATGATCTTATAATTTCACGACCATGTTATCATACCCTTATGTTCATGATTTTCAAACATATGTCCTTTATTTACCCTTACTGAGCATCTAAGATCATCCTTTCTTATGTTTATTTTCTAAAAGATATGAAAAAAATTAATAAGTTTGATATATCAAAAAATGTTCTAGTTATAAATAAATAGGCTATAGAAGAATGTGATGTGATATAAACCAATTGTTTATGTTTCAAAGTTTCCAAGTTTCCAAAGCCACTAAACTAATGTAGTCTTTGGGTGTGTGTTTTTATAATATATGAAATGATACGAAAAAAGGATGTAGTGTTAATTTATATTAAACTGCGGTCGATATGTTCATACTTACCTTTATCTCTTTTTAAGAGGATGTTTTATTGACCCTTTTTACAATGTTGGTTTTCAACAAAGGTATTTTCAGAATACAAACCCTAGTTACTGAGCTCTAATTAAAATTATTATGATAAAATTTATAAAATATGGTAGAATATAATACCCTAATATTTTAAAATGAAATACTATATTCTATATAATTCAAGATAGGCAACACCGAACTTAAACAGACAATAAATTATTATTATTTAAATGTGAATGTTATAACCCATCTGTTAAATTGGATGGAATGGATATTATTAATCATATTATGATATATATATATATATAATGATCATAATCATTTATAATTTATTAATAATTTTTAAAATAAACACATTTTTTTAGTAAATTTATTTTATTCTCTAAAAATATGTTTTCTTTAATAAATTTGTTATTTCTTTTTATGGTTGCATAACATAATCAATTTATATAAAATATTAATAAATTTAGTTCAACAAACTAATTAAATTTTTGAATTTATCATGTCAAAATTATCGTAGAATGAATTTTTGATAAGTTTCTAAAAATATTAATGTTTCAATAAATAGTAAAAAATATTAATTAAAAACCGTATTTTCTTTTAAAGTATTTAAAAATTAAATTTCTATTTTGGATTATTTTTAAAATTTAATTAGTTTATTTTTATTTTAAATGAAAAAATTATGGGTTTTAAAATTAATTTTATATATTAATTTATTATTAGAAATTTTATGTTTAGAAATGACATTTTTCTGAAAAACTATTTTTCATTGTAAATTTTCTGATAAATTATTAATGAAATTATTCCAATTATGAGTTTTGAATTTTTATAAATCGATTCCATATTTTTAATCATTAATTATAAATTTTTTAAATATGAACCTTTTATATTTTTTAATATGAAGAATAACTCTAGTAATTTTTATTACCATTGTAAAGGGTAAATATGGTAATTAATGTTAAACGTAAAATAATAGAGACTTTAAATTAACCTTAACACTTACCTTCAATTTATTTAATGATTAAATTTTATCCATATTCCTCAGATATTCGGTTATATTTTCTTTTGTGTATATTTGGATGAGATTATGATCTTTTTATAATTTGATTTAAAGAAATTTAAAAAATGACACTTATTTTTAATAACTATAATATTATTAACAAAGATATTACCAGTGGATATGTTTGGATATAAATTTAATTTTTAAATATAAAATATTTATCTTTATCATGGTCGTTTATTTTTAATTTTTACTGAATAAATATTTACCTTAAATAATTACACAATGTTAAGGCATTAATTATTCAATTAATGGAAAAATATAAATGAATGGTATTAAAGATATTTCTAGTAATATAATTTGAGATAATTAATTTGATTCAAAAATATTATTGATGAACCTGACATGTTATTTATTTATTAAAATATTTGTATTAGATTTTATATTTTTTCTTAATATTATTAAAATCAAACCAAAGAATATTTCTATAAATTGACAATAATGATATACTATAATAAATTTAATTTTAATAAATGATTTAAAATTAATAAAAATATTATATTTTTAAAATTTACTATTATATTGTTTATAATATAATTCATGATCTATTTATGGAATTTCTTCATTGATAGTAACTATATTTACCATTAATATACAAAAAAACTTGTTGTAATGATAACTTTAAAAGGGTTGACAAGGGTTTAACGCCAAAAGATAAGTATAACAATATAGTCAAAACATATATAGTTTTTATTTTATGAGATCATTTATAATCATATTCATTATATATTTTAAATAATTCTGTTTGAATCTATTTTAAATTGAATATTAATTTATATAAATTTAATATTTTGAGAAATTCCAAGAGTGGTCCCCCTCTCTTATAAAAGGGCACCTCTTCTTCTCAATCATTCACACTTAAAAAATAATTTGGATCCAATAATACCTAAAAAATACATTACTATAATCCTTATCATAATTCTAAAGGGCCTTTTCTAGATATAACACCAACCTCATAGTGTTAAGGTGTTAATCAAATGAGACTTTCAAAAGAAGAGGTATTGATTTTAACCACATGTTTTGGTTATATTTCTTATTAGACCCCCTTAAAATATTATTCAACCATGATTATATAATATATACAGTATTTTAAATATACTAAGGTGTTTTTATGTTAATATGATAACCTATATCTATTTCCTCTTTTATAAAATGGGATATGAAGCCATCATTCATGTGTACAGCGTACTACCGCCTCGTAAACCAATGTAATTCAATTTTCATCACTGTCTCTCATTACTAGTTATATTGATTGAAATAATATTTATATACGATTTTTATGAGATATTATTAATTCATAAAAGATAATATATCTTTTACCTTATTACCATTCCATTTACAGAAAAATGATAACGTCATTTGTGTGTTTGTGTGGACTATCACCTTCATGAAGTGATGTGATTAGATTTTCATCGCTACATCACATGGATGATATATATAAAAGAATATTTAAATAAATAAAATTATTTTTAATATATTATTATCATTTTGGAAAGATAAAATGATACTTACCTTCTTTCTATAATTATCTTAGAAAAATAAAAATGTTACTCATTTGTATATACGACCTACCATCTCCATGATTGTATCATAGTTCATTTTTCTAAACATTATTTTATGATTAGTTTTATAAGTATAATTTATGTGTAAAAATAAAAACTAAATAAATAATATAATTCAGTAAATGATTAAATGATGAACTCTTTGACCATAGTCAACCTACTGAAGTCATTTTGAACTTATATATCTAATATTTTTATAATGTACGATGTGAACTTAAAAAATTAAGGAATTATATATAACATTGTAACAAGTGATGTAAAAGGAATAATAAACATGGAAATTTTCTTAATAAATTATTAATTAACATAAGTTTATTTTTTTTAAGATAAAGAACGTATGTGATGAATTGGGCTCAAGGTAAGGTATTTTCTTTTAAAAATAATCTTTTAAAATCCCCTTTTAAAATATTTTTCAAAGTCAAAAGGAATTTATTTTTTTAACATATATGGAATAAATGGAATTTACCACCATTATTTTGCCTTAATTATTTGATATCTCTTCCATAATCTTCCATGGTTCTTTTCAAATAAAATCGATTTTTTATTATGTGTGAGGTTTTCAGATTTTGAAAAGTGATTTATTATGGATGTTTTCTATGGAAATAAATGAATTATAAAGAAATTTTTTATTTATTTGTAAATTCATTCAATTCTATTCAAAATAAATATATTTACATTTTTTTCTTTTTTATAAAACAAAAAAATTAATGTTCTATTTTAATGTTTACGGCAACAACAACATTTCCCGTCGTTGTATCCATAATTTGGAATTTGGCTTCCTTTATATATAGTCATGTTTTCTTCATAGAAAACCCCTTTACCTTTAATTATGGAATTTTAGTATTAAAAATATGGTTTTAAAGTAATGTGATATATCAATATTCAAAAAAATATTCCTTTGGATGTTAATAATATTTTTACGATGCAAGATTTCATGGTTTATGATTATGTTGAAATTTTTGGGCATGGTTTGTGATGACATGTGGTTCCATTATAAACCAAAGATGGGTGGTTCCATGATATCCCTCTAATTAATTGGTTATATTTATGTTGGAAGTTAGCCATGATGTTTATTCCAAGTGTAACTATGATGGTTACTCCAAGTATAACTGGGATGTTTATTTCAAGTATAATTATGAGGGTTATTTCATGTGTAACTGTGAGGGTTACTCCATGAGTAATTATTATGATAAAACGATTTCCCAAGTTACCTATATGATTTATCTATTATTTCTATGGGTTTTCTGGAAATTCTATGATTTCAAAAGGTATAGGAAAGTATATGCCACTTTATAGAGTTGAAAAGAATAACTTTTTATGAAATTTATTATAAAATTTTATGATTTCAAAGAAACCTTATGAGTTTTATTTTAACTTTAATATTTCTTATTAAATATTTTATGAAAATATTTGGGGTATTAAAGATGATTTATTGTGTAATAAAATGATTATTTTGAGCCCAAATATTATTTTGATAAGGTAAAATGTTTCTAACTATTCATGGAATACTGGTTTCCTTATTTATATTTATATACCTTACTGAGATTTTTTGTGTTTATACCATGTTTCAAAAAAATTCATAGAGATTAATGATTGGTAAATGAAAGGAAAAAGTCATGTTGAAAATTGTGAAAATTTATCTTGAAAGGAAAGTGAGTTTTTTTAAGTTGGGGTCGAAGATGGTTTTTAATATGAAATAAAATACATATTTCTATCTAGGTGGAGGGAAACCTATTACATATCTTGTAGGACCAAGGCCAAGGGTGGCCTTGAATATGGCCTGAAGGCCAAATGTAGTGTCATTCCTGCATTATCCTGCCTATATCATTGCATTCCCCCATCATGCCTATATCACCTCCAACATCATAAATCCCCTAAGGGGCTTGCTAGGATTCAAACCCTAGTCTTTTGGTTGTTGTATTATGGGTTCTTCCACTCTGGTTCCACCCAAAATACAAATGAAAATGTGTTTCATTTTAAAGGTTTTATATTATGAAAAATGATATAAATTATAAGTTTATACTTTGTATAAATATTCGATTTTTATGTTTGAGTTTTGACATAACACTATAAAACTCTAAACCAAAAATATATTTTTGAATTTGAGAAATTATGTTCTATTTTATAGTCTCTATAATATTTAATTTTTAGGGTCATAGGAATACACATATTTTGTATTGTGTTTAAGATTGTCTTATATTTTCTAAAATATCATAGTTTCTCCCATGATTTTTGGTTCTTGATTGTATCATGATGGTTTCATCACATCAATTTTTTATGGATGAATTATGATTTTTTAATTTATTATCTATTATTTTTTCCATTGGTGTGATTATATTTAAAAGGATAAATTATTTATATTTACATTAAATGAAATTTTCTTAAATGGATTTATATTTTTATCCTTTTAATGTTTCATTTTTAAAAGGAAGATTTTGAAAAGGGGTTTTTTTATGGTATATGCTTCTTGCAATTTAAGGGTTTTAAAAGAATAATTCATTTTGAAATTAATTACGTTATTATTTTAAATTATATGGTTTTAAATAATTATTATATGTTATTAGTTTTTAGGTAAAAGTATAAATCTTAATTTTATACTATTATTTCAAAACTAGCATAAAATGGAATTATTTTAAAGGTAACTCATAGTGTTTGGGAGGAATATATGGTGGGATTTGTGCTCATTCTTATATTATTTTAGGTTTAGTACATTCCATTTGGATTTAGTCAAAGATCCTTTAACTCTCAATTTATGTATATTTGTGGGGATAAGTGACGATGATTCACCTGGAGCATATCGATGGTTTCTTTGGGCCTTTGTTTTATTTTGGTTTATTGATAATCTGTTATATCATTCCATTTCATCAGTTTTTTCCTATCCTTTTTCATTTTAGTTTTTATTTGACTTGTATTTTTTACTCAGTTTTATTCATTTTGAGTGGTATTGTCTATTTGATTAGGATTTATGATATATGTTTTTACTATTATACCATATTTTATTCCACTTGTTTTGGATCAGTTTAACATTTTTGTGTAGTTTATGAACTTATAAAATGGTTATTCCAGCCTTTCGGGTAGGCTCCCCCTCTAATTTATATTTCTTTATCATGAGAAATTCTTTACAAGTTTGTATATTTTTTGCCTCAAAACTAGTTTCTAGCCCATGTGGATTGAAAATTCCCTTCTATTCATTCCACAGTCTGGCTTGGGAACCTGGTTTAATGATAGTTGGTTCATGATAGGAAGGTTTTTCTGGAATTGTATAATTTATCAAAGTCATTATGATATTCCCTGAGAAGGATATGAGTTAAAATATTTTTCATAAAACATAGTCATTGGTCCATAAATAATGTTCAAAGAGTATATATAACCATATAACAAATATTATAGATATTCCATGTGTTTTTTACCAGAGAAATATATGAAAGATCAATAATTTTCTTCATGATAAATAATATAATATAAATATAAATATTTTTTGGTGTTGATTATATTAATAAATTCACTATCATTCTTATATAAAGACCAATTAAAGGAGTTGAATTCAATAAAGAGTGGTTTCTTTAAAATCAAAAAAAAATATTTGTGTTTGATTAGATGAAAACATAATTTAAGGTATTTTGATATATATTTATTATGTTAATGATACTTTTAAATAAAATTTTGAAAGTATAAATGAAATTATGTTACTATATCAAGGATCCTTGGTTGAATATATAAGAATATATTAGAAAATGAAATGTGTTTGTTTGTATTATATATTATAATTTTGTTACTCTATTAAAATGAGTTATTTGGAATGGAATTCAATAGTATAATAAATAATCATTGTGATATTTCTACTCAGTGTACATATGATATGAAATTTTTGAGAAATATATCACACATTGTGAGGCATAGTTCTATAGTTCCAACCCAACTTATCTACCCAATATACATGTTTCGAGAAAAAAAATATTCTATTAGACATAGAATATATTCATACGGTTTTATTTATGTGATTTTTTACTCAATAAATCACCATGAAATTCCATGGTTTTTAACTAATAAAGAAACTCATACAATACAAAAAGTGATGAGTTGATCATAGATAATTATTATTGAAAATTACCTAACCAAAAGATTAATTTTGATATAAAATAATGAAAAAAAATTACCAAGGTAAGAAGATCTATATTTACTATTAAACTATAAATGGTATATATTAGTTACTATAGATTTCAAAGCAAAATAATCATTTTCATACCAATTATAAGTGACACATAGCCTCAATCTCACTCCCAAATCTGCATAGGTTATGATCTAGTGTCGATAGATATAATAAAAACAATTAGGAAATAATTTTACCTACATTATAAATAAAAAACTATTTGAAATTTATATTTTGGTGAAAAAATATTTTTAATATAATAAAATGAATTTTTCCAACATTGGATATAAAACAATACCAAATGTGATCAAAAAATTAATATTTAAAATAATACATGACCATTTTCCACCATGTTATATGGGTAAATTCACTGATATATCACCCTCCACTAGAGCCACTATAGTCCATCAATAATAATAAAAAATAACTCTTTGTTTTACCTAAAGAATGATATAATTAATAAACAGGCACACAAATATATTTTTGTTGGCGGTGAATATAACCACACAATAGTATTTCCATAAAAGTCTTAGGGTTCCCTATAAAAATGATATATATAATAAAATTGTATTAATGAAATTTTTAATAATTTAATAAAACAATTGTAAAACATTATTTTCAATTAAAACTATTTAAAATAATAATTATTTTAATCCAATAATAAAAATAAAATTCAACTAATTTTACAATTCAAAATATTTTAATAACAAAATCAATTTGTTTAATAATTAAAATTGTCAAGGTAACTAATCCTAGTTCAATTATATCAAAACATTTAACTCCAATCACCAAATTCAAAACACCATTAACCAAAAATATCAAAACCCATAACAATTAAAGGTCATCATAGTCATCAACTCCTAAAACATATTATCTTTAACATATTCATAATCAACAAGAGTAGGAAACTAGAAAGAGAAATATAGTATAATAGTCCCATCTAAGATGGATCATCATTCGATCAACCAATTATATAAAATAATTCATCACTTATCCATACACCCACACCCTGACCCTTCTATAATAACCATGACCCCTAATACAAAGGATATAACTGTAGGCTCTATGTCCATGATCATAGAATATTTCTCATATATTTAGAATATAACCAATAACATATTTCTAAAAAAATTGAAAAAATTTCTTATCCCATCAAAAAACACAACATTTATAATTAATATGAAAATAATTTAAAAAAACACTACATATACCATTTTAGAAAAAAAAATTATCTCCATATTTTTTCTAAAAACCAATAATTTCCTTAAAATTTGATTAATCCAAAAAAATCATTTATCGTATTAAATTCACACAAAAAATAAATTCTACATGAATAATAATATATAATCCTAAAAATATTTCATAAATTTTCAGAAATTTTCTAGAAATGAATTAGTATCCTAAAAAACCAAATAATGTGAGATAAATGTTTTTATTAATAAATTATTTAAAAATAATGTTACTTTAATTATTTTATGTCAATATTAGAAAGATTTTCTATAAATTCACTTTTAATTTTCCAAAACAAACCTATCGATTAAAAAATAATATTTTAAATTAATGTTTATGAAAATTATAGAGTAATTTAATCCCATGAAAATAACTTCAACCCCGATATTTCATAATTTTATTGAAAAACAATCCTGAATATTTAAATCCGTGACCATCATTGATTTATCAAAAAAATGATTAATCAAATATTGATTCTATCATCAAATATGTTTTCTTAAAATTTACAATTTCATAATCTACTTCATTATCATGAATATAAATCAATTTTTACAATGAGATAATAATTTATAAAAATAATGAAATAGTATTTGATAATTACCTCAATATCTATCTATTTAAAATAATAATAATTTAATATTAAATATATCATAAACTTTATAGAAAAAAATTGTATCCACCTACCTTATATATATATATTTGGAATAATTCAAATTCTTTAATAAAAATGTTCATGAGACTTTCCCCAGTACATGAATTTCCAACCCTTAAAATGAATTGGTTACTTCTTCAATAAAGTGTTTTGGATATAAAAAATTATCCAATGAAAATTATTTAATCTTAATAATTTTTTTATCAATGATATAGACTATAATAATTTCATGAACCATTATATTTTTCAGGTTATATAGGTGTGAGGAGTGAGTTTATAGGTGTATAGTTGAGGGGAAGTCAAGTTTAAACTAATATTTTAGTTGGTAATAAAATAATTTTGTAATAATTAGTCATTTCACCATGATTACTTACATAGTGGTTATAAAGAGAAAGTGTTTACACTTGGTGTTATGAAATGATAGGTGTGCCATAGCTGATAAAATTATGGTGTGGTGAGTAATATTACATAGTTATTTATTAGGTCATGATATATTCATGTATCTTCTATAAATAGTGGTAGGGAATATTTCTATAGGATAATTTATCATTGATTTATGGTTTATTTTGGATATTTTAAAATTTATTTTAAATTATGTTATGAGATTAATGTATGGAAAAGATAGCATTTGAATTTTGAAATATTAGTCATTATAGTGAAATATATAAAATTATGTTATAATGAGCCTTGGTATTATTAAATTTAAACAATAATTTATTATGTTATAGGGGAAAGATAACAGGACTTTTATGTTTTGGGTTTTAGAGGTTTTTTTAGTTGGTCCTCACCGCGACGTAATGTATGACATTATACCATAATTCTGGGATTTTTAATTTTTATTAAAAATTCACTAGTTTCTTGAATTTTCATCAATTTTATTGGATTTATTTAAACAAAAATGAATTGGGAGATCAACTAATGTGGTTGTGGAATCCTTTAGTGTCCTTTGAGATCTTGGCTTTGTCTAACCATGTTCATGATTTCTAATGTTTTATAATTATTCCTTTTTGTTTATCCTTATTGTTTCTTTCGTTGAATGGGATATGGAAGTATAAGGTTCTTTGGTTTTTATATACCAGGAATATGGTTTTGATTAATGATTAATTTTTTTTGGATTTTTGAAATATCCTTATGGGTACATTGGTGTTTAATAATTGGTTTACTATTTTATTGTAAGATATTTTCTTTTCAATATTCTTTTGAGGTAGTTGATTTAGATCCTATTTATTTTTTTATAATGTTAATGTGATTAATAATTATTTAATTATCTTTCATTATGTTTTTATAATGGGATTAAAAAGATGATAATTTATATTAAATTTAAAGGAATGGGAAATTTAATTGAATATATTTTACTTGATACTTTTTTGTTAATATATTATTGTTTGATTGATTTTTATAATAAGTATATTTTTGTGATTTTAAAATTTTGTTACCTATATGTGGGAATAATAATTGAATTGGTTAGATTAATGAGATTTTGGTAATATATTTAATAAATTGGATACCATTATTTTATAATTTATTAATATGATTAATTATTATTGTGATGAAGATGAACCAATTATTTGATGAGAAGATATGAGCAAATCAAATTATTATTAGGATTTTACTTCCACTATTATGATAGTACATTGTTGTTAGAGTTTTTATATCAATTTTTATGGTACGATTTGTTGTTGGGTTTTTTTATAATAATGATTCATGGTTGATATGGTTATGTGTTATAATTTCTTACAGATATTAAATATTTTTTAATTGAATAAAATAAATTAATTAAGTGGAATATGAATGAATTAATATTAGAAATGATAAATTAAGAAATATTGTTTAATTAAATAGGATTACATATTTTATAGAAACTTAATTGCAAATAATATGGAAGTGTGAGTACTGTTTTTGAAAATAATGTGGAAAATGAAACAATATAGAAAATAAATTGTTAATGAGGAATAATTATTGAATGATGAAATAGGAAGAACTTTTGTTATGGTTATGTGATGAAGGTGTTATATTGTTATATGTATAGATGTGGTAGTGGTTGTTATTAAGTGGTGGTGTCAATAAAGTGATGGGTTGTGATTGGAAGTAGACCTTATGATGGGTTTGTGATTCATTACTATATCCCTTATTTATTTTAATATTTTTTACACACCACCATCCAAGTAAAGTATCTTTTCCAATGCCCCAATAAGGTTTTGGGTTTTTGATATTTCCCTTATATATTATATGTTGTTGATAAAAATGGTTTTCTACTCCCCCTCTCCTACCCTCTGATCATATATAGTGTGGTTACGTTGAGTTGGAATTGATTTAATGATATGGTAGTGATATAATTATGTTGTACTATTGAGAACTATGTTTCTAAAGGGGTTATATGGTATATATAAGTGGTTATACATTTCATGTTATCATGTGGTTTTGTGGTATATGGATATGATTTTCTATATGTGTTTATGATCACTACAAAAAATTATGTAATAGTGGTGGTTTATTAGAAGTGGTTTCAGAAATTGAAGTTAATAAATATTTAAAATATTTAGCATCAGTAATAAAAAATATGCTCCTAAATATTTTTTAATTTATAAAAACACTACCTCCATCAGTCACCTTCTACTCCCTTAAGACCCCCATCCCCCCTCCGAAAGCTCAATCCAAAGCTAGCTCTCTTCCCCTTTACCATTACTCCCAAATCCCCCTCATTGTCACTCTTTGCCCCCCCCCCTCATTATTGTTCATCGTTCCACATTTCTATCAATCCCTAATTCCCCATCCTCCCTCTATCTCCTACCATTTTTGGTTCAATGAAACCAATGGTGAAACCCTAATAAATTAGGGTGGTTTCGTTTATTATTTTATTGGTTACTAGGGTTCATGAACTGTGATTTGAGGCCCATTCTGGTGATGTTCAGTGAAAGAGATGTTTTTCACCTTATTTAATGTAAAATTTTATCTTATTCATCCATTTTGGATCGAATTAAATTAAGTATTTTTTTTTTAGGTTCATATTAATTTTCTAGGTAATATTTTTCTTTTTTAAGTGTAATTTCACCTTAATTTTCAAGGAAATAATATTTCATATATGTTACCTTGGTTTAGGTCTTTAAACTCTTGAACCTAGCTTTATAATATAAGGTTTTGTTTGTTAGTAAAATTATATTTGTGATTTTTTACCCACTTTGATAATGAAATTGTTTTTTAGATATATTTGTTGTATTTATATATTATTTAAACAGATATTTCAATGAATAATCAATTTTTTTATCTTATATGGTTAGTTTTATGGTTTCAATTTCATTTATAAAAATGAAAGGCTTTTTTGAAAATATGTAATGTGTTTTTTTATGTAAATTCCACCCTAGAAGTGGTATCACCTTTTGTTGTGTCTTGTTTTTTATGAATATTACAAGTAAATTATTTATTATTAATTATAAATATTATACGGATCTATTTATTGCAAGGGTTTATAGAATTTATATGTGGGTTTCATATTTTATTTTTTATATTATAATATAATATCATTATTTTTTATTCACCTCCTTTTTGATAATTCAGGAGAATCATTGGATAGATAAGTGGGAAATCTAGAGATGAGTTCTAAGCTACTTGAGATAATACATTTCTTATCACTCTCTAGTTTAGTTTATACATGGTATACAGGGACTTCCCCCTGTGAGGATTTTTTTGTGTAATTCAGGGGGTATTTATAAAGGATTTCATGATAGGATAACATACGGTTCCACTCAAGAATACCTAGTATTGTCTCATTATTTCATAAGGTATTGTATTAGGATGTATCTGATGTTACATTTCTTTTATCATATATTTATTAATATGCTAGTTATTTCATTCGTTGTTTTTATTTGTTATTTTATTGATATATCATTTAGTTATATTATTATTTAAAATATAAGTGTGTTTTGAAACTGTGAAGAAAAAATTTACATTCATAATATATAATATACTAAACTAAGATCGATATTTTTTTTAACATTTTATATGGTTTTATTTCCATTAATATATGATTTATTAATTTTCAAATATAATATCAAAGGTTGAATAATGGAAAGATATTTTTTCATTAATGTTACTTGTTTTGTAAAGTAACGATGATTGTGAAAGATTAATTCATTTTCTTAACATTCTAATGTAAAGAAATGTTTTTTATATTCATTACTTTGAAACTTGACTTTAGTGTTTCTCATATAAAAGGAAAGGTATAGATTCTAGATGTTATCTTGTAGGGAATTAGTTCAAACCCTATATACACACATTCACATGTATATAGTTTTGAGGTCTTATATAGTTGTACATGTTATGGTTTTCTTATTAGGTGTTATCTATAATTATTCTAGTGAAACTTGTACTTGGTATGTGGTGAAGGCCTATGTTGACATAGAAATTACTCATTTCATATTCCCAATTCTCATGAAGTATGTTGGTTTATATTTAATAATGGATAAATCATTATTTTATCTTATTTTAACTAGTTCTATCACCTCATGCTTTAGAACCTCTTATGTTGGAATATGAGGTGTAGGCCTTTGGTGCACCTCAGTGAGGCCACACCACCTCACCACTAGTGAGGCACATAGGTGCACCTTGCCACATGTCATGCCAAGGAACATTGAGTCACATGCCTTCGAAAACACTAGATTTTTAAAATTTATATGTTTTTTAAAAAGCTATTTTAATTCATTTGTTATACTAGTTGTTTTTTAACACCCTAATTAACTATAATTAATATGTTAAATTATTTAAGAAATTTTTTGTCATTAAATGTGGGGTTCTTTTAAATTCATTTCTGAATGAAATTATTTTTTTGTTTCATGTTTTTTCTATCTTGTTTATACATTTTTCATGTTTTATGGTGATTTTTTAATTATTTATTATTATTGTGCCTCGTCGAATTTAGGCTCCCAAAATAATTTTTTGTTTGAATGTGGGTATTTATCCTTAGAGTTTTAATTTATAATACTTTAAAAGAGAATGTTTAGTTGATCTTTTCCTTCACTATGTGATGGATTGTGAACATTTTTATTAAAATAAAAAAAATAATGTTGTTCAAAATATAATAAAATTAAAAATCATAAATAAGTTTATATATTGTTGATTTCTAAAAAATATTAATTATTTCTTAAATGACATAATATTTTTATGTGTTTTAATTTTATTTAACAAAGTGTAGGAACATCATGATATATATATATATATAATCAGTATCACATTACCAAGTAACACACCTTTGTATGGTAAGGGTTTGGTAGAGTTTTTAGATTTTTCAACTTCCAATATATCATTTGATGATACAATAAGATGAGCATGCCCTAAATTTAAATTAAGAAGATAGTTGAAGAGACGTGAATTTTATAAACACTTGATATTGAAGTAATACCTTGCTCAATATTTGTGATAGATTTGGAATGGAGAATCAAACATTACAAAAAGTTTGAACACTAATGTCGGTCTCCAAAATGATCTCCCAAATTTACAAAAAATGGAAAATAAAATGAAAAAACGTATAAATAATGATTTTGGAATTTCATGAAAATAGCATCAACATCAAAATATATCAGAATAACTAGTTGAAGGTGCTATAAATAATAAAATGAAAAATATTTTATTGGGACTATAGGACAACCCGATCAATATCATAAAATATCATTGGATCCTACTCATGATTCAAAAATACTAATATAAGAGGGAACTTCATTGAAAATACAAATGTGTTTCATAATTTAGTAGATGGTGGAAATCAAGAGATGTATGTTGGATGTATGAAATAATCAAAAATTCCTTTTATATTGAAGTTGTGCCATATCAAATGCCTATTCATAATTATGAATAAGGTGATGTCCATTATATTGTAATTTTTGTTTGAATCATTCCTATAAAAACCATTTTTGTTTTCAATTTTTAGATTTTTTTTAATGATGGAAAATTTGATCGTGAAGAAATTAATTAAAGATTTATGGTTATGTTTAAATTAATAAAAAATTATTTTGGAGTTTAAATACTTTATTGGTGGTAAAACATTAATAATATAAGGACTATTTGTGTCATATAAATTAATGAGTACATTGTTAGATATTGTCTAACTATTATGGAAAATGATTTTAATTTTGTTTAATAAATGAGAACATGTGAGTAATAATTAGTTTTATTACTATTGATTTGATTTAATGAATGATATTGATTTAATGTTTTAATAGGTGTTATTATTGGAATAATAATGGTGGAAATGATATGAGATATTAATAATAATAAAAATTATTATTATTATTATTATTATATGAAATAAAAGGTATATATATATTGGTTATGTGTATGTGTATACGGTTCCCTATATATATATGGGTGACATTAAATAAATATTTAATGATGGATTTTAATTAATGATTGGTTAAATATGAAATAAGTGAGGTTTATGGAAGATATAATAAATGGTGGGAAATAATGTTAAATAAATGAAGTTAGATAATGATGAAAGAATCTTGGATCGGGATATGCGGGCAAGGGTTGAATTAAGGGACGAATTATCATTAATTTATTCTTTAATGAAAAGAAATATATATAGGAAATTGTGGCATGAAGGGGTGATCAAAGAATTCAATCATATAGTATAATTCCACATACCCCTCTCTCATATCCTTGCCTCTCATTTCAAACTTCAATTATCAAAATATTTTCTGATATGGATCAGATTGACATGCCCTTAGTGGAATTGAATTCATCTTGATTAGAGTATGGTGTGTATCAAATATTTTTCATAAAAAATAAGGTATTTGGAGCAGATTTTTATTGAACTGGATATTCTAATTTATTTAATTTCTCCTTCGATAGTCATCGTAATAATGTATCATCAACGATGTTCGGTTCATATCGTGTGTTCATCGTATTTGAGGTAGGTGGTCTAAAATGAAAACTCATAGCCCTGAATTTTGATCAAGTGTATGTAATTATAGAATTGCTATTTGATATTTATAAATTGAGTTGTTGATTAAATTAATTAAACTGATGAATTATTAAATTGAATTAATTATGAAATTAGGGATATTGATATTGTTTAACTTGATTAATTAATTACATAAATAATTAATGAGAATGGTTGGGATTATGATTTTTTTTGAATAATTTGTAAAATTAATTATAAAAATTAGAGATTTTTTAAATTGAATAATTAGTTATAGAATTATTTTTTGTAACATTGAAGTAGACGAATTAGGATAATAAATTGAAGATTTAATTATGGTATATTGTTATGATTATTAAATTAATTGAGATAGAATAATTGGTTGAGTAATTAATTGGGGATATGAAATTGGTTGAGTTGGAACATTTAATTGATGAATTAATTGGGGTTATTGAATTATCTAATAAGGAATAATTAATTGATTAATGTGCATAATGAGATGATTTAATTATTCAATTAAATAATGAGATTAATTTTTTGATTAATTAATTAATATGAGTAATGTGATTATTTAATTGTTGAATTAAATAATAGTTTAAATTAATTGATATATTAATTAATGAGATTAATTTGATTATTTAATTGGTGCATTAAATAATGGTATTAATTAGCTGATTAAATCATTAACATGAGTAATTAGTTTATTTAATTGTTAAATGAAATAATGAGATTAATTAATTGATGAATTAATTATTGTGAGAAATGTGATTATTTAATTGTTGAATTAAATAATGAAATTAATTAATGTGAGAAATGTGATTATTAAATTTTTCAGTTTAATAATTTTATTAATTAAATATTGAAATATTAAATGTGAGTAATTAAATTATTTAATTATTAAATTAAATAAAGGGATTATTTAATTGAATAATTAATTAATGTCAATAATGTTATTGTTTAATTATAGAATTTAATATTAAGATTAATTAATTGATTAATTTATTAATATGAGTAATGTGATAGTTTAATTATTAAATTAAATAATGATATTAATTAATTAATGAATTAATTAATGTGAACAATGTGATTATTTTATTATTGAATTAAATGATGAGATTAATTTATTGATTAATTAATTAATGTGAGAAATGAGATTATTTAATTATTGAATTAAATAATGAGATTAATTAATTGATGAATTAATTAATGTGAGTAATTTGATTATTTAATTATTTAATTAAATAATGATATTAATTAGTTGAAAAATTAATTAATGAGAGAAATGTGACTATTTAATTATTTAATTAAATAATTCTATTAATTAATTATTGAATTAATAAATTTGAGTAATGAGTTTATTTAATTATTGAATTAATTAAAGGGATTAATTAATTGAAAAATTAATTAATGTGAATAATGTGATTATTTAATTGTTAAATTAAGTAATAGTGTTATGTAATAGATTAATTAATTAATATAAGTAATGTGATTATTTAATTTTTTAAATTAAATAATTATATTAATTAATTTAAGAATTAATTAATGTGAGTAATGTGATTATTTATTTGTTGAATTAAATAATGTGACTAAATAATTAATTAATTAATGTGAGTAATGAGATTATTTAATTTTTGAATTAATTAATGATATTAATTAATTTATGTGTTAATTAATGGGAGTAATGAGATCATTTAATTATTTAATTGAATAAGGAGATTTATTAATTGAAAAATTAATTAATATGAGTATCGTGATTATTTAATTATTGAATTAAATAATGTGATTAATTAATTGAAAATTAATTAATGAGATTTAAGTGATTGTTTATTTTTTAATTAAATAACTGGATTGATGAGATTAATTAATTTAAGAATTAATTAAATGATGTAATGTTATGAATGGTGAGTTTTGATTAATTAATTGTTAAATCAATTAATAAAGATTGTTGTGTTTATAGAATCATTGATTGAATAATTAATTGTTGATTTATTTATGGGATATTGATATTGATAATTTAATAATTAATTGATAAATTATTAATGTTATTTTGGGGTTGTGAATCAGGAATAATTAATTATTGAATTAATTATGTGAAATTGATTGATTGTTGGCTTAATCATTTGAATTAAGATAATTAGAAATTTGTGTGATTTCTTATGGTAAAATCTTATTGGTTGAAGTAATTAATTTATATATTAATGACCTCATGGTCGAACGATCAACTAAATAGGTTTGTTATAATTATGATCATAATTAGGAACCTAGATTAATGAAATGAATTGGTCAGATAGATGAAATTTTTTATAAATTAGTCATTTTTTCTTATGATGATAAATCCAGTACGTTTGATACTAGACTTGTGACTTTGCTTACTTATCTTACGAGCTTATGTGTTATCAATGTAATTGATACCTGAGGGTTTGATACTATGTGGCATGTCGAGTTTTTTTGGATATGACTCATGCTTGGTGTTGATGCCTAAGGGCTTGGTGTATGTTGTCATACCACTAGAGGGTCAGAAGCTCTGGTACTGGATGCCTAACGGCAGAGTATGTGATTATGTCAGATGTCTGAGGGCCAGATTTAGAGTTACACGATGCCTGAGAGGGATATTTTTCTTAGACTGAAGGAAGAGGACATATGTTTATAGTATTTTTTGAGTGATTCATCCTCGATGGGTGAATCAACCCCTATTTCGGGTGATCCATCATAATACAGGAGGATCTTACTCAGAGAGGGATACCCGAAAGGGCGTTAGAGTAGGTTTAGATTGACTCAGGTGTTAACCTGTAAACTTACTATCATCGAGTTTATTACTTGTATAGTAATAAATAATTAAATTAATACCTTGTTTATCTCTATATTTTATGCATTATATCTCTCATATTGGATTTTTTAGACACGGTGGTGTCGACCTACGGAGTTTTACTCACACCATTTTTGAGTTGTCATTTGGTACCTGATCAGATTAGATGGATGTTGGTTTAGACAAGGGAAAGGGACCATGTAGTTGATTTGTAGTAGGCTAGATGGGTTGGACCTTTGATACGGGACTGTCATGGGGTTCAGAGCGGTGTTTTGGAGTTTTTATTTGAGTCTCTTTATTCTTTTATTTGTATGAATTTCACCATTTCATTTAGATACATTTAGCTTGTCATTACATTATTCTTTTATTTTTTGGATTTATTCAGTTTGTACCTTTCTTAGTTTTATATGTCAGATTGTTTATTTATATTGTTTCTATTATTTCTGCTACTTTCCTATTATTTCTTCTTTAATTGAATCTCTTTCTGAAGGGTATAGTCTCCCCACTATATTCATTAGACCCCCGCTGCTAGTCAGAAGCATATGGCGTACATGGAGGTGCACATGAGGTCATGTATCCAACTGGCTCGGTCACTTGAGGGAGCACCAGGTCAAGGACATTACAAAGTGGTATCAGAGCTAGTTTCTTTTCTTTTCTTTTGTCTTACTATTTGGGAAAGGTAGATAGGGGACTAAGATGAGTTGGGCCTTGGTTAATAGCTCATTCATGGGAGTAGATGCCATATATATGAGGGTAAAAGCCAAGTTCTCATAGTGAGATTATTGTTATTGATGTCTGTTGTGACAATTGATGTTATTTCACCTTGAGTGACGCACTTGTTGTGTACTGTGATTATTGTTGTTAATATTTTTGAGGTTTGACTCATGGCCCAAAAAGGTAAGTGATTTGAGTAAGAATACGTTATTCTAGGCACTCAAGACTATTTTTGATATTAACCATTTTAGGAATCCATGGGAAATATGTTTTAGTTAAGTTTTTGACAATGAACTATTTTCTTTTATAGTTAAATTTGAACTGAAAATTGTTCATATTATGAAATTTAAATTTTTAAAATTATTTAAAATGTGGAAAATGGGTGTCTAATGAGAAACATGAATTTTAGAATGAGAATATCCATGAATAATGAATACTTAGGTGTAAGATGGTTAAGGGTAATTATAGAGCCTCAGTTTTGACCATGTGGAGAGGTTTGGGAAAAAACTTGTTATGAATTATTTAGAAGGTAGTAATAAAAAATTAGAATGCATTAATGAATATTATATTATAATTGGGAAAAAAATTATTTTGACTGAGATTTGAATCGTTTGAAATTTATATAGCTCTAAATTTTATTCATATATGGAAAAACATATGGTGGGGTCACATGATCTGAAACGTTTATCAAGGATGAAAAGTATTATAGCGGGGAGATTATAAAAACCCATGTTTTTCAATTTTCAGACTATTTTCATGATGGAAAATTTTATCGTGAAGAAATTTATTAAATATTTAAAAAATTTCTTAAATTAATAGTCAAATATTATTTTTAAGTTTGAATATTTTATGGGTGGTATAACATTAATAATATGATTAGTATTTTTGTTATATAAATGCATGAGTATGTGGTTAGATATTGTCTGATTATTATAGAAAATGATATTAATTATGTTGAATAAATGAGAACATTTGAGTAATAAATAGTTTTATTACAATTATAGGAATTTAATGAAAGATATTGCTTGAATTTTTTAATGGATTTTATTATTGGAATTATAATGGTGGAAATGATATGAGATATTTAATAATAATAATAAATTATTATTATAATTATTATTATTTATGTGTAAGTAAAAGGTATATATATATTGGTTATATATATATATATATCTGTGTGTGTGTGTGTGTGTCTATAAAGTTCAATATATATATATATATGGGTGACATTAAATACATATATAATGATGGATTTTAATTAATTATTGGTTAAATATGAAATAAATGACATTGATAGAAGACACAATAATTGGTGGAAATATATTTAAATAAATGAAAATAGATAACGATGAAAGAATCTAGGCTCGGGATATGCGGGTGAAGGTTGAATTATAGGAGGAATTCTAATTAATTTATTCTTTAAAGAAAATAAATATTATGGGAAATCCTTGCATGAATGGGTTCTCAAATAATTCAAGCATTGAGGAGAATCTCACACACCCCTCTCTCCTCTATCTATCTCTCATTTCAAACTCCAATCATCAATATCATTTTCGATATTTATTAGATTGACACGCCATCAGTGGAATTGGATTCCTCTTGATAAGAGGATGGTGCGTATCAAATTTATTATCATAGAAAATGAGGTATTTCGAGGGGATTTTTATTAAACTAGATATTCTTATTTATTTAATTTCTCCTTTGATTGTCATCAGAATAATGCACCATCAGCAATGTTGGATTCATATCGTGTGTTAATTACATTTAAGGTTGGTGATGTAAAACTAAATCCCATAGTATTGAATTTTTATTAAGTATATGTAATTGTATAATTTCTTTTTCAAGTTTAGAAATTAAGTTCTTGATTAAATTAATTAATATGGATAATTAATCAATTGAAGTAATTGGGAAATTGGGAATATTGAGATTGTTGAACTTGATTAATTAATTATAGAATTAATTAATGGGAATAGTTGGGATTATGAAATTTTAATTTTTGAATAATTAATTGTAAAATTAATTATGATGATATAGGAATTTTAGAAATTGAATAATTAATTATTGTTATATTCAAGTTGATGAATTGGGATAATTAATTGAAGATTTAATTATTATAGATTTCTGTGACTATTTAATTGATTGAGATAGAATAATTAGTTGAGGAATTAATTGGGAATATTGAATTGATTGAGGTAGAACATTTAACTGATGAATTAATTGGGGTTATTTAATTGTTTAATATGGAATACTTAATTGATTAATGTGAGTAATGGGAGGGTTTATTTGTTTAATTAAATAACAATATTAATTAATTGATGAATTAATTAATGTAAGTAATGTGATTATTTAATTTTTGAATTAAATAATGGTTTTAATTAATTAATTAATTAATGTGAGTAATGTGATTATTTAATTCTTGAATTAAATAATTGTATTAATTAACGGATGAATTAATTAATGTGCTTAATGAGATTATTTAATTGTTTAATTAAATAATGAGATTAATTAAATGATGAATTAATTAATGCGAGCAATGTGATTATTTAATTGTTGAATTAAATAAAGAGATTAATTAATTGATGAATTAATTAAGGTGAGAAATGTTATTATTTAATTATTGAATTAAATAATGTTATTAATGAATTATTCAATTAATAAATGTAAGTAATGATATTATCTAATTATTAAATTAAATAAAAGGATTAATTAATTGAAGAACTAATTAATGTGAGTAATGTGATTATTTAATTATTTAATAAAATATTATGATTAATTAAATGATAAATTAATTAATTTGATCAATGATATTATTTATTTGTGGAATTAAATAATGAGATTAATTAATTTATGAAATAATTAATGTGGGCGATGTGATTATTTAATTATTGAATTAACTGATGAGATTAATTAATTGATTAATTTATTAATTTGAGTATTGAGATTATTTAATTATAGAATTAAATAATGAGACTAATTAATTTGTGAATAAATTAATGTGAAAAATGTGATTATTTTATTTTTGAACTAAATAATGAGATTAATTAATTGAAGAATTAATAAATATGAGAAATGTTATTATTTAATTTTTGAATTAAATATTACGATTAATTAATTATTGAATTGATAAATGTGAGTAATAAAATTATTTAATTATTAAATTAAATAAATGTATTAATTAAATGAAGAATTAATTAATGTGAATAATCTGATTATTTAGTTGTTAACTTAAGTAATAGTGTTAATTAATTAATTAATTAATGTGAGTAATGAGAATAATTAATTATTGAATTAAAAAATTAGATTAATTAATTGATGAATAATTAATTTGAGTATTGTGATTATTTAATTGTTAAATTAAATAAAAAGATTAATTAATTTATGAATTAATTAATATGAGTAATGATATTATTTAATTTTTGAATTAAATAACGATATTAATTAATTTATGAGTTAAGTAATGTGAGTAATTATATTATTAAATTATAGAATTAAAAGATGAGATTAATTAATTGAAATATTAATTATTGTGCGCAATGTGATTGTTTAATTATTAAATTAAATAATGACATTAATTAATTGTAGAATTAATTAATGAGAGTTAAGTGATTATTTAATTGTTTAATTAAATGAGAGAATTGGTGGGATTAATTAACTGAAGAATTGATTAATGGATGTAATGTTATGATTTGTGAGCTTTTATTAATTAATTGTTGAATTAATTAATGTATATTGTTGTGTTCATAGAATAATTGATTGAATAATTAATTTTTAAAATAATTATGGGATATTGATTTTTCAATTTAATTATATATTTTTTTAATTAATTATGTGATTTTGGGATTATGAATCTGCAACAATTAATCATTGAATTAATTATGTAAAATTGAATGATCGTTGGATTAATCATTTGAATTGGCATAGTAATAAATTTTTGTGATTGTTTATAGTATAATCACATTGGTTGAAGTGGTTAATTAATATATTAATGACCTTAGGGTTGAATTTTTAATTAAATAGGTTTGATATAATTATGATGATAATTAGGAACCCAGATTAATGAAATGAATTGGTTAAATCGATGGAAATTTTTATAAATTGATCATTATGTCTTATGATGATAAATCTAGTATGTTTGATACTAGCCTTTTGAATTTTCTTTCTTAGTTTATGAGCTTATGTACTATCGATGTGATCGATAACTACGGGTTTGATACTGTTTGGCTTGTTGAGTTTGTATGGGTGTGACTCATGATTGGTTTTGATGCCTGAGGGATTAGTACATGTTTTCATACCGCCAGAGGTATTGGTGCACTAGTATTGGATTCCTGAGGGCAAGGTATATCATTATGTCGAATGCCTAAGGGTGAGATAGAGAGTCACATGATGCCTAAGGGTGAGATTCTACTTATGCCTGGGGGTGATATTTTGGTTAGCCTAAGGGAAGAGGTCATATGTTTATGGTATTTTCTGAGTGATTCATCCTTGATAGGAGAATCGGCCATTGTTTTGGGTGATCCATCCTAATACAGTATGATTTACACTTAGATAGGGATAACCGGTAGTTCTCCAAAGTAGGTTTGGATAGCCACAGGTGTTAACCCATAACATGAATGTCATCATGTTTATTTCTTATACAATATTAATTTTTTTAATTAATACCTTGTTTATCTCTGTATTGCATGCACTATATGTCTTATATTGGATTTTTTTAACACATTTATTTCGAGCAACAATGTTTTACTCCCAACCTATTCGTTACATCGTTTAGTAACCGAAAATATTGCATGGATGCAGATTTGGACAAGGGAAAGGGACCCTGTAGTTGATTTATAGTATGATAGATGGGTTGGAGCTTGGAGATGGGGTCGTCATAGGGTTCAGACCAGGGTTTTTGAGCTTTTATTTGAGTCTCCATATTCTTTTATTTGTATAACTGTTATCAAGTCATTAAGATACATTCATCTTATCATTACATTATTATTTTATTATTTAGATTTTTTTAGTTTATACCTTTCTTAGTTTTGGATGTCTGATTATTTATTTATATTGTTTCTCTTATTTCTGCCACTCTTCTGTTATTTCTTTTTTCATTGCAACTCTTACCAGAGGTTATAGTATCCCCAATATATTTATTAGACCCATTCTTCTATTTGGGAGCCTTTGGCATATGGAGAGGCTCGGTTGAGATCATGTAGCCTACTGGCTTGGTCACTTGAGGGAGTACCAGGTCGGGGATGTTATAAAGTGGTATTAGATCTAGTTTCTTTTATTTTATATTATCTTACTATTTGGTAAAGGTAGATAGGATACTAGGATGATTCAGGCCTTGGTTAAGAGTTTGTACATAAGAGAAGCTACCCCATTTATGAGGGTAAAAGCCAAGTTCTCATGGTGGGATTGCTGTTATTGATGTGTGTTGTTAGAGTTGATGTTATTTCACCTCGAGTGATGCAATTGTTGTGTGATGTGATTATGTTTTTTTATTTTATGAGTTTTGACTTGTGGCCTAGTAAGGTAATATATTTGAGTAATCATGCCTCATTATAGGCACTCAAGACTATTTTTGACATGCATCATTTTTAAAAATGCATGAATAAACCTGTTTTAGGTATGTTTTTGAACATGAACTGTTTTCCATTCTAGTAAACATTTAACTAAAAATGGTTCCTACTGTAAAATATGGAAAATTGTAAAATGATGAAAAATGTGGAAAATGGTTGTATAAAGATAAAATTGAATTTGAGAATGAGAATTCCCATTGATAATCTAGATCAAGGTTTAGTATGGTTAAGGGTAATGATAGCGCCTCAACGTTGACCATGTGGTGAGCTTTTTGAAAAGACTTATTTTGAATTATTTGGATTGTAGTAATAAAAAAGTGAAAGGCTTTAAGGAATATTATATTATAATTGAGAGAAAATTTTATTTGGACTGAGTTTTGAATCGTTTAAATTTATACATCTCTGAATTTTATTCATATATGGAAGCACTTCTTCTAGGGAGTAGTGGTTACATGATCTCAAATACTTCTCAGGGTTGAGAAGTATTATGGTGAGGAGATTTTAGAAACTCATGTTGTTTTTAATTTTTAGATTATTTTTATGATGGAAAATTTGATCATGAATAAATTTATTAAATATTATGGTTTTTTAATTAATAAAGAAATAATATTCTAGAATTTGAATATTTTATGGTAGTAAAACATTAATAATATTATTAGTATTTTTGTTATATAAATTCATGAGTTTGTGGTTAGATATTTTTTAATTATTATAGAAAATTATATTAATTGTGTTGAATAAATTAGAACTTGTGAGTAATAAATAGTTTTTTTACTATTATTCTAATTTTATGAAAGATATTTCATGAGTATTTTAATTTATGTTATTCTTGGAATAATAGTGGTTTAAATGATATGATATATTTAATAATAATAAAAATATTTATTATTATTATTATCATTTGTGTAGAAAATAAAAGGTATATATATATTTTTTATATATCTGTGTATGTGTGTGTATGGTTCTCTATATATATTTGGTTGACATTAAATATATATTCCATGATGGATTTTTATTAATGAGTCGTTAAATATGAACTAAATGAGTTTGATGGAATATATAATAAATGGTGGAAAATTGAAGTTAAATAAATGAAAATAGACAATGATGAATGAATCTAGGCTCGGGATATGCGGCTGAGGGTTGAATTAAGTGACTAATTCTCATTAATTTATTATTTAAAGAAAAGAAATATATATATGGGAAATCATTCCATGAAGGGGTGCTCAAGTAATTTAAGCATAAAGGAGAATCCCACACACCCCTCTCTCCTCTCCCTATCTCTCATTTCAAACATCAATCATTATTATCTTTTTTGATATTGATCATATTAATATGTTGTTAGTAGCATTGGATTCGTCTTAATAAGAGTATAATGTGTATAAAGTTTGTTTTCATAGAAAATGATTTATTTTGAGCATATTTTTATTAAACTATATATTCTTATTTATTTAATTTCTCCTTCTATAGTCATCGAAATAATGCTTCATCAGTGATGTTGGATTCATATCATGTGTTCATTGTATTTGAGGTATGTGGTCTAAAACTAAATCTCATAATATTTAATTTTGAAAATTTGTATGTAATTATAGAATTTCTATTTGATGTTTAGAAATTGAGTTATAGATTAAATTAATGAATTTTTTGAATTAATTAATTGAACAAATTATGAAATTAGAAATATTGATATTGTTAAACTTGATTAATTTGTATAATTATTTAATGGGAATAGTTGGTTTCATGAACATGCCTGATTCAACCCTAAACTGGTCACTCGAGCTGGTCCACAACATTTCCTGAGGAGTATTCCTGATCCCCCTCGGATGGAAACTTGTGTTGGGCATCAAAATAAAACAAGGGGGAATGATTTAGAAAAGAAGAAAGAACCACAATCATATAAATAAATTAAATAAATAAATAACGCAGAAAAACCCACAATTGGATCTCAAATAAACAAACAACCGATCCAGATACAGATACAGAGTACCACTAAAAAATTAAAACTAGAAATAATACCCCTCTATAATGATCTTCGTGTGACCCCTTGGTCACATCCAACGATAAGACCATTAATACTCCAAACAAGCATCCTCTATGGTGAATCGAAGCAACATTGAGCCTCCAGTTGAAATGATAGCTTAGGTGTGAGCACAAAAATTCTCAATAGGAATTCCAAAAGTAAACAACTGAATCCAAGTGTTTCCTTACACAAAGAATTGAGATGACATAAATTTGGAAATACAATTATAAAAATAACGTGTTCTCATTTAAACAAAACCACACCTATTTCCCACTATGTGAACCAACTCACACAATATATCATTTCCAAAATAGGTTACCATTTTATAAAAAAACTAACCAAGTAGTATTAGGGCTATTCAAAAAAATAAACAAGTAAAAAATACAAGATGAAAATAAACAAGTGTGTCAAAAAATAAACAAGAATTATAATTTGTAACCATGGGAGATCATGAACATCCCTAGACAACCCTATATGCACTTGGTTTGTAGCCACATATTAGTGTATAGTGAATCCCCATAGTATATAACCCATTGATCGCCCTTACAACAAAATTAGTGGAAAATTCCACCAAGCCTCTCTATCTACCAGGGGGAACCAACATGTCTAATCGGGGCTGGTGAGTAACCATCACCCGATAATCTGTAAGACGTTCAGGAACCCATGGTGGTTATAGTAATACTACATAAGTAGGAGGCCCTTGCATGCGTGATTTATCTCACCTTACGTGACTACCCCAAAAATGGACATCAAAATATGATAACCCAAAAAAAGGGATATCCCCCTATAAAGGAGCCCCATATACATACACATATATTTCATGTCATACAAAGCTTCCAACCAGGTTGTCAAATCAAGTCAATACCGAAATCATTTTTATAAAATTCATAAAACACTAATAGGTTAAACACAATTTTCAAACCACATACTTTACTAAAATCTTAATCAACATCACCCTTCAGTTTAATGTCCCAAATTGGCTATTGAATATCAATCACACCCAAACATTTCATAATTACCAAATGGTCCCTTATCCTTTCCAAACACACACCAAATCATTTTTCAAGGCCAAATAGACCAAATCATTGAGGATTATATTTGAAATCACTTATGGGTACCACACAAATGAAACAATCCTTATTCAGGAAAATGAGAATCATTTAGAAAACCACGGATTTAAAGAAACACCATTTTAAAGGTGAAATTATCATTTGTGAGCACATCCAAGTGTTCACCTAGTGCATCCAAGGATATATCAGCATCCAATGGCCCACTAAACAACCATGGAGTCATTTCAAATTCATTTACAGCAAGCACCAACTCCTTTAAACCCAAAACTAAATGTTCCAATAATTTAGAAAACATGAACCGCCCCTTTAAAATCATTAAACCTATTCCAAAACATTTTATCATAAGTTCCAAGATATTACCTTACCAATATGTACACATCAAACCAATTTATCATCAAAAAAATTTAATTGTAACATAATAAAGTCTATAAATTTCATAAAATCCCCTATTCCTCTTTAAAAGATCAATGACAATTCAAACAAGTATCCTAGGTACCATCAACATAGGAAATTTACCCAGAAATCAATTAAAACCTATTTATAGCAAACTAAATCAATTTTTAAATTCCATAATAATTTTTAAAAAGGGTGTCATAGAGGTAAAAAATAAGTTTATAAGTTGATATAAAATGCCAATCACCAAAGTAAAATCTTTGGGGAAGAAAAACATGGAAACACCTACTGAAACCTTGTGTGATTGGAACAAAACTTCAAGGAGATGGAGATCTAAGCCCCACGAACAATCCACATACCCTAGATATAAAAAAATGAACCACATGAGAAAAAAATAACTCTAGGGTTCTTCTAAGGGATAAAACCATAATGAAAAACCTAGAAACAGAGAGGGGAATGGAAAGAGAGGAGATTTAATGAAGGAGACATAAAGAATCACCAATCTTTCTTGATAAATATCCACAAAATCACCCCAAATAGAAGAAGGAAGTAGGGGCCTCTTGTCTATAACCAACACCAAGTGATTCATTTAAGAGGTGTAATCACCCAAATCGGATCTCCACGTCAAAAGTTATTTAGCCTGTAAGTAGCTGCATGGTTTTTCTGCACGGTTTTGTAATAAACTGTGACCAAACCATGCAAGGGATACTAAAAAAGTCCCAAAACTTTGCAGGGTTAGTTTTCATGGTTTAGGAAAACCATGCCTACACCGTGCGACATTAAAAATTCGACAAAAATGATCAAATTACACCCCAAACACTAGGGAAGTTCACTGGATTATCCCTAAATGTTTTAAACACAAAGTAGTGACACTGTGGGTGTCAAAAAACCCCCAACATACAAGTTTATCTCAATTCCAACTACAATAACTAATCATAGGTTTAAAATGAAACCCAAAACACCAGAAATACAAGGAATTTTATTGTGCACTCAACCCAAACCTCAACCAAAAGATCCAACATCGAGACAAGAAAAAAATAGAGTATCCGTTGTAGGTGTGTGACAATTCTCCCCACCACAAAAAAAAATCTGCCTTCACAAAGTCACCAAGTAAAACGGTAGCTAAAACTGGCGTTCATTCCTGATAAAAAGCAAAGAAAACATGAACCATATGGTGACATTTCACTCTAAAAGTAACACTTGACCGATCAAGAAGAAACCACAAAACATAAAGAAGGATGAGGGGAGAACACGAGAATGTTATCCCCACTACAAGAACTAAACTAATAAGAACAATATTTAATCCCAAAGAAACACACTCACTACAACAAGGAACTAGGTATTTCAAAACTAAAAGGTTTTTGTGAAACTCCCATAGTTTGGTCCCACAGTTTTTAAAACTGTGCGCCAACCATGCCAAACGTCATTGTCTGAAAAAGAACCAAGTCACACTGTTATGAGACCTATTTCATGGTCATGTGTGGGTTGTGTAATTGGTTCTATCTACATGTCTAGGGCCACACAGTTTTTGACTAACCATGCTTCACTTGGAAAAAATTCCCAAAAACACCAAAAACAATATATCTCAACCTGGTTCAAAGATAAACATCCATATAAAAGATGGACACTACCACCACTAAAATAGGGAACCTACCACAAAATTTGAACGCACAATAAAACAATTCTAAAAAACAAAAGCATCTCCAAACAAGCACTTCTGAAATTTAAAACCAAGACCGACCAATACAAAGGAAAGACACACTCATAGGAGAATGAAAATGTTCAAAGTCCACATTCAGATAGACTCAATTTCTTGTGTTAAAAGGGATATAGTTCATCGTATCATTACCACAAAAATCGAACTTATCAAATCCAGGAAATAAGAACAATGAGATGTCAAACTGTCAAACATTTCCATCTAAACACAGAAAACAAAACTAGGTTGGGGTTTCAACCCCCTCCCCCCCCCCCCCCCGTCACTCCTGACTATGCATGATATTTACCCTAAGACATGTGGCTGGGGCATAGATGGATGAAGAATCTACTGCATCACAGTAAGGGAACACATCCTTTGGTCAAGACTTCCTTTTCAGATACCACCTCGTACAGAACTTCTCCAAATGACCCAAACAGCCATAGCAATGGCAATACTTTGGAGGAAGATAACAAGATAGCTCTGAGTGACCAAACCGACCACACTGAAAACATATAAGTGAACGGACCGATGAACTGTAAGCTGGAACTGATTAAAGAGATTTTCTAGAAACAGGCTCTTCTGGTATACCCCTCTCACTATATGGGGAACCTTCTTGAGAACCTGCTACCACCGACTACACCCCAAAAACCAATTCATCCATGAATGCCTTGTCCACTAACTTCTTGAAATAGGTTTCACTAGTTGAGAGAACCTTCTCTACAATTTCAAGATAGAGACCCCATATAAAAATATGGGTTTTCATCTGATCCTCGATGCTACTTCCAAATAGAAAATGACCATCTCTTTAAAATGGTCAACATAAGACGTCACTTACTGGTGACCCTACTTAACACCTCAAAGTTCTACCACCTTTCTCATCTTCACCTCCTCTTGTATAAACCTATTGGATGAAATTGTCCATAAACACCTCCCACATCATCTACCCTTGTATATAATATAGGAATACCAACCTTCACTGGACTAAGGTTGTACCCTTGAACAACCATCGAAACTCATGGACTCTAACAGCATTAGAAGTTACCAATGACTTGAACACACCCTTGACTTCCTCAAGCCACTCAACAACCTCAAACGGACCTCGATTTCCATATAAAATAAGAAACACATTGGAAAGAATAGGAATTAGGTATGGATCACTATAGACCTTAGAAACCGTTTTGGGAAGCATTTCCTGAGCGATATAAAAAAACACAAACCAAATCCAACATCATACTAAGGCGCAAACAAAAAGATAAATCCTCATACCAAAACCAACTAGCTCAGAATCCAAGAAAAAATAGACACTAAAAAACATAATTTTTAAAAAACCACCATTCTCCTTTAAAAAATTCAAAACTGCTTTCTTCAAATATGATTTTCCAAATACCACACACTTTTCAAGAACAAAAATTTCAAAAGTCATTTCCCATCTGAATAAACTTTTGAAAATCTATAAAAAACATTTAATTCCAAAACCCAAACATGGAATTCAATGAACTGTTACATGTGTGTCCATCTGTTTCTATCCCCATGTTCCCACATGCACATTACACACATACCCACATACACGTCAACGACCATAAAGAGTACCAAGGGTCACATCCATCCATATTATCAAATTCAAAACACCTTCAATGTTTCAAAACCCACTATCAATTTAAAACTACTTTTTTATAAAGAATGTTCATTTAAATTCATTTCCATTAGAATATCTAGTCTCATTTTCAAGACACCCACATGAACCAAAACCAAATCAAAACACATCCAACAACAAACTACCTGAAAGAGGAACTAGTTTCTATGCATAACCCGACGATATGGTGGTGATCTATGACCCAAGTAAGGAATAACACTAAGACAATCATAAACCAGACACCTGTACTCTACATGGGTAACCACCCCATGTAAGGTGACAACATAACCCGAATCACCTCCATTGTTATCCCTCAATTTCAAAACAACCCAAAACCCAAGACTCAATCTCAGACTACCCCTGGCGACTCGAGGTTCAGAAATAGAAAGGGTTCATAATGACCTTCTTGAACCAACCACCCAAGTCCTAACAACCCTATTATCCATCTACCAGACACCCCAAATATCAAGGACCCCTATGATTCCTTTTTTCACCAACCTGCTCGATTAGACCCTAAATTGAACACCCGAGCTCGTCCGTGACATGTCCCGAGGAGCATTCCCAATCCCCCCAAGATGGTAACTAGTATGGGGTATAAAAATAAAATAAGGGGAGATGGTTTATCTTAGAAAAAACAACCAGGATCATATAAAAAATTGAACAAAAAGAGAACACAGAAAAACCAAAAACTGGATCGCAAATAAACAAACAACTGTTCCAGATACAAAGTACTACTAAAAAGAAATAAACCGGAAATAAGACCCTGCTACAGTGATCTCTGTGTGACCCCTTACTCATATCCAACCACAAGACCAAGACTACTCCAAATGAGCATCTGATATGGTGAACCTCAGAAACACTGAACCTGTAGCTGAAATGATAGAATAGGCGTGAGAAAAAAAATGCTCAGTAAGGATTCCAAAAGTAAACTACTGAATCCAAGCGTTTCCTTACCCCAATATGTATGAGGACACAAGTTTAGAAATAACATTATAAAAATAAGGTTTTCCCATTTAAACAAAACAACACTTATTTCCCTCTATGATAACCAACACATTTCATATACCATTTCCAAAATAGTTTACCATTTTATTAACAAAACCAAATAAGTAATATCAATGTTGTACAAAAAGGAAATAGGAAAACAATAAAAGCTGTAAATAAACCAGTGTAGAAAAAAATAAATAAGAAATAAGAGCTGTAACCATATAAGATCATGAATATTCATAAACAACACGTGTTTGCACTCGGTTTGAAACCACCAAACGACGTATAGTGAAGCCCCATAGTTTATAAACCACTTATCTGCCATGCGACAAAATCAGTGGAAAATTGCACTTGACCTCTCTATATACCAGTGGGAACCAACCCATCTAATCAGGGATGGTGAGTAATCGTCACTCGGTAATCTATAAGATGCTTAGGAACCCATGGTGGTTATAATAACACTGTGTAAGTTGGAGTCCCTCGCATGGGTGACTCATCTCACCACACTTGCCTATCCAAAACACGAACACCAATATACAATAACCCAAAAAATGGAAATCCCACTATAAAGGTTCCCCATATACAAACATATACATTTCATATCATAAAAAAGGTTCCAACTAGGATATCAGTCCGAGATGACTTACTCCACCTAAGGAATCTAAATCTTCACGTGTTTGTCTCCAATCTGAAGGCCTCTTGGCAAGGACCTCCTGCTAAGAGGAAATTAAGGGATGGTGATTCTAAAGATTTGAAACGATTTACATCCTTCTCTGGTTTCTTAGGAGGATCCATTGTCTTCCCTGCAAATCAAGTCTCTCACCACATAGTCAGGAAGGGAACTATAGCCCATATTTCATCTTCAGAAAATGAAATCTCAGAAAGAATAGAACTATGCAAGAACTCATTCATTGTTTACATTATATTATCAAAAATTTTGATTACCTGGAAAGTATATGATTTAGTTTCTAGTTTAGTTACTATCTGGGGTTTCTCTAAATTGAAATGTGTCTCTCAGGGAAATGGTTTTTTCCATTTGTTATTCCCCACTTCTTATTTGAAGGGTCGCACATAGAAATTTGGCTCAGTTAATATTCATTCTGGAACACTTAATATTTATGAGTGGAATATAAGTTCCAATATTAATGATTTTAGAGACACATTTTCATATATTTGGATCAAATTTTATTTCCTAAATTGGGTTTTATGGATCTTTGATATCCTGCATGACATAGCTTCTACTATCGAGATTCCAATCTGGATGGATATGGAAACTAAACATGTGATCTTTATATGTTTTCCTGAATATTAGTTGAGGTTGACTTAAGTGCTCCTTTTATTGACATGGTGGTCCTCTCCATACCTCTAGATTAAATCAACCTTAATATTGTGTATGAAAAAATGCCACTATTTAGTGAATCTTGTTGTATCAATAGATACTCGAGGTCCAACTGTTGGCGGAACCTAGTTTGTGATATATTTCAATTAAGGGGGAATGATACGGCACATTATAGAAGAAAAAAATTTAATGGGGATGATATGGGTTCTTCTTAGGTGTCAAATCAGGTTGGAAATAAGGTTATTTCTTACGTTGATGACTCTAGTAAATTAATTCCTAGAACCAAAAAATTGGGCAGGACCTGTATTAATAGTTCTAGAGTTGAACTCTCCAATGGTAAGCTGAATATCAAATGGGATGACTTAGTAGAAGAAAACTATTTATTTGATGCAATTATATCATTTAATGGTGTTTTAATTGGAGGCTTGGGGGATGAATAAAAATAGGTTGAGTCAGATGGTAGTCAAGTTGGTAGATAAATTTCTACTCAGGATGATGTAGATGATACGCATTGGCAGGAGCAGACTATGGTCTCCTCAAAATAAAGTTTTTGATTTAAAGGGTAACAAATCCTCTTCTTTGAAGATGGATAGAGTCAGTAATGGTGCAGGGGATTTGACATCTACTCTTGGAAACCCGGTTGGACTAGTTATAATTCCAAAACATGGTATATGTAGGGGATGCAAGATGCACCCCTGATCACAAATTCTAATGCATAAAAAATAATGGATAGTTCCAATGTTAATATGTCTCATGTTGGAAAGGATACACCAATTTCAAATCTTGAAAATCTTAACAACAATAACTCAAATAATTCCTCTACAAGGATTGTTAATCAGACAGAGAGTTAGACTGGCTTGGTGTAGGGGCCTGCCCAAGATAGAGAGGTTGTTGCAATCTCTCTGACTCGAAGTGCAGTTAGAGAAAAGGCTTCCATGTCCTCATCTACTTGTTTAATGAAGACAAAAAGTAGTTGTAGTGAAAAGTGTAGGTTCTTCTGTCAAGGTGTTTGTTCATCCTAAAGTAAAAGTTATCACTCATATTGATTTTGATGGGCTCGCCATGGGAAGTGTGGAGGAAGGACATCATAATTTTCATGAGACTGATACATATGTGTTGAAATAATTCAGTGATTATGAACTCATAGATGATGGAGGTGGACCATGGATACAAGTCAATACATGGAGGAGGGGATGACACACTCGTGGTCGGGGTGGTCGTGTCTCTCATCGTACCATGACTACTAGATCTTGTGCCTATTGATTTATGTAGGTCTTATTTTATGTTGTTACTTTTGGTCTTTTGATTCATTGTATGTTTCTCCACCCTTACCAGTTTTTTACTCGATAAAAGGGCCCTTCGATCCCCAACCTTTAAAAAAACCAGGTTGTCACATTAATTAAATACCAAAATCATTTTGATAAAATTCATAAAACACCATTTGGTTACACAAAATTTCCAAACCACATCCTTTACTAAAATATTTATCAACATCACCCTTAAGTTTAAAGTGCCAAATGAGCCCTTGAATACCAATCACACCCAAACGTTTCATAATTTCCAAATGGGCCCTTATCCTTTCCAAACGCACACCGAATCATTTTTCGAGGCCAAATGAGCCAAATACATAGGGAGTATATTTGAAATCATTTATGGGAACCACACAAAAGACCAAGAGTTATTCAAAAAAATGGGAATCATTTCGAAAACCAAGGTTTTAAAACACACTATTTTAATGGTGCCATTATCATTTATGAGAACATCCAAGTGTGCTCCTAGTGCATCCATGGATGTGCCAACTTCCAAGGGAACAATAAACAACCAAGTAGAAATTTAAAATACATTACCACCAAACACCAACTTTTTTATACCCAAAACTAATTGTTCCCATCATTTAGAAAATATGAACAACCCCTTTAAAATCATTAAACCCTTTCCAAAACAAATTATCACACATTCCAAGATATGACAGTACCAATCCTTATACACCAAACCAATTTATCATCAAAAAATTACATTGTAACATAATAAAGTAAATACATTTCATAAAATCCCTAATTCCACTTTAAAAGATCAACAACAATTCAAACAAGTTTCCTCGGTACCATACACCTAGAAAATTCATAGAAAAAGTCAATTAAAACCTATTTTTAACCAACCAAATAATTTACAAAATTCTATAATAATTTAAAAAAGGGTGTCATAGATGTGAGAAGTAAGTTTATCAATTGATATAAAATTCCAATCACCAAAGAAAAGTCATTGGGGAATAAAAACATGGAAACACCTACCGAAATCTTGTGTGATTGGAACGAAACTTCAAGGATAGGGAGATCTAAGACCCATGAACAATACACATACCCTAACCATAATAAAAATGAACTACTTGATCCAACCCTAAACCTAGTGTTCGACAAACGTAAGAAACCCCAAAGAAAACCCTATAAACAAAGAAGGTGATGGAAAAATAGGAGATTTAATGAAGGAAACATGAAGAATCACTAACCATTGTTGAGAAAACACCACAAAATCACCCCAAATAGAAGTAGGAAGGAAGGGGATCCCTCTGCTCAGTTTCCAACACATGGGTCTTTATTTGAGAGGTGGAATATCTCAAATAAAACCTCTATGTTAATATTTATTAATACTGTAAGTGGCTACACAGTTTTGCCACATGGTTTTGTAAACTGTGTACAAACCAAGTGAGGCCTATTAGAAAAGTTATGCATCTTTGTAGGGTTAGGTTTCACAGTTTGGGAAAACTGTGCTCCGATCGTGTGACCCCAAAAATTTTCCAAAAACCCTCAAATTATGCCCCAATCACAAGGGAAGTATTCTCAATGATCCCTGAATGTTTTAAACAAAAAGTAGTGACATTGTGGGTGTCACAAACTCCCCAACATGAAACTTTATCTCAATCCTAGCAATAATAACTAATCATAGGTATAAAAGGAAACCCAAAACCGCAAAAACACAAGGACTTTTGTTGGGAACTCAACCCGAACCTCAACTAAATCATCTAACATCGAGAAAAGAATAAAATAAAGGAGTATCTGTGGTTGGTGTGTGACAGTTGGGATTATAAAATTGTCATTTTAGAATAATTAGTTATAAAATTAATTATGACAATATTGTGATTTTTGAAATTGAATAATTAATTATAGAATTAATTATTTTTATATTTAAGTTGATGATTTGGGATAACTAATTGAAAATTTAATTATTGTAGATTTTTATGATTATTGAATTGATTGAGATAGAACAATTATTTGGGGAATTATTTGGGGATATTGAATTGATTAAGGTTGAACATTTAATTGACGAATTAATTGGGGTTGTTGAATTTTTTAAGATGAAATAATTAATTGGTGAATGTGAGTAATGATATTATTCAATTGTCGAATTAAATAATGAGATTAATTAATTGATGAATTAATTAATGTGAGTAATTTGATTATTTAATTATTGAATTAAATAATGGTTTTAATTAAATGATGAATTAATTAATATGAGTTAGGTGATTATTTAATTTCTGAATTAAATAATGGTATTAATTAATTGATGAATTAATTAATGTGACTAATGAGATTATTTAATTGTTGAATTAAAAAATGAGATTAATTAATTGATGAATTAATTAATGTGAGAAATGTGGTTATTAAATAATTGAATTAAATAATGAAATTAATTAATTTATGAATTAATTAATGTGAGCAATATGATTATTTAATTATTTAATTAAATATATCTATTAATTAATTGTTAAATAAAATAAGTCTATTAATTAATTATTGAATTAATAAATGTTAGCAAGGAGATTATTTAATTATTTAATTAAATAAAGTAATCATTTATTTGAATAATTAACTAATGTGAGTAAATTGATTATTTAATTATTAAATTAAATATTATGATTAATTAATTATACAAGTAATTAATGTGAGCAATGTGATTTTTTAATCATTGAATTAAATAATGATATTAATTAATTGAAAATTTAATTAATGTGTGCAATGTGATTATTTATGTATTGAATTAAATAATAAGATTAATTAATTTATTAATTAATTAATGTGAGTAATTAGATTATTTAATTATATAATTAAATAATGAGATTAATTGATTGATGAATTAATTAATGAGAGCACTGTGATTATTTAATTGTTGAATTAAATAATAAGATTAATTAAGGAATTAATTAATGTGGGTGATGTGATTATATAATTTTTGAATTAAATAATGCTATTAATTAATTATTTATTTAATAAATGTGAGTAATGAGATTATTTAATTATTGAATTAAATAAATGGATTAATTAATGGAAGAATTAATTGACTTGAATAATGTAATTTTTTAATTATTAAATTAAGTAATGGTGTTAATTAATTAATTGATTAATTAATGTGATTAATGTGCTTATTTAATTGTTGTATTAAATAAATAGATTAATTAAGTGTCGAATTAGTTAATGTGAGTAATGTTATTATTTAATTGTTAAATTAAATAATATGATTAATTAATAGATGAATTAATTAATGTGAGTAATGGTATTATTTAACAGTTGAATTAAACAATGATATTAATTAATTGATGAGTTAATTAATTTGAGTAATAAGTTCTTTTAATTGTTGAAGTAAATAATGAGATTAATTAATTGAAAAATTAATTAATGTGAGTAATGTGATTATTTAATTGTTGAATTAAATAATTAGTTTAATTAATTGACGAATTAATTATTGATAGTTATGTGATTTTTTTATTATTTAATTAAATAACAGGATTTATGGGATTAATTATGTGATAAATTAATTAATGGATGTAATGTTATAATTGATGAGTTTTGATTAATTAATTGTTAAATCAATTAATATAGATTGTTGTGTTTATAGAATCATTGATTGAATAATTAATTGTTGAATTAATTTTGAGATATTTATATTTCCAATTGAATAATTTGCTATTGAATTAATTATGTATGTTTGGGATTTTGAATACAGTATAATTAATCATTAAATTAATTATGTGAAATTGATTGATTGTTGGACTAATCATTTGGATTGGAATAATAGTAAATTTTTGTGATTTCCTATGGTAAAATTACATTGGTGGAAGTAGTTAATTTATATATTAATTTCCATAGGGTTGAATGATTATTTAAATAGGTTTGATATAGTTTTGATGATAAATAGGAACTTGGAGTAATGAAATGAATTGGGTAGATAGATGGTAATTTTTATAAATTTATCATTGTGTCTTATGATGTTAAATATGGTGTGTTTTATACTAGTATTGTGATTTTGATTTATTAGCTTATGAGCTTATATGTTATCGATGAAATTGATGCCTAATGGTTTGATACTGTGTGGGAGGTAGAGTTTTCTAGATATGAATCATGATTGGTGTTGATGCCTGAGGGCTTGGTTACTATTTTTGTACCACCTAAGGGCTTGGTTCCCTGATACTGGATTCCTGAGGGAAGTGTATATGATTATTTCTGATACCTAAGTTATAGATGAATAGTCACATTATTTTTTAGGGTGATATTATACTTAGGTTTGAGGGAGATATTTTTGTTAGCCTGAAGGAAGAGGCCATATGATTATGGTATTTTATGAGTGGTTCATCCTTAATAGGAGAATCAGCCACCGTTTAGGGTGATCCATTCTAATGCAGGAGGATATACCCTCATACAAGGATACCTAGTAGTTCACTAAAGTAGGTTTGGATGGCCTCAAGTGTTATCCTATAACCTGAGTGTCATCATGTTTGTTTCTTATACAATATTAATTTATTAAATAAATACCTTGTTTATCTCTATATAGCATGAACTATATCTCTCAGATTGGATTTGTTTAGACAAAATATTTTCAACTTACTGAGTTTTACTCACACCCTATTCTAACTATCATTTAATACCTAAGAATATTACATGGACACAAGTTTAGACAAGGGCAAGAGACCCTGTAATTGATTTGTAGTAGGCTGGATGGGATGGAGCTTGGAGACAGGCCGACATGCGGTTCATATCAGGGTTTTGGATTTTTTATTTGAGTCTACTTATTCCTTTATTTTTATTCCTTTTTTCATGTCATTTAGATATATTCATCATATCATTAAATTATTCATTTATTATTTGGATATATTCAGTTTGTAACTTTCTTATTTTTGAATGTCTGATTATATATTTAGATATTTTTCTATTATTTATGTTACACTGCTATTATTTCTTCATTAATTGAAACTATTACAAGATGGAATATTCTCCCAACTATATTCATTATACCTTCAATGCAAGTCGGCAACCTCTGGCGTATGGGGAGACACACTTGAGGTCACGTAGCCAACCAACTCGATCATGTATCCAACTGACTCGGCCACTTGAGGGAGCCCTGAGTCGGGGATGTTATAATTTCCTTGAACTAAGATCTACAAATATTTTTTATGATATGAAAAAAAATTGTTACCAAGATTGGTATTAATTATAATAACATACATGTTTTCCCAATGATTTTATGCATTATTGGGGAGAGTATTCAAGTAAATATGATTGAAAAAAATGTTTGTCTTATAGATCGTAGCCAGTAGGTGATGTTGGAAGTCTGAAACAATAAAATATTATTAATAATAAGAAAAATAACACCCCTATAAAGTTTTTGAATTACTTCCCTTTAAAAACTAGACTGAAACGATTATTCATGTCATCAAAAATGGTCTAGCTCATGAAGTTTTATTGTATATATAATAACAATGATGAATTAATGTGACATCTAAGAGATTAAAAATCATGAGAGACATTTGATTTGTTACATTCTAATTTCTCATCTAATCCTAGGAATGTGTGACTAAGATTGGTTATCTATGGATTCAACCCATTTGGGATTTTGAGTACCAGTTATAAAATTTTGATGATTGTTTTGATCCCTTATAATCTACCTCTGTGGATGAGCATGCAATAAAATTCTTTTATCATTTAAATGACTATTATAGGAAAAAAATTCCTATAAAAGATATTGATTTATAATTTCATCCTATAATTATATAATTATAGGTGTTATAGGGAAATGATGTTAAGACATATGATGTATCTTCTAAACCAATGTTTAAAATTCAAATTGCTCTAATGTGGACTATTAGTGACTTCCATAGACTTGAGAACTTATCTGGTTAGAAAACTTACATGGGTTTGGATTTTCCTACTTGTAACATTTATTTGGACCTTAAATGAATAACTTAAATTAAAAATGTTTCTTCTTGTGTCATCATATATTTTTATATGCATATTATATATTTTGATTAAACAAGTTATAATTCAATGGTTTTATTAATATTAGAACACCTCCAAAGTTTTTGAGAAGTTTTAAAATATTTTCACAATATGGATATGTTGAAATGTAATTTGGGAAGGTTCATAATTTGAATGGTAGTGGAAAATGAGTTTTAAGTTCATCATTAATTGAAATTGTAACGCATCAATCGAATAAAGAAAGTGTATTCTTTAAAATTATGTATTGGGAATTTAATTTGTTGTATCATAATCTTAAAGTTATGTATATTGAGTAGAATGTTTGTTAAAATTTTACTTTCATATTACTTAATGAGCATGGAAAAATAAAGTATCATATTAGTGCTCTGAATGAATTAAAACCAATAAATATAAAGTGTGATCTATGGCTATATGAAAATGGAAAGTATGGTTCTAAATTTTTTTTCAATTAAAAATAGGGATAAAGACATATTCCTTAAAATTTTAAAACATGTAAAGGTATTTTATGGGTATTAAACTAATATATCAAGGTGTTCCTACTTAAAGAATCTTCAGTTACATGGATTCAAAATTTATGATTCATATATTTTGTTACACCAGTCACTACTATTGGATTTTCCAACATTGATACCTGAAAAGGTTACTATAGTTGTACTCCAATTTTTCACATTCTATAGAAAACTATGTAAGAAAAATATATAACCATTTTATCTTGAAACCCTTCATGATAGATTTATACTAACACTTTTTTCAATGGATATGATCTTTCCACCATCATTTTTTACAATCATGATGCATTTAACTTTGAATTGGGTCGAGGAAACTAAATTAGTAAGCAACATATATTACTGATGGACATATACAATTGAGATATACTTTATTTATATGTTTTTAATATTATGTTAAAAATTATTGTCACTTCATTAAATTCATAATTATGTTTTATTTATTTTATTTCATTTATACCCTGATCATTTTAAATCAAACATAAAAAATAAAGCTCAACTTGAGGGATCTATTTCTGAATGGGTATTTAGAAGAGGAGTATCTTACTTATTTTTTCAAAATACTTGGATAATATTGAGATAATATTCAATAAAGTTGTACATATTTATGACACATCAACTAAATCTCATCTATATTGGAAATCAAAATCATTCCTATTATTTGATGATCATTTTAGAGGATCGCAAGTACTACACTAACAGAAATGGAATTATTGCAGGAGCATAGATATGTGTTGTTGAATAGTGAAATTTCATATCTATTTATTGAAGATCTCAGGATAAAAACAAAGAGTTTAATGATAATTTGAACATAAAATGAGAAAGATATAATAAAATATATTAATAAATATCTTATAGAATGATTTCCACATCATGTAAGTTCATAAATATTTCCACCAATATGAATATTAGATTCACACATATATTTTGAAAATATAATAATATATATTAGTTTTTTCAGATCTTGAATATCGATACTTGGGTTGAATTTTCAGAATATTTAATGTTTCTGGATAGAGTTCCTCTAAAAAAGGCTCGACAGTTTGATGCTTAAAATGTGAATGGATTTAAATTTCATACAGTTGATAAATAAAATGGTGAATAGTGGAATATTTATAGTTTTCAAAATGAGATACTATAGAAATTTGACTGATATTATCGAATTATACTACCATGGGAATTTTTAGTTGTTTTATTCAAATTCAATTGGGATGATATTACCTGACGTATTAAAAGAGATTCCTTGGAATTAAATCTTGTGAACCTATCTCGCTTGATGGATGTTGGTGACTGTGAGTTACATGATTCGTATATCTTTTAATCACAAGAGAAAATGGTATATTATGTGGAAGATATCATGGATGAATGGTGGATTGTAGTTGTTCGCATATAACAAATATTCTTGTATGATATGGGTGATGAAGTGCATATTTTACCTTTTACATTTAATCTCATAATAGTAAGAGACATACTTATTTTTCCATCATGATATTACAAAATATTAGTCTTGTAAGGGTGGATGAAGTAGATGAAGTAATGATGGAGTGGGATAATGACATGATTGAAGGAAAAATGATTGTATGTGTAGTCATCCATTAACTTATAAATCACCTATATTATATATTATTCATTTCCAATGTTGTGGATCTGTTATCATATTTAAATTCATTTTTATGCATTATTAGTTTAATTTTTAAAACCTAAATGTTATATTTATTTGTATATATAATCATTCATTAAAATAACTATATATATTTTTATTGTATGTATTGTGTGTATTTTATAATTTATAAATTTATTTTTCTACATTATTTTTTTAAATATATTTTTTGATATTAATTTTAAATTTTTAAATGACAGGAATACCAAAGAGAAAGTGTTTCACTGATCCTCATTCAGCATGTTCAGCACATAGTGACCTTACTGCGAGGGAACCGGTCGTCACCCCTGTTTCATCATGAGGACTATAGAGGGTGATAATTATAGTTATAAATTGTAATGTGAATGATTTTATTTAACTTTTTTATACTAAAATTCTTTTTTCATAAAAGATGAAAATAATGTTAGTATTGAGACAAATATAAAATGTTTAGATTTCTGGAATCAGATTAGACTGAAGATAGTTGTCCCCTTTGATAGTTATTGGGTCCCCACATTTGATGTTGTAGAATTATTTGGACATAATCTAGGATTGTTTGTGGTGGATCTGATTATACTTCATATTAATAAATTCTTATTAGACAAATATTCCAGAATCTAGGAAGAATGAATTGTTTAATTCCCATATAAATGTAATTTTATTTCATTATGGCTCAATTGAATTCCATTATGTAATTAAATTATAATATTTTAAAAATTAATCTTTTTGTATATATGTTATTCCACTTTATCATTACTCTAGAGTAATCATTGGTTGAATTATATCAAAAGAATATTGGATGTTTCCTCAGTGATATTTCATCAATTGATAGTTTGTGTGAGAAGGTAAATCACATAACGTCAGGATCATTTTGTACATAAACTATTATAAGTTTAAAGTTTAAATTAAAATATAAATAACTATTTAACATTCAATAAAATTTTCATAAAGGTGCTAGTAATAGAGAATGGAGAAGAAGATGGAGTCGGTGTTGATCTTAGTTTTTTTGGTAGTGATTATGGTTGACTTTTGATTTAGTGTTGGTGATGTGTAACTTAACTTGTGATAGAGTAATACTAATATAGTGAATATGAAATATTTTTGTGGCATGAGGTAGGGGATATCTGAATTTCCCTTAAATTTCATGAAATCTATATGATTTTGTGATCTACTATGTTTTCTTTCAATGTTTACCTTATACTCATCATTCTTAGGGTCTTATGTTTTGGCCATGCACCAGATTTTCTCACATATTTTTTCCCCAAGCATAAACCCTTTATCAAATTCCATAATTTCATAAAAATAATTTTTTCAATAGATTAAATTATCAAAAAAAACCATTTTTATTCCAAACAACATGTGGGGTCCAACAGTTTCTTTGATATGGTCTAATGTTTCTTATTAATTAGTTTTTCATATGTGTTTTTCAATGTTTTTTATCATGGTTTTATTTGTATGTATATATAATATATTTGATATAGTGGTTTTAAATGGATGTTTGCCCTTTATTTCTATGGTGGTTTCATAAATACACTTGAATAATATATCTAAATAATAGTTAGTTTATAAGGTGGTTTTTGAGGAAGGTTTTATATGTATGGTTATTACCTTAAAAATTTCTTGTTTGGCCCTTTATAATTTTTTTTTTCAAAAAATGTCTTATACACTTGGTTTATTCCCTAATAAAACATTATTTTATATAATTTTTTGGATCCTATGAGATAATTTTGATTATTTTTTTGTATTTATGTTAACTACATATTGGTAATTTATAAGAAGGGTGTATGGGATAGGGATGAGTTATGGAATTTATATTCTTTTCCATGTTGAATTTTATTGATGTGTGACTGATATGTGATACATGTTTCCCCACCATATGTCCCTAGTATCATGGGAACCCTTGAGATCTAAGTTGGAGATTGATAGATGGATTATATTCTTGTCATGATGAGACTCTAACTAGGTTCTTCTATAATATAATTAGTTGTGACAATGTAATCTTATATCTATTGAGTATTTTTTTTAGTAATATGAGTTGTTATTGTCTAGGAACATCGTTAATAGGCGGGGTGATAGTTCGGCCTAAGTATATCTATGACTGTATCACATAGACCATGGTAGTTTTATATGATTATGTATACTTTATATGAATTCATTTATATTATACTTGATTATTATTCTCCTTTATTTTCCGTGATTATTCTTTCATTATATGTGATTCTCATCCATATGTCTTTTATGGTTTTTTTCAATTGTATTTTTCTTTTTTGTATGACTGTATTTGGTGATGATTTTGGATGGTTCCATTGGTTCACATGAAGATTTCCAGTTTAGAATTTTTTGTTTTTTCTCTTGCCTTATACCATGTATGCGTTGGCCAATTTAGTTTCTATGTATTATTTGATTCTAGTTTGGATTTATTATTCAATTTATTATTTATGTTATGTTGTTATGTAAGATGGATTTTTTTTGTTATGCTTTATTAATTTTTTGGGACTGTAGTTTTGGGAGATTTATTTTTTAAAATAGAACTATTTATCACCAATTTAAACCACTACTAAAAATGGACAAAAATAAAAATTGAAATATAAACTACCATAATATATGGTAAAACAAATAATCATTAGTTTAAATAGTTGCTAAAAAAATAACCACCTCTAAAAAAATTGTGAAACTTCCTATAAACTGATACTAAATTTAAAAAACCATTATAGGTTAGATACCGATGCCAAATTTAGTGAAAATTTTTAAAAATCGTTGCAAAAAAATTTAGTAGTGGTTTAAAATGTTGTTAAATTTAAAAAAAAATACATTGTTCCTCTATTGTTTTATATTCTATGTTGTATGTGGTTGTAATAGGTGGATATAGAAGGGATGGGAACACAAATATGTTTATTATTGCAATATGAGAGAGACTAGTTTAGTATGAAATAGGGTTCATGGTTCCTTTTCTTAATATCTTCTCATGATTTTTATGTTACCTAACTTGTATATGGTTTTTGTGAGTGATCCATGGTTTTTTTAGGATGTTAATCGGTCTAGGATAGGTAATTATTTAGTTTCATTATTTTTTCATTAAGTATTTAGTATGATTATCCAGCATTGGAAAGATATTTTGTAGGGAGTAACCTACTTAGTATACATATATTCTTACCTCTACTTATATATATTTATTTTATATAATTTTATGGAAATGTTTGTGATCAGGTTATACATTATTAACTTATAGAGTTACATTTGGTTGGCGTTGATAGACTTACTATCATAACATTTATTTCACTTTTTATTCACATTGGATATTTTACATTCTTCTAAAAAAAATTACCTTATTTTTTTTGTTAATTTGTTTATTTTATATCATATTGTGTTTATTAATTGTTTTTTTATATAATTACAAGTATTAATAAGGTAAATACCTCCCATATGTGTGCTTTACACCCCCGGTTTTAGTCTCTAACCTGTGGCCTATTATAGGACTGATTTGAGAGTGACTCCTACATTTATTTAAAATCTAGGAGGGGTCATAATGGTTATAGTTCATTAAATAGTGTTATTAGATATTTGGTTGAAAATTAAGATATATTTTATATTTATGAAATTGGTGAATATTTGAAATTTTTTAGTAAAAAAATAGTATTACACAAGTTTGGAGTGTCATGTAGGAAACAATAGACCAAATATGATGAAAAAATTGAATATGTTATCCACATAATGATATTAATATTATTGAATATACTAACATGAGATTATGTTGAATATAGGGTAAAGACCTTGGTATGATACATCCTTCAAGTTTTTTTCACTATGTTTGATTGTGTTAAAATGTATAGAAAATTAAAAACAAATTTAATTTATAAAAATGTTAAATAATTTATCAATACTTATTTTAGGTTTTTTATTTGTGGTTATAAATATGGATAAAAATCAATTCCCCATGCAGTTAAAGTTACAGAGGTGAAGTAAGATGATCTGGTTGATTGTGGGTGGGTTTACCGAGAAGAGGTTTGTTCTTGGAGGAAGGCATTGTGTGAGTTTTGGTATTAGAGTTTTCTAAATTATGAGGGGATGGCCTTGGATCAAAAGATAAAGAAAAACGATACAGGGGTCTAGGATATTTTTTAACATCCAATACTTAGTTTAAAATTAGATTTTTTCCAGGGTAATCTTATTATGAGGCATGGATAAGCAATAGTGGACCCTCTATCTCTATGACTATTATATTTTGGTAGTGAATTGGGAGAATTTTTGAAGTTAATTACTTGTTGAGTTCATTAATTTTACACTAACGGAATTATAGTGGTGGGAATTTGTAACCATTCCATATGGGAGCTTGAGTGTGAGGGATCTTGGAGCTGGGTTCATAAACTATCTCCATTGCACACCTAATCTCCTTCCAGATGATAAGTCTTGGGTGTAACACTTTAAGAAGGATTTGTATCTAGAGATTCAATGTATGTTCACCCATTTCACAATACTAACATATATATATATATATATCTCAAATAAGACTTAAGTGATCAATAAGATGTTTCCATGGATAGTTTTTTTATGATTTGAAAACCATTATATTTTCTTGAAGAGTAAATCTATTGAGAGGAGCTCTATTTTTTATTGTTGGTAAAGGTTTTGTATAGTGAAAAGTTGATCCCACCCTTTTTTATCTATTTTATAAAGTTATTGGTTTTCATACGTCAACTAGGATATACATAGTGGTTTTCATTTTTTTGTGAGATTTTTTTTAGTTTTAATGTTTTTCCTCACTTAGTGGTTAGTGTGGAGCTGGTAGAAAGTTTTATATAAATCATTAATTTTTGTTACCTATTAATCCTTATTATTAGTAGAACTGTCCTTAGGAATTTGTAAAATAGATGGGAGATGAAGTATTTATAGGACAACCCAAGTATATTCCACATTCTCAATGACCTAGGTTTGATCGTGGATGAGGTGGTGGATATAATCAGAGGTAGTATTTTATATGATCATGGCATAGTTAGTTGAAAGTTATAGATTTGTCAGTGTTAAATGGAATGAATATTGTTAAATTCATAATTTTTCTCAATTAAATGGTTTTTATACCTTTTTATATTCATGATATGCAAATCATTTGTTGTGGGTCCCTTGGGCATAGTGACATAGTCATGATATGATTCTTATTACATTGGTGTTAACAAAACTAATTGAAGTTGAGTTGAGTTTAGTAGAGTTGTTTCATGAGTATGATCTCATTATAGGGTAAAATCAACTAATTATAGATTTTTTTGTAGATATAACCATATGATTTAATATTGGGAATAAATTTCTTGTATTTGGGGTAGCATGTTTTCAATTTATATTGTAGGAGAGTGGTTTCACTAACATAGAGGACAAGAATGCAACATTGGTGGGTGAGAGGATGATAAATCAAGATTTTTAATTAATTTTATCTTGAATTTAAATGATTTAATCCACATAATTTTATTGTATTTAGTGAAATTGAATTACCTTTTTTGGAAGGTAATTATAATTATTGTGAAATTGAAAAACTTCTAGATTTTGAAATTTTTTTATCATTTTTTATTTATAACCTAATTTTTTATAAACTTATCAAAATAGAATAATTGTTTTTTTAGGATTATATGTATAATTTTCTGCATTTCACTCAACTAGACCTAGTGCTTAATCAAACCAAATGAGGCCCAAATTAATAATTCAATTTGAAAACCTTTTGGGTAGAAAAATTGACCAACCTTTAATCAATGAAAAATAACATGAGATACACAACTAGAAATGAGATTATTATAGTTTCAAATGAAATAATACTTATAGATTCATATTTTAATTAAATATTACAATAATATTTAGTCATTAAGGAATTTCATGGATATGTGAAAGTGGAGGGAACTGAAGCGTCTATTTTAAAAAAAAAATTATTGCATTAATTTTGACATAATGTTTCACACACTTTTCAAATAGGATTAAAATTTTGTGAGTAGAAATAAAATACATTTATGAATCAATTTATTGAATAAAACCTTTATTAAATCATCTTAGTAGTGGGAATAAAATGAGTTCAAAATTGATGAATATAAATATAGAGAAATTATACCTCAACTCTAATTCATAAATATATGCCTTTAATTTCATTTTAAAGGTTAGAGAGAGGGTTTATAGATATAAAAGAGGAATATTCCTAAGGATATAGTAGTTTAAATAGATTAATCTTTTCATAAATTGTTAAACATTTATATTCCAAGGCAGTAGAGACCATATGATGTTCTTATTCTGAGTTTTTTTATACATCTTTATAAACCCCTTTGGAATTATTCTAGAATATGTTTCCATAAATTAAAAAATTATTTTTAATTATTAAATTAATTTTCTCTAAACTATTCAATTTGTTTTTTCTTTTTTTTATGTAAAGTAATTGTAATTTATGTTTAAATATCTTGAGTGAGGTCTCACTTTTGAGAACAATGGGTTCAAGTAGTTTTGGGTTACCCAGATGACTTTGGTTAATAAAAGCACGTTCATAAGGAGATAAATACCCATATTTGAGGTCATGATATTGTGAATAGAAAATTTAGATTTATACTTTGAGTTTTTTTAATATAAATTAATTAATTAAATTATGTAACACTTTTAGACAATGAAAAAGGGTGATATCTAAAGGTTAAAACTCGTTCACTCTTTCGATATCGATTATAGGTTCTCATATTTTTCTATATTTCTTATATATTTATTCTAAATTTAATTTTAAACATATTTTTATCTATATTTAATCTTTTTTAAACTTTTTTAAACCCCGAATATATTTATCATTTAATAAAAAAATAACAATTACAAAAAATTTTAAAACTTAGAATGCAACCTCTTCATGAGTAAACCTTATGAACCACAACACTATATTTATTTGAGAATAATAAATTTGATTTAGATTTCATGAGAAAACCAAACTATCACCATAATAATTGAATATTCCATAAATTTTTAGATCCTCTTTCATCCTAATTAGAGGGATTGATGTTAGGTTTAGTTGAAGTGAAAAAACAAGGGTTTTTTAGTGCTTTTGTGGAGTTTATAGATATTGTTCATAAATTTATTACAACACTACCCTTTCATATGATATCAATTTTCATATAGATTTTTATTTATCTTTATATATTATTTTTAATTCCCTTAATTATATTTTTCCTTTGTAGTTGTGGGATTTGTGGATTTCGGTTGATAACCTATTATAGAATGGATTTATCAGACCGAGTATGTCGCCTTGGGGTGATCTAGTTTTTCTTAAAAATAAATTAATTTATATTTTCTTAACATGTATCATTGATCATCAATTTAACCAAGTGAAAAGAAATAAACACTATCCCATCTTGCAAATTAATGAATTCATCGATCATTTAAAGTGATATTATTGATTAGTGGAGATTGATTTGTAGTGTTGGTACCGTAAAAGATAATAAAGTTAGCTAACATTTCAAAAATTATTTTAGGTGTCATTATAAAAACATTCGATTATCAAAGATGACCTATGGATATATGAAGGCCCAGTTATTTTCATAGTATTGAAAAACTTAAAATTTTGTGAGTTCTTGGATCGGTTTTTAGTGATTTTAATTGATGATTTCTTGGTGTATTTGAGATTTAAGAAATATCTTATTGAAAATATCAGGGGTTTTTTGGAGATATTTATATGATATCATATTTATGATAATATTTTCAAGGGTAAGTTTTAGATCTGTGAGCTGTACTTCCATGGTCATTACATTTCTTAGTAGATATTATTGTTCTATCATATAAATATTGAGGTAGTTATTTCATAAGTGGAACTAAATAATATCATAGAGGTTTGTGGTTTCCTTGTACTTATAGCATAATATATATTTTTTCATGTTTAACTTTTATCAAATTTTTAAACCTTCAACAGATTTAACTACGAAGGATCAATACTTTTTATAGAAAGATTATTCTTTGGTTGAATTTGATTATCTTGATGATAATTTTATTTGTGATCATATCCATCACTTTTCATAAGAAGGATTCATGTTTGATGACTTTTATAGTTATTCACATATTTTTCTATGTTGTGTTATGATGTAAAGGAGAGAAGTAATCAAATATATTTTTAAGAAGTTATTTCCTCATAAATATAATCATTGTATCTATGATCCCAATCTTTTGTAAGAAGTGTTTGCCCTAAAATTTTGAAAGAACTATCTTATTAGAGAGAACTTTATGGTCTTTACCCATCATAATAGATTTTGGTATATCTTCTCTCAGTTGGATTTTAATTTAATTCAGTGGATGTGGATGCAGTTCATATAGGATTGTGACTTGAAAATATTTTACACTCCATGGAAATTGAATGTAGTAATTGATGAACTGGGTATCATGACAATTAGAGAAATTATACGAGAGGCCAGATATGAGTAGGGGATAATGGATAAGCTTATGTATTTATATCTAAATATATAGGAAGTCAGTGATGGAGTTTATCTATATCACATGATAGTGTATTATTCATTTTTTTAGTATATAGAGGATTCTAAACTAGTTAATTTTGAGGTATTTGTGAAGATATCGTGTCATATTTAAATATTATACTTATGGATATTCAAATTATTATCATCATTGAATATTGTTTAAAGGGAAGTTTGTTGGTCTCCCTGTGATTCATGAGGTAGTTTTACATGAATTCAATAGCTCACCTCTAGCAGTGTATCCTTATATATACAAAATGTATCATTCATTGAGATATCAGTTTTAGTGGAAGGTGATGAATATTTTATTGGTTGAGTTTGTGTATCGGTGATAGGTCTGTCAATTGGTGAAAGTCAAGCATAATGGTCTAGATGTTATACTACATACAATGGTTGTTACTTGGTTTAAATTGCAGTACATATTAATAGATCTCATTTTTCGTTTACCTCTATATTTTGATATATCTAAACCTATTTAGTTTATTATAGAACAAGTGATGAAGGGAATTCTTTTTATGATGATCAGGGAGTTGAGTGCAGTGGATGCCTTAGTGAGGCTTTATGAAAATGTGGTAGTTTGGATTCATAAGGTTCTGAGGGTGATCATATTTTATCATTTTGATCATTTTAACTACTAAGTGTGGAATACATTAAAGTGTTATTATTGTTCTCAGTTATTCGCTATCAGTAATTTCTCATCTTGAGGATAATGTTTAGATAGATTAGATAATAAAAAATTAGGATATGGTTCATGATGTTATTATTGATTTTTGATGTTCATGGGTGAATCATTTTACTTTTGTTGAGTTTTTATATAATAATATATATCACTCTTCCATTGGCATGGATCTATTTAAACAATTGTATGTGCATTAATGAATATCACTATTTTATTGCACCGATGCTAGGGGTTAGGGATTCTTGTACCAAATTTGTTGAAAAGTATGATATGGAAGGTGATAGTGATTCATGAGAAGATGAAGGATGTGAAAGACTATCATAAGTCAAATAAATTTTCAAATATGATGCTTCAATATTTTTAGGATGGTGTTTATATATTTTTTGAGGTTTCTCGTCATTGTGGTAAATTACTGTTTAGTAGAAAAGTGAGTTATATACCTGGTTTTTTAAATTTTCATAGGTTTTGGAATTAGTTAGTGAGTTGTTGCATAAATTGGTTATTCCTTATTAGATGTTTCAAATTCATGATGTCTTCCAAGTGTCACATAATTATAGATATTTTCATGATCAGTCTCATGTCATCCATTAGAGTGATTTAGATTTTGAATAGAATTTTATTTTTGTGGACTGCTCTATAAAGATTCATAATATTAAAGAGAATGTGTTTTGATGTCAGGTCACTAATTTTGTGTGAGTATTATACTAGAATAGAAGCTCTAAAGAGTGTATATTAGAGAGATATTCAAATATATAGGCTTAGAATCCATTTTTTTCTTGAGTTTCATTTCTTGTAGTGATTTTGAGTTGGTTTTATGCTGAAATTGATTAAACTATTTCTTTTTTATTTTGTAAAGTATTGTGTTTTTGTGATGGTGAGATCCCAATTTAATAGGTATATCATGGGGTGTTTGGTTTTGACTATATTTTTTCTAGTTTTATCTTTGGTTAATAAGGATGAGATGTTTTTAAGAGTAACCTAGTGTAAAGTACTATATTTTATTGGACCTATGCTTTGTGTTTTGAGGTGTTGGAGGATTTGAGAGTGATTTTGGAGGTTTTTGGTGGAGTAGAATCCATATTTGAGTTGAAATTTTATCTTGAGAACAAATAACTACGTTAAGGTTATTAAGTTTGTAACATCCAACCCCATCTCATTGGTTTGAGAGGGCAGAGGAATTCAACTCAGCCTTAAGTGACATTCCCAAGGCACCAAAGGCTAGAAATAAATACAAGGGGCTTCGAGAATAAATTGGGGAATGATTTTCCCTTAATATAAAACCAACATACCAAATAGTCCACTACCAACAAGTTACATGATGCATGTTGATAAAACAACCAAACCCATACATTACCAAAAGGAAACTCAATTATTCCACAATACCACCCAAGAACCAAAACAACCAAACACAATATCAGAGTACCATGTAGAAGACTAAACAATAGACCCAAAATAAACCAAGACACACTCCACATCCCAACACAAAGATCCATGCTCTAAGCACCACCACATCTCCCAAGAATCACTACAAACCACTAGCCATGAGATGTTTTAGCTTTACCTATGTCCTATAAAACAACATTAAAAAAAGTACCCAAGTTCCAAAGTAGGGGATGAGTACTAATACTCACTATGTTTTCCCCAAAATGACTTCCCTACACATGCCACTAGTTTAAAACCGTTATCATATTTATAAAAACAATTTATATAAAACATTCAGTAGTGCAACAACTTGCAACATTCCTAACATACCCTTACCAAGCCATGAAAAAACCAAGGAAATCCATAACCATGACACAATACATATCCCCATCAGGCATTATCACAATAATTATATCTTTGAAAAGAAATACACACAAATGAAACAATTATAGTCGGACTTCCTCCCATCAAGTTCACCCCATTCTCAACTAACAGTACTTCCCAACCACTACCCATAATAGTGGTTCTTCTGACCACTATATGTCACCTTTTATAGTGAGACTTCCCACCAACTTCTATAGTGGTGGTTCTTTTGACAACTATCCATCACCTTTTATAGTGATACTTCCCACCTACTTCCACACAACCAACATAATCTATAAAACTCAATCAACCAACCAGCACAGAGCACTGATGCCTCACAATAAGCACACAACTGTTTCCAAAACATGCTAATTCACTTCAATAAATCGCTCATTTATGGAAAAAACCTTTAACTAAAGTTCGATTCCCAACCACATTTCCCTAAAAAACATATTTATGGAAAACCATCTTTCACAAAACATTTTTATAATCATCCACTAATGATTTTAAAATCAACATTTTAAAATCACAGAATAAATCCCCTTTTTGAAAAAATAACTCATTTTCCCCAAAATCCCCAAAATCACCACCAAATGGATTTCCAACAAGACTCTCACATCATTATCAAAAATTAATTTTCAAGAAAAAAAATTAATTTTAAAAAATATATTAGTTCTAACCAAGTGGATTTGAGAGAGAAGCCACCTACCTTTAGGGTTCCGGTGAATTCAACACACACGCAACCGCACCCCAAATCCAGTGAACGCATCACCGAAACCACTATAGTTCCCCTTCCCTAGAATTCAAAAGCCTTAAAATCAACACCCAAGGCAACCACAACCCTATATATAAATGAAAAATATGTAGATCTCAAAAACCAAGAAAGGGAAAAGAGTAGATCTAGAGGGAGACAAAGAGTAACAAGAGAAAAGACTTACCTGGGAGAAACCACCATAAAACCACCATGAAACCTCTTTAAATCACATAAAAATGAGTGTAAGGGCCCATCAAACCCCTGATAACCGAAAATCTCGAGTGAGGCTCGAGTGGCAGAAGATTTGGAGTGAAAACGAGAAAACATGAGGGAGTCCGAACTTAAAAACCTTATCTTTATGTTTCTGCACGGTTTAGAAAAGTATGCACTAACCATGCGCATGCCACTACCTTGAGAGAAGGGGTCTGCACAGTTTCCTCACACAATTTGACAAACCATGTGCAGGCTGTGCAAAGCCCACTATCTCCCCTGCATAGTTTCTTAGAGAACATGCACGGTTTTCCCTAATCGTTTTCGAACCGTGCTCCCTTAGAAAAGCCTCCAAACTTATTCAAAACCCTTCCAAACTCCCCAACCTCTTTTGAAATCATCCCAAGAACTTTAAACTCATAAAAAGATATAACCCAAGGCTACATACCTCACACCGAGGGTTCCAAATTCTCAAAACCATTGGACATTCTCTCCTTAGAAAGTAGAGAATCACCGCTTTGCTGAAAGATCTTGAGCCATTACTCAGCCATCTCTTTATCCCATTCCCATGTCTACTCTTGAATATGACCATTCTACTACAAAACCAAAACTAAATTGATGCTTTTACCATGTGAAAATTTATCATTCCTCTCCACAATCTGAACTAGCACGTGAAACAATGAAGAATTTGTCTCTAGCTCAACATGATCCCAATGGATCACATGTTCATGATCTAGATAATACTTTTTCAACTGTGACACATGAAACACATTTTTCAACACACTAAACCATGGTGGAAAAGAGAAATGATAATATACCTCTCCAATCCTCTCAAGTATCTCAAAATGCCCAATATACCTCTGAGATAACTTACCCTACTTACCAAACTGATGATGTTCCATCCTAGGAGATATTCTCAAAAACATATGATCACCCACCTCAAATGAAAATGGTCATCGATGATGGTCCACATACAATTTTTTATGACGTTGAGCTATCACTGTCCTCTTTCTGATCAACTTGATCTTTTTTGTAGTCTATTTAACAAGTCTCAATCTGATCATCGAAGTCTCGTCTATTTCCAACCAACATAGTGGAGAATGACACGGACTCCCATAAAAAGCCTCAAATAGAGCCAAATGTATTGAATCATAATTACTATTATTGTAGGAGAACTCCACCAATAGTAAGTGATCCTCCCATGAACCATAAAAATCCATCACAGAAGCCCTTAAAATATCCTCCAAGTTTTGTATCATCCCCTCAGATTGGCCATCCGTATGAGGATGATACATCATGCTCATCATCAATTGCGTCCCAAAGTCCTACTGCAATGATTTCCATGAAAGAGATGTGAATCTCAGATCTCTATCTGATATAATCGAAACTGGAACATCATGCCTCTTTACCACCTTATAGATATAGATTTTGGATAGATCCTCCACCGTATGAGATTCACTAATTGGGATGAAATTGGCCGACATTGTGAGCTGATACACAATCACCCATATGGAATCATGCTTCCAAACCATTATTTGGAGACCCATCACAAAATAAATTGATAAATTCTCTTATTTACCTACTAGGATAGGTAAAGACTACAAAATGTTTGCTGGTCAATGATGCTCTTCCTTGACCTGCTGACAAGTCAAGAATCTTGAGACAGACTCGACCACATCTATTTTCATACTAGCCCACCAAAACTATGATTTCAACACCTTATACATTTTCTGAATTCCTGTATGGACATCCCACCTAGAATGATAATAAAATATAAGAATTTACTCTTGAAAAGCCACTGGTACCACCATCTGATTTCGAAAACACAAGACTTAATTCTCATTCACTTCCTAGTTCTCAATGGTCTCACAACCATTGAGTTTTGACCTCATCATCATACATCCAGAATCAGATTCCTGTGACTCTTTAAGAAAACCAGCCAAATATGGAACCAACAAAACTATAAAAAAGACCTCTCTGTCACCCTAGTCCTCAAATTCCAACCGTATGTCAGCTATGACCTACATCAACTGCCACTGTTCTGAGGCATGTTTCAACACTTGAGCATAGGATTTCCAACTTAATGCATACTCCACCGAATTTCCCTTACCCGGTGTGTAAATTAATTAAAAATCAGTCATATGGAGATATTTCATCTATCTCCTTTCCCTCGTGTTCAAATATCTCTATGATAAAATATGCTTTAAGATCTTATGGTGGGTAAACACTATAAATTTCTCACCTAAGAGATAATTACGCCACATTGTATAAGCATGAACCACTTCCACCAACTCCAAATCATGTGTTGGGTAGTTATTCTCATGAAACCTCAACTATAGTGATCCATATGCCACCACAAGATCCCCCTGCATGAGAACACACCCAAAACCTGGTCCCGATGTGCAACAATACACCACATACCATTTTCCTGGTTCAGGAAAAACCAATATTGGTGCTGATGTAAATCAAACCTTTAACTCTTCAAAGAATTTCTGGAATTGGTCATCCCAATGAAATGGGATATTCTTCTTTGTCAGAGCTTTCATCGGCAAAGTCAATCATGAGAAATCATGAACAAAACATCGATAATACCCAACTAGACCAAGGAATCTTCATATCTCAAAAATGTTCTTTGGAAATTTCCATGAGACAACAACCTCTATCTTTTCAGGATCAACTGAAACGTCCCTCTTAGAAATAACATGGCTAAGGAAACGAACCTTGTGTATCCAAAATTCACACTTTGAAATTTTTTCATACAACTGATTATCCATCAAGATCCCTAACACTATCACCATGTTTTTCTCATGATCTAACGTTGTCCTTGAATACACAAATATATCATCCACAAATACCACCACAAAAGTATCCAAATATCTCAAAAATATCTGATTCATCCATTCCATGAATGTTGCTAGTGCATTTTTTAGACCAAATGGCATGACCAAATACTCGTAATGGCCATATCTACTTCTGAAAGATATTTTTGAGATATCCTCCTTCCTCACCCAAAATTTGTGATACCCTGACCTCAATTCAATCTTATAGAACTGCTGAGCTCCCCTCAAATGGTCAAACAAATCATCAATGCATGGAAGTGGGTATCGGTTCTTTATCGTAACCTAATTAAGTCTATGATAATCATCCCAGAACTGCAAGGTTATATCCAATTTTTTAACAAAAAAACCAGTGCTGCCCACGGAGACGTTCTTGGCCAGATGAACCCTTTGTTTTCTAACTCTTCCAACTGAACCTTTAATTCCCGCAATTCTACTAGTTCCATTTAGTTAGATGAAATTGAGATAATAATGGTCCCCAAAAGGAGATCAATCATAAACTACAATTCTTTCACTGGAGAAAACCTTAAGAATTTATTAGGAAATACATCCATTAACTGATCCAAAACTACCAGAAGAACACTCTTCTCAACACCTTCCACCAATTCCAATGAAAATTCCTCTAACTGATATGATATTGTGCCAATAGTTGGTGCCAACAAACCTATTGCATCCATATTTTCACTCTTCTTCCCTCTAAGAAGATGTTAAATTCCATCCTCCATCACAAAATGAATGACTCACACATAGAAATTAGTTTTGTCCTTAAATAGTGCCAACTAATCCATTCCAAGGATTATGTCATAAGCATCCATATCAAGCACTGAGAGATCCCACATCAATTTAATGTCGTCCACAAATAAACAACATACTCGAAATATGAATAATTGAAACTCTATTTCACCTATAGGAGTTTTTAGGTTCAAAACATAAGGCAATATTTCCACAGGTAAATACAATAGATCAATGATGTGAGATGCAAGAAAAGAATGGGAAGCACTCATGTCAAACAAAGCTTGCATCAACGTGGAAATTAAAAGAACCATACCTTGCACTCTAGATGGTCCTGATTGATCATCCACCACAACATTCTCTACTAAAAGTAGATGTGTGCTTTCCATGCTCTGCTCTTTATTATCCTGTTGACACATCCCTTTCTGAGGAGTGTCACGAACACCCGACCTCAGAGCATTACGGAAATAGTTCTAAAGATACCCCATCTGCTTGAAATTATTTCATTATCAAGGTTGTTCCTTAAAATACTTATTGATGTGGTTTTTAGAGCCACACTAAAAACATCTCAGCTTACAATTGGATCTCAACAGAAGTTTTAACAATGTTGTGGTCCGATTATGATGTGCTCTATGTCGGTGAGAAAAGGTTTTTCTCTTTCTCTTTATCTTAGTGTTAGGGTTCACACCTCCTCTTGTGAGGAAAATTTTACTTCCATTACTTGGATTTCCAACCGTGATGGATATTGTAACAGATGTATCTAGTTTTAGTTCTGACTGCACTATTTGAAAATCTTGAACGATGCTTTGGGTCAATTGCTAGTTCACATGGGGCTCAGGTGCAACCACATTTCCAATACCTTCCTCTGATTTGTCTCTAAAATGCTATCCTGGTTTCATCTCTATCAACATAAGAATCACCATATGTCTCACTCCCTAGAAACTAAAGGCATACAATTTAAATGTCAATTACATTGCCCAGGATTTCCACAATTTCACATTTCCCGCATTGCATCATTTTTGAAAAATCCCCCATGTTTTTAAAATCATCCCATTATCAAAATACCAAGACTTTTCATGGTTAAAATATTCTACTTGGATACCCAATTCATAATTTTCCAAGATCCACACATTTATACCACACCATAAATCATTATACCCCAATGAAATATGAGTCCTAGTGGGAAGTCATTTATACTATTCATCCCATGCTCATCTTATTGGCTACACCCATTATAATGGGATATCTAATGCCTATAAGTGTCTCCAAACACTTATGTACCCAAATCCCTAGTAACCTGAAGTTCAGCATAAAAAGGTTAGCTACGTTCTTTTATGCTATACATTCCATGTTCTGACAATCCTACGCCTTTATACCATATTGACTTAAGGAATATACCAAGAATGAATGTCAACCCCAAGACCAATGATCAACACCAAGGATCGAATAACTACTATCAATTGAAAGCCAAGGATTGAACAAACTGATACCACTTGTAACATCTCGCCCAATCTCATTGGCTTGAGAGGGAGGAGGAATACTACTTGGCCTTAAGAGATGTTCCCAAGGCACCGAAGGCTAGTAATATATGTCAAGGGCTTCGAGAATAAATTGGGGAACAATTTTCACTTAAGATGAAACCAAAAAACCAAACAGTCCACCATCACAAAACTACATGATGCATGTCGATAAAACAACCAAAACCATACATTACCAAAATACAAATCATCTTTTCCATGATACAACCCAAGAACCAAAAAAACCAAACACAATATTAGATTACCATGTGGATGACTAAAAAAGAGACCCAAAATAAACCAAGACACAATCCACATCTCTACACCATGCTTCATGCTATAAGCACCACCACATCTCCCAATAATCACTATGAACCAATATCCATGAGATGTTTTACCTTTACCTGTGTCTCGGAAAACAACCTCTACAAAAGCACCCATGTTCTAAAGTAGGGGTTGTGTACTAATACATAGTAGGTTTTCCCAAAAATGACCTCCCTTCACACGCCACTAGGATTAATCTGTTAACACATTTATAAAAATAGTGTATATAAAGCATTCAATAGTGAAACAACTTGCAACACGCCAAACATACCCTTACCAAGACATGACAGATAAAGGAAAGCCACAACCATTCCAAAATTCATATCCCCATCATGAATTAGCACAAAAATTCTATATTTACAAAGCAACATACAATAAAGCAACTATTACAGCGAGACTTCCACCCATCCTGTTAACCTCATTCTCAACTAGTGGTACTTCCCGACCACTACCCATAATGATGGTTCTTTTGACCATTATCCATAAACTTTTATAGAGAAACTTCTTACCCACTTCCACACAACCAACACAATCCATAATTCTCAATCAAACACCAACCAAAAATCCCTAAGGCTACACAATAATCACACAACCATTTCTAACACCTGCCAATTCACTTCAATAAATCACTCATTTATTGAAAACACCCTTTAACTAAATTTCTATTACCAAACACATATCCATAAACAACATATTTATTGAAAACCATATTTCACTAAACATTTTTATAATCATCCACTAACAATTTTTAAATCAACATTTTAAAATCACACAACAAAGCCCCTTTTTGCAACAATAACTCATTTTCCCCCAAATCCCCCAAATCACCACTAAATGGATTTCCAACAAGACTCGCACATCATTATCACAATTAATTTCAAGAAAAAAATATTAAATTTTACCCAAACTACTAGTTATAACTAAGTGGAGTTGAGAAAGAATCCACCTTCCTTTAGGGTTCTGGAGAAATCAACCCACACACAACCACACCCCAAATCAGGTTAATGAACCACTGAAACCATTCTAGATACCCTTACCTAACATCCACAAGCCTTAAAATAAACACCCAATTCACCCACAACACAAGATCTACATGCAACAGATTTAGATATAGAAAACCAAGAAAGTGAGAAGAGTATATCTAGAGGGAACCAAAGAGAAACCATTATAAAATAATTACCCAGGAGAAACCACCTTCAAAACGCCTTGAAGCCTCTTTCAATCACTTGAAAATTGAGTGGAATGGCCCCTAAAACCATTGAGAACTGAAAAAACTGTGTGAGGATCTCATGGGAGAAGATTTGGAGTGAAAAGAGCAAGCCTTAGAGAGCCCAAACTTAAGAACCCTATCTTTATGTGGATGCACGGTTAACCCGCAAGGTTTGTAAAATCATGCACTAATCGTGCGCACACCACTGCCTCAAGACAAGGGGTTTTCATGGTTGCCTAGAAAATTTTGAAAAACCATGCACAGGCCATGTGAATCCCACTATCCCCCCCTTAACAGTTTCTTGGAGAACTCACATGGTTTTTCTTAACCGTGCTCAAATCGTGCACCCTTAGAAAAGCCTCAAAAATTATTCCAAACCATTCCAAACTCTCCCAACCTATTCCGAACTCATACCAATCACTTTGAACACATTAAAAGGAATACCCAGAGGCTATATACCTCAAACCAGGGGTGCTACAAATTTCACTATTATTATTTGGTCAATAGATATGAAGAAGAAGTATTACACATGGGTGTTAAGGCCTCATAGTTTTTTCATGGATGATTAAATTTTGGAATGATGATTTATAGTATGTCATTACTCATTAGTCATGATATTTTTTGATTCCTCTAAAAATATAAACTATTTGTATTTTACTTTTATTCTTTATCATTGTGTTGTTTTTTATTTTTGAGAGATTTGAAGATTTAATAGGAATTTAACTGTGAAATTAATAGAAGGTGGGGATTGTATTTGGAATTTTAAAATTTTGGCCATTATAGAATAACATATATCATTACACCATAATTTTACTTGGTCTTGTCAAATATAAAGGATCATTGATTTTGTTATGGGAGACAAATAAGAGGATTTTTTAGTATAGTTTTCAATATTCTTGTTGACCAACCCCCATTGCACTGTAACATGGGATGTCAGACAATGATTTAGGGGTTTTCTATTTTTTATATAAATTTAATAGATTTATCAAAAAAAATATTCATTTGAATTATTTTAACCCATATAAATCTTATAATACTAGTTTTAGGTTTTATGGACACCATTGTTGGTCTTTTGAGTTATTAGATTTGGGCAACCAAGTTCTTACAATGTAAGATGCTCACAATATTCCTTTTATTTTATCCTTACTATTTATTTATTTATATACGATATATCAGTGGATAGAGCTCAATTTTGGAATAATATGTACAATGGATTGATGAATGATTAATCTATCATAGGTTTCTAAAGTATTCTAATGATTTTATTGGCATTTAATCGTCAGTTTCTTCTTTTCTTCTGAAATTTGTGCTATTTGAGATTTATTTGAGATTAGATATTTAGATTATCTTTATTCTATTAATTTTTTAGTATGTATTAATAATTATTTAGATTTATTTGGGTAAAGAGTCATAATATTCTTAATAAATATAAAAAATTGGTTTAAATATAAGGGATGAGAAAATTGAATCAAATATGTTTCAAATGACTACTTTTTTATTAATATTTTTTATTCAATAAGTTGTTATGATAAACATGTTATAGTGAATAAAAATTTATTATTGTTACTATGTGGGAATCATTATTAAATCATTATAATAATATAATGGTGGTAATATGATAAACTAGAAATCGTGAAATTTATGTTTATTATTATTATTATTATTATAAACATGAAATGATAATTTGATAAGAATAAATTATGAAATTGGATTTTTTTTATAAATTGTTTTTTTAATTTTATTATTGTATGATGTTGTTGTAATTATTATAATATTGGTTATGGTATGTTATTTTATGGTTTTTGGGCGTGGTAGTGATTCATGGTTGATATGTTTATATATGGTAGTTGTGTGGTGATATGGAATCTTTCTAAATTTAATGAAATGAAGTGAATAAATATAATAAGGACAATATTTTATTGAAAAAAGTAAGTAATAAATGTGGTTTAATAATTGAGTTGGAAATATTGTGTGGAAATTAAATTATAAATGAGGTGGAAGTGTAAGTATGGTTTCTAAAATTAATGTGACTAATGAAAAAATGTGGAAAATAAAAAGTAATATTGGATCAATAATGAAGGACAAAATATGATTAATTTTTGTGATTTTTTTATGGTTTTGTGTTGTAGGGGTATTTTCTTATTGAATGTACAGAGGTAGAAATCGTCATTATTATGGGGTATCAATATTATGGTGATGGGTTGTGATAGTATATGTGTTTTGATTGAAATTGGACCTTATTATAGGTTCATATATTATTACTTTATACATTTTATATTTTTTTATTTCTTATATACTAAAAACCTAGTTCTCTAGCCATACCAAAGCCAATTTATGGATTTAAGTTCGGGGTTGGTACCCAAAATCTAGGATATGGTTCATAAATATGGATATCTACTTCCTCTATTATACACTCTCTTTTAGACATAGTGAGGTTATGTGGTCATGGAATTAATGTGGTGATGTGGTAGTGATATAATGAAATGGTATTGATGTATTCTATAGTTATGATGTGGTTATGTTGTATGTAGATTTGATTATGTGGATGAGACTGTGATATGGTTAATTGGTATACAGGTGTAGTTATGTGGATATGTCTATGATATTGTATGTGGCAGTGTTATATAGATATCGAAGGGATGGGAGTGCTAGGACATTTTTTTGGGATGTGAGGATGACTAGTTCAATGAGAAAATGGGTATAGGGTTCCTTTTTTTTATATATTCTCATGACCACTATATTTCTTTACATGCTACAGTTTTCATTAGTGGGAATTAGTGGCTTTGGGATATTAGTTTACCAAGGATAATAAAAGATTAAATTTTAATATTTGTTCACTAAGTGTTTAGTATTATAATTCCACATTAACATGATAGTTTCTAGAATTAACTTACTGACTATACATTTATTCTCACTCCAATATCTATATAATATTATTTTTAAAAATAAGGGTGGATTTGGTGATTGGGAAGAACATTACTAGATCATGGAGTTGTACTTGGTTGGAATTGGTAGATTATAGATCATGGGAGATGGTTCTTTTAGTAATTAATTAGGATAATTTGTGTTCCTTTATAATGTTATAAGAAATTTTTCATTTTGAACATTTAATTTTATATCAAATTGTGTTAACTAGTTATTATTTTATATTTTTACTGAGATTTATGTGGGAAATTCCTTCCATATGTGTGGTATATACCATCAGTGCTAGTAGTTAATACATGGCATGTCAAAAGTGGGAATCAGGGGTTTTCATGTAATTAATACCTCTAATGAGGGGTTCTAGTGTTAATGACTTGTGACAAATGATATAAAAATGATTCTCGACAAAGGTTGTATCGGCCTCTAAAAAAATTATATGTCAGTTGATAATATGTGAAATGTGTGAGTGGGTTAGTTGATACATCCTTAATAGTGAAATATACAAGACATCATGAACCATATTATATTTACATTCAGTATAATTCAATATTATTAAGACATAAAAACACCACACGCCACCATAAATATTTACTTGATTACCTCAAAATTCCTCACCATGCATTATCATGCCTAATAAAGATCATTAAAAAAACTAATACCACTAAAATAATTATGGTTGACTCACCAACAAACTATATCCCTCTTAACAGTATCCATTTTAACTAACTTATCGTAATATAATAAAATAACATTTAAACCTCAATAATTCCCTTCCTTATTATATCATTTATATTTATTATTAAAATTTCCACTGCATAAAAATTCAAACTTCATATTCACAATACTAGACTACTAAGATTTTAAGATTTTCTTTTAGTCACCATAAATGTGCCTATATTTATTCAATTAAAAATTAACTAACATCCAATTAAATATTTACAATCACATAATTAAATTAAATTATAAATTCCTCTATTTTAGAGGTTTACAAACATAATCAAATTAAAACTCTATTATAAACATTATTTCATTATTAACATTCTATGTTTAAACAAAACATATAACCTCTAAAAACCATTATTTAAAATAATGAAAATAATTTAATCAATCAATATTGAATATAAAATTTTTCACTAGAAAATTTCTATGTTTTTTACCCTACATATTAATTCAATAAATTTATAGAATCTAAATTTTCAAAAAATAAAATAAATAATACTAATGATATTTATAACATTAAAATACACATGAATACATTATTTTAAATTTAAAATCACTTAATATAAAACTCCAAATTAAAAAAAGAAATCAGAAACATATAACTCAAATATTCATTTTACGTTATAAAATTTAATATTTTAATAAAAATCATTAAAAAAATCATTTTATTCATCTCTATAAAATTTTATAATTAAAAAAAATTCTAAATTAAATTTACTTTACAAAATCATTGGAATTAATATTTCTTTTAGTTAAAAATCATATTTATAGTCATAAATAAAAAATATGAAAACCAATCCCTTGTAAAGTAATCAATTTAATATTCTTGTACATATAATATAATTTTTAACCATGTATACAATGATATATGAACACAATTATTTTCCAACCTATCATAGATAAAACACCTATCATAGAATAAAAAAATTAAACATCATAAAGGAGAGTTCTATACTCCATGTTATGTATTTACTCCTAGGTAACTTGAGGATTACAATATAGAGTTTGTTTATTCCTTTTTAAAACTACATTTTGAGTTCCAACCATCCATGTTTTGCACCTGCCACTAAATTCCTAGTAAAAAATATGAAATACAATATTTAATAGCATTTTGAAATACTCTATCCTAGGTAATCTTCTTCATACACAATATGTAGTGCAAAATGACTTTAAATTTTTTTTTTTTGATCACTTAAAGAAATAAAATAGTGCTAATAGATAAAATAAAACAAGTTATGGATATATTTTCCCTCAAATAGAAGTCAATATGTATATGAAATGAGGATTTTCAAAATGATAAAATATTTCCAATTAAAACATGTTAGAATGAATTTTTTTCAACATAGGAAATAAAGAAACCAAATAGGATCATAAAAGTTCCAATGAAGATATGATACGATGTTGGTTTGACTGGATGTAAATACGGAAGTAAATATCCCATAAAATTTTATAAAAATAACTTAAATAAAAAACATAATTAAACATTATGTGTTATGTAAATAAAAGGAACATAACTTTTTTAATTAATTTTGACAAAAATCACATTCTATTAGGGTTTATGTCTCCTTTCCTTAAAACATGAGGTTTTTCTTAATATATTGGATTTAGATATATCCAAACCATAAAAATAAAATTCACTGACTTTTCAATAGTTTAAAAAAACTCAAATTCCCGCATTTTAGTTGTATTGAGAACCCAATAATTATAAAAGTAGATGGAGGGATATTTTCTAATAAAAAATAGTGAATGAAACTCTCTAATATCATAAAAATAAAAAGTACACTAGGATAAAATAGAGATAAATTGTGGAAGTGTGAAAAACTAAGAAACAATTTTGGGTAGAGGTTTTGGGTTAAAAAAATATTTGGGTTTGGTCAAGATAGACTATTATAAAAGTTTTTTAGAAATATATTAATGATTTAGGTAGCAGTTAATTGAGTTTCAAGTAATGTAGCAGATGTTTAGTTAGATGTAGAGGACATGTTTCGTGTGAAAGTGGGTGTAAGTGTAAAATATTTTAGAATATTTTATAACTATTATTGGAGTGGGATGAGGGGATATAAATGTATTATAAATCCTTATAATGAGGTTTTGGGTAGTAGTGAAATTTTTGGGGATGTTTTTAGGTGAAATGGGGTGAAATGGGTGGTAGTGGAAAATGAAATCTCTATTTCATTATAATAAAGACTACATAAATGGAAATATCATATTGGTTCTAAGATAATTAATGGTTTAATTTATCATACATAACCCTATAAACCTTTTAAGTTGACCATTAATGTTTTTTAACTGTTCAAAAACATGATTTTTAACCCCAAACTACTTATTTCATCTTCCATTTAATCCCCAACTAAGTATAAGGTTTTTGGATGATTTTATAAGGGTTATTAAGAAATTTTCATCCACTTCTAGAGTCATGTATCAAAGGAAATTACTTTCCATATTATTCTCTTCTAAATGTTATTTATCTCCTCTCATATCTAGTGTAGGATCAATGAATTTTGGTGTGAGTATAGCATCAAGGCATATGAAAACCCTCTCAAATGATGGGTAATTTTCATATAAGATAGATTAATTCTATATATGTATCCAATTATTTTAGGTAGTTATATCAACACTGATTTTTTTCTGGGAAAATATTTTTTTGGACTTGAATTTTTTAGCTTGATTTTTTCCAGAATATCACTTATGGAATTTTTTTTCTTACAGTGGTTCTATAATGGATTTATGATGTAAGGATTATATGGAAATAGAATTATTGAAGAGATAATAGGTAGATGGATTATATTACACTTGATATTATTAAAAATAAAAAGATCTTGGATGATGTATTTTAGTGAAATTATTTTCTTGGATTAAATGATTTAATTATTTTTATAGATTTTTTATAATAAATTTTATTTTTGTTTGCTATTTTAAAAAAAATCTTAATGGGTGATTTTCTTAGTTCGTATGTGATTTTTAAAACATTTGGGGATGTTTCTGAGTTGGTGATTAGTTAAGGTTTTTGTGTAATTGTTACATTGAGATACATGTTTTTTGTTGTTGTTATTGATATTTTTTACTGAATATTATGGTTATGTATATTGTTATTGATTTTTTATACATATTTTTAAGGTTTTAGAAGTTTTTATTGAATTGTTATGTTGAGTTTCAAGGATTTTATAAGTTATTTTTATTATTACATTGATTTACAAGGATTTTGATAATGTGGATGTTATTGAGGTGTGGGGAGACAGTTCTTAGAAATGATTTGTAATTTTTATCTGAATATAGATGAAATATATAGATTGAAAATAATATTATGATTCATACATGATTTTATGTACCTTTTCATGGTTGAAAATAATCATATAATTCCCACTTAATTATGGATTCTAAGATGAGTTTTATGAGATTTTTAGAAACATTTTGGGTAGTCTATCCACTCATGAGTAGGTGTAACCCTTTAGGTATTAATGATTTATCATCATATATAAGTTCCCTTAGGTTTTGGTGGAAACAAAAGTTGCATGGTGTTACTTTTGTAAATAATGAAAATGATGATGGGTATGGTTATATTTTCTTATTAATCATATTTATTGTTTTAATTCAAAATGATTTTATTTTTATTTATTAATTGTTGTGGCATGGAATGTTTTATAAAATTCATCTTAAAATTATTTAATTTTTTAATCCTTGGTGTGTATGGTAGTTATTTGGGATACCTTACTAGGTTTCTTACTAACCCCAACATGTTTAACTTAGTTAACATGAAAATAATGTTTTTTTAGTTACAAGTTGTTGAGACATTAATAATCTAAATTAGGCTGAGTAATGGTGGTATTTTAGTGGAGACTGGTGTAGGTTGGGTAGGAATTCCTACTCATGTATAATCCCTCTCCCAATATACCATCAATAACATCTACATTATAAAAATATGTTAAATTCAATATAAAAATTAACAAAAATACCAAAAAACTAACTACTCAATGAAAAATGTAAATAACATCATTAAAACCCTAACAACTCAATAAAATAGAACAATAATAGTATAAATAACTATGAAACTCAATGTAATAAATCAACAAAAATATCATAAACCAGTCAAGTAAATGCAAAATTTCCCAAAAACCCATTTCCAATAAAAAAATACAACTTCCCTTGCACCTAAAAAATCACCATTTCAATTTTAAATATAGATGTACACATATAAAAAACACATTTTTTTAAAAAAAAATTATCCATTAATTAAATCATTATAAATATATAATTTATTTTAATTCTAATAAATAATAAAATCTTGTGAAATTTCCCTGAAAATCAAGTCCAATATAAGTCAATTACCTTTTATCACTTATGTAGTTTAATTTCCACACAATTTATATGTCAAAAATACCTTACGGTACCACCCTAGAAAACCCCCACTAATTCTGTAATAAATTTTCTAAAAAAATCAATCTAAACAATTCATGTTCAACAAAAATTTAGCATTAATTCAATAAACATCAATTTAACTCAATATAGAAAATTAAATCTGTATTTAGACATCATATATCCAATAGAAACAAAATACCCATCATTCAAGATGGTTCTCGTGAAAGTACACTATATAACTGTTTAGAATTTTACATGTTTATTTAATAGGGTAAGAGTTATCATTTGGAACCTAAATCCCTTCAATATTATAAGTTTATGGTTAGAAAAGGGAGTTTATTTAGACTCCCTATTTACTCTCCCTTGAACCCCTTTGGTTCCTCTATTATTAGAGTACAATTCATATGTTCTATTTATATAGGATCGATGTATGATGGTCTCTTCTTCTTCCCTTTCTCATTTATGTTAATTTCCTTAGATTTCATTAGATGATTTCAATGATTTTAGTTGTTATTACACTATATAATGGTGGAATTTATTACAATTTATGGTAATTTAATATAAATTTCATATAGGAGGTTCGGGATGGATGGTTTGTCACAGTTTGACACAATTTATCTTGAGGAATGTTTCTATGTAGATTTTTTTACGGTTTTAGAAAAATTAGTTATAATTTTATATTGACTTGAGTTTTTAAATCTATTATTGTGTGTGTTTTATGTTTTTAGGGGTATTGGGAGAGGGATATAACTAGTTTCTTATCATTACAATATCGTAGAGCCACCTGGTGAGTTTATCATTGCTTATATCGATTGGGAGTTTCAGTTTTAATTATTGGTTATGAATTTAATATAGTTTGGGTATGATATAGTAGATCAAGGTCTTGATAGAGGTTGGTATTATCTTATAAATTTATATTAGAGGTATGATTGAGGTTTGTGGACTTTGAAAAATTGTGTCTTCTGATTATTCGGTGTTATTATATTTGTGTTTTGTTGTTTTTTTATTATTATCATGATTTATAAAATTGTATAATATTCCCTTATAAATTGGATTAGCCTTAGGTTTTCCTAATATTCAATAAAGAACCATAGGTGAAACATTAACTTGGGTGATGGGTTGATTATATTATAATAAGGATCTTTTAGGTTTTTTTATGTAGGCCCGTTAGAAACTTAGTGTAACATGCTAACCTAGGTACCTAGTCATTATAATCAAGATGATATTCCAAAAAACATTAAATGAATTATCAATTGCAAATACCCTGGCCATAGTAGACCAAAGTTGGTGGCTACATTTTTAAAATGTCATAAGATACAATAATTTCATCCCTAAGGACTGAATAGTTTAGTAGTATTGGTAACTAGATACACACTTGAATCATATTTTAAAAATGGAAACATAAATTAGAACAATGTTTTTTTCAATTTCATTATTATTTCCTCTAGAATAACCCTGAATATCAATCATATTACTCATCTTGAAATCATCGTGAAAAAACATAAGAAATGGGTGATCTCAAACACTAAGTAAGGGTATGAGTACAATGTAATCTATGAATGAATAAATCATAATCAATGTGGAAAGATAAATAACTGAAACGCCTTCCATTTATTCAATAATGTGATCATAAAATGGAAGGAATTAATAATGATCAGATAATGTCATGTACATAATCACATGAGTTTCAAACTGTTCCAATGATATTATAACTAATATAATAATCACATAAATATAAATGGATAATATCATAGTGATGGAATGCATTATACAGGACATCATAACCATACATTAAGGCCACATTCCAAGACATCTTATATAAATAGGTAATTCCCCATCCAATAAATAGGTTAGTTTGTCTCATGAGGCCTACCAATGCATCGAGTGGATATAAAAGGACCTTAACATCACTTATTAAGTCCATTTCATTCTTCATATGAAAGGGGTGAAACCTAATAAACGTAAACATTCATATTGAAAAAACAACATATGAAATTCTAATACTTTCCTCAATCAATAAACATAATCATAAATCATTCAACATAATACAGAGAATGGTATCAAAATAGTACATCCCCAGTCAAACTGATCATAAAACATCTAGAGTAATAATAAAAATGGTCATTACAACATTTTACCAGCAGATCAAAAGTAACATAAGTTTTGTTGTTGTTTATGAATAGAAAATCCATAAAAATCCATTAAAAACTATCTTGAGAAAAATAACCTTTTCACTTTGAAAGTATTTTTAAACCTAAAATTTCATAAAATATTTTTCAAAGAATTTTATTTTAAAATAACCTTTGGAACTTATAAATGAATATTAAAATAATTTATTGTTCATGAAGATAGAAAATTTCATACATTTTTTACCTGTTAAAACAAAGATTCCTTTCACAATTTTGGGAAAAGCCAAATTAACCTTGTTTGGGAAAAAATATGAAGATCCATATAAAAACATTTAATAAATGGTCAAAGATACGTAAATTTTTATTTAATAAATCATTAGGATAATTTTGAAAAAAATAAAAAACATTCTTAGAAAACAAGGTGTTGGAAGAAAAAGTATTTTCGACTAAAGAGAAAAATAATGTTGGATTTTATTTAAAACAATCACAATCATTTTAAGTACCAAAGAGAATGAAATTGTACTATAACATGAAAAGTTCATGAATAAATAGATGATAAGAAAATTAATGAGTTTATTTAGTGATATATAATAATGTTTCTCATTGTAAATTTAATCATAAATAATCCCGATAAACAATTAGATTGTGAAATAAACCAGTACCACTTTGGTAACTTTTGAATTGTTAGCCCTATGAAAGAAATAACTTAGAATGAAACATTAAATACCATGAATATACATATATTAATGATATAAAATATAAATAGGGAAATTATTTATATTGAAAAAAATAAATAAGTGGTGAATATGTCTATTGGCCTAAAAAACATCATGACACACACTTTTCTACACAAACGGTGACATAATTTACACATAGATAACAAATATCAAGTTTGAGTATAAATGTATCTCCATACCAGAAGAAGAATAATATTGTATTTCTTTGATATTCAATAATTATCATATACCTATGGATGGAAATTCCTTAAAAATATCCCCCAATATGGTGGCAATGTGGTCACAAACACCCTCAGAAAGTGGACCATGGATTTCAAAAATTACTCATAAAAAGGTGTTTATGCCTAAAAACCCATCTTTTTAGGGTCTTACGGACATTTTTTGGTCTCATAAAACACTACAATAGGGTTTATATAGAATATCTATTGGCATATTTCTCTTCTTAATCTTTTATTTTTCTAGTCGTGATGCCAAATTGGACTTATCGATCAAAAGTTACGGCTATCAGAAGTTGGGAAAATTTTATAAAGGAATCTGAGTTCCCACACAAGACGTTTACATAGCTCCCCCATGAAATACCCTCATTTAACTTCTTCACATGGCCCCTTCACCCATTTTCACTATTTTTTCTATAAATATACCCCTCTGCCTTCAATTTTTAGATGAAAGACAAACCTCCATACGACAATGCAAGTTGAGATCTCTGATCGTGCTAGTTTTTCTCCCATCTAGTTCACCCTAACATGGGAGTACCATCATGTCCATACATATAATAGTATGATCCTCCTAATTCTCCCCCACTTGAGTGATCTCAAATATGGATGAACTACTTGGTCGATCCCCCACTTGGGAAAACCACTTGTGAGATTCCCCAATTATGAGAACCACTTGGGAAAGCCTCTACTTGGGTTAACCACATGGGCTATCCCCCCAGTTGGGAAAACCACATGGACTATCCCCCATTTGGGAAACCCACTTGGGAGATCCCCTACTTAGGAAAACCACTTGGAAAATCCATCACATGGGTGGGTCACTCCAATCCACCCATGTACTACTTGGATAATGTACTTCCAATTCATCCAAGAAGTACTTGGGTGAATTAGTTCCAATTCACCCTAGTACAATATGGAAGAGAACCCATACTTAGGAGACCCATACTTGGGAGACACACTCTTGGGTGAACCACACTTGGGAGACCCAAACATGGGTGAAATATACTTGGGTGACCCGTAATTGGGTAACCAATAATTGGGAAAACCATATTTGGGCAACCTGTACTTGGAAGACTCGTACCTAGGCAACCCATACTTGGGAGAACCATACATGCGTGATCTATACTTTGGAAGCCCTTCACAAATGTCATTAAACTAGGTAATACCTCACTTATGGGATTATTACTTGGGATACATGTACTTGGGAAACCCTTTACCCAATTTATTCCACTTTGGCAACCCTTCTCCCACGGCATCCCACCAGGGAGACTCTCCTAAAAAGCCCTATATTGGGGGGGACACCTATTTTTAGCCTATACCTAGGGTAATAACCTATTATATCCCTCACTAGAGATATGTAAAATTATCTATCACTATGTATAAGCATATTTTCTATCCCTCATTGGGGATAAGCATCCTCATTCTCCCTCTCACTATGTATATGCACCAACTCACCTAGATATCATATATTATAATCAATTCATTAAATTTTCAATATGAGTTGAGGTCCACCTCATGGATCTAGAAACATTAGAATAATCCTAGTTGTAAGCCCAAAAAATATAAATCACCATGATTCAAGATCCTCCTTATTTTTCTAGAAATAACGGAATCCCTCCTAGAGTAAGCCCCTAGTCTTTCTTGTAGAATATTAATTTCCTCCTAAATTTCATATCCTCTCCCTCATCTACTAATGGATTAAGGAAATTTTATAGATTGTCATATCTTCAACTAACTCTTGTTTATCACATTAATTATGACTCACATAGTCTTATATGTTACTGAAAATCATGTCATTATCATGATAAAATATCAACTTAAGCCTTCTATTTGGTATAATCCCTAACCATAAAAAACAAAGTGGACCTCCTAATGGGTTTAAGATCAAAAACCATGTGACCATCCTCTCATAGGGTCGTATTCCCTACAATAAAAACATTTAAATAGATATATTCTTGATAAAGCAACCATGTCATCCTCTATATGTGTAATCCTTAGTCCCTTAAAACTAGATGGGCTTTGATTCTTATCCAAATGGGATACATTGTAATCCTCCATGAGGATCAAACCCAACACCCTAAACTCACCCTAGTATTATCAAGAAAATATTCCTAGTAAGTTCATATCCCACCTGGAAGGATGTGTTCCTTATAAGTCTCCAATACCGTATTGGAATAAGTCCCACACCATCACTTGGTTAGGAACCATTCACCTAGATGTCCTTCTCTCATGATGGTAAACTAAAAAATTTCGTTCTCATCATATGACCTTATAAGGAATGATTTGTCCCTTTAAGTGTAACTAAACTTCATGGGTTCTGATTCCTTTTACAACTTTATATAGGAATCCTTTTCATGGGCCTGATCCCGGCACCAAAATAACTCATGTCTTCTTTGATGATGATAAATTCTAGAGATCCACACTACATGAAAAAAAAACATCATAATAATAAACAACATAATAATATATAATTTATACACAAAAGGGAACCATTGATGGAGAACCTCGGATACATATATATTTCTCCTTTTATGAATAACCTCGGATACATACTAGTGATTCTAAAGACGTTGTTTGTTAACAATTGATTTTTAATACAAGGGTTACTGGGTCTTTATTTTGGATTTAATAATTAATTCAAGAATATATCTTAAATATATAATAGTGTCCCATAATAGGTAACAATTCTCCCAAAAAGATTCAATGATATTGAAATCCCATCCTCTTGACCAATGTGGGTTCCAAAGTGTTTTTGGAAAAATTTCCCAATAACCACCTACCTTTAGAATGTAGGTTAATGAGATATCATGAATAAGGAAATCATTGGGTGTTTCTAGTTCCATGAATAAACCTCATTGGATACTACTGAAAAGTATTTTCAAAAGGAATAAAAAATGGTGAATCTAATGTGAAAACTTAACCAAAATAACTATGTTTCCCACATGTCAAGACCCTTTTATGCTCACACAAAATGAAAAAGGGATAAACATGGATCTAAATCAATTTATTATAGAGGTGGTTTTTTTATTAAGATCCTACTTTGATAGGGTTTTCTTGTTTTTTCATATATATTCATGAAATTTCAAAAGAACTCCCCTAAATCTAATGACATCTTTCCTACTAACATGAACATACACATTGGATATTACCCAAGAAGGGTCTTTGTCTATCCGGAGGATGTCATCACTATCCCATCATATTCAATTCCAGGTTCTGAATGCACTAGTTCAGTAGTACCATTTTAATGGTACCATCCCAACCCTGTTGGAGAATCAAAAATCAATCTGACACATTAAGCCCCATTAATCATCTTATCAATGATGGTTGGTGGCCCATAAGCCGATGGTTCCCATTACCACCTTGAATAATTTTGGGATCCTTTCCTTGGAATATAGCAACAAGTTTTTTTACCTTAGTTATGTGGACCAAAAGGACATCGGTGGCCTCATCTCATTAACATAAGAGTCTCCAAAAAGGAATCATTACAAAAATAGCCATGTCCAATTCCATTTAGTGTTAATTCCCCATCATTTTGGGGATGTTTCCCTATGGGATCCCTCTCAGGTCACCCATACCAAAGCATCCAACATATCATATTTGAGTGTAGTGATCAAACAATAAATAATAGGCTCACATTCCTATTACTACTAGAGAATTATTTTCACAATATGTAGAAAAAAACCTACATTAAGGCCTCTATACATGCTCATACACATCAAGTCTCCCAAAAAGACTAGGTGGCAACCGGAGAATTATTCTAGCATACTCTAGAATCAAACATGGAAACAACAATGTCTCTACCCTAGAACCAAATGATTATTGGTATATCTTGGAAATAAATGTAGGACATGAGTAGGGTTGCATTCATAATCCAACCATGGAATGGTCTTACATTCCTGTTATGGTTGTAGAAGTCACCGAATATATCCTTGGAATAATGGAAGGGTGGGTGTCTATCCCTACTCACATTATACAAACTTTCTAGGAGATAATGATTTCAGTAGCAATGGTTAGGATTTGGGAATACAACCCCACCTATGAAAGTGGAGTGTAATTTCACCATAATGAAAGGGTTACTCAAGAGAAGAAGTGAATTCTTAACCCCTTCCAAGAGAGTCACATAAAAAATTCTTTGATAAAAGGAAAACTGTATTGGGAACACATCCATGTTACAATTATAGGTCATCAGTGTATTCTAGTGACCATTACAGGATAGCCATATATCCCTATAAAACCAAGAAGACCTATCATCATTCTTTGACTATAACATAGGATATTCTCAGACCTTCTTCCATACATGGAAGTCATTATCCACAACAAGTGATATTAGCTGGTTGAGGGAGAACATCAAAGAAAAAATCCCACCCATGGCAATTCAAAATTCTAGATAAGGATCACAACCATTCTCTGCTAAATGATAGTGTTATTGAGTCTATAAAACACCTATAAATAGTGTCCCTAGATCCTTATGATCCATTACAAAATTATGAAAGTTGTTCTTATAATTGTGAAGGTCCTCCTCACAACTTTACTAATAGATACTCTGGAGGTCCTCCTTAAAATATTTTCTATGAAAGGATCCATTTTTGGTCATAAGGTGATTTGTATTGATATTTAATCTCTTGATAAATGTTTTTTTGGCCCTTTTCACCGCAAATAAGTATTTTATTTAATTTCATTCGGGGAACCCAAAGCTGTACAGATCAGGGAATCCTGATGAAATGAAGAAATAGAGCATCACTAATAACATGGGACACCCCACATAGATCAGTTCATGCCTAATGACCTATCATTTGAAAGAAACATCCTTTCTCAACCAAAGGATGGTTAAAGTAAATTTTCATCCTCTAATAAACCTCTGGATAATTTTAATTCTAGAAATGTAAATGAGATCCCTACTAACCCCATTGTTTATAAAAAAATTCATAAAACATCCACTTTGGGTATATAAATTGGATGAATATCCATTATAAGAAGAGGAGGATATATTACTTATGATAAGGGAAATGGATAAGGATAATATACCTATCATGTATTGTCTCTCATCCACTTATCAGTTTGAAATTCCAAAGGTACTATAAAAATAATGCATACATGACATCTGTCAGAACCTATGAAAAACTCTATGTCACATAAAAATTAATTTATTACATTTTGAAGGGTATAGTGACCATGTTAAGGAAATAAAATAACTTCATCAACAAATTTACTTGGTGGATCTTCCAGCTACAAGATTCCCAAAATCATGAAAACCCCATAAGGATATTCAACTTTCCTATCTCAATTCATTTCATGAATTACATTGGTTGATCATCAAAGACCTTCTCAGTGTATATATTAGGGGATGAGGTGAACCAAGAGATTTTAATTTCACCAAACTCTCTGATCATAAAAATACACTATAAGTGACATCATGTAATGTTATTTCTTAGATTCAGTTTTTGGATACTATTCCTACTCCCAAAATATAGTGTGCTTAGAAAGAAATGTCCTCGAACAAGTCTTAGAGGTATCAGGACCAATGATATAAAGTTATCAAAATAATCCTATAATTGGTTTCCGAGAACATTGAGAAAGATTATTTCTTAAGGAAGAACATTTTTGGATACTACTAATTCCTTTGGAAGAAAGTAGATCATGTTCAAACCATATATTTCACCCAACTAATTCTTGAAAGAGGATGCATAAGATAAAGAGAGAATTAATGGAAGCAGTGGTAGCCATGGTATAGAATTATCAATAGTCCACAAATCTAGGATAATTTTTAACACAATGTGTCTCTTCAAGTACAATAAGTTCAGTCATATGCATGAAAATAGTTGAATGGGAGCAACAACTGCTCTCAGGGCTGGGTGGAATTTTTTCCTCAACCTCTTGTTTAATGGAGATAAATCTTTTCCTATTTAAGAAGAACACCAAAAAAATAATCCTCCCAATTTTTTTCAACTCATGACCTGGTCCCCTCATCAGGAGTTCATATGTCAAAGTTGTGTAGTGGTTCCCATCGAGTAACCCTTTGCTAAGAAAATATAATGAAATCCTAAAAGGAAGGGAATAAACTTGGTAATAATAACAAAAAATCAATTTGATAAGGGTAAAAATACCCCTAGAGGTCACAGTTCCTTCAGTTGATTTCATGGGGATAATAAGAATACATATCATTATACTATTGATAAACACTTTCAACACATTTTTCATAGAAGAATGTTATCATCACAACTCTAGTGGATTAAGAAAAATATTTCTCCAATGTTGAGGAGTTAGAAGAGGATGTTTCCATTCAGAACATGGTCAAGACTAAGATAAATAAATAAGTTTTTCGTACCATTAATCAAAATATCACCAAAAAATTGGGGGTTTCCATGAATGTTCAAACACATCCTCCTCGATGATCTTCCACCAAAGAAAAGGGATAGGGGATAGATTTGTCTCAACATATTCTATAAATATTTTAATCACTCATAATATATGGGAGGTTCATGCAATATGAGAGGAAAATGTAGGAGATAAGGATGTTATTTGTATAACTACTCAGAGGAAATTTTCATGTAGTGTATTTCCTTCATTAATAGCCCCATATCACCCTCTCGGTTAATATCCCTAAACAAGAAGGGATCATTATATCAATGAGAGTGAAGATAGAGCAACCGATCAACCCTAAGATTGAAAAACCTATTTATGTAGTCCTAATCGTAGTAGGGTATTAGTAATTCCTTCCATTAGGGAAACGTCCAAAAATAAACTAGTAAAACCATCAAAGGTTAACCCATGTTGGGTATCAACATAGGTATTGGTAGTATTTTTATATCAGGTCCTATCTTTTTCTACCCCTGTTCATGATCCTATTCATCCAATATCTTCCAAGGTATCATCAATATTATTGATTCATTGGTATCCTGATTAGAATTTGTGGAGGAATGGAGCACACCAATATAATTGGAAAGGAATCCTTACCATGAATTTGTGGATTTGACCATTCCCCACAAAACTTTGGTAGCCCTAAATTTGCAATATTTAATGGTTTAGGGACCCAGAGAAACAACTAACACATTTCATATCCCATTTTTGTCCCATGGTGGGAACTCTTGTTCAAAAAGAATCAGTGAAACTCAGGTAATTATTATAAAAATTTCAAGGGCCAACCTTCATATGATATACTAGTTCTCTATCTCGGTCAATCTTTGGATTGGTTAATCTCCATTAAAATTTTATCATTTAATTCATCTCAACACTATAAAATAAAACCATCCTCAACCTCTCAAACATAAAATAGTGTGAGGATGACATGGTTTTAGATTTAATTTCTGGGTAGAAGGGGTTAAATTACTCCTTAAACCTACAGATTCTCTAAGAATATTTTTTCCCTCCATATAGAGGATCTTTATGAAAAGTTGTGAACACCACTCATCCAAATGAAATATACAGGTGGGTATTATGATAATATTATAGATACTTAGATATTGGAATATTCCATCCTAAAAACCAAGTCCATGTCGTGAATAATTCCATAATATCAAGGTAAGAGAACCAGGAAAGAAAAGGGTACCACTTTCACACTTAAGTGATCCCCTACACTATCTCTATATCCAAATATTACATAATATCATGTGGCACCCCCTCCTAAGAATTAGTAACAACACCCTCCTCATTAAGAAGATTGAAAGGGAAATATGTGATATCATTTTGAGGAATATAAGAATAATTTTTATTCATTCTGAGATGAGAAATTTCCTAACTACTTCATAGTGGATTTATAGAACAATTTCTCAACATTCCAAAGTTCAAGAGGCCTAACCAGGTTGGTGTTAATGATCTATATAACTATTTCCTCTTTCACGAGACATAAGGACACCCCATCAAGAAAATATTTGTTTTCATGGACACTAAAAAAAATGGTGGACTCTGGGAAAGTGAAGTTAGAAAAACCACCATCATAAGTGAAATGTTTTTCTACTGCTTACCCAAAGGAAGAAGATGAGTGGAAATAAGTATCTAGAAAATGTTCATAGATATTAAATGATTAGATGACCATAAGAAAAATAAATTTAACTCACATTGTCCTTAAGGTGTAGTTGAATCAACCAACTATGCCAATGGTTTCTCCTTATGTGGCAAGACCAATCTTGTTAGTGTCGTAGTCCTCCAAGAACTTGTCCTCTAAGAAGTGGTACAACTAGAGAATACAAATTAATATACAATAAGATGAACCTAAACTGATTCAAAAACTATCCCTAACTCTTTATGAATTTATTCTTCCATCCCATATGACACATGCATCATCCCACCAAACAGTATCACAAGAGTTTACCCATCAAAAACAATCATCATCAGAAAAAGAATTAATCTCAGACTCTAATAATTTAATTCACTTAATGGATATCTTATTCAATAATGAGTATGTCCATGAACCCATTTTGGGGGAATCTGATTGGGGAAATATAGGATGAGGACATAATATCCAAGTATACATGGGAAGGCACATTCTTATTAGAACTCAATATTCAGGACACATCCATTATTAGACTTTTTATGTCATCAAAACTTCTGGGAGAGCCCTCTAGTATTCCTGGTGATAGAAAGAAAGTTCCCACAAATATTTTATTGGTCTCCCTGAACTGATCACCCTATAAGATCTATTACAGGGGAGAAATTATTTAATCAAACATGGAAAGTAGGAAGACCTATTTGGTATAACCCATCGAGGATAGAAGCCCCATCAACTTTGGTTCCAAAGGTCAATATTCCTAAATAAAGTACTTAATATCCTAAATTTAATATGAAATTGAATCCTTGTGTTATAAATAACTAACTTTTAGTTAAGAAATATGACATTTTAATACATTTGGACCTGGTTTCATCCAGTTTGTTGACCCTGGATGCTTTAATTTTATCGAGAGATCTCTGAGAAGCACTATTAGAGGATTTTATGATCCCTTGAGAGTTTAAAGTAGTGGTTTCTAAGGCTAAATTATATCATAAAAATATGGATACTGATGAATTCCACATGATTATATATTTCACATAGTAATAAAAAGATGTTGTTATAAAGGGACACATCATACCCTTATATGTTTCTAGAAGGTTAAATGATATTGATATCTAATGGGACTTCATTAATAATGGTTAAAGAGTAAACCTCCTTCTAGTCCAAACACATAAAAAACTGGGATTCAGTGATGCCCATCTATCCCATTCCACTATAACACTTTAGTGTTGTGAAAAAATAAATAATAGGCCCCTGGGAAGAATCAATATTCAGGGATTAGTTTGGGTACCTCGTATTTAACTCAAAATTTATGTTTGTTCAGTAAAATATGTCCTTCAATGTTCTTCTAGGACGATTTCATGAACCAGGTTGGGATCCCATCTGACTCGACACCTTACCCGGTATATGATAAGGCCTAAGAGTCATTCCCGATCCTCTCTGGTTGGCCACTAGAATCTGACATAAAAGATAATTTAGTAGGGAACGATTTTTTTCAATAAAAACTGAAATAAATAATATAAACATAGCATGTATAAATGATAGGAGAATCCAAAATCACTAAACATAAAGAATACATAAAAAGGATCCAAGATACAATGAAAACTGAACCAAACTGAAAAATAAAAATAGAGCTAAAACAAAACTGCTAACAACACAATCTCTATGTGACATCTTGGTCACCACCATCCAAAAACCATCTGATTCCATATCCAAACTGGAACCTGAAAAAAAAATCTCAGGTATACTGACACCCAGTGGGACAAGTTGGGTGTGAGCATAAACTTCTCCGTAGGAAATCGCCATAGATTTCATACATTTACTTTCTTAAAAACACTAGTTTGAAATACATTTATAAATTAGGTTTTTAAAATTTTTTAAATCCAAAATATGTTTCTTGGAAAACCCACCTTTAGGATAAACAAACATAACATCATTTATTAAAACATTGTTCCATATAATAAATCCATGTTAAGAACCCAATTTCAAAAGAGGGAACTAAACAAGTGATCAAAATAAACACCAAAAAATAAAGGATACAATATAAGAAAGAAGGAAAATAAGTGAATAAGAATAAAACATAACTTATATGTAATAATAATGGGAATTTCTTAAAAATATCTAGAAGAAATACCTGTATATTCTCAATTCAGACTCACCTACCGACGTATAGTGTAGCTCCACAATCAATAAAAACTGGAACCTCAAAACTAACCAATCTAGTGGAACATCCCACCTGGCCTATCAAAAAATATTGGGCGGGGGGGTACCAACCCGTCTATTCAAGGTCAAAAATGAACCATCACTTGACACTCTAGATGATTCCCAATAATCCTATGATAATATTACATAGTCAATGGGGAGGCCCTAACACTAGTGGATCAAACTGAAACCCATATCCATAATGCTATCCTAGCCCAAAAACCAACACCACTTATTTTCTGATCCTATCCTTATAGGTCCCACCATAGAGGTGCTCATCTCACATAAAATCATGTACAAGTTCCAAATGGGCCTTTACATCACATGATTTTCAAACCACTTTCTAAGATTCCTCAAATTACGAACTTATACTTTTCCATTCAAATCGAAATACATTTTTTACTCATTCACAAAACCAAGTTGAAAACATAAAAATTTATTAAAAAGTTCCAAATTGTCCTTTAAATCACATAGTTACTCATACCATGCTTCAAGATTCCAAACAGATATTTCTTTAGAAAACACATTTGAACCCATATTCGAAATAATTTTAGAACCAAGAAAAAAAATTCAACATAAGGGGTTTGAAAAGAACCATTTTAATAAGAAAGATAACTATAGAAGAGGAACAAGAAGAGGAGATTGTGTTTTCAAAATCCAAGGATTAAATGAACATTTCATTATAATTTCATTTTCATTTGTGTGTAGGTCTATAGGTTCACCCCATGCACGTATGGATATGGCCACATCAAATGGATTATACATAGTAACCCATAAAAGAGTTGAGAGATCTAGTTGATGTAGCATAAGAAACATCAAAAATCATTCACAAGGGTTTACACATAGGAATCAATCCATAATAAGCCACCCAAGTCACAAACCATGCTTAATTTATAAATTATACTATCTTTCAAGACCTGACCAAGTCCAAAAAATCTAATAAACCCAATTCCACTTTCAAAAAGGGAAATCTTCATTTTATCAAATAGTTTACATACATACATATATTTGAAAACCATATAAATCCCTTTAAAATCATTTTCCACAAAAGTTCCACCAAATAATCACTAAAATAAATTATACCAGTACAGAAAAAACATGATTAACACATTTTAGAAATAATCTAGGAAAGCTCAAGCATCAATGGCATGTTCTGGAAAGAAAAATAATGGAACCACCTACCTCAACGGCATGTAGATTCAACAAAACGACTAAATAAGATAGAAAAAATCCTAGGGGATAATTTTCACACCCTAAAACCAAAGAAACACAAGCCTATATATCAAATCTAGATTCTAGGGTTCATCCAAGAGGGTACAAAACCAAAGTTGGACCAAAGAACAAAGATGAGAGAATAATAGGAGGACAAAAATGTCCCAAAACCATGAATAACTAAACTAAGAACCTTTGAGAAGCATCCATGGAAGAAGGAGATCCAAAGGGGAGGGGGTTGGGGACCCTTTTGTGTGCCAAATTTGAGATAAGGGGAGAAGGGATCAAATTGGTGTTAAAATAGGGGAAGAGTACAATAGGAAATTTCACTTTTTAATCACATGGACAATTCACACAATTTAGTCGCAAGGTTTTCCGAACTATGTGCCAACCATGCACACACTACTCGGGGAGTAGGAAATCCACATTGTTAGTATGTATTTTTTGGAAAACCATGAGCCAACCGTGTTCCATGTAACTATAAAAAATTTCAAAATCTCCCACACACTTTTTCCATGGTTTCTCTTTACGATGCCCAAGTTATACACCATATCCCATACACCAACCTTGAGTTGCACAGTTTCTCCTAGACCTCACATTGTTTGTCCCAAACCATGTGACTACTATGAGAAGTAAACCATGAAATAAAAAATGAACTATGAAGGTCCGCATCCTCAACATACCACATTATTAATCCCCAAACAATGCACACAAGTCGTGAACAATCCAAAAATCCACTCAAAAACACAAAAACTAAAAAAAATAGAACTAAGAACAAAAAATAATCCTTACCCAAAAGATCCAACATCATGAAATGAATAAAATAAAAGAATTTATAAGTTTGGGGTGCAATAATTATTCCCACCACAAACACTTTATTCCCCTATAAATTCACTTAACATAACATGAAATAAAAAATCAATCTTAAAACTAAATGAATCCAAATAATACTATGAACCTCATGGTGAACTTTTAACTCTACAAGTCACACCTAACCAACTATAAGAGATACTTCAACAAAAATAACCATATATAATAGAGGAGGTTTCTCCCCACTATAAGAACCAAACTAATACCACTACATGAACTAGGAACTCACAACCTAAACCAAACCCTCCACACAAGGGTGAAACCACAAAAAGAACATGAACTAAATAAAAAAACAAAATTCATTCATTATAAAATAAATGATCATCTCCAAATAAAACATGAAAAAAAAAGTAGAAACTTATTTACAAAAATAGATAACCATACAATGTGGATAATAAGATGAAGATTTACATCCATAAACATCACTACAGAACATATGATAAAATGAGACCATGAAATATTTCTCAATAAAATAAACCTAAAATGAGAAGGAACGACCACTAAAATTTAGATAAAAGATGAAAACATTAAGAAAATCTAAAACTGGGTGATTGAAATAGTCTCCACTCTAACACTGGGGATAAAATTAGGCCAATGTTCTCCACAACCCTAGGAATTCATGATTGAATAAAGAGATTCACTCTAAGGCCTATGGATAAAGCTCTAAAATCTTAGACATATAATTCCCCATTATTAATATTTGACATCCTCTGACTGAGATTTCATTTTCCTGCCTAGCTTGAAAAAATTCTCTAAATGACCCAAGCGGCCACATCATTTATAATCCTATGAAGAATAATGCAAATAAAATTATGAATGCTCGAACCAACCACATTGGAATCACATGAACGACTGATCCATTGAGTGATTAGATATAATTCATGAAGGATACTCCTCCGGGATAGTTTTCTCTGGAATGCACCTCTTTCCAGATAGGTGACCATCATTAGTGGAGAGAAAGACTAATTTATCAATCGCCACTGAATTTATTCCAGGAACCAACTCAGTGAGAAAATCCACATCCACTAATTTATTTCATAGAACTTAACCATAAAAGAGAAATTCCTCCTTGATCACCATAAAAAGACTCAATATAAAAATATAATCTTTCAAATGATCATCAGATGCTACCTCTAAAGAAAAGAAAACCAACTCTTTAAATTAGTTGTCATACGTCTTCACCGTTCACTAACCATGTTGAACACCCAACATATGCACCACTTTCCTCACCTTTACCTCATATAGTATGAACCATCAGATGAAATTGGTCTTCAAAAAACTCCAATACATTCTTACATGCAATGATTATGGAAGGATCACCTTCCACTACTCCTGACACAGACCTTCAAAAAACCCAGAATAGCATGCACTCTCACTATTTCTAGAGTTCCCAACAACCTGAAGATGTCCTCAATGTTATTAGGACACTTTTCTACCTCCAATGGGACATTATCACCAAGAAAGACCATAAACAATAGAGAATAACATGATCCCACCACTCTACTAAGAGTCTGGGTAGGGCCGACAATCGTACCACTCTCTAGAAATATTAGGGAACTTTCTTGGTGGAATACTATGAATAGAAAGAGAACACGAAATATGAGATAAATATCAAACTAGAACTCATTCCAAAAAGAAAATATCAATACATAAGGATCAACTCATAAACCAAACACCATAAAATGAAACAAAAAATCCTCTTTCAAAACCCAACATTTCCATTCCAATTTCAAAATCACCTTCTTCCAAGGCCACTTTTCAAAATTACAAACTTACCTTCATATTAAATTTTTGAACACCCAAACACCCACATTTATAACAAAACCAAATACTAAAAAAATATATTTATAAATCCATTTTAAAAAAAACCAATTTTTTCTAATTCAAAATCCAATTACACCAATAAAAATAGAACCAAAACACAGCTCTCACTAAACTCCTAGGATAGGGAACTGGTGGTCATGCGTAAACTAGGAACATGGTTAGTGGTTCATGCCCTAAGAAAGAACTAACCACTAGTAAGACCTTGAACTGTGCACTAGGAATTCACATGGGTCATTACTCAACTTGAGATCACAACATGACACTGACTCACCTCCATTTTCATTCCCCATACATATCCCAAAAACCATAACAAAAGACTAAAATATCATAATACCCCTAGAAACTCATGGATAAGAATGAGAAAGAGTTTGTGACACTATTCTCACATCTACCACCTGATTTCCAAAATTCTTATTCTCCAATCTACAAGACACTCCAAATAAAAAAAGGTATAATCTGATTCCATTTAGTAACAAACCAGGTTGTGCTTCCATTTGACCTGACACCCTACTCGGTCTATGATAAAGACCAAGAGGCATTCTCTATCCTCACAAGCTAGCGACTAGGGTCTATAATCAATGATAATCCATGAGGGAATGTTTTATTTCCAACAATAAATAAAATAATTAATTAAAATAGAGAATACAGGAAAACTAGAAGGATCCAAAATCAGTGAACATAACTAATAAATAAACAGGATACAAGATACAATTTTAACATAACCAAACTAAAAACTAAAAATAGATCTAAGACCAAAAAGATACTGAAAACATATCCACATGACCTCTTGGTCAGCACCATCCACAAACCAACCTGCTCCATAGGCAAACTAAAAATAGAACATGAACTAGAAAAACAACTCAGGTCTACCAATACTAATTTTTATATATAGGGTGTGAGTATAAACATCTTAGTAGGCAATCACCTCTGATTCCATTCATTTAATTTCTTGAAATAGTCCACAAACACTAGTTAAAAATATATTTAGAAAATTGGTTATTAGTATTTTTGAAATCCAAACACATCTTTCCAGGAAAACCTACCATTAGAAACAACACACACAACTTCCCTTTTTAAAATAGTTTTCTACATAATAAATCCAGTTTAAGAACCCAATTCCAAATGGGGGAACTAAACAGGTGATCAAAATAAACACAAGAAAATAAAGGATAGAGTAAAAGATAGAAGGAAAACAAAAAATTACGGGAAAAAGTGTAAATGAATAAAACAAAACATACAAATAATAATCATCATAATTTCATAAAAATCTATAGAAGAAATCACTTGACAAACATAGTTTATAATAACTTACTAGAGTAAGGTTCATCTCCATATTCAATAACTAATTGGCCTCTCTAAACTATCCAATCTGGGGTAAAGTCCCTCCTGGCCTCTCAGCAAATCTAGGGGGTATCAACCTGTTCAATTAGAGACGATAAGTAAACATCACTCAAACCTATAGATGACACCCTATAATTCCATGATAATAGTAAATGGTGATTGGGGAGATCATCACACATGTGGTGTAACAACCCAAACTTTTAGTAATGGAAATTCCTCTTGATATAATTATATTTATTATTATGTTTATATAAAATGTGAACTTACTTGGTATAATGTTTCAAGATTTTAAAATACTGTTATGAATTATGACCATTTCTAATATAGTCATTGAACAGAGATCACATGATTAGTATAAATATAGGGCTTTAACAAAACCAATTTACTTAGACAAAGGAAGTGATGGCCTCATCCAGTAGACTTGCCTGGTACGAAGCCTATTTGTCATAGCTTGAAAAGGAGGTTGCATATTTGGTATTGACTCTTGACCAAGCCCAATATAAGCTTGAATACATTAAGCTAAAGTGAAATTGCATATGAGATAAGTAGAATTTGATAGAGATTACCACTCGAGCAATGTTATTCGAGCCACCCCAAGAGTCGGTCACCATCACGCACCTTACCCTAAGGTCTTATATGGATGTTTTAAGGGGTTATGTAACAAGACCCTAGTACTATTACTATGAACATTATTTTTGAATAAATAATCTACATTAATTTTATTATTGTTACTTCGTAAATAGTTTTTAAAGCACAAATATTATTTTTAGATAATATTCCACAAAAAAAGTCTATTTTGATGAATTAATGGATTTTTGAATTAAATAATATTTTAATAAAATATTATTATTATTAAATTACTTTTTATTAAATATAAATGATCATATAATTTTATGAATGCAATTATAATTTTTATTAAGGTTTGAAAGTTATTTTTGTCAAAACCCATGAATTTTCGATAAATGTCAGTTTTTATTTTAAAAGTAAAAATTCACATATTTAGAAAATTATTTAGATAAAATGAATATTATTTTTGGAATCAGGATGTCAAAATTTTCCAATGGTGAATTTTTCATAATTTTCTGACACAGTTGAATTTTTGGGTAAAAATTAAATACGGTTTAAATATATAATGTGTTTTATGACATCAAAATGACCCAAGAGTGATGTAATAAAGTACTATAACCATTTTTCTTCCAATATATGTTTAACCATTAAAAAATGTGATTTTATATTTGATTTATTTATATTACAAAACATTAGTGGAGCCTCCAAGACTTATAAAACATTTTGTCTTTTTAAATTGTTTTCCTTGAGAGTGTGACTCACCTCCACATAAGAAACCCTATTATTTTAAGAAGTTCGTACATTTTCCTTATAAAATATTTTTTACACTCCCCTTTGTAAAAAACCATGGGCAAAAACCATGATCTGGTTTGTGGTTTAATTAGTTTAATGTGAGGTGTCTCAAACCTAAACAATAAATAATTTCCTCTCCTTTCCTATATAAACTCACCCAAGATCCCACTTCCGCTTCACTAAAAGCCTTTGGAGTTCAACCAAACCCTATACTCCTCTCTCTAGAATCCTCCCAAGGTGTCCCAAGCTCTCAAGAATCCTCTCTCAAGCCTCTCCCAAGCTCTTTGGATCCCACTTCCAAGTAAAGGATTCTTACCTTTCTCTTTTTATCCAAGTTTCTTAATATTGTTATATCCTTTTATTTTCAATTAAAAATGTTGGGGTATGATTTCTCACCCTCCCCATACTTCCCTATTTGTGTTTTTATAATGGTATACCCCTTTCTCTCTTATTAATGCCTCCCATGTACACCTGTTACCATGCTGAAATTCTGTGAGAGATTTCCCTCTCCTCTTTTACATCCATGTAATCCTTTTGTATTATGCATCTAAATTCCATTACGTTTGTTGGGAGATGTATCTATATGACCCATTATTTTCCATTTCATGTACATATTATGAGACAACCATTTCTATATCATCAACCATATTCATGAATCCTCATGTCACACTGTTATGCTGCTGAAATTGCACCACATATTTTCAAGCCAAAGTCACTGCATAGTGAATTCCATGCCCATTTCTCTATCAAGGGTATTCACCTTTATGAACATTTACTTATTGTTTAAATAGATCCATTTATGAATTTTAAACTCCTTTATTGTGTAATAAATTATTATATTTAATGAATCCATGTTTTAAGATCTATGTGGCACACTTATGCATGAAATAAAATGATTAAGAAGGGTGTGCCCAGATTTTTTTTGAAAAGGTGACGCCTTGGCCTAGAAAGACCAAAGCATAAATATTATTAAAATAAAAATTACCAAATTCAAAAATTTGGGATCATTTTTGAATCTTTTTCATAAAAGTAAAAGTACTCAGCAAGGAGGTCTGCAAACCAGGAAATGTCCCGATCAACCCCCATGTTGGCCAGTCCATATGTAACCGTGTTTGTTCCTTAATAAACATGTGTGATGATATAGTTAATATCAAGGAGAAAATGATTTCATTCCATCCAACGCGTAGTAATCAGCCAATCAATATGAATTACACTATTCCAAATCGCTTATACGATGGTCGTCGAGTCACTTTCAATCCATAGATTGTTCCATCCATAGAGCTTGGGAAAAGAAATGGCATGTGTCAAACTTAGCATCTTAGATTCAAGGAAAGTGGTGATGCCACAACTACCCATTAAACAACAAAAAATTTGACCGAAATTATTCCTAAAAAAATAATCACACCCTGCAGGGCCCAGGTGTCCCTTGGAGACACTTTCAATATTGATTTTGATCTATCTAGGGAGCAGGGATCTCCAGAACACCTCTAGGGTGCACCCTGATAGCACTCTAATGCATTGGGTAAAGTATAGTATCATGATACATCATGTGAAATGAGTTTTGACTCATTCTAATTCAAGTGAAATGAGGGTTTACTCGTGATTCATGTTCAATGAGGGTTTACTCATGCTCTATGTGCAATGATCCTTAGCTCATGCTAAATCCATGTTAAGTGTTGTTGCCACATTTCCATGTTATGATTATCATGATTTATCATTCCATAATGTTCATGTTTCTCTTGTGCTCCATTGATATTCCTATTCTCTAACATGTATTGTATTATTAATGTTATTCCATGTTTATTCCCTTACTGGGCTTTATAGCTCACCCTTTTCTTATGCATGTCCTTAGGTTATCCAATGCAATGCTAAGTACAAGGGAATGTAGTGGTCATGTAAAGGAAGTTTTCAATAAATATGTTGTGTGTTTTGTGTTCTAAGCTATTATGTAATGTTCCTAATCCCCAAAGACACTATACCTCTTGATCTTCTATGTTGTATAAAGTGAAGAGTTTATATAATAAATCATGTTTATGTTTGTAAAAAAGTGCAGGGTTGTTATAGTTGGAATCAGAGAATAGGTTTAGTTATTTTTGGGATTAGGATTAGAAAACACTGGTGAATACTTAGAGACAAGAATAGGTATAATAAAGACATCCCTAAGTATTGCTGAGTATTGCGTAAGTTGTTTATCAAGAAAATACATCCATGTCTGGATACGAGCAGGTAGAGGCAGCTCTGGCACAGATGTATCCTAGGAGTAAAACCAGAAAACACTGCTTTGAGGTAGACTCGAACGGGAACTGGTTCACAACAACAGGCCATGATTCACTCTTGGTTACGACACTCCTGGGGGATATGATTTTGTAAATTCACAATCTTAGTATGAACCCTTATTAAGGGAATTAAAAAAATTCCCCTAAGAATATATGTTAGAAAGTAGATCATGAATAGCATAGACTGAAGCTTATAGATTCATAAGTTAAGGAAATAAAAGTTATTTATAAGTCATCAGTTTTTTCCTTGGATTGACCTTTATATGTTACCTCTAACATTCTTTTTATTCCAACCAATGGCCGGTAATAGGAGGACTCAGGCTAACAACCGATGTAAAGATCAATGTGATGATTGTTCTAATGAGATCCCCAATCCTATGGGAGTGGTAATTGTGAACTTAGTTAAGTTACTATCTAAATTAACTCAATATTTAAATAGAAAAATGGGTAATGAGGAACATTCACCCCCCTCCCCCCCATAAAGAACAAGCTGCTATCAAGATCTTTATGATTCAAAGGCCTCCTACTTTTAATGGATCATCTGATCCCTTAATCGCCGAACAATGGATCAACTCCATTGAAAAGATCTTGTACATCCTTCAATGTTCTGAACAAGAGAAGGTTCTCTTAGATTCTTATCTTATGAAGGGTGAAGATGATCAATGGTGGATGTTGATAAAAAATATGAAGCCTAAGAAAGATATCGAGGCGTTGGAATGGAAGTATTTCTAGAAGATGTTTTTTAATAAATATTTTCTGTTCACCCTCCGACTTAATATGGAAAGGGACTTCCTTGCCCTAAATCAAAAAAGACGACAAATATGTCAGAGTGTACAAGGAAAAGTTCACAAGGATTTCATGATACACCTCTGTCTTTGTCATTATTCTTGAATGTAAGGTTGAGCACTTCTTTGGTGGGATGAAACCAAGCCTACAGAAAGCGTTGGAGATCTATGACTTCGACGGCTATAAGGAAATTATCTGATGTGCCCTCAAGGTCGAAATGGAGATCAAATAATCTCAGGTATATCATGGGGATAAGAAGCGTAAGGTGGAATTCAATAATGGTTGTTCGATGGATAAATCCAATGGTGCTAAGAATATACAACACCCCACTTTCCAAAGGTGTGGAAAGAAGCACCCTAGAAATTGCATGAAGGGAATGAGGAAATTCTTTAGGTGTGGAAGGGAAGGTAACCTAGTTGTTAATTTCTGAAAAGAAAAACCTGTAGCTTCAACAGAGGAGATGAATTCTCCATTCGAACCTCAACGCATTGTTCATTGCTACAACTGCAAAGAACCCAGACATCTTTCAAATTAGTGCCCTAAGCCAAGGGGTTTTAGAGGCAACCAACAACCTCCAAGGAAGCAAGGGTGTGATTTTTCCATCACTACTATTGAAGTGAACCCCAACAACGAAGTGGTGACAGGTATACTAGTAATTTATTCAATAATAGTGAATATTGTTTTTTATTCAGGTTCTACACATTCTTTTATATCACGATAGTTTAGTAGAACAATCCCAACACCACCACAAATCATGGAAGTAAAGATGTCGGTGAGTATGAAGAATAGGGCAATAATCACATCCCATGAATATAAATCCTCTCCTATCATAATCTGGGGAATGAATTTCCCTGTGAACCTCGTCATACTCCCTCTAGTGTAATTTGATGCATTTCTTGGCATGGATTGGTTTTCCTTATATAGAGCCAACATAAATTTCCATGAGAGGGTAATCACTCTCCATGTGGAGAATCGACCCCCGATTCTGTACAAGTGTAAGGAGTAAGATGAATCTTCTTCAGCTCCATCATCTCAAGAAGGATATTATTTCCCTATGAGAATGTATATATAGCTTAGATGATTGAGTCTAAAGAGGAAACCATCCTTGAAGACATTCCTATTGTGAGAGAATTCACAGAATTCTTTCTTAGGGAATTGCTAGGTCTTCCTCCTAGAAGAGATGTTGGATTATCAATTGATCTTATACCTGGGGCATTTCCAATATCCAAGACTCCGTATTGAATGGAAATTGTGGATCTTGAGGAGATGAATAAATAACTACAGGAGAATATGGATAAAGGGTCTATACGCCCAAGTTCTTCACCTTGGGGTGCACCAGTCCTCTACATTAAGAAGAAGGATGGGTCAATGCGCCTTTTCATCGATTATTGTGAGCTTAACAAAATAATGATAAAGAAAAAGTTTCCTCTCCCATGAATTGATGACTTGTTCGATTAGCTGCATGGAGTACAATACTTCTCCAAGGTGGATTTGCAGTCGGGATATTATCAAGTAAGGGTGAAGAAGGAAGATATCCCCAAGACTACTTTTTATACAAGAAACAAGCACTATGAATTCATAGTAATGCCTTTCAAACTCACTAATTCTCTAGAAATCTTTATGGACTTGATGAATAGAGTCTATAGAGACTACCTCGACAAAGTTTTGGAAGTCTTTATAGATGATATTCTAATATACTCCGAAACCAAGGAGGATCATGATGAGTATCTAAGAACCGTACTAGTGACCTTTTGAACTGAGGAGATCTATATAAAGTAGAGAAAGTGTGATTTCTGGTTGACAGAGATCTCATTCTTGGGTCATATCATAACATGAAATGGAAAATCTATAGATCCCTCCAAGATAGTTGTAATAGAGGGATAACCACGGCCAACATCGGTAATGGATATTCATATTTTCTTGTGGTTAGTCGGATATTATCGACTATTTGTGAGAAATTTATCACGATTGTCCAATGCTCTTACCAAGCTAACTTGGAAGCGAGTAATGTTTTCTTCAAGTGATGAATGTGAATAAAGATTAAAGGAGTTTAAAAGGAGGATTATCATTGTTCCCATGCTCAATTTACCCAAAAATGGAGAACTTTTTGTGGTATTCAGTGATGCTTTGAAGAAGGGATTGGGTTGTGTGTTGATGCAAAATAAAAAAGACGTTTCTTATGATTCAAGGCAATTTAAAGTTCATGGGAAGAATTATCCAACACATGATCTAGAGTTGGTTGTGGTGATCTTCGCTTTAAAATTTTAGTGTCATTATCTCCTTGGGGAGAAGTGTGAAATATATACGGACCACAAAAGCCTAAAGTATATATTCACATAGAAAGACTTGAACATGCACCAATGAAGATAGTTAGAGCTGATCAAAGACTATGACTGCTCAATCCATTACCACCCTGGGATATCGAACAAGGTGGTAGATTCTCTAAGTAGAAAGGACCCGGTGATTCTATAATTGATGAGAATTGAGAAGGATCTTATCTTCTTATATTTGATGAAGATGGACATGGGAATCATAAATAAGGGGAAATCATCAATCCTTTTACAAATGATTGTTTAACTGTCTATTTTTGAAAAGTTAAAGAACGCTCAAAAGGATGATGTGGGAATTCAGAAGAAATTTGAAGCTATTAGAAAAGGGAAATCTTCGGAGTTCAATGTTAATGAATAATGAATTGTGATATTTTGGAAAAGACTATGTGTTCCATCAAGTACAGAGCTAAAGAATGAACTTTTAGATGATTCACATAGTTCAAATTTCTCTATTCACCTAGGAAAAAAAATATGTGTCGATATATCTGAGAGTATTATTGGTGGGAAAATATAAATAATGAGATCTCTGAATTTACATCAAAGTGCCTAGTGTGTCAGCAAGTGAAGGTAGAGTGGAAGAAGTCTAAGGGGATGATGAAACCATTCCCATACTAGCATGGAAATGGGAGAACATCACCATGGACTTTGTAATCGGACTTTTAAAGACATCCAAAGGAAACAATGCAATCTGGGCTGTTGTGGATCATCTTACAAAGTTTGCACACTTCATTGCAATTCGGTATGATTTCTCATTAGATCAACTGGCACAGATAAACATCAGGGAAGTAGTAAGGCTTCATGGAGTACAACTATTTATTGTATGTGATCGAGATCCAAGATTCACCTCCATGTTTTGGAAGAATCTTAAACATGCTCTGGATATTGAACTAAACTTCATTACGGCCTATCATCCTCAAATTGATGACCAATCCAAGCAGACTATCAAAACACTAGAGGACATGTTAAGAGCGTGTTCAATGGACTTAAAAAGAGGATGGGATCAACATCTTCTTCTAGTGGAGTTCTCCTATAATAAATGCTTCCACTCAAGCATCCAAATTGCACCTTATAAAGCCCTGTATGTGAAGAGGTGTAGAACACCATCATGTTGAGATGAAGTTAGTGAGCGTAAGCTATTAGGACCAGAAATGTTTGAATAAATGGTGGAGAAGGTGAAAACCATTCTGTAGCATATCAAGGCAGCCTAGAGTCGACATAGGAGTTTTGTAGATAACCATCGATGAGACCTTGAGTTTAAAGTTGGAGACATGGTATTTCTACGCATATCTCCATGGAAGAGGGTTATGAGGTTTGGAAAGAAATGGAAGTTAAGTCCTAGGTACATTGGCCCCTTTGAGATTCTTGATTGTGTTGGAGTTGTGGCCTATCGACTAGAAATTCCACCTACCATGGCCAAAGTACATGATGTATTTCATGTATCCCTCTTAATGAAGTACATACTAGACCCCTCACATGTACTCTCTTCATAGGTAGTACAGCTAGAGTATGATATTTCTTACGAGGAGAAACCAGTGAAGATCTTAGATCGTAGAGAAAAAGTTCTATGAAATAAAACAATGACCCTCATCAAGGTGTTGTGGAGAAACCAAAAGTTTAAAGAAGTGATGTGGGAATTGGAGAAAGTAATAATGCAGAGTTACCCAGATCTGTTTTAGTTTGAGAAAAGGAAATTTCGAGGGTAAAATTTATTAAGGGGGGAAGATGGTAATGACCCAAACTTTCATTAATGAAAATTCCTCTTGATCTAATTAAATGTCTTATTGGGGTTATATAAAATGTGAAATTCTTTGTTTTTAAGTTTTTGAATTTTAAAATACCATTATGAATTGTAACTATTTCTAATATAGTCATTGAACAGAGATCACATGATTAGTATAAATATAGGGCTTTAAAAATCCAATTTACTCAGAGAAAGGAAGCAATGGACTCATCCAGTAGACTTGCCTCGTACGAAGCCCATTTATCAGAGATCGAAAAGTAGGTTGTGTATTTGGGATTTTCTCTTGAACAATCCCAAGATGAGCTTGAATAGGTTAAGTTCAAGCGGAACCGCCTACTGGAGAGGTGAAAGTTGATAAATATTACCACTTGAGAAATGTTATCCAAGTCACTCCAAGAGTCTATCTCCATCACGCACAATACCCTAAGATATTATGCAGGTGTTTTAAGGGGTTATGTAACAATACCCTAGCACTATAACAATGTACATTATTTTTTTATAAATAATTTGCATTCATTTTATTATTGTTAATTTGTAAATAGTTTTTAAAGCACAAATAGTGTTTTTAGTTAATATTAAACTAAGAAATATATTTTGATGAATTAATATATTTTTGAATTAAATAATATTTTAATAAAATATTATTATTATTAAATTACTTTTTTTTAAATATAAATGATCATATATTTTTTTGAATGCAATTGTAATTTTTATTATTGTTTGAAAGTTGTTTTTGTCAAAACCCATGAATTTTTTATAAATATGGATTTTTATTTTAAAAGTTAAAATTCACCTATTTCGAAACATATTTATTTAAAATTAATATTTTTTTTGGAAACAGGACATTGAAATTATCCAAAGGTTAATTTTTCATATTTTTTTGAGAAAGTCGAATTGTTGGGAAAAAATTAAATATCGTTAAAATATATAATGTGTTTTATGACATCATAATTACCCAATAGTGATGTAATAAAATACTATAAACATTTTTTTCGGCCAATATATGTTTTATAATTAAAATAATGTGATTTTATATTTTTTTGATTTATTTTACAATGCTTTAGTGGACCCTCCAAAACATATAAAATATTTTGTCTTTATAAATTATTTTCCATGAAAGTGTGACTCACCTCCACATAAGCAACCCTATTATTTTAAGAAGTTCAGTCATTGTCCTTATAAAATATTTTTTTCCTCTCCCCTTTGGAAAAAACCATGGGATGGTTTGTGGTTTTGATTAGTTTAATGTGAGGTGTCCCAAACCTAAATAATAAAGAATTCCCTCTCCTTTCCTATATAAACCAACCCAAGCTCCAACTTACTCTTCCCTAAACACTTTTGGAGTTCAACTAATCCCTTCCATACTCTCTCTATAATCCTCCCAAGGTGTCCCAAGCTCCCATGAGTCCTCTCTCATGCCTCTCTTAAGCTTTTGGGATCACACTTCCAAGTAAGGGATTCCTACCTTTCCCTTTTTATCTAAGTTTCTTAATATTTTTATGCCCTTTTATTTTCAATTAAAAATGTTGGGGTATGATTTTACACCTTACCCAAACTTCCCTATTTATGTTTGTATAATGGGATACCCCTTTCTCTCTCATTAATTCCTCCCATGTACACTCGTTACCATGCCGAAATTCTGTGAGGTATTCTTCTCTCCAATTTTACATCCAAGTAATCCTTTTGTATTATGCATCTAAATTCCATTATGTTTGTTCAGACTTGTATTTATATGACCCTATTATTATCCATTTCATGTACATATGATGTGACACCCATTTCTATCTCATCAACCATTTTCATGAATCCTTATGTCACGTCGTTATGTTGCCGAAATTGCACCACATATTTTAAATCCAAAGTCATTGTGTAGGGAATACCATACTCATTTCTCTATCAAGGGTATTCACCTTTATGCACATTTACTTATTGTTTTAAGATTATAATGTATGAATTTCATACTTCATTATCATGTAATAAATGATGATGTTTAATGAATCTATGTTTTATGATCCATGTGGCACACTTATGCATGAAATGAAATAATTAACAAGGGTGCGACCTAATAGCACTCCAATGCATTGGGTAATGTATAGTATCATGATACGTCATGTGAAATGAGTGTTGACTCATGATAATTCAAGTGAAATGAGAGTTTACTCATGATCCATGTGCAATGATCCTTGGATCATGGTAATTCCATGTTAAGTGGTGTTGCCACATTTCCATGTTATGATTATCATGTTTTATCATGCCTTTATGTTCATGTTTCTCTTGTGATCCATTGATATTCCTATTGTATAACACGTGTTTTATTCCTCATGTTATTCCATGTTTATTCCCTTACTGGGCTTTATAACTCACCCTTTTCTTATGCATGTCCTCAGGTTATCCCATGCAATGTTAAGTAGAGGGAATGTATTGGTCATGTAAAGGAAGTTTTCTATAAAGATGTTGTGTGTTTTATGTTCTAAGATGTTATGTAATGTTCCTAAGCCCCAAATACACTAGACCTCTCGATCGCCCATGTTATATCAAGTGAAGATTTTATGTAATAAATCCTATTTATGTTTTTAAAAAAGAGCATGGTTATTATATGTGGATCTAATTGAAACCCACAACCACCATTCCATCTTAGAACAAAAAATGACACTGCCTGTGCGATAACCTTCTCCTCGGAGTTCCCACCATAGAGTTTCTCATCTTACATCAAGTAATGCACATGTTCCAACTGGTCCTTCACATCACATGAGTTTCAAAACACTTTCTAAAACACCTAAAAGTACCAAATGGGACTTTACCATTCAAATCCAAATCTATTTTGAAACAATTCCCAAAACAAATACCAAAACAAGAAATATGATTAAAAGGTTCCAAATGGGGCTTTATATCACTTATTTACTCAAAACACTCATCAAGATTCCATATGGGCCTTCATTTATAAAATACCATTAAAATCATATTTGAAATAATTTTAGAACCATGATAAAATTTTGGAACATAGTTGGTTTAAAAAGAACCATTTGAAGAATAAATTAAAATAGGGAAGAGGAATAAGAATAATATATGGTTTTTTTGAAAATCCAAGGCTTAAAATGAAAATTTATTTATATTTCCATTTTTATTTGTGTGTGTGTATATTGTTTCACCCTATAGACCTATGGATATGACCACATCTAATGTCTTATCCTTTTAAACACATCAAAGAGATCAGAGTTCTAGTTGATGAAACACAAGAAGCTTCAAAATTCACTCACAAGGTTTTACACACAAGCATCAATCCATTATAGGGAACCCAAGTCACATACCAAGATCAATTTATAAAGTAAGACTAACTGCTAAAATCTCACCAAATCCAAACACAAACCAACACTCCCAATTTCTCTATTAAAAAGGCAAATCAACATTTTATCTAGCACTTTACATATATACATATATAAGAAAACCCATAGAAATCCATTTAAATTAATTTTTCACCTAATTACCACCAAGTAAATACCCAAAAAAATTATACTAACACATCACATGCTTGACTAACACATTTTATAAATAATCTAGGAAATATCAAGCATCATTGGAATGTTTTGGAAATAAAAATAATGGAAACACCTACCTAAATGGTGTGAGGATACAATGAAACTCTGTAAGAAGGAAGAAAACACCCTAAGTGACAATGTCCACACCCTAAAATCAAAGAAACATGAGACAACATATCAACCGTATCTTCTAGGATTCATACAATAGGGAACTAACCAAAGGATAACTGCAGAGCCAAGGAGAAGAGGAGGAGGGAAAATGGGCAAAAACCATGGAAAATCACCTTATAATATTTTATAAACATTAATGGGAGAAGTATATACAAGGGGATTGGGTTTGGGGACCCCTTAGGGAACCAAAACTGATCCAAGGGGAGTAGGGATCGAATTGGGTATAAAAGGGGGGAGGGTAGAATTGGAAATTACACTTTTTAATGACCTAGAAAGCTCGCACAATTTGGCCACATGGTTTTACAAGTTGTGAACACCTTATTGAAGAAGGAGAAAACTCATAAGATTTGGATTCACATTTTTGGAAACCATGAACTAACTATTCACCACATATCTTTCAAAAAAATTCAGAATCTACCTTATACTTTTTATATGGTTTCTCCTAACTGTGAATAATTTGTGCACCATATCCCATACACTAACCTTGATCCACATGGTTCCTCATAAGACTTATATTGTTTATCCCAAACCATGAAATGATGTTCAAAGAAAACCATTCAAGAAGAAAATGAACTGGAAATGGCCTCAACCTCAATAGGCCACATGGTTAGCCCCCAAATTGTGTACAATCCAAAAATCCACCAGAAAACTCTAAAACTCAAAAATTAAAATCAAGAAATTGAACTAAAACTCAACCAAAATATCCAACATCAATATGGGAATAAAATAAAATAACATATAAGGTTGGGGTGTGATATAATACCTTAGTTTCATTAACATGTAATAATCTCCTCGTCATACCACCAATGTCTCAACAACTATGGTAATGGAAAAATTGGGTTGTTTCATGGTGATAAATCCCCATTTAAATTGATTGAATAGCAATATATTGATGAAGTATTATACCAAATGTAATGGAAACAAACCATGACTAATGATGAAACTCAGGTCACTACACCAAATGGTCCAGATATGACCCCAACCAATCCCTTCAAATAGATTAGTAAATAATATGTGTTTACCATAAATCATATCAAACAGACAAGTCTATATTTAGGTACATAGTCTACAACCTTAATGATATTGTTTGTGATGAATGGTCCGAACATCACTAAAAAGGTTTTCAAACCTCTAAATAGTGGTAAAATATTAAGTGAATTTTCCACCATTCCATCCACTAAATCCAACTGATCTTTTCTTCAATGGTTGTATCAGAAAAAGATATAATTTCATTAGGATATAGTGGAGTAAATTTATCTCCATCCTTCATCTCCCCTAATAAACTTCAAATAAACGCAATTTATTTAGTTGGGTTGGAGGAAGATACTTCATATTCTGGATTTCAAAATGCTGACTCCTCTCTAAACTCTAAAAAATTTCATTCTTCAATGAATTCCCATAAGAGTGAGGTAGAAGAGGAAGAGGGGTAGGGAGAGGAAGAGGAAGGGGAAGAGTGAGAGGACCTCAAGGATTCCCCTATATATTTCATGGATGTTAGTTATACCACAATTAATGAACTTAGACAAATAAACCTAGGTTCATAGGAGGACCCACAACCCACCTTCATTAGTGTATCCATGTATTTGGAAGAATAAGAGGTATATAACTCCTTTGTAAATCTATATCAGGATGTGTTTTCTTGTAATTAAAATAAAATTTGAGGCATCAGTACTGATTTGGTCACTCACCACTTGGGATTTCAAGAAAAACATTGGGGTTTCAAACAGGCATCTTGAAGGACACACCCAAATCACACTACCAAAATTAAGGCTTAAGGTGACAAGATCATAGAGGAAATTTTCATTTAAGAATTCCATTATCCAAAATGGATAGCCAATATTGTCTCGGTAAATAATAAAAATGGGATAATAAGAGTTTTCATCAACATCATATATCTCAAATAGTATTATCTGAAATTTTCTTTCCCAGTTCTGATCATAGAACTAATGAATGATGTTATGGATGAATATTAGGCCCTTACCTACATGGACATCTATTCAGGGTAAAAATAATCCTGGTGAACCCTGAATATGAGGAATTCCCCACTTTCATATCACCCCTATGGGACTATTACTATCAATAAATTCCCTTTGGTTTAAATAATAATGGTTCTACATACCAATGTGTCATGTGTCATATATTAAAACCATTTTTAGGGATCTCTATCTAGTGTTATGTTAATTATATGGTGGTAAAATATCAACAATGTTCTAACCACCTTACTGATCTTGAGACTATCTTCAATAAACTAACATAATATAGCTTGAAAATTAACACCTTGAAATGTTATTTTGGATTTACCATGGAAAAGTTTCTCAGCTTTATAGTATGCCATCATGGGATCAAAGTTAATCATGAGAAGAAAAAGGCTATCCTTGATTTTTCACCTCCTAAAAACATCAAATATTTTAAGGAATTACAAGTATGCCTTGTTTATATTTTTTATTTATAGTAAACCTCACAAACAAGTGTTTTTCCTTCAACCATTTTAAGAAAAAGGGGGTCATATATCAGTGGAATATAGACTATCATGAAGCATTCAATTGTCTCAAGAAATATCTTCTGATTCAACCAGTTTTGATTTAACCTGTCGAGGGAAATGCATCCATATTTATGTTATAGCCTTATAATGATCGATATGTTATTTTCTTTCACAAAATAATGATGAAGATAATGAAAATAAGCTCTATTATCTTATTTAACCCATTATCAATATTGAGACTCATTATTCAGATACCGAGAAGATCTTTATGGCACTAATCGTTGTGGTTTGGAAGTTGAGGAACAATTTGAAACACCATGAAGTTCACTTGGTATCTTGTAATAACCCACTCAAATAAATCCTCAACCAGCTAATGTTGACCATATGATCAGTATGATGGGTGTTCATCTTGCTACAGTTTGACATTTATATTGTTCCTTAGAAAGTGGTAAAATTCCACGAATTGTCATACTTACTTGCAGAACATACCTCTATAGAAAAAAAATCGATGATTATTGAATTCAAAAATGAATATATCATCTATATTAAAAAATTCCCCTTGATATGGGAGATTTATTTTGACAACAATTATAGAATCCCAACAAGGAAGAGAGTGGAAGACCCCATGTTCAATAAAGTTGGGTTGGGAGTCATGCTCATCTCCCCAACAATAGAATTCTTACCTTACTCTTTCCTATTATCATAAGGTTGAAAACAATGATGCAGAGTATCATATCCTCATCATATAGATAAAACTAGAACATAAAATTCTAGTGTATCAATTGAATGTAAAATTTTATTCTGGATTGGTAATCAAGAAGATCAATAGTTTTTATTCCTTTAGAAAGGAAGATATAATCCACCTTCTTCACTTTTTCTGGGGACTAATGGAAGAATTCACCTAGATCCAACACTGATTCACATACCATGATCACATAATTTCTAGGTATATGCATTGTAAAATATAGTTATAGCTTTAGAAGATCAAGACTGGGATGAAAGAATCATTATCATTGTGCACCGTCAAATGGTTTCACCTTTTGTTCATGATTAAATGGAAGAAATAAATGAGTTTCATTCAATCCATAAACCGTAAAATCCTATAACAAGTTTGATGATTCTCATTTTTAACTACCTAATAAGTGGGTTAATCCTATAAAAATAAGATTGAAAAGAGAGAACCTAATGATGAGAAATTAACTTTACTCTTTCCAGCACATAAAATCACTAAAAATTCATCTATATATGGGGAATTGATGGAGTCATTCTTAGGTGTATTTATGAAGATGAAACTATTTCTATCCTGAAATAACTACACACATGGTATTTTGGTTCCCACTGGTTTAGGGTTAACTCTTTCCCACCAAATCTAAGGCATGGATACTATTATCCTTCAATGACACAAGATTGAAAAAAAATCACCAAAAACATTCCTTCTTTCCAAGTGCATGTTAGATTCATCCATTAACCCCCGAATATTCTAAATGATACAAAATACTTCTATCCATTTTCATTATAGGAAATGGATTTTGTAGTGATATATCCTCCTAATACGGCAATCAATTTGAGTAAATTCTCAATGCTACTAATTTTTTATCCAAGTGGTTTGAGGTTGTACCCCTCAAAGAAGTCAGGACAAAGAATATTTTTAGCTTCGTGAAATCTAATATCATTACTATATTTGGTGTCACTAAAATGATACTAACATAAAATAGTACCAATTTTTATTTTTTTAAGTTGGAAAGGTTTTATCAATAGTATAATATCAAATCCATCCATTAATATTTCTATCATATTGTGTCTAATGCATAGATAGAGGCCTTCAACAAGACCTTATCAAACATACTCCAAAAGATGGTGGGTAAAGATAAAATTTCTTCGACTCACAATATTTTTCTTTCCTTGTGGGCTTACCAAACTATAACCCTCACCACCACACAGGAGACCTTGTATTCAGTGATATATGGGAAAGAAGTATTCTTACCCATGAGATCCAATTTTCTTCACTTCATGTTGTCATATTTTATGAGATATCCACTAATGAGAAGTTCCAAAAATGGCAAGATTAATTTAAGTGAATTGATTATAAAAGACCCCATACCTTGCATCACTTAAAATACCACCAGAATCGGATAACATGAGATTTTAAATAGAAATGTCACCTATGATCATTCATCTATGGAGAATTGGTAATAGTTCTCATGAATCTGATGATTCCAAGGAAGAAACCTCTAAAGATTTAACCAAAGAGGTATGGACATTATGTCATATATAATTTTACTCTAACAAATATTATTATTTATATTGATGGATAGAGAGAATTTTATGAACTCTACCAATGCAATGTTTCTCAAGAAATACTTCATATAATCATGATTAATGGTCTTTATCGCATGTTCTTAAAAGGAAAGACTTATGGCCTTATCATATGACATAAAACAATAAAACACTATAGTATGATCTATATGAAATTAAACTATATAGCCTAAAATTGTAGTCACAAGGAATTAAATTTTATAACAACTTCCTTTCCGTGTGACATAAAATTTCATGGTTCGCATCATTATTTCATGACATAAAGTTGTATAACATTTTGTTTCATGCTTGAGTATATCAGAATCCTTGGTCATAGTCTCTCCCCACAACTCCATTATAAAACTATATATGGAATGATTCTCATGTCAATGGGATATGTAGTGATTCCCAAAATTTATTTATTTTTCCCATCTATGAAGTAAGGAAAATTATCCCTCTTCAGTATATGATCAAATATCAATGTAGGGGACTCAAACATGGGTACTTCCATTAGTGGACCCATATTTAGAAAAAAAAACTATTTCCCAATATATGACTTAGATCTATGTAGGTAAACATATTTAGAACTATATGTGGCTTGATTTCTATCCACACAGGATATGTAGTGATGCCCAAGTCCCTTAACCTAGTCCCAACTGTAGTAAAAAATGAGCATGTATTCTTTTCCTCAACATACGACTTTAAACTATGTAGGAGATATTAATTTAGGTTTCCTCATTCATGAGCCCATTAAAGAAACAAAAATTTCCCTTTACCTATATGTGATCTATATCTACACACGAAACTTCACACTCCATGGCCAATGATGATCCAATGCTTCCTTTGGTCTCATACACATCCCTTCCACACATCATACCCCATGTCCTATGAAACTAGGATCTTCATACCCCCCCCCCCATGCTATTGGGAATAAGAGTTCTTAACTCCATAGGACACCTTTTTTTACTATACATAATACGCCTAAAATTGTATTTTCATAACGCATGCCCTCAAAGGGCCTATAAACTAAATTCGCATTCATTCATAGAAAAAAGAGGAATCTTGTTTCCATATTCCTCTATAGTATCATAAAGGAATTCACCATTCGGTCAATCCTTGTGTACGTTTCCTATATTGTGGCCTATAATATCCTTCCTCATATTCTAAGTATTCCATAAAATCCTTGGCCCGGTAATCCTTATGTATCTCATAATTTCCATATTCATGGTCAAATATTTGTGACCTAAAAACAATAATAATAAATAGACCTTTTAGCATGAAATTAAATTATGGAGAGGTATTTATCACAGGAACTGAAAAGGCACAACCCGTATCATCCTAGACACAAGACATTAAACTGTATGACAAAGTCTTCAACACATGATGTAAAAATGTAGTCTTACCATGTGTTCTAAGCATATAATGACTTGGATAACTTTCTTAGGAATCCTTGTAACACCCCAGGTAAATAAAGAATATGAAATTTTTATATTTATCCCTATTTTTTAATAAAATATTAATATTACTTTAAAAGGGATGCTATGCTCAATGGCGTACCCAATATGCAACAACGAGTTTCTTGGGAATCTTACATTGCACTCTAATAATAAAATAATAATATTTTAAATGGTAGTTAACGCCTAGTCGTTGTAATGGAGGGAATGAAAAGAACTAACTAAAAAATTATTATATATGTTTGTCAAATATTTTTACTCTTTACAATAAATGTTAGAGGATTAAAAATGCGAATGAATCCAATTTTTAAGCATAAACATTCTAATATTCTTTAAAAGGTCGATTAAATGCCTTTCGATGGTGAACCTATTTTAAATCCACTTTTAACAATTTTATGTGTTATATTTGACAAAATAAAATTCTTCTTTAGAATCCGGACATCAAAATTTACTTTGTGTAAATATTTGGTATTTTTCCGATAAAGTTCATTTTTTAATGAATAGTGAAAAATGTTGTATTTTAATTCAAAACCACTTTTTAATCTAATTTATTTATATGATTAGATTATATTTTTAATTGGTTTTAAAGTTTAATTATAATATATTTTTACCATTTAATCTAATTGTGGTCATTGGAAATAATTTCACTTTGAAATCAGACTTAAACTAGTGTCAATCTTTTGATACTTATTATTTCATAAAAACATGTTATTTGCTCTGACAGTGGGAATTATTTATTAAATTAATTAATGCGACTTATATATTTTTAATTTTGTAAAATAGACTTCATTTTTTAATTTGGAATATCAAATATAGCTTAGGGTTGAGTTTTGGTATTTTTCTGAAGAACTTCAATTTTTGATGAATAGTGAAACCACTAAGTGGTACTTATAAAAACTGATTTTCCATTTAAATGAAATTTTACCACCTATATGTTTTGAATTTCAAAAATCTGACATACATGGTTGTCATTAAGAAATAAAATGTGGTTCAATGGGATTAAAATAATTTTCTGGTGAATAGTAATGTTTAAGTTTTTAATCGCGATTAGAGGTAATTAGTGTAGTTTAAGGTAAAAATAATGTTTTAATAATATGAGATGAGCTTGACACATGTCCTACCCTTATTGGATGTGTCATGGCCGACCAAGACAATACATGGGTCAACTTGGGGACCCCATGGAGCCACTTTTGTTTGGGAAATGTCATAAATAACTTTTTATTTAATGTAAAAGTAAAAATGACACAAACATGAGTTGTTTTACTAAAACAATTGTTACATGGGGTTATACAAGTCAAATTTTTGACTATAAATAGTAATTGGAAATCTAAAATTATTTCCTACATCATGATAGTTTTTTTTATAATTTTTAGACAATAAATAAATAAAATTATTTATGACATCATAATGATGCAGCGATTACCTCATTAATAAAGGATTTAAATAAAATGAAAAGATAATGTAAAATCTATGACCTATACATGTTCAAAACCTATTTAATTGGTGGATTTAGAAACCTTATCACCTTATCCTAAAATTATATCAATGTGGGACCTTTTAAATCCGAAACTCATTTTCAAATAAAGTAACATTTCTTTACTTTCCAAGAGTGCCCCTCTTCTCCTCTTATAAAAGGCCCCCACCTCTACCACCTTACCCACACATCCAAAGCCTTTGTCTCAGAAAACCCCTACACATTTTGCCTCTCCACGTCCCTATATTACTCTTAGAAGCCTCACTTTGGGTAGAAGTCTTCCCAAGTAATCCTTTGAGCTCAAATCAAAAAGAGTTACCCGATTTTAAGGTAATGTCTTCACTTGTGTTCTTTTGTTTTATTTTTCTTCTCCAACACCCTAAACTATTTTTATTAATTTATTTTGTAACAACTCCAGTATATTAAATATACTAGGATGTTTTTATAAGAAGCATTATAGCTACACTTACATACACCTACATCAAGTGGTTAAAGAACATATTGTTTCTGTGGATGGAGAATTTCTGCCTCACGAAACGATGATTGTTCAACACTCATATAACACCTTAAAAGGTGGGCATTAAGATGTCACTATATTTATATATGATATATAATATGTTTATTATTTACTTAAGCTTATGTATTTTTCTTTTGTGTCATACCTTTATGGTTTTCATTGTGGGTAAACACGATAATTTCATTTTAGGAAGTGCGGACTACCGCCCCCTCAAAGTGATTTGATTCGTTAATGCCATATGTGGGATGTATAAAGGATGTATTTAAAGTTATTATATATGATTTATGTTACATATAAATGATGAATATAATTCTGGAATTAAAATATACATACCTCTCATTTAGTTTTAATTCCATTAATATGACATAGAAATGAAAGTAGCGTTCATGAGTACGTACGGCTTACCATCTCCATGAACGGTGCATTTCATTTATTACCTCTAAATTATTATTTAATATTATAAATACATGTATATTCTAAATATATATGATATATATGATATCCAAATCATGAATATCATTCTGTATATAATGAACCTTTGACCACACAAACAACATGTAATTGTAAGAAGTCCACTTTTGACTTAAGAACCAAATATCAACAAAACAAACATTATTAACTTAAATGATTACATAATGTTTATAACTTGGAAATAAGTGATATAAAAGGAATAAAGAACTTGAAAAAGTTTCTTAATAAATTTGAAATTAACTCAAGTTTATTATTCAGGACGTTAAAGAATGATCGAGTCAAGTCGGACCCGAGGTAAGGGATCTGACCCCTCTCTTTCTTTTAAAGTACACTCTTTTATGTCATTCCTTTTAAGCTCATATTTATTATGATTGGGATGTTATTTTATATTAATATTACTTCACTTTTTATGTTCATATGATGAGAGACCCTATTTTCTCTCATCAATCCATTTTGGATGTTTTGATTGATGCTGTTAGGCTGCCGAATTTTCATAAGAGATCCAACCTCTCTCTTTCTTTTTAAGTACTCTCCTTTATGTCACTTCTTTTAAGATCCTCTTTGTTATGTTGGGAGATGTTATTTTATATTAATATTCCTGTAAATTTTATTTTAATATGGTGAAATACCCTATTTGATCTCATCAATCCATTTTTGGAAGTTTTAAGTGGCGTCGTTAGGCTGCCGAGTTTTCGTAAGGGATTTTTCATCTCACTTTTATTCCCGTGAGATTCATGCTACATTTTCAAATATTTACTTTTGAGTGGTGTATTGAATCTCCATTATTCTACTCTTTGTGTAACATACTTTTGTTTATTAGTATTTACATCAATGTTGTATAGTCTTTCTTTCTTGGGGTGTACGTTTCAAAAGTTACCCAAATCGGTAAGGGAACCTTTCACCCTCCTCTTTTTAAAAGACTTATTTTGTTATGTCTTTTAATTTTCATCTTATGATGTGGGGATATGTTATTATATATCCTTATTGTCGTAAATTTTATGTCCAAGTGATGAGATACCCTTTATCTCTCTCATCAACTCTTTTTCTAAAATTTGATGTGACGCCGTTAGGCTGTCAAGGGAACTTCTTAACCCAATTTCGATTTCTTTGGGTTCAACATGTAGTTATTGAATATGTCATCCTTTGAATATGTTTTAATGACCTTTTATTTTTTTACACTTAATATCCGCTTATATTGGGTGTATTTATATTTGTCACACAAAATTATGAGATTGATTTATCCTTAATTTAAGGATACCTTCTTTATAGGGGATTTCATCTCATTTTACATTTCTATTGAGACTTCATTGTTGTTATGAACCAATTCACTCTTATATGGTGTATATAATGTCCTTTGGAATATTATATCATGAATACCTTTATTCTTGTGATATTATAAAGTTCTGATTAAATGTTATTCCTCAATTATTGTATTCAAGTGTCTCTCATTTTGTTAAAAACCCTTTAACTAAAATATGGTTTTAAATGTTTTAATGATTCATTCTTATAAATATTTCTCATTAATATCCATGTTTTCAAAATGGTTTTAAGTATTTATTTATATGTATATTAATGGTTTAAAATGTTAAAACCTTCAAAGTGATATGAGACACTTTGATTCAAAGGCCTCTTTATTAAATGTTATAAATGGTTTTGAAAATGGTTTTTAGAATGGATTTATTATTTCAATATCTTAAAGTGTTATATTGTTATTGCAATATGGGGATGTTATATTCCCTTTATGCTTAAGTTATGTGCTGTGATTATGTTATGGTTCTTGGGCATTGTTTATGAATATGGGTGGTTCCGTGATAAACTAAGGGCGGGTGAGCCTGATATAGCTCTCTAATGCATTGGGTAACGCGAAGGGGTTAAATGTTAAGGTTTCTCCAAAAAGATTTAGGGAATATACTGTGATGGGTATTCCAAAATTAACCAAAAGGGTTACTCCCTATGTAAGAATGTTATGAATGCCTCAAGTTACCTTTATGTATTATGATATCTATGATTTATTCGTGATTTTATGAGGTATGTTAAAGTGCTTGTGTTTTGTGGGTAAATTATGATTTCATTCTTATGTATACATGTACTCATGTTTCCTTTCTATATTTTTATATCCATTACTGATCTTTTTATGCTCATCCCAAGTTTTTGAAATGTTTTTCACAGGTCAAGGGAAGGGTACATGATATGATGATAGTGTCAAGGAAGTGTCAAGAAAGAATCCATGTTTTATTTTAAATATGTTTCTGTTGATGGGAAAAATGAATACTATATTTTATGTAACCACTTTGTTTAAATGTGGAATGTAATGCAAGTTTTATGATCTAATTCTCTAAAACTCTAAACCTGAAAAGATCCTCAATGTGTATTCTTGTAATAACTCAAGATTAAGTAAGGTTTAAGGCTGGGGCCTTATAATCCTCATGTCACAAACATGGGATGCATCACATGAGATGATTCCCCAAACACCTAGACAGACTTTATGGGATTTCATGCCTTCTTTCTCACATCAATTAACCTTCATCCTTACTATATGACATTAAACTACATGGTTAATTTCCCTCCTAATAAATTTTAAGATTCTCTAATAACTACATGTGGCTTGATTATCACCCCTATTAAATATGTAATCATTCCCATATTTTATATCCTAGTCCTCCACCATATGATGAAAATTCCTCTGTTTTTTCTTTTAATCTCCACTGTGTGGTGAATGAATCCTTTTCCACTCTATGATTCTCACACTGAGTATAGCTCAAGTGGGATTAAAAATTTTGGTATGGATTTCCCCACATGATTGAGATTTATCAATTCACATCAGGGTTTTCATGGTCTTAGATGAAATAGCTTAAAAGGCACACCAATTTTCTTTACTACATGATGCTAAAATGCATGGATGAATCTCTTGTACGATTCTAAAATTGTGCATTGGTATAGCCCATGATCGAGATGACTATTATCCTTGAGTATGAACTTCTACCACACCACCATTTAAGAACTATGTTTGGATTGATTCTCACCATTATGAGATACATAGCAACACTAAGGTCCTTTTTCTTAGGCCCAACCAAAATACAATAAAACCCCTCTCTGTATATGGTTCTGACCCATGTAGGGAATGTTCATTATAAGAACTACATATGACTTGATTCTCATTCTTATAAGATACATAGTGACACCTAAATTCTACATCTTGACCCAGACATAATATAATAAAATTTCCCCTCCCCACACAATAATTCTATTAGTGTGGGGAATCTATAGTGATCGAAGATTAACATACATAGATATATCATAATTTAATATGAATATTCACCACATTACAAAAATACATGCCTGAGTACCATAATAGTTTAGTTTATTTGGAAACATGGAACAAATACTTCTAACTTGGTGAATTATCTTCATTGTTTCCAACAAAGATCTTCCCCTTTAGTACTTTTACTTATAAACTTTCTTCATATTCTAGGGAAAGGAAACATAAGAAAGGGTGAGCTAAAATTCTCAGTAAGGGTAACTAAAAGAGATACGCAAGAATAACGTGAGAGTAAGGGTATGAGAACATGATCACAATTTAAGATCATTCCCTATATATGAAATATCATATACATGAGTAATGGAATAAATATTTGTAGTTCATAAGACATGAGTCATATGGGAATCAAGAGCATAATCCATGAGAGAGTAACACAGTAATAAGTCATAGAATTTGTGACATGAACATAATCATAGAAAATCAAATATAAAAGCTACCTACCAATACATTCATAAAATGTTAGTATTGGGATAATCACATGTGTACCTGCTTCAGACTTGGTATTCCCTCCTGTATACCCTCTTGTTTCAGGCTGGGGATGCCTTCTTATGTAACCTCTTATTTCAGTTTTAGTATTCCATCCCATTTACCCTATTGTTTTAGGCTTTGGATTCCCTCCTATGTATCCTCTTGTTTTGGGATTGGGATTCCTTCCTATCTTCACTCTTTTTTTGGTCTTTGGATTTCGCCTCATGTACCCTCTTATTTCGGGCTTGGGATGCCCTCCCATGTACCCTCTTGGTTTGAGATTAGGATTACCTCATGTGTACCCTCTTGTTTTAGTCTTGGGATTCCCTCATGTATACCCTGTGAGCTCAAAACAATTATCATTACCTAATTCATTGAAGGGATATATTGTTCCCTCTCATCACATAATTAAATCATACATGCATTTTCTACAATATAACAATACATTCATCATATAATGACCCATAAAAAGAGATGGGTTTCATAAACATCATTTAATAACCTATTACATGAAATGGGTATCATAAATATTTCATAATATCATAGACTATTAAAAATAGATAGGTTTCATAATCATTTCATCCTAGAATAACCCATGAAAAAAATATGGTTACATAATAATTTATCATGGTATATCTCATGGAAGATAAATAGGTTTCATTTTAATCTTTTTGAAACATGATTTATATGTGGAAATGAAAGGGGTTACATAAAAATCATTCAACAAAAAACATAAACCATTAATATAAATAATATTAATTTTATCCTTTTATCACATCCCTAGTAAATATAGTTATATCAAAGGATGTCATATTAGATGGAAAAGTATTTTGAAAGATCACTTGGAACGGTTCTTAAGGAAAATAACCTTTCATTATAAATTATATAAAATTTTCAAAATAACTTTATTTGAAAACTAAATTTAAAACTTATGAACTAATATTTATAAATCATTTAAAACATTTCCTAATAAAAATATCCTTTCCACTTTGAAAAACACTTCTTATAACATGAAACATTTTGAAAACTTTTTTCTTTTAAAATAACCTTTAAAACATATAAAAGAATATTTAAACCCCATTTAAAACATCAAAAATTTCATTAAATTAATTTTCATTTAAAATAATATTATGATATCATTTAAAAACTTTTTTAAAATCATTTTGAGAAATAATTGTTTTTGAATAAAACAAATTTTCGACAAAAGAGTTAAATAAAGCCAGATCCTCTTAAAGAAATTTTCATAATCATCATAAATACCAAAGAGTGGAAAAATTGTACCATTATATTAATATATCATGAGTAACCATAGGATAATAAAATTCATAATATTTCATGATATATGGATCATAATATTTCATCAATATAATCATAATTGTAAACAATCCCAATAAATAATGGGATTGTATCAATAAACTATTACCAATTTGGTAATGTGGAATCATAATCCCCATGAAATAATAAAAATAAATTAAGCTTAAAATATTATGAAAATAAATATATTCATCATATATAATTTAAAATGGTAGTATATACACCTCATATAATAATATGGGTGCATAACATGGCATGTGTCTCAAAGAAGGCAAATAGAGAAAACATTACTTCATCAATTTGGTAACTTTTGAACCATAAACCACATGAAATATAGATCACAAAATGGATATGTAAATAACCATAAATTTAATTATTATAATACTATAATATATTTATGGGTAATATATAAACAACACAAAATAAATGAGGGTTGAATAATGCATAAGTCTCACATAAATAAAAGTTAGACTAGAAATCCCCTTGATACTTGAGTAAATTTTGAATCATGATACACATGAAAGAATAACATAAATTGAAACATTTATTATAATTAAATAAATTAAATTCTTGATATAAAATTTAATTTTAAAGCATATACCCCACATAATAAGAATAAATAAAAGTGATATGAGAAAACTCTTACCTTAAGTATTGACTTTCTTTATACACATTCCAACATCCTTTATAATATATATAAGTTTATTATAAAACTAAAAAAACCATATTATTATATGTCATACAGTATTATATTTTATTATGACTATATTACCCATTTATTAACAATTCCATGATAATGGTATGTTTCATGTAATAACTGTTTTGTTTTTTATATATGTTTTGACATTGTTATTCTTGATCCTATTACTTAGATCATGATTTACTTATTTAAAAAAAATTAAAACATGATATAAATATCATATATATTCATTATATAATTATTTATAATAATATATAAAAGATATAAATTTGAAATGTAATACATCAATCATGGATATGGTAGGTCGTACATGTGCATGAACGTTGTTCTCATTTTCTTGTTATATTGAAAGAAAGAAAGTAAATAAAATATATATATATATATATTATCATTCAAGTATAATTATTATGTCATATATATCATATAATTTTAATAAACCCAACCTTACTACATTCCTTATAGAGAGTGAATGAATCGCATCACTTTGAGGAGATGGTAGTCCACACATCCACAAATGAAATTATTGTATTTAAAAAAAATAAAAAAACATGAAGTTATGTGTCATATAATAATTCAAGAAGCATAAATACATCATAAATATCATATATATAATATTAAAACTGAAATTCAATCATTATTTCCAACCATGAATGGTGGAAATGGAAGAACGAGCGATGTTGGTTCGCAAGGTTATAGTATTCTATATACATGAATGATGATTGTGTATCACATATGATGGAAGTGTGTGAGTTTATGTAGAACCCTTAACATAAAAAAATCTCAGTATATTTATAATACTGAGGTTATTATATAATCATGTAATAATTAGAGTTGAGTGTGTGGAGAATGAAAAATAAAACAAAAGGTATTGTGGAAGGGTGTTGCCTCTTATTTGGGTAACTCCTTTTGGTTTTCCACAACGGTCTTCCTTGGATGGATTTCTTTCTAAACTAAGGCATCTAGGATAAAGGTATGGAATTTTAAATCTTCTTTGTGTATGGTTTTTATAATAAAAATGGATATCGATGTGTGAATAACTGAGGGAGATGAGTACCCTTTTATAATAGAGGATTGGAATTCCTATAACTATAAAAAGGTAAACACTATTGAGAGGTCTCCCTTAAATAATTTTCCACCAATAATTCCCAATTTTTAATAAAATAGTTTAATTAGTCTAAATATTTCTATCCAATTGAATTTAGACTTGTTTCTAGGTTATTTAGACAATTAAATTACATTATAACAACTAAGTAATCTTGTTTTTACCTTAATTGTTGTCATTAATTTTAATTACTTTCACTAATATTTTTGATAAAAAACTAATTTTACCTTATTAGAAATTATAAATTATCCTGATTTAAAATATGTAATAAATTTTTTCAAATTCTAATCACATAATTGGTATAAATTAATTTAAAATTAATCTTGCAGACAGGTCATGATGGTGGAGTTTTTAAGCAAAGATATTTAAAAGTTTGAAATTTTTTAATATCCAATTTCAACATGAAATTTGATTTAGTGAAATAAATTGTATTAATTCATTTAAAAATTATCTAATTATACTTTAAAACCAAATTAAAATATAATTTAATAATATAAATAAATTAGATGAAAAGGCATTTTTGAATTAAAATTCAGTGTTTTTCACTATTCATAAAAAATGATGCTTCTCATAAGAATACCAAAAATTCACCAAATTTAAATTCTGATATTAAAATTTAAAAAATAAATTTTGTTTTTTTAAATACAAATTATAAAAGTTTTAAAATTATATTTAAAATTAGGTCGTTGTTAAAAGGTGGTAAAATTACATTTTTGAAAAATACATCTTTGTATTCATAAAATTTGATTTATTCTTATCTTATGCCTATCAAATATGTTGGATTAGTGAAATAAAAAATATCGAATATATAATATATAAATTTTATTAAAAACAATCATTGAAAGTTGATTTTTTTTTAATTTATTGAGATAAAATAGTGTGTTTATATAGATAAATAGTTTTCTTAGAAAATGAATTTCCTTATTCTAAAATAGTTCTTACTTTCATTTATAAATAATTTATAACCAATGGATTTATTTTATAAATATGTGTAGATCATATTTTAAAAATTTAGTTAATCTTATTCATAACTTCCATTTCAATGTCTAGGTGGTGACTATAATAATATTTTAATAACAATATTAATAGTATATCATAGTTCAGAAGAACTCATCCTTGTGTGTAATACAAGCTATCAGAGGAACTCATAATTGTGTGTAACACACACCCAACATATTATTTCATATACCATAGGCTAATCTAAGTGTTTCATGTAGTGTAATCTTAACTTGGTGTTTCATGAAATTCAAGAAAAACTTATTGGTTTCATATAACACTAGCTATATTCAATGTAGTGTAAAATTAAAAAAAATACAAAAAAATATTAAATTAATCTGAAAAACTATATTTCACAAAATCTTAGGGTGTTACATTATACCCCCTTTAAATGAATTCCCCCCTTGAAATTTTTCTAGGTTATCAAAGGTTTAATACTCGAAAGATTCTTTCTTATAAACCCACATAATAAAAATGAATACTAAAAATTCTTTTAAAAAGGGAAAGTTGGAACTATAATAGTTACACAAAGTAAATAATAACTAGGTTTCCACGTAGGTGAACATAGGTTGCATGTGAAAACATGGATATGGAAGATAAATCTAACTATGAAGTTCTGATTTAGAGTGATAGAGAACACGATCAGGAGAAATATAACGGTCATAAAGCCTTAAACCAAGGAGTTTTTATAAATGTTAATTGATATCATAAAAAAATTATGATAATGGGACAAAATTTTATTTAAATTCCATTTTACTAAAGTTGAATAGTATTCATGATAAGATATACTTACTTGATTTCATCACAATATCTCCCTTTGGTTCTGGCTTGAACTATTTTTACATCATCTTTTACTCTAAAAATGAACGTTATTTTTTTATGCCTAAAGCAGTAACAGATCATAAGATCTATATGTGGAACAATAATTCATTCCATTTGAATTTATTTATCATCAAATCAAATATTTTATCATAAGTTATCTAGTATTCATAAATCCTTATATGAAGAGACAATACATTAATCTCTAAAACCTCATCTGAAGTTTAACTTAAACCATTCTATAAATTATTAACCTTGTAACCCTTATGAAATATGAAAATCCAAAACTTTATAAATAAGGTTACTAAATTATCTTAAAATTGATCTCCCATATAACATAAGTTATCTCTTGGTTGTCACATTCCAAACATGTGAATACTCTCGTAATATATTCTATAGAAACATGGTAATAACCTGAATTATTGTAAATAATCTTATAAATCATGTGTTCAACATTATTCCAAAGAATAATAGATATATTCCTTAAATAAAAAATATATAAACTTAATCCACGATAACATAGGCCTCTTTGTCAAAACAATAATAATAAGATCCATGGTAATTAGTACTATCAAACTTTCTTCATCCATGTCAATCATCTATTTATCCAAGTTAAACACAATTTTATCAATATCATTAACACATTATAAGGGTTACCACCCCTTAATCAAAATTTCACCCTTCCATTAAATCACTTTTCTAAGTCTTAATCACCATTAAAAATATCCTTTTCAATCCATAATTTAAAACTTATGCTGAAAATACTTATATATTTCGTGATTTTTATAGCATAATATTTGAACTTCAAAACAAATATACTTCAATAATCAAACATTATTCTTAAAAAATTACTCAATAATCATCATATTATTCCTTAATATCCCTTTCCTAGAATATTAAATATGAATCATGTCTTAAGGATCCCCAAACTCAATCTAACCACGATTCTTATATTTAATGTAAACAATATTGTTATAACATCCCATACCTATCACATGTCGTTTTTGGTCCCTTTATCATCAGAAGTATAACCAATACTCAAACCACATTCCTTATTCACTTTATGATATTTCCACTTAGGATATCAATTTTTATAATACCCATACTATCCATATCTGAAACATTCAATGTTAACCAAGTTCCTTCAAGTTCATGTTATTGACTAAAACCATAAAGCGTAAGGAGAGAAACACTTATCATCAAATAAATCCACATAATCATGAAAAATTAATTATAAGATGCCTAATTCATGACACCTAATTTTAAATCTATGACATCTTATGATTATCCTTATAGAAACCCCTTGACGTATCCTAAGAAATATATCTAGGGATCTCACAAAATTTTTCTCATCCTAGATTCCAAAGGTTGACTAAACCTATCCTTTGATACCAACCGTAGAGACCCAATTTTAACATATATGGATGTTACATCATTTTATATTAATATTTATCCCAATAAAAAAATATATGCTCAGTTACTATAATAGTTTAGTGTGTTTGGAAACATGGAACAAAATATTCTAACTTGGTGAAAGATCTTCAATGCTTCCCATAAATATCTTCCCCTTTAGTACTTCTACTTAAAACCCTTATTCATAACCTTGGGAAGGAAAACCTAAGAACGAGTGATGTTTGATACTCAGTAGGGGTAAATAAAGGAGATACGTAATCATAACATGAGAATAAGGGTATGAAAACATGGAAATAACCATTTAAGATCATACCCTACATATCAAAGATTATATACATGAGTCATTTCATAAATATTGGTAGTTTATAAGACATGAATCATAAGGTAATTAAGAGCCTAAGAGATAAGAGAAAAACATAGGAATATGAAATAGAATTTTTGGAATACATATAAGAAAAGAAAATCCTATGTCAAGGATACCTATAAATACCATCATAACATGTTAGGCATGGGATAATCACCCATGTACCTACTTTGGGCTTGGGATGTCCAACCATGTACCCTCTTGATTCTGTATTGGGATGGATTCTTGTGTAACCTCTTATTTCAGGCTTAGGATTACCTCCCATAAACCCACTTGTATCAGGCTTGGGATGCCCTCCCATGCACCCTCTTATTTCGAGCATGGGATGAAGGAACCAGGCACGCAGAAAAGCCCTAAAAGTGAGAAGTTAAAATTTTCATCGAATAATGATATGAACGCATCAACATTGGTGAATTACTACCCAGATAAAGCCAAGGGCCACATGTGAATATTTTTAAGCACAAAAAGAAACCATAAAATACCTAGTTTAGATCTGAAGTCATGCATGATGTCTGCTCATCATTGGTGATCACTGGATAAAGATTACAAAACTGAATTCCTCTAGATTATCCACATGTGCTTTAAGAAATATTAAGTAGTACCAATCGTCAAATTCTAGGTTCTAGAATAGAGATTTGACGATGCCTTCAGCACTCCGATGATCACTACATCGCATCGCTTTCGATGCCTGAGAGAGAGCTCAATCTGAGCTCTTTGATTCAGAGAATCTCTCTCTAGAACATGGGAGAGAGAAGTATAGAGATAAATTCCCTGAATAGTCCCTACCAAATCCCTCTTATCCTATATTTATAGAGTGTAATGAAATTACCCAAAAACTCTAGCCTAACCCCTCGAATAATTAACACACTATATAAATAATATTTTGACTACTAATCTGAGTCATCAATATTATTCATTATTATTATCACTTTCCTATAATATAATAAATATATTACATGATACAAATTGAGACATAAACTCAGGTCATACTCCTATAAATATTAAATCAACCTGGAATATTTCAAATTAATATTTGTTCAATTAATATGTTTAGGTATTTACTTAAAAACATGTAAATAGATTTTACAAATAAACTTTAATAATATGAATTTATTTATTACATTGGTGATCGTTTATCCTGGGAAAATTTGTGGACCCCAGTGGTGGGCCCCACCGTGTACAATACTCATATTCAACTGAATAGGGAAGATTCTTTAAAATGATATTGTGTGTGACCCTCTAAGACCCTATCTCAATAGTGGTGAATAGTATTAAAAGTCCAAGAGTGGGATCTAGAAACCCATAATGGCCCCTAAAGATATAGGGATTGTCACACCAACGACAATCAACCTATGAACATGAATTGTGTAATATAATCTCTTTGTCTTTAATATCTCATAAAGTAGGATGCACTCTCATGTCATCTCCCTTTTCGTGATTTATTACTTGTTGATCTAACTGGATGAATTTACCTTGGACTACCATGGACATGAATTTATCAATGTACTACCATTCTGATCAACATGGCCTGAGATATATAACTTCCTTAACCTAGAAGCACCAAATCATTTCTTAATTATTCAACCAATTTCATTCCATTGTTGACGCACCCAACACAAATGAGCTCGACACGATTTCAATATCATTGTTTTCATCTTGCATCAAAGTACTCAATCAAATGACATACATTGAAAATGATCTCAATTCAGGATACCATTAAACATTATCATATATAGTAATATCCAATGACACCATTAACATGTGGTGTTCCTACTGGTGGGTCTTTCCTTGTTATCTCACTACTATAGATCACTAAGTGAGAACTTTGTGAGAAGAAGTCTCAATGATTATGAGCCCCCAACACCTGATATTATATCTCATCGATCTAAGGAATATGATTCTGTGTCCCTTGAAAACTAGTATCCTGTATTCTCTACTTACCAATTACTTATCTTTTGTACTTGTCGAAGTACAATCAAATAGTTCGGAATGCTTCACTTGCAGTTCTTCTAGATATAATTGATATTTTCCTACTATAAAGTATAACTTGGAAATGTCAATTCTTGTACATATCATGGTGAACATGATTGATCCATATCTTAAGAATATGGATTATAATTCACCACTTTAATCTCCTACCATGTCTCAAACATGTCAACTTTGAGAGATTATGTTATGTGACATAGGTAAAAATTATCTTCTAAATTTTTTCAAATTGTATTTTCCAATACCATGAAACTATATGTAGGATTTACTAGGTACATGAAACCAATATATCTACCATTATAGATCATGTTCCCTAAAACATAGGTTTCTACTTTAATTCAATCACTAGAGAATTAATTTTCATCATGGTCTTATCTAACTGAATGGACAATCTGTTTTCAATATGTGGTTGAACATATTCTACTTAGAAGAAAATAGTACTCTCACTAACCTTGTGTAGACACATGGAAAAATTTCATTCCAAATGAATTTTATATGATCTTATTACTTACTTCAATCCTAAACTAGATTTCAGTCATTTGAATCCTTTATTATCATTCTATGACGTGATCATCCCTTTCTACTGGCATCGTATAGACACCATCCATGATTGGTGGTCATGACATATACTTCTCAATATGATCATAGATATTAGCTATGAAAAGTAAAATTCTAATGGATTTAAGAATAAAGACTTGGTATTACCAATCGATCCTTATTGGTGCAGCACTTGTATCATCCATGTATCAACTCATTTGAATACCCACTATAATATTCAAAAATATAGGCCCCTTTACAATATGATACATGGAATCCATTATTGAATTTTATTTGGTCTTATCAATTTTAGATAATTATCATACACCACTTACCTGTAGGAAATATTAATCACATTAAATAATAGATCTCTGACTGTAGTGAATATAAAAACCATCACCATGGTTTTATCCTTTCAACAAAGCATGTGCCTCAAGAACATTCTCTTTTTCACATGTGGTTGTGGGACTACTTCTAATTCCAATAGCTTATGCATCTTATACAATGACTAAAGAAAATTCAATCCCACTCCCACTATCTCTAATAGATATGTGAACCCTTATACTGAAGTGTAATCTATTACTTGACTACCACTTTTTTATCTTATAGATTTATGTAATATCTTAAGCAACTGTTAATATGATTAAAAAGATGCACAATGTGTTTATACTTGATGTAATTTTTTTATGTACTAACAAACTCTTTGCATCCAAACACATGTTCTTTATGACATAATATATTTTTCACCATAATATGACTCATACGATATCTATTTTTCATTTTAGTTGACATATGATTATGGGATTATACCGTTATTTGTGAAGCACATCATAAAATATAATGGAATTTTCTGCCAGTTGCAACATTGATACTCGCTACATCAATACCTTGATGTATAAAATGTGCATTTAGGAATTACTCTATGCTATATTTTGTTGATCAATGTTGACATGTATGACTTCATCATCGTTACTCCTTATTAACATCAATGTCATGATGTAGAAAAGGTAATGTGTGTTTAGTAATTACTCCATGCTACATTATCTTGATCGAAGATTTCATAGTTAATATATTATTCAGCAAGTTGGATCGAAGCAAATCATATCTTTTGACCAGGCACTTACTTCACTTTACCATTCCTTGATTACTTAATGGAATATTATAAAGTAAATATACACCTCTAGATTTTTCTTGAAACAGTTAATACTTACTTGTTGAACTAATTTCAAAAGCATTGTGACATACCTTTATTTCTAAATGTTTTTCTGTCTAAAATAAAGACATTTATAATACCAAAGGTGTTTATCTATGATAAGACTAAATACCATATTAGGTATGTTCTGGACGTCCACCTTTTTCTTGACAAAGAATTATCTAGCCACAACTAGGTATAAGTATTATATTTTTATATTCATAACTCATTGTCTAAGATTCATGTATCACTAAACTAGTGAGTGAGTATTAAATGACAAAAATAACATTCATTCCAGATCCTGGAATAATGTCTTCTGTTGTTGAAGGAAACAAGAGATTAATGTTTTGGTTAAACTCAATAATAGTTCTATATGAATATTTCTATTGGAAATAAATAAGTCATGTACTTCTCACCATTAGCCTAGGTATCACCCTTTTGCAGGCATTGGAGAATACACTTGTCTTCCAGTAAGTATTCTATACTTACATGGTTAACATATTAGAATATGCATATGTAATTGGCATATTGTATTTAATACCCAAGAAGTAAAACCAAAACATTACATTGATGAATATACCTAAAGAAGAAGCGGTGAAATACTTATTTAATTTAGTTAATTGTGTTTAACCTCCCATAATTTTATTTCATAATTTACTATGAAAATAACCTCTTGTTAGTACCTATTTCATTGATGTGTATTTCAAATATGACCTTGGAATTACATGCCTTTGACCATTTCACCTTGTCTTTTAATTTATTCTCTATAATAATTAATGATAAAACTATCTTTGATATTCTTATTCACTTAGAGAAACTTACCTAAATAGGTTATGAAGTGTTTACTCAATAATTACTCATTTTGTAACTTAAAACATGACTTGAGTAAAAGGGTGAAAATGATATTCGAATAGGATGTATTGAAAGATCATAACTCACCTTTAAATTTACAAAGATCTTGTGTACCCATTACCTATTCATATTATTGCTTCGCATTCTCCTTGAAAATTACTCAGAGATGAGTCTTGATGTTATATCATCCATGTCCTACTGTATCAATCGCAACTAACACCAAAAGTATATGAAAGCATAATGACAAAACTATCATATGATTTGTTAATTAGTCTCCTATATGAAATTTCACCCATGCTTATTGAGGTACTTTAACAGGTATAGGGACACTACCACCCTGAGTTTCCCATAGTATTTTATGTAAGAACCTATACTATTCTTAGATACTCGTGCCAGTGAGGACATTTAATTTGTACATTATTTATCACAATTTTTAATCTTGTGATATGTCTTGCTGTTTTTCTACAAAAAATATATTTTAGCAGATTAATACTTTTATCTGGATTACAAATTTAGTCATTTTTGATTAATTAAGAAAATCATTAAATGTCTCCCACTATTTTATCAAATTCAAGGAAATCTTTGTGCTAGAATCAAAATAATCTATCATTTGTGAATTATAGTTTAAAGAATCTCTGAACCTCCCCTCATATTATAAAATATTTTTCTACGCCACTACATGGAGGGTTCAAGGTAGGTTTTTAGATAGCCAACCTCATGAACTTGCAGTTCCATGATCTGTTGAGTGAGGTCCCATCTTCTTAAATCGTTACTTGATTTACTCAACATTTTCCTCTAAAATTACAACAAATATAGCTTTGGCTATTTATTTTCTATAGTTTTATTTATTTAAACCCAAAAATCTCATAAGAACACCTCGGTAGTAAGGGGCACTCTCATCTTTGGGGTGAACGACACCCCAAACAGCCAATTTTGTCCAAATTTTAATGATAGAAGGTGATTCAGACTTAATATTTCATTGAGGTTTTTATTATTTTTAATGTTATAAAAGAAATAATTTTTCTATTTTTATTAGCATGTACTATGTGATCGCACTCACAAATGACTGTGTATGAAATAGAAAATTGTATCACATCACATGTTCATTTTATCCTGCATGCTTGTTTATTATTAATCTATGTGTTCATGTGTTAAATACACATACAAAAATAATAATAAACCATGAAAAAACAAAATTATGACCTTATCATGATACGACACTAATGTTTTATCCGTTGAGTGAATAATGGACCAAACTAGACCCTAGGGGATATACCTTGAGTTGCGTCGCTTGTGACTCATATTGTAGAGTATGCCCACCAAATGCTTCAAAATCATTTGTGGTTCGTCGCCATAACTCAATAAGAAGTGTGTCAGTGGTCATATGGTCATTATACCAAATACTCGCTCATGGGAAAGGGTGTCTCGGGATATAAAAATACAACTCAGAGAATGGGCATCAGACCCTTCTATATATAATGACACTTGAGAAGACACATATATCATCTTTTATTTAACTAATTATTATAAATTATTGAAATAATAAAATAATTAAATATATTAAATTAAATAAATAAAAAATCACCATACATGTATTGGTAGGTCAATGGCTCATGACTAGTCAATACACATTTACTCATGTATTGAAATAAATGCAGAATTAAAAAAAAGTAAACTTGCATTAAATTAAATTTGAGGGAATTAATTTATGGAATAAAAATTTAACTCTAATTTTAATTCAATATATATACATCGTTCACTCATATTTAATGAATTTAATTTTAAAACTAAAATATAAATTAATTAATTAATTTAATTAAACACCAAATTAAATTAATTATTCCTAATAAATTTTTATAACAAAAAATTAATATTTAATTAGTTTAATTTTCAACAGAAATCAAATTAATTATTTTAATTAATTTTTTATTAAATTAAAATTACCTAGGCCCCAAAAACCTCGGGCAGGGCTGTGCGGGTTGGACCAAACTCGCACAGGCCCATCTTGGGCTATTCCGACCCCGTGAAAGGGTGTTTTGGGCCTAAAATATTTTATTAAATCCTTTTCGGGATGGGTAGAGCCACCAATGATTGTTAATTAAAAGAATGAACTAGCAAGGGTTACCTCTCTTATAAAAAGATCAAGCGTTGGTTGGATCTGGCCACGGGTATGGTTCGTCGCACAAGAGGAAGGTGTTGAAGGTCTTAATCGTGGGAGGCACCTGAAGGATCTCGAAAGCTGGTGGACAAGCTCTTTTGGTGTGGTGTAAACCTGACCGGGAGGCTGGTGTAGTCAAGTTTTCTCAGTGGGTGGCACCATCAAGCTCACAGTAGTTGGAGGGAATAGGGGGGTGGCCGCATTGGGTTTTTGGATGGGTCATTCAGCCAGACCCAAGCAGGCGTACCAAATTAGGGCATCGATCAGAGGGGGTTCAAGCAGGAGGGGGTGCGAGACCAGCCATAGCGGGGGGGGGGGTTGCTTCTCTATGGTAAGGAGGCAGTGCGACGTGCTGGTTCGAGGCAGTACAGGGGAGAGAGATCCACCACAGGGAGGGAGATTCCGATGGGGCATCATGCCTAGGGTAGCGGTGTAAGGGAGGAGGCATACCAGAATGATAGCCTAGTGCAGTCGGTATATGAGGAAGATGAAGGGGACCCTCCCAATTTTTCTATCACTTGGCCTGGTTAGGCGGATCGAAACCCCACAACACCTTCTTCTTTATCCTTTATCTTTTTTGGTTTAAACAAAGACCTGATATTAGAAAATTTCCCAAATCATATACTGGATTAAGAAAATAATAATAATATATTATATTATTATAATAATAAAATATTATAATAATTAAGTTATTGTTATAATAAAACTATTATTATTATAGTTAAATTGTTATAATAATTATAATTATTAAAATTTACTTGTAAACACTATTCTAGTGTTAACATTTGTTAGGGAAAAATACCTCAAGGTATCATTGAATCATTTTTGAGGTTATTGTGTTTGTTAACAAAGTGGGCCTCCATGTTGTGTTTGTTCAGAAAGCAAACCATGACGTACAAATTTGTTGACAAAGGGGATTTAATGGTGGCATGTCGAGTTCAAGGGATGCTGTTAACGATCCATGATTTATTCAAGAACTTAGACAAAGGAATGTTCAATCTGGAGGTAGTTCTAAAAGAGTAGATACAAGGTGGCGCCATTTTCTAGTGTTTTCCAACCTTTTGGACCTCAAAATCGACAAATGGAGAAAAGTTTTTTTGGAAAAGGGACTTGCGTGCCGATGTCTTAGAGGCTTGGAAACTTGTGCGCCATATGTTTTTCAAGATCATAACATCAAAATATGGAAAAATAAAAAGGGGCACCCAAGTTTTAGGTTTGGTCGCGCAAGTGACTAGGGAGACAGAGACTAGGGCGGTGTGACTTGCGCGCTGAGAGGAAACTTGCACGCTTGGCACTCAGGGTGTCCAAATGCCTATAAATACAGGTCTAACCCTCTTTATTCGGTGTGAGTTCAATACTTAGATAAAATCAGAGCTCCTGTCGCACAGGTGGTGTGGTCATGCAAGTATAAAGATATTCAGAAGTTGTGCGCCAGTTGATAGTTGCGTGCCCAAAGTGGTTTGGGTGAAAAAGGGTGTGAGTCTCCCAAGTTTATAGATGAAAAAGGGGACGTCACGCAAGTGGTTTGGTGACACTTTCATGCTAGGTTTTTAAGAAGCATGACAGTTGATGGTTGTGTACCAAAATTGGTTTGGGCGTAAAAGGGTGTGAGTCGTGCATGTTTGGAGTTAAAGAAGGTAGTGTCGCGCAAGTGGTTGAGGTGAACTTGTGCGCCGGTTTGAACTTGCGTGCCGTATTGGAGAAGGGTTCCAAGTATGGTTGAATCACGACAGTCATTTTAGGGCTGCAGGAAAGCTGGAAGATTTCCTGATACCTTCAGTGCAATGTGAGATTCATCTACGGGTGAATGTTGGACTTCAACAGAGCATCTACATACAACAGAGGATGTATTCATTAGTGATAATGAAGAAACCTATAGGTCTATAAACTTTGAGTGGATTCTTTCTAGAGAAGTGAGAGAAGGAAGAAAAAGAAGGTGTTCCTCTCCACCGATAGTGAGCCGGAGAGATAGAAGATAGGGAGTGACTCTTGGGAAAGCAGTAAGCTGACCCTAAACATTGTAAAGGCAGTGAGCCTAGGAATAGAAGTGATTTATCCCAAACTTTGTAAACAATAGTGTGATTTTAGTGAATTTGGTACATCGGTACATCACCGGTGTATGCTCCTTGTACGTAGCCCAGTGAGGTTGAACCAAGTAAAAATCCATGTGTCATGTGCATGCTTTAGTTTATGTTTATACTATGCTATAGGAAGGAGAGAGAATAGAGTCTTACTTAACAGCGAGACAAGATCAGTAGGGGCTGTTGTTTTAATCTGTCATACCCTAATTCACCCCCCCCCCCCCCCTCTCAGTGTATCTAACCTAGTGGACCTAACAACATTTTATTTGGATTATTAAACAAAGGTTCATCAATTTAAAACCTCAAATATCTACAATTTTAAATCTTCTCTAAAAATTCAGATGAGTGTAGAATGGTGATCTGATGTCAGATTTAAACATGGTCTGCTGCGTTGGGATTGTTACTACGTCCTCTAAAATATTTAATGCAATTTTAATTCTATTTTGTCTTAAAATTAACATGCGTCCTTATGATACCACATACTGTAACCAAGCATGCAGTGAAATCCCCAAAAGTGGGAATTTACAATTTTTCACCAACGAATGAAATGAAATCGTTGATGTCGGTGAATTACTACTCAAATAAAGACGAGGACCTCATGTGAAGAGTTTTAAGCATAAAAAATAGACAATAAAATACCTGGTTTAGATCCAAATCCATGCATGACATCTTCTCATCATTAGAGATCACTTCATAAAGAATCCTAAATCGAATTCCTCTAAATCGAATTCCTCTAGTGTACCCTCTTTTTCGGGCTTGGGATTCCCTCCCATGTACCCTCTTATTTCAGTCTTGGGATTCCCTCTTATGTACCCTTTGATATCATAAATACATTTATTATTACCCAATGAATTGGAGTGAGATATAGGTCACACCCATCACATAAAGAAGTCATACATGCATATTCCACAAGATAAGAAAACATTAATCATATAACAACCCATAAAAAGATATAGTTTTCATAAACATTGTATCATAACCCATGAAATGAAATTGTATAATAAAAATTTCATCATATCATAGCCTATAGAAAATAGATAAGTTTAATAATCATTTCGACCTATAATAACCCATGAAAGCAAGCGGGTAACATAAGAATTTATCAAGGTATAATCAATGGAAGATAAATGGGTTTCATGTCAATCTATTTGAAATGTGATTTACTTTTGGAAAATAAAAGGATTCCATAAAAATCCTGCTATAAAAACATAAACCATTAAGATAAATATTATGAATGGTATCTTTGGATCACATAACTAGTAAATCATAACTATATCAAAGGATTTCATCTTAGATGGAGAGTGATTTTGAAAGATCACATGCAACAGTTCCTGAAGAAAATAACCATTCTTTATAAATAATATAACATTTTCAAAATAATTTTCTTTGAAAACGCCATTTATATTTATTAATTAATCTTTATAATTAATTTAAAACATTTCTTGAGAAAAATACCCTTTTCACTTTTCAAATTTACTTTTAAAACATCAAACATTTTGAAAACCTTTTTCTTTGAAAATAACCTTGAAAACTTATCAAGGAAGAATTTAAACCCATTTAAAACATAAAACATATCTTATAAATTGTTTTCCTTTTAAAATGTCTTAATAGATAAAGAAAAAATTGAAAATACTTTTAGAAATTATAGTTTTTAAATAAAATAGATTTCTCACAAAAGAGATAAATGAAGTCGTATTTTCTTAAAAACATTTTATTAATCATCATAATTACCAAATAGTGGGAAAATGGTACCATTATATGAAGATATCATGAGTAAACATAGGATAATAAACTTAATGATATTTCTTCATAAATTTATCATAATATTTCATCAATATAATCATAATCATAAATAATCCTGATAAACAACAAGATTGTAGCAATAAACCATTACCACTTTGGTAACATTGAATCATAATACCCATGATATAATAACATTAAATGGATCTTAAAATTTCATCAAAATAGATATATTCATGAAATAACATATAAAATTATAGTATATACATCTCATATAATAAAATGAGAGCATAACATGGCATGTGTCTCAAAGAAGACAAAGTGAGACAAAATTACTTTACTGATTTAGTAAATTTTGAATGATAAACCCCATGAAGGATATATCATCAAATGGATATGTAAATACCTATAAATTTAAGGATAATAATCATATTATACATTCATGTTTAGTATATACACCATACAAAATAAACGAGTGGTGAATAATTCATAAGTCTCATAGAAATAAAAGTGAGACTAGAAATCCCCTTACCACTTGAGAAACATTTAAATCATGATCTATGTGAAATAATAACATAAATTGAAACTTTTAATATCATTAAATAAAGTAAATTCATGATATAACATTTCATTAGGTATTATATACACCACACAACAATAATAAGAGTCGAATATGACATATATCTTATTGAAATAAAAGTGAGATGAGAAAATCATTACCTTAAGTCTGGAATTTATTTATATGCATTCAAAACTCATTTATAATAAATATAAGTTTATTATAAATCTATCACATAACCATATTATTATATTACATACCAAATATTATTTTCTTATGACTTTATATTACCTACTTATTAACAATTCCATGTCAGTGTTATGTTCCAAGTAATAACCTCATTGTTTTTCATATATGTTTTGACTTTGTTATTATTGATCCTCTTGCTGAGTCAATGATTTACTTCTTTTAAGAATGAAAAACAAGATATAAATATCATATATATTCATTATATATGTATTTATAATATTCTATAAAATATATAAATTTTAAATGGAATACACCGCTCATGGAGACGGTAGGTTGTATGTACGCATGAATCTTATTTCTGTTTTCTTGATGTATTGAAAGAAAGAAAGTAAATAACACACATATGTGTGTTTGTGTGTGTTTATTATCATTATATTTGAATTATTGGGTCATATATATCATACACATTTACTAAACCTATCATTAATACATTCCCTGTAGAGTGTGAATAAATCACATTACTTTGAGGAGGATATACTCCATATGTCCAAAAATCATGTTATCGCATTTATAGTAAATGTAAATAATAAATTTATGTGTAATATAATAATTAAACAAGAATAATTGAATAATATATATAATATATATCATATAAAATAGAAAATAAATCATTATTTATAACCATGAAAGGTGGAAATGGAAGAACAAGGGACATCAGTTCATGAGCCAATAGTCCGACATACACACGGATGATGATTGTGTATTCCGTTTGATAGAAGTGAGAAATGTTAGATAAAAACCATAATATAAAAAAATAATTATATTTATTATATTTAGGTTATTATATAATCATGTAATAATAAGATTTTAGGGGGTGGATAATGAAAATAAAACAAAAGATCTTGTGGAAGGATGTTACCTCTTATTTAGGTAACTTCTTTTTCTTTGCACTAAATGGAGTCCTTGGTTGGATTTATACCAAAATTGAGGCATCTAGGATGAAGGGAGGGAATTTGAGAGATAATTGTTTCAGGTTTTTCAAGATAAAAATGGATTTATATGTGTGAATAAGTGATGGGGGTGGGTTCCCTTTAATAGTGGCGGAGGAGTTTTATTCTGGAAAAGATAAAATGTTAAACACTATTGAGAGGTCTCCCTTATATAATGTGCCTCCAATAATTGTGAATTTTATATAAGCGATAGTACTTGGTCAAAATATTTCCATAAAATATATTTTTTACATGTTTCTAAGATATTAATCCACTTAAATTAATGTTTACTGTTAACTAATTGTGTTTTTACATTAATCATTGTAATTAGTTTTAACTACTTTCACTAATATTTTTGGTCAAAAACTAAGTTGACCTTATTAGAAATTATAAATTATATGATTATAAATATGGAATCTATTTTTATAAATTTTAATCCCACAATTTTTATAAATTAGTTTAAAATTAATCATACAGATGTGTCACGACAACAAAGTTTTTAAGAGAAAATGTTTAAACGTTTGAAATGTTTTTATATACAATTTGAATTTAAAATTGGTTATAATGAACTAAATTGGATTAATTTATGTATAATTAATCTAATAAAAATTTAAAACTAAATTCAAATATAATTTAACAATATAAATAAATTATATGAAAAATATGTTTTGAATTAAAATTCAGTGTTTTTTACTATTCATCAAAAAATAAAACTGATCAGAAAAATACCAAAAAATCACCCAATTTATATTCTTATTTTACACAAGAAAATGAAGTTTATTTTTTAAAATAAAAATTATAAAAATTTCAAAATTACATTTAAATTGATTTCTCCATTAAAAGGTGGTAAAATTACCTTTTTGAAATATACATCATTTTATTTATAAAATTGGATTTATTCTTATATTATGTCTATCAAATATATTTGATGAGTGTAAAAAAAATTGATTGAATATATAATATATAAATTTTATTAAAAAAATCATCAACAGTGGTTTGTATAATTTATTGAGATAAAAGGGTGTTTGTACATAGACAGATAGTTTTCTTAGAAAAAGAATTTATTCATTCTCAAATAATTATTACTTTAATTTATAACTAATTGAAAACAAAAGGATTAATTTTATATACATGTGAAGATCATATTTTAAAAATTCATTTACTCTTATTCTTAACTTCCATTCCAATGGTTAGGTGGTAAATATAACAATATTTTAATAACAATATTAATAGTATATTGTAGTTTTGTAAAACATGGTCTTGTATGTATTGAAAGCTATATAAGGAACTTTTCATTGTGTTTAACACAATATGAACATATTTTTTTATGTACCTCAAGATAATATAAGTGGTTATTATAGTGAAATTTTAACTTGGTGTTCCATGAAACATAATCCAATATTAGTTATTTTATATATAAAAAGCTATATTTAGTGTTTTTTGAAATGACAAATATCAAAAATATTAAATTAATTTGAGAAAAAATATTTCACAAAATCTTAGGGTGTTAAAAAATATATTCTAGGACCATACGTGGCTTGATTATCACATTGATGAGAAATGTAGTGACATTCAGATCCAATTTCCTAGACCAGCCACAATTTTATAAAAAAAATCCTCTCCCTATGTATGGTTCAGACTAATGTGGGGAATATTTTCCACCATTATTGGTTGATTACAACATAAATTCACCTTTTACGCTCAAGAAGTTTCCTTATGCAAATAAAACTCCATATATGGGGAAATTATAATCTATATAAGCTTTCCCCAGCCATCAGTAATAGAATTTCTAATTTCATAAGACACATTTGTTTTTTACTATGCTTGATACACCCCTATCTATCTTTCCATAAGTCACCCATTTTATGGAATGTTAACCATAGGAACCTAGATACTTAGGATAAATCTATTCTATCATTATATTCCCCTAGAAACCACTTTTCAAACATGCTATATGGTTATTACCTATATACTTATTTGATATTTCTTTTCAAATATGGTATCCCTTATATTGCAGCTTAAAACATTCCCTCTTCATGCTTGAAGGTTGATGTGACATTCTTTGCCAGATCACCATGAAATAGTAAATCATTAATCATTTAGTCAAAGATAAATGACCTTAAATTGAATCAATAAACATACTTTTTATAGGATATTAAACTTCATGGTCTACATACTAGTCACATGACATTAAACTGAATGATGCTCCAACCCTCGTCTAAGAGGATCCTTTCCTTTTGGTGTTGGTCATCCACAACATCACCCAGAAGAACTTCATGTGACTTGATTATCATTTCATCAAGACATGTAGTAACACCTAAAACCCCCATCCTAGTCCTAAACATATATCAAAAAAAATCACATCTTCTTATTTTAATTTGATCAATATGTATACTTAGTTACGAAGAACCACATTTGGAATTATTTTCATCTCAATGAGATACATAATGATTCCTAGATCCTTCACTCTTGGATGAGCTGCTATAATAGCCAAAATGTGTGTGTTCCTATATTAATGGACCCAACCTCGACTCAGTCAAGAAGTTTTTAATTTATTCCAAGACCCCTCCTTTGAGAGATCATGGTAAAAATAGAATGATCACCTCCTTATATATAAATAAAATTTGTGTAGGGGGGCTCATCCATGGCTAGTGCCGACCCAAATGATTCCTTCATTCTCAAACACATTCCTTTCACAAACCACCCTTCATGGTCTTGAAAAATATACAACCTCGTAAACCCTCCTTGGACATCAGTGATAGAGAAATCGAAATATTAATGACACATTTATTTTTAATATGAATATTACACCCTAGTTTGTATTTTCATAAGTCCCCCCCCCCAGGAGGGTCTTTCATCTAGAAGCACCTTCATCCTTAGGAAAGGATGCTTTTATCTGTGTATGCCCTAACAACATCATGTTGGAAACTTATTTTCAAATATGTTCCAAGATCATTCCCTAAATACTTCTCCCATATTATTTCTACAGGTATGTAAATCAAAATATCATGAATTAAAATCTCCCTTTGTATACTTAAATAATTTTAAAACATTATTGGCCCCAAACCATGCTGGATTTATTACTCACATAACTCATGGTAAAAGTTTTTTGACCTAAAACACAAGTTTCATTATTCTGGATTACAGGACTCTAAAATTCAAATGGAAAGAGATATAGCACTCATTGAGTTGAAACCCTTCAAAGGGAACCATATATAGAAGTCGAGTTTCTACTCTATAATAATGCACCCCACACAACCTAGGAAAAAAATGAGCATTTGAAATAAAATTAAAAGGCATAAAACTTATCTGGATAAAACCCCAAAAAGGGAGGGAAAAGAAAAATCCAAGTTCCTTCCCACTAGGCCTCCCCATTAATGGATTAAGAAAAAGTTAGGGTGATAATAAAAATATTTAAATCTCATATCTAACATCATTTATCCATTCAAAAAAATCAAGTTATTCTCACTAGGTCCATTGACCTAGGAAAAAATTAGAGCACATATTTTATCCTTTAATTTTTTTTTAAGTGTAACAATTCCTCATTTTTATGAATAAAAATTACATGATTTATAATCTTTCCTAAATGATCATAAACTATATAGAGTTGCCTATCCCATATGCCTTGCAATTTTATCATGAGAATCTAATTTGTGCAACATCTCTGTGGAAACATGGGTCCTTACACATGAATCCATGGTAAACTCATGATATTACCTATCCTACAAATGTGATAGTTCTATATAGGATAGTTCTTCATTAATGAACCTATAATTAAAATTTTATCAATCTATGTATGAGTTCAATCTATATATGATTCCCTTTATAAAAACTATGTGTTGCTTGATTCCTATTTTCATGGGGTACATAGTGACATCCAGATCTTCTATCTTTGATTCAGTTGAAACTCCACTTCTGTTCCACTCCTTTTCCTATCCTATAATCGAGAACATTATTGATATAGGATATTCAGGCCATTAGATTAGATTACTCCTCTTGTAATCTGAAACATCTCAAGTAAATTTTTCTTCTTGGTATCCCAAATTCAATGTGTAGATATTATCTTATTAGTGATATCCAAAAGCCTTGAGTTGACATTATCAATTTGGAAAAAATACTATTTCTAGTAAAATGAATCTAATGCACACCATATAATTTGGGAGTGCATAAAAGTGCCCTAAATTTACCTTAAGATCTTATTATTTTCATTCTGAATGAATCCAATTCTAAGGGGTGCATTTTTTTGAATTGAAAACTTAATGCCCTGAACATTTCCACACAACTGATGATACAATTCACACTTAGACAACAAATTTAAAGTATGAGAATAGATATGTCTTCATACTGGTAGAAGATGAAGATTGGATTTCCGTGTGTGGCAATAATTCACACAAACTGAAGGATGGAGATTCCTTAGACATTTGTCCCAATCCGGTGGCACGGTGGTGAGAAATTACCTTTAGAAGTGGGTCATGGATTTCACAAATTGCTGATAAAAAGGTGTTTCTATGTTAAAATACATTTTTATGGTCTTTAGGGAGAAGATAATGGCACAATTAATAGGTAACAGAAAATAATTTTATTAAAAATGCAGGAAATAAATCATAATCTAATTAAAACCATATTGAAGGCCAAGGTTCAGATCCTTTACATTGAGGGGAATGGAAATATTTAATGACAATGGACTCCTTCCTCATTTATTTATATGGTGAAAAGTGCCTCTTTATTTCTTATATTATTCCCTTATGTACCCTCCCAAGGGTTGACACTCGAATGTCCTAGCTATAATATTATTTTCTTTTGACTATGATTTGAGAAACTGTCAACAATAATCTGGGATACTTTTGAACTTGGGCTTATATTATTAATAATATTTGGGATAGATCTTCCACTTGGGCCTAGTAATCACCAAATTTCTCCAAACACACATTTTTTAAGTGACCTATAGTGTAGAAATTAAAGTGGGCCTCAAAATTAGTCCAGTGTTCTTCTTAGATGAGGATGTTAAATATCAATTTTTAGTATTTTGATTTCATTGATCATTTCAATTGGATGTGATCAGTTATGAGTTTGGGTGTAAGAATCATGGGGTAGGTCTATTATTAGAGATAGTACATCCCATAATACAGAATTTATTTTCTTAGGGTTGTTTGAGTATTATTCAATTCATCTCTAAATTTTTAGATACCCAAAAGTGCATCGATTTTATCATTATATTGTTATAAAATACATGTCTTAACCTTGAGTCGATCTCTTAACTGACAATCATAGTTATATTTATTCAGAATCACCTAGATCAGTATGAATATACTTGCTCCAATTTCCGAAACCACCTTTTATCTTCATCTAACACTCAGAATCTAGGTCAAACTCTCTATGGAAAATGAGGGTACTACTCAATTAGATCAACTTTGGCTTCAGAGGCACCCATTCCTGTTATCTTTAATGTTATATTTCATTACATTAACAAGCATTGTTTTCAAATGAGTAATATTGAGGCATTAAATAATTTATTTGGAATGTATCCTTCTACAGACATTCAACTGGTGTAATGAGAATTAACATCATCCTTACCATCGTTGAGTACCGGTAGCTCTATACCAGTAGCTATAACACTTGTCTGTTTTATGCAAACCACATCCGAATGGGTTAGACCAACTTCATAACTCATATAAACATAGATAGACATAGATTAAACTATCTCAGGGGTTATTTTAATATTAGTATCAGCTTGAGCACAGATTGAAAAAATTAATATATAGAAAAAACATTAGATTGAGATTATCAACGTATATGAAAGCATAATTGGGATTATCAAAATAGGTGAGGTCAACAATCTCCCCCTTTTTGATAATCACAACTTATGATATTATCATTTAAAAAAATATGATATCAAAAGTAAAATTTAGTTGTATCAGAGAACATCAGAGAACATCAGAGTATGGTATAAAATTACTCCCCTTTCATTAATATCTCTCCCTCTTTTGATACTTAGAGTATTTCTCCCCTTATTTAAAATATTTCTCCCCCTTTGTGATAATAAAAAAGTGGAAAATAAGTAAAAAAAGTGAAATGATAGGAATAGAAGAAAGGTACTTGTATTAAATGTGACAAATAGATACAAAGATAGAAAACAAAATACATAGGATTCCTATCAAATAGTCCAGCTACTGGATTAATCCACATTCTCAATGTGAGATTTGCCCTTGGGTTTAGAAGAGGATGCAGGTGGTGAGGATTCTGGTGAAGGCTTAGGAATTTCTGAAAGGACCAGAGGAGGCTGAGCAACTGACACTGTGTCTGGCCTGTATTGAGGAGTCCTTTGAGTGATCATAGGTGTGAGGCTTCGAATGGATTGAACAGCTGTCATCTGAATTGGAGAAGTAGTGGAGGCAGAGGCAGTCAAAGCAGGAGGGACAATTGCGGGCCAGGAATCAACATATAGAAAGGGCAACAAAAGATTCCTGAAATCCATAATGATTCCTCCCCCTCTCTCCATTGTGGATATGAAGTCATCCTTGTTCTCCATAAACTTGTCAAAAGCTGGAGTCAATTCTCTTAGCTTGCTAACTTGTTTTCTAAAGGCTTGATTGACAGGAGGTGGCTTCATATTCTCAATCAGAATCTTAAAACGACTGGTCATTTGGGTCTTTGTGTAAATTTTGGAGAAATAGGAGTCCACATTTTCTTTCATTTACTTTTGAGAGGAAGAGGCTTCTCTCATATAGTCTTGGACTACATTCATAATTTCTCTGGCTGAATCTCTGGTAGAGAGAACAACTCTGCTCAGTTCAGATGAGTCTATAGAGCCACTGGTTGAGGCAGAACCAAGATCCTCTTTCATCATAGTTCGTATTTGATTCAAGTCCATCGAAGGTTAATATTCTAGAGAACCAACAGAGAAATATATAGTCTCTTTGATGCTTTTGGTAAAACCACTGATAAGATTTTGAACATCGGATTCATGGGTATTAATATGATCTTTCATAGAAGTTTTAAAACCTTCAAATACTGAAGACATATAACTTACAACACTATTTACATAAGCTAAGTCCTTATCTACTTGGGATTTTGAGATCATGTAAGAGTCTAAATAAACAACAGATTCCTTTAAAACTTCAAGATCTACTTCAAGTCTAGAAACTTGAGCCTGGCATTATTTAACTTCTTCAACTATTTCTCCCATAAATGTTGATAAATTGCAGGCAAGAGATAGTTAAAAAGATATTTCTAGCATAACCATTTCCTTAGAAAAACTTTTCTTCATCTCAGAAACTGAGGCACGAAAAGATTCTTTTAGCTCATCCCTTAAGATATCCATATCAGCCTTGGTAACCAAATCAGCAGGTGCAACTGCTTCTGATTCTCTTTTAGAGGCTAAATTGACCACAACATCAGTCATAACTGATTGAATTGAAGATACCATAGAAACTTCCATATTATTTACCTCTTCCACAAAAATTTCCTTAAGCTTTTTTTTTTAAAGTATCCAGGTCATGCATTCTGACCACATCTTCAGGTAGAAATTCAGTCTCAACATCATAAACAATTTTAGGTCTATTGTGAGATGCCTCATTATCTGAATCTAAATATTCTAAACCACAGACTATAAAACCAGGATCTTCTGCCCAATCATTAAAACCAACAGCCACTATGACACTCCCAAACTTAGATCGACGCTCCCCCACAATGGGTGCATCCTCAATTAGAATAACAGCATTCTCAACATCATTCATAGCAGCATCTTCAGAAGGTCTTTCATCCAGAGGAGAATCTTCCACTATCAATTCAATTACTGCAATAGCAGGAGGGTCTTCTGGATTAGGTAAGGATATGTCAACTTCATTTTCTTCCTCAGTAGGTACTAAAGATTGTCCAATAACTGGACTCAGGCTCAAATCAGCTGTCATAGATGTTTCAATCTCATGAACATCTTCTTTATTTTCTATAGCCGCCACTTCAACAGCTTCTTCCTTATCTGATATATGTTGAACTAGATTTTCAGGAGTTGGGCTAGGAGGAAAGTCAGGGTCTCCTCCTTCATCATCAGAGGACTCTTCCTCTTCTAAATCATCATTTTATTCTGGCTCCTCTTCATTAGGTCCCAGACCTGGATCCCTCATATCCTTTGGTATTGAAGGATGAGTCACAGGATTAAACTTGTCATAAATCCTCTGGCCATCATTGACCCAATCTCCTCTCCAAGGGTTCCAATTTATTTTCATGTACTTACAAACTGTGGTTGTGATACAGAAGTTATTCTTCACTACCAATGCCTCATTTTGATACTCAGCATCCCCTTTCACCTTGATCATTACAGAGATTAATTTTACAATGAATAGGTCATTTTTCTTTAATTTCGGTCTTATCATATCTTCCATCTGGAGCATCAGCAATATGCATAAATTAACCTTTAAACAATGTCTTAAGAGGTTCAGGAGATAGATATCCTGATATCTCAAATTGGAAAAGTCTCCTCTCCTCGGTATCAAGACATGTTGAAAAAATTTGAACAGAAATATGTTCTCTCCATCCATCTCTGCAGCAACTACTTGTCTTTGACTTCCATCACCAGTCAACTCTTCCAAAGGAGTCTCATAATCAAAAATGTCACTGGTAGGTGGCATGGCTCTCATGACATATCCCGATACTTCTTCATGAGGAACTTTCAAGCACTCATCCCATTCAACAGATGATAACGACATCTCCTTTCTATTTACAAAAGAAGTTACTTGATTTTCATTCTCCGATTCTTCAAAGGTTACAAAATCGTAAAAATGTTTCACTAATTTTGGAAATTAAGGACCATTGTTATTCAAAAAACACTCTACCCATTTTTGATCTTCAAGAACTTCGAGCACTAAGGATTTTCTAGGCATAAACCATTCTACACACTGTTCTTTTTCAATCACAGTAACTCGATTTTGTAGATGAGGAATTACTGGTCGTCTCCCCGACCTAGTTCTAGAAACTCTTCCACTACCACTAGAATCTTTCTCGGCCATTTTCTTCTTTGCTTTCGGCACAACAGATTCATTTTTGAAGGTAGAAAGTTTGGTTTTTTCCATCGTTGGTTCGAAGGAGTTAGGGTTCTCTAAGGATTCAGGGGCTAAGGTTCAAGGGTATGAGACTCGGTGGATTTTGTAGTAGATTGGACTTTAGTTTTATCATTTATGAATTATAAAATAAATAAACAAAATGAAATAAAGGATTTATATTCTGGCAGCAGACAAGTTTTAAAACAGCATGCACATTGGTGAGGTTACATCGGTGAGGTTACATCGGTGAGGTTACATCGGTGAGGTTACATCGGTGAGGTTACATCGGTGAGGTTACATCGGTTAGGTTAGCTACCGATTGAGATTAAACATTCCTAACTCGTGTCTAATTTAACTTAACCTATCCGAACTCAAAGTTTTAGTGAAAATGTCGGCTAATTGATGTTCAGTGCCTATAAACTCAAGAGTAATATCACCCTTTTGGTAATGATCTCTCAAGAAATGGTTCCTTACATCAATGTGTTTGGTCCTAGAGTGAGACATAGGTTATTCGAGATATTTATTGTACTAGTATTGTCACAGTTGATTGTCACGTGCCTAAAGTCATATCCATAGTCCAAAAGAGTGTGTTCCATCCACAGAATTTGTGCACAGCCACTACCAGCAGCTATGTACTCTGCTTCGGTAGTGGATAATGCTACAGAATTCTGCTTCTTACTACACCAATATACTAAGGACTTTCCTAATAAATGACATGTTTCTAAAGTGATCTTTCTATCCAACTTGCAACCAGAAATGTCAGCATATGAATAACTCATTAAATAAAAGGATTGTCCTTTTGGATAAAACAAACCAAATTTTACAGTATGTTTAAGATATTTAAAAATTCTTTTAACTGCAAGTAAATGTGATTCTTTTGGATTAGCCTGAAATCTTGCACACATACACACACTGAACATAATATCTGGTCAACTAGTAGTAAGGTAAAGTAAGCTTCCAATCATACCTCTGTAATTGGTTTGATCCATTGATTTCCCAGTTTCATCTGCATCCAATTTACAAATAGTACTCATAGGAGTTTCACTTTCCTTAATACTATCCAAACCAAAACGTTTTAAAAGATCCTTTGTATATTTACTTTGATTCAAAACAATACCATTTTCATTTTGAAATACTTGAAACCCAAGAAAATATTTATGTTCTCCCATTAAACTCATTTAAAAGTCATTTTGCATACTCTTTGAAAAATCAGTACATAAAGAATGTTTAAAAGATCCAAAAATAATAACATCAACATAGATTTGAACTATTAAAACATCATTAGAAATTCTTTTAATAAAGAGAGTTGGATCAGCAATCCCTTTAGTAAAACTTTTTGAAATAAGAAAATTACTAAGTCAATAATACCAAGCTCTTGGAGCCTGTTTTAAACCTAATAAAGCTTTAGAAAGTTTGAAAACTTGATTTGGAAAATGAGGATTAGTAAATCTAGGTGGTTTTTCAACAAAAATATCTTCAACAATAAAACCATTTAGAAAAGAACTTTTGACATCCATTTGATATAACTTTAAATTCAGATGAGCAGCATATGAAAGTAAGATCCTAATGGATTCTAATATAGCTATAGGTGGAAAAGTTTCCTCATAATATATTCCTTCTTCTTCACTATATCCTTGTGAAACAAGTCTAGATTTTTTTCTAACTATGTTTCCATACTCGCCAACTTTGTTTCTAAAAACCCATTTTGTGCCTATTGTTAAAGTGTCCTTAGGTCTGTCAACTAATTCATAGACTTTGTTTCTTTCAAATTGATTTAACTCTTCTTGCATAGCCATTACCCAAAATTCATAATTGATAGCATCATTGATATTTTTAGGCTCTAGATATGGAAGAAAGGCTTGATGTTCAACCTGATTTTTTAGAGAAGCTCTAGTCTGTGTCCCTCTATCAAGATTACCAACAACAGCATCCAAAGGATGATTCTTTAGAATCCTTGTTGATCTAGTAAATCTAGGACTAGAGATTTCAGGTTCATCTATAGGTATAGGTTCATTAGGAGAAGATTCTGGAATAAGTCCAGAACCATTTTTCTTTATAGCAGGTTCATTAGATTTGTCATTATGGTCCAGAACAGATAAATATTTTTCAAGATTTTCAAGAGAGGTTTTAGGCTCATGTGGATCAGTTTCATCAAATTTGATGTGAACAGATTCTTCCACACACTTGGTTCTTTTATTGAAAACTCTATAGGCTTTGGTAGTTAAATAATATCCTAAAAAGATTCCTTCATCACTCTTCGAAGAAAACTTGTCCAGATTATCCTTTGTATTAAGAATAAAAACATTGCAGCCAGAGACTCTAAAGTAACTAACTTTAGGTTTTCTATTATTCCAAAACTCATAAGGGGTCTTCTTAAGAACTGGTCTAATTAAGACTCTATTAATAATATAAGAATTTGTACTCACGGATTTATCCCAAAAATAAATAGGAATGTCATATTCATTAAGCATAGTTCTATCAATTTCTTTCAGGGTTCTATTTCTTCTTTCTACTACACCATCCTGTTGAGGTGTTCTAGGAGTAGAGAAGTTGTGACTATAGCCATTGTATGAGCAATAAGATTCAAATTCATGATTTTCAAACTCACGGCCATGATCACTTCTTAGGGTTTTAATCTTATGTCCAATAATATTTTCTACAGATTTATAGTATTTAATAAAGTACGAATAGGATTCACTTTTGTGAGCTAGGAAGTATACCCAAGTATATCTAGAAAATTTATCTACTAGAACATAGACATAGTGCTTCCCATTTAAACTAGAAACTCTTGATGGTCCAAACAAGTCCATGTGAACCAACTCGAGAGGTTGAGAATTTGAAACTTATTTATTTGATTTAAAAGAAACATTATGTTGCTTTCCCTTTTGACAGGGATTGCACACTTTGTCATTTAGGAATTCAAGTTTGGGTAGGTCTCTAAATAAGTTCTTTATATTTATTTTTCTAAGTGAATAGATGTTGCAGTGTCCTAATCTTTTGTTCCAAAGCCATGACTCTTTATGAAAATCATTTAAACAAGTAAAATTCTATTTAGCTAAAGAATTTAAATCAACTGCATAATCATTTTCGTTTCTTCAAGTAGAAAATACTAAAACATTTTTTGACTTAAAAACATTGCAAGAATCATTTTCAAACTTTACATTAAATCCATCATCACATAATTGATAAATACTTAACAAGTTATACGTAAGTCCATCAAAAAATAAAACTTTAGAGATTAAAACTGAATCACTATTACCAATTTAACCTAGGCCGATGATCTTTCCTTTAGAATTATCACCAAAGGTGACATGTCCTCCCTCAAACTTTATTAAACTTTTGAAGAATGAACAATATCCAGAAATATGTCTTGAACATATACTATCCAAGTACCATACCTTCTTGTGATTACTTTTTAAGAATGTTTCCTACAAAACAGATTTAGATAGAAAATGATTTTTGTACCCAGATCTTCTTAGGTCTAGAAAGGTAAGCAATCAAAACTTTAGGAACCCATATTTGTTTTATGGGTCTCATATAATTTGTATAATCAATAGATTTTGAAAGAAAAACATTATTTGACCTATAATCATATGAATAATTGGTTAAAGCATATGAATTTCCAAAACTAGAATAAGCATAATTTTGTCTAGACTTAGGAATAAATCGAGTTTTAGTGAACTGTGTATGTCCAGGTTGATATCCCAAACCAGTAGTGTATTTAGGTGTAACCTATTTACCTAAAATTTTAGTAAGTGCGTCTTTTCCATTTGTAAACTTCTCTAAGTCTTTTCTAAGTTTCTCATTTGACATTTTCAGTTCTGTATTTTCCTTTAACAGGTGAGCATTCTTCTCTTTTTCAATAGCATGTTCGGTTTTAACAGTAGTAGTGAGAGAATGTTGTTTTTTTAATGATTTATATTTATCCTTAAGTTCATTTCATGTCTCTTCCAGTATATTGCAGTATTCAAATAATTCCTTACTAATCATGTTTTCTGAATCAGAATCAGATTCTGCATCATCTTCAGAATAATAAGAATTTAAAGCATGACTATCTAGGGTTACCTCAGATGAGTTGGTCATGAAACACATGTTGTCATGATTCTTCTCAGAATCAGAAACATCAGATTCACTTCTGTTGTCTTCAGATGCACTCCAGGTAGCCTTTATAGCTTTCTTGTACTTCTTGTCCTTATAATAATATTTCTTTTTGAATTTTAACTTTGGAAAATCAGCCTTGATGTGTCCTTTCCTTTTACACTCATAGCAGACTATTTCATCATTCTTTTCATCTTTCTTCCAATCCTTCTTTCAGTGTCCCTTCTTGTCATAACTTCCTTTGTAGTCAGATTTCCTGAAGAATTTCTTCTTCCTATAAAACTTCTTGAATCTCCTGGATATTTGAGCCATCTCAGTATCACTATTAGAGTCTGAATTTTCACTGGTTGAACTGTCATTTTGTATTTGATCTTTTTCTTTGTCCTTGTTCTTTGAAGCAGTAGTCTTGAAAGCCACTGATTTCCTTTTTGGTTCATCCTCTTCCTCATTATTCACCTTTAGTTCTTCCTCATACATCATAAGCTTACCAATGTGTTCTTTGATAGGTAGAGCAGCAATGTCACATGATTCTTTTATTGAAACAGATGTGCCTCTCCATCGTTCTAGTAGACATCTCAGTATCCTCATAATTTGTTTCGTTGCTGGAACAACTTTACCAAGTGAATTATTTGTATTGACTATCTCAGTAAACCTGAGATACATATCATAAATAGGTTCATCAAATTTCATTTTAAAATTGGCATATTTAATAGTATAATTATTAAATATCATTTCATTGACATTGGTTGTTCCTTCATGAGAAACACCGAAAGTATCCCAAATTTCAAAGGCAGTTTTACAAGCAGAAATTCTATTAAACTCTTCATCTCCTAAAGCACAGTACAAAGCATTCATAGATTTAAAATTATTATTGTAAGTAGTCTTTTTAGGTTCATCCCAGGTTTTTATTTTAGTCTCTAGAATTTTATATTGAGACACTATAGCAGTAAAAATATCAAAACCCATACTTTCTAAATGAATTTTCATTTTCAGTTTCCACTCGGCATAGTTTGTGCCATTGAAGAAAGGTGGTCGGTTAGTAGCAGTACCCTCTAGTATATTATCCATAAATTGATTTTAGAGAATAGTTGTAAAGAGATAAAACATTATAACTAACAGAAATTTAAGATCTTTAAATGCAACTAAAATAACAGTTGAAAAACAGAGAAAAAAAATCCTTGAACAAAAATATTCCTTTGATACCAAATGTTGGTCGGAGTGGATACTCAAGAGGTGGGTGAATTGAGTTCCAATTTAAATTTCTGTTAAAAATATTTATCTTAAAATATCCCAATGTAAAAACAAAGTTAAACTGTAGTGAATATATAAAGAGTGTAAAGGTTCAATTAGTTTCTCGAAGATTGATTAGGTCTCAATTATATTAATTTGAATATTAAATTAACTTTTGAAACTAACTTACTCGTTTACAATAAGTATAAACACTTGCTAATTTAACTATGAAAGTAGCTTTAAAATATTTTTGTATTTCAAAGTAATAAGAAGCGGAATATATAATTATGTAATACTTACATACCTAAAATAAAAACACATCAAATTTAACCAAGAGGTTCAGTCTCAAGCCGAGACTTAGTCCTCTCAAAAATTTATATAAATTGATCCACACCCTAGATCGGAGGTAAAAAATAGTACACTACTGTCCTAGTACAAAGACCTCTACCACAATTATTCGTGGGAAAATCAAACAATAGCTCACAGGCTATTCAGGTCTTACTCGACCTCTACCACAATTCACAGTGGGAAACAAAAGAGTTATGGAGTTTAAGTGAGGATTTAAGAATCCTCCAGTTTAGCACCGGAGACAGTGTGTGTGTAAAGTAAACAGGATACACACACTGCTCAAAAATGTAAAGAAAGAATCACTAAGAGAAGTATGATTGAGTTTAGAAATTTTTTAGTGATTAGCAGTGCAGCTCTGTACTCATTTGGTTTATCAAAAAATCTTCTGAGTCTCTCTCTGGTTTTTCTCAAAAAACAGAGTGTCAATTTCTTCTTTGATTCTTGGTTCAGCTTAGCAGCCTGAGTGCATGAAATGTTTGTTGGAGCTCTTCACTCAAGATGCAACTCATGTTTCTTCGTCTAGAGTATGTTTTTTCATGTATGTCCAAGATTATTGGAGTATGGTTGTAGACAAAAGACAAAATGCTCCACATTTGAATGCATGTTCAGCTCTTTCTCTTTTTACCCTTCGTGTATCTTCTTTTTGATTTCTAGGAGTGTCGTCACCATGTGTTTCTTCTCTCTCACTATATATATGTGTTCTATTTCCATCACTTTAGGTTTCAGCTATGACAGAAAAGAACAATCACTTTTTGCATGGGTACTAGGTACGGTTCTTTGACATGAAACAATAATCATTAAATAACATTAACTGCATTAAAACAATAAAATGTAACTGTTAGATAAATAAATAAATAGTATAAAGAGTATAGGGTTTGACAAGTTGGTCAAGCATCAGTAGCATTCTATTGGTCGACATTCATGGTGGACTTTGTATCGTAGAACCTTCCATCAGTAGCTCTTTTGAACTTGCATCGGTATCTGTCTATTCATCGGTAGTTTTCTCTTCATCGGTAGCTGTCTCTTTATCGGTAGTTGTTTCTTCATCGGTAGTTGTCTCTTCATCGGTAACTAGACTTGTATCAGTAACTATCTGTGAACTGGCTCTATCGGTAGACTTCTGTCTATCGGTAGCTCTGTTCTGTTCTTTATCGGTAGCTCGGTAGACTGGTTCTATCAGTAGACTACCTTATATCAGTAGCTCTGGTTGTCTGTTGGTAGCTCTGTACATATCGGTGACCTTAGTGTATTGGTGACTCTATCTATCGATAGACTCTATCGGTAGACTGAGTACTGGTATCTCTATACCAATAGCTATAACACTTTTTTGTTTTATGAAAAACACATCTGAATGGGTTAGAATAACTTCATAACTCATATAAACCTATATAGACATGGATTAAACTATCTCAGGGATTTTTTTAATATTAGTATCAGCTTGAGCACAGATTGAAAGAATTAATATATAGAAAAAACATTAGATTGAGATTACTAAAGAATATGAAATCATAATTGGGATTATCAAAACAGGTGAGGTCAACAATGAATTTATAATATTTTATACAATATATAAATTTTAAATGGAATACACCGCTCATGGATACGGTAGGTCGTATGTACGCATGAATCTTATTTCTATTTTCTTGATGTATTGAAAGAAATAAAGTAAATAACACATATGTGTGTGTGTGTGTGTGTGTTTGTGTGTATATATTATCATTATATTTTAATTATTGGGTCATATATATCATACACATTTACTAAACCTATCATTAATACATTCCCTGTAGAGTGTGAACAAATCACATTACTTTGAGGAGGTGATAGTCCATATGTCCAAAAATCATGTTATTGCATTTCTAGTAAATTTAAATCATAAATATATGTGTAATATAATAATTAAACAAGCATAATTGAATAATATATATCATATATATCATATAAAATAGAAAATAAATCATTATTTCTAACCATGAAAGGTGGAAATGGAAGAACGAGGGACATCGGTTGATGAGCCAATAGTCCGACATACACACGGATGATGATTGTGTATTCCATTTATAGAAGTGAGAAATGTTAGATAAAAACCATAATATAAAAAAATAATTATATTGATTATATTTAGGTTATTATATAATCATGTAATAATAAGATTTTAGGGGGTGGATAATGAAAATAAAATAAAAGAGCTTGTGGAAGGATGTTACCTCTTATTTGGGTAACTTCTTTTTCTTTGAACTAAATGGAGTCCTTGGTTGGATTTATACCAAAAGTGAGGCATCTAGGATGAAGGGAGGGAATTTGAGAGCTTATTTTGTCTGGTTTTTCAAGATAAAAATGGATTTATATGTGTGAATAAGTGATGGGGGTGGGTTCCCTTTTATAGTGGAGGAGGAGTTTTATTCTTGTAAATATAAAATGTTAAACACTATTGAGAGGTATCCCTTATATAATGTGCCTCCAATAATTGTAAATTTTATATAAAAGATAGTACTTAGTCAAAATATTTCCATAAAATATCTTTTTTACATGTTTCTAAGATATTAATCCACTTAAATTAATGTTTGCTGCCAACTAATTGTGTTTTTACATTAATCATTGTAATTAGTTTTAAATACTTTCACTAATATTTTTGGTCAAAAACTAAGTTGACCATATTAAAAATTATAAATTATACTGATTATAAATATGGAATCTATTTTTCTAAATTTTAATCACACAATTTTTATAAATTAGTTTAAAATTAATCATACAGATGTGTCACGACAATAAGGTTTTTAAGAGAAAATGTTTAAAACTTTGAAATGTTTTTATATCCAATTTGAATTTAAAATTGGTTATAATGAACTAAATTGGATTAATTTATGTATAATTAATCTCATAAAAATATAAAACTAAATTAAAATATAATTTAACAATATAAATAAATTTTATGAAAAACAAATTTTGAATTAAAATTCAGTGTTTTTTACTATTCATCAAAAAAATAAAACTACTCAGAAAAATATCAAAAAATCACCCAATTTATATTTTGATTTTCCACAAAAAAATGAAGTTTATTTTTTAAAATAAAAATTATAAAAATTTCAAAATTAAATTTAAAATAATTTCTCCATTAAAAGGTGGTAAAATTACCTTTTTGAAATATACATCATTTTATTTATAAAATTGGATTTATTCTTATCTTATGTCTATCAAATATATTGGATGAGTGTAAAAAAATTGATTGAATATATAATATATAAATTTTATTAAAAAAATCATCAAGAGTGGTTTGTATAATTTATTGAGATAAAAGGGTGTTTGTACATAGACAGATAGTTTTCTTAGAAAAAGAATTTATTCATTCTCAAATAATTATTACTTTAATTTATAACTAATTGATAACCAAAGGATTCATTTTATATACATGTGAAGATCTTATTTTCAAAATTCATTTACCCTTATTCTTAACTTCCATTCCAATGGTTAGGTGGTAACTATAAAAATATTTTAATAATAATATTAATAGTATATTGTAGTTTTGTAAAACATGGTCTTGTGTGTATTGAAATTTATATAAGGAACTTTTCATTGTGATTAACACAATCTAAACATATTTTTTATGTACCTCAAGCTAATCTAAGTGGTTATTGTAGTGAAATATTAACTTGGTGTCCCATGAAACATAATCCAATATTAGTTATTTTATATAGAAAAAGCTATATTCAGTGTTTTTTGAAGTGAAAAATATCAAAAATATTAAATTAATTTGAGAAAAAATATTTCACAAAATCTTAGGTTGTTACAAAATCTATCCTTGGACCATATGTGGCTTGATTATCACATTGATCAGAAATGTAGTGACATTCAAATCCAATTTCCTAGACCAGCCATAATTTTAAAAAATATATCATCTCCCTATGTATGGGTCAGACTAATGGGGGGAATATTTTCGACCATTGTTGGTTGATTACAACATAAATGCACCTTTTATGCTCAAGAAGTTTCCCTATGCAAATAAAAATCTATATATGGGGAAATTATGATCTATATAAGCTTTCCCCAGCCTTCAGTAATAGAATCTCTAATTTCATAAGACACCTTTGTTTTTTACTATGCTTGATACACCCCAATCTGTCTTTCCATAAGTCACCCATTGTATGGAATGTTAACCATAGGCACCTCGACCTTTAGGATAAATCTATTCTATCATTATATTCCCCTAGAAACCACTTTTTAAACATTATATATGGTTATTACCTATATACTTATTCGATATTTCTTTTCAAATATGGTATCCCTTATATTGTAGCTTAAAACATTCCCTCTTCATGCTTGAAGGTTGATGTGACATTCTTTTCCAGATCACCATGAAATAGTAAGTCATTAATCATTCAGTCAAAGCTAAATGACCTTAAATTGAATCAATAAACATCCTTTCTATAGGACATTAAACTTCATGGTCTACATACTAGTCACATGATATTAAACTGAATGATGCTCCAGCCCTCATCTAGGAGGATCCTTTCCTTTTGGTGTTGGTCATCCACAACATCACCGAAAAGAACTTCATGTGACTTGATTATTATTTCATCAAGACATGTAGTAACGCCTAAAACCCCCATCCTAGTCCTAAACATATATCAAAAAAATTCACATCTTCTTATTTTAATCTGATCAATATGGATACTTAGTTACAAAGAACCACATTTGGATTTATTTCCATCTCAATGAGATACATAGTGATGCCTAGATCCTTCACTCTAGGCTGAGCTGCTATAATAGCCAAAATGTGTGTGTTCTTATATTAATAGACCCAACCTCCACTCAGTCAAGAAGTTTTTAATTTATTTCCCGACCCCTCCTTTGAGATATCACGGTCAAAATAGAATGATCACCTCCTTATATATAAATAAAATTTGTGTAGGGGGCCTCATCCATGGCTAGTGCTGACCCAAATGATTCCTTCATTCTCAAACACATTCCTTTCACAAACCACCCTTCATGGTCTTGAAAAATATAGAACCTTGTAAACCCTCCTTGGCCATCAGTGATAGAGAAATCGAAATATTAATGACACCTTTATTTTTACTATGCATATTACACCCTAGTTTGGATTTTCATAAGTCCCCCCCAGGAGGGTATGTCATATAGAAGCACCTTCATCCTTAGGAAAGGATTCTTTTATCTATGTATGCCCTAAAAACATCATGTTGGAAAATTATTTTCAAATATGCTCCATGATCATTCCCTAAATACTTATCACATATTATTTCTATAGATCTGTAAATCAAAATATCATGAATTAAAATCTCCCTTTGTATACTTAAATAATTTTAAATCATTCTTGTCCCCAAACCATGCTGGATTTATTACTCACATAACTCATGGTAAAAGTTTTTTAACATAAAACACGAGTTTCATTATTCTGGATTACGGGACTCTAAAATTCAAATGGAAAGAGATATATCACTCACTGAGTTGAAAACCATAAAAGGGAACCATATGCTGAAGTTGAGTTTCTACTCTCTAATAATGCACCCCACACAACCTAGGAAAAAAATGAGCATTTGAAAAAAAAAGGCATAAAACTTATCTGGATAAAACCCCACAAAAGGAGGGAAAAGAAAAATACAAGTTCCTTCCCACTAGGAATCCCTATTAATGGATTAAGAAAAAGTTAGGGTGATAATAAAAATATTTAAATCTCATATGGAACATCGTTTATCCATTCAAAAAATCAATTTATGCTCACTAGGTCCATTGACCTAGGCAAAAATTATAGCACATATTTTATCCTTAAATATTTTTTTGAGTGTAAACAGTCCTCATTTTCATGAATAAAAATTACATGATTTATACTCTTTCCTGAATGATCATAAACTATATAGAGTGGCATATCCCATATGCCTTGAAATTTTAGCATGAGAGTCTAATTTGTGCAACATCTTCCTGGAAACATGGGTCCTTACACATGAATCCATGGTAAACTCATGATATTACCTATCTTACAAATGTGATAGTTCTATATAAGATAGTTCTTCATTAATGAACCTATAATTATAATTTTATCAATCTTTGTATGAATTCAATATATATATTATTCCCATTATAAAAACTATGTGTTTCTTGATTCCTATTTTCATGGGGTACATAGTGACATCCAGATATTCTATCTTAGATTCAGTTGAAACCCCACTTCTCTTCCACTCCTTTTTCTACTCTAGAATATAGAACTTTATTGATATAGGATATTCAGGCCATTAGTTTAGATTACTCCTCTTGTAATCTGAAACATCTCAAGTAAATTTTTCTTCTTGGTATCCCAAATGCATTGAGTAGATATTATCTTATTAGTGATATCTAAGAGCCTTCAGTTGACATTATCATTTTGGAAAGAATAATATTGCTATTAAAATTAATCTAACACACACCATATTATTTGGGAGTGCATAAAAGGTCCCTAAATTTACCTTAAGATCTTATTATTTTCATTCCGAATGAATCCAATTCTAAGGGGTGCATTTTTTTTTATTGAAAAATTAATGTCCTGAACTTTCCCACACAACCGATGATACAATTCACACTTAGACAACAAATTTAAAGTATGAGTATAGATATTTCTTCGTACTGGAAGAAGAAGAAGATTGGATTTCCATGTGTGGCAAGAATTCACACAAACTGAAGTATAGAGATTCCTTAGACATTTGTCCCAATCCGATGGCACAGTGGTGAGAAATTACCTTTGGAAGTGGGTCATGGATTTCACAAATTGCTGATAAAAAGGTGTTTCTATGTTAAAATCCATTTTTATGGTCTTTAGGGAGAAAATAATGGCACAATTAATAGGTAACAAAAAATTATTGTATTAAAAATGCAGGAAATAAATCATAATCTAATTGAAACCATATTGAAGGCCAAGGTTCAGATCCTTTACATTAAGGGGAAAGGAAATATTTAATGACAATGGACTCCTTCCTACTTTATTTATATGGTGATAAGTGCCTCTTTCTTTCTTATATTATTTCCTTATATACCCTCCCAAGGGTTGACACTCGAATGTCCTAGCTATAATATTATTTTCTTTCGACTGTCATTTGAGAAACTGTCAATAATAATCAGGGATACTTTTGAACTTGGGCTTATATTATTAATAAGATTTTGGATAGATCTTCCACTTGGGCCTAGACATCACCAAATTTCTCCAAACACGCATTTTTTAAGTGACCTATAGTGTAGAAATTAAAGTGGGCCTCAAAATTAGTCCAGTGTTCTTCTTAGATGAGGATGTTAAATATCAATTTTTAGTGTTTTGATTTCATTGATCATTTCAATTGGATGTGATCAATTATGAGTTTGGGTGTAAGAAGCATGGGGTAGGTCTATTATTAGAGATAGTACATCCCATAATATAGAATTTATTTTCTTAGGGTTTTTTAAGTATTATTCAATTCATCTTTAAATGTTTAGATACCCGAAAGTGCATCGATGTTATCATTATATTGTTATAAAATACTTGTCTTAACCTTGAGTCGATCTCTTAACTGACACTCATAGTTATATTTATTCAGAATCACCTAGATCAGTTTGAATATACCTGCTCCAATTTCCGGAACCACCTTTTATCTTCATCTAACACTTAGAATCTACGGAAAACTCTCTATGGAAAATGAGGGTACTACTCAATTAGATCAACTTTGGCTTCAGAGGCACCCATTCCTATTATCTTTAATGTTATATTTCATTACATTAACAAGAATTTTTTCCAAATGAGTAATATTGAGGAATTAAATCATGTATTTGGAATGTATCCTTCTACAGAAATTCAACTGGTGTAATGAGAATTAACATCATCCTTACTATAGTTGATCACCTGCATGGGGAAAACATAATGGGAATAAAAATTATACAGCTCCATCATTGGATTTCAACCTTTTCATCCTTTTTGTGAGCTTGGTTTTACTCAAAATTCATCTTCAACAAATCATTTTCAGGTATGTTCTTCTCTGTGGCATCATCAAATATATTTGGGCTTCATCCAGTTTGGTGGTGTAATGTAGTTCAGTTTTGATTTCAATAAGGTGTCTCAGTGGTTTCAACAGGGTTTTTAATCATCATTTGGTTCAAGGTAACTATAGGAAACACTAGTGAGCTACTTCCATGGATCAGGTATATTCAGTAACCTCAAGTGGTTGATATGCTCACCTTATCATGAGACGGTAGTAGACTCCTCACATTAGAAAGAGATGGTAGCATAATTTCTTGCATGTTAGAAACATCATGATAGCACTCATGGGCGGTAGAAATCTTTTACCTTCTAATGGTAGCTGATTGGCGAACCAGTAAAAAACTATTTGATGATAGTATACCCGCATAGCTCGAGACTCCCATAAAAATTGTATAACTTAGAAAATAAGGAAACAAAATTTCAGTGTAGGCATTTTTTCAAATTAATTTCCATTGAATAAAAACAAGGTAAATTTTATGAAATAAATTTGAATTCTTTTTTTAATTATCCAATATAAAATCATATTTTGATAACAAAATATTTTCATCATTTAAAAATCATATTTTAAAATCCCATATTTAAAATTCAAATTTTTAAATTGAAAATTATTTTAAAAAAAATTCAATTTATGTATTTTCCATAAATTAAAAAAAGTATAAAAATAATTAAAAAATACATTGAATCATATTAATTCTATATTAAAATTGAGTCATACAAAAAAACCTAAAATTTTAAAAATCGATATATGGATTCACTATTTAATTTCCAAAATGAAAAAACAATTAAAAAACATCAATTGATCCATTTTATAGTGAATTTAAAATTTTAAAATATAAAAAAACAGATTTTCTAGAGTTTTCTTTAATTAATGGGGATAATTTATCATTGAAGTACAGATAAAATTTTTGAGAATTTGGGATCACATCACTCCCCCATACTTGAACAATTGTACTCCCAGGTAATTTTACCATTGAATTTCATTCATTAAAAACAAAAACAAAAAGATTTATCCTTTATAGATCTAAATTCACAAGACAAAGAAGAATTGAATCCGTATTCATTAACTATTTGAATTAGCATGCCTCTTCTATAAATCAATCCACAACCTCAATTGATGTTTAGTAATATTTTCATGTCTATGAGTGGAATAATTTATAGTTAACTGGAATCAAAATTCTAATAAAACCTCATCTATTTATCCCTTTCTCCTATTTTTCTTAAAATAAATTATGATAATTCTATTTTATTAATGAAAATCAAATGATTTTTTTATAAGTAAGTTGTCACCTTCTTTATATGGGTTCAAATTCCCATCACATTAATGAATTTCTTATTAACTATTAGGCCCTTTATTTATTTATTTTTATTTTTTCAAACCATGTATATGAAAATCACTTATTAAATATGTACATATATATTTAACTCACACACCTAGTGCCTAATGTCTAGTAAATTCACTTTGGGATCCCAATTTCCCATTTTACTACTATTTCAAAGGACTTATATCATTTTCATTTGAGTTAGATCCCTAAGGGGTTCTTTTTCATAGAGTACAATTTACCTCATATTAAGTTCCAAATCCTAGTGAAATCATGTTATGATTCTAATTCCATAAAGATCGTTCCACTCACACTCCCTTTCTTAGATATAAAACTAAATTTTCATAGAAGTAGTGAAAAATTACACTCATTAAACATTTACTTTTTAAATTTTTAATACTAATTAAATGATTTAATTACAAAATTGTATTCAAACAATGAAATAAAATAATTATGTTTATAAACAAAACAAAAACTATACAAATTTATATATATATATATTTACAAATAGAACATTTTTATTTTTTGCTCTTGTTTTTTTATTTATAGATTTAAAATAGTACCTAAAAACCTTTAAAAACTACTATAAATCGGATTGAACCCACTTCCCCTTCCCCCCACACACAAATTTATTCATCACTGTATATTTATGTTCCAGTGGACATGTATAAAATGTACAATGATTAAATAGTGTAAAAATATAAGTACAACCTAGTGTTATTTGGAGGAGGATCAAGGTAAGATCTTTCATGTGGTTCTTATAGATAGCCTTGAGCTAGTGTCCTAAACTTTATCCACCTAGGGACACCTATAGTAAAAAATAAACATAAGAAGTTTTATTAAAAACTTTGAAATTGGAAAATAAATATAATGGGTAAATATTCTTGTGTTTTTTCCACCCAAGAGGGGTTTTATTTAGACTATCCACAGCTGGATAGTCCTATGATTATATAAATTCCACTAGAAGATGGGTTTTATATTATGTTAACTATCACATCTTCTTTCTTCCATATCTAAATAGTTGTACTTCCATTTGGAGTTCCCCTTCGACAGAGTCCTTTAGGTCCACCCCCTTAGCATTATAGTGTATCTCATAAAGTTATGGTTGAAAGATTAGGTATGGGGTTTCCTCGAGCTTGGTTATAACTATTGTGGCTTCTTACTCTTCCAGTGGTGGCTCCATTGGTGTTAATTCATAATAAACCAAAGTAGATTATACAAGTATTTCAAATTGATAAAATCAAATAAATTTAAATACATGTCTAAGTATTCCCCTTAATATTTTGCATCTTTTTCCTTTTTTTATTCATGAGAAACCACTTATAACACTTCCTCTATTATTGTACAATCCATATAGTAGTAATTTTAGAGTTAAGGGAGCAGTTGATTCACTACAAGTATCAGACTATCTTCATCTATTTCTTTTATTACTTGGGTGTAATTATACTTACTTTCCAGGTAATTCAACATGAGTTGTTCTTGAAATTGGTTAGTCTTCAAGTATTATCTATAATATATAACTAATAGTTTGTCTTCTTACATATAATATTAGAGTATATTATCAAAAAATTCATCATCTAAAAATGTTCCTTTATCCTGGGTTAGTGAAATTGGTGTTGAATTAGTAGAGTCATAAGAAAGAAGGTCATAATATAATTCCCAAAAGTTTTATTGAGATATTATTAAGATAAAGTGATCTCCCATAATTATTTTAGATTGATGTTCTAGTTGTTAATGAAAGTGCACTACCTCTTGGAATTTTACTAGAATTGAGGTAGATAGAACTAGACCTTTCATATTCTCTTCATCATTTGACATACTTGGTCACCCCACTAATGATGCGTTATTTACTCTAAGGAGTATATTATCATCTAGTTTTTTTTTCTTAAAATGATTTTTCATTATCCAATTGCATGTATTTTCTAACTCCCTATTCAATCTCAGTGGGTAGACAAAACGGTTCATCCATTCCTTCTTCAAAGTATATTTCATTTGTTCCTCCTTTATCTTTATTATCTAGGGCATACAATCAAGTTTCTGATTCTTATTTTACAACATAAGCGAGGTTAGAAGATAGATGAGTTTCAATAAAATCATAAAAATAAAATTTCAAATTAAATGATTCCTATTCAATGATTTCTGAGTTTAATTCTTCTTCAAAGTGTTGTGCCACTAAGAAGATGAGTTAAAGTGTAAATAGGGGTATGTTTTCCTTTATTTAAAAAAAATTCAAGTTACATCTCCACCTTGGTTGTCATGATAAGTGGAAACTTCAAGTTAGGTTCATCTTTCTCTAACTCTTGATAGTATTTTTATCGTGGCTATTGTATTTACTATATATGTTTTTATAGGATGGGGATTAACATGTTATTCATTTCCTTTAATTCTATTAGTTCTTATTGTTGTCTGACTTTTTTTCCAACATCGCGTTGGTGTTCATGCATGTTTATAAGTTTTCCAGCTTCTCCAAATATGCGCATTGAGTTTTATTTTCCTTGGGAACCTATGGGACATACAAGAAGGTAAATTAGTCAGACAATAAATGGTAAATGTGTGTGTTTTTTACTTCTAAAGTGATTCTATCAAATCTTCTTAATCTGGGCATAAAATTGGTGATTTATTATCATAGAATAGTCACTCTTTAATGCTTGTCCCATAGTGTAGAAAAATAATAAAGAAAGAAATGAAAACAAATAAAAATAGGAAATTAAAAATGAAAACGTCCTAATCACAGTGGTGCATTAGATAGGGAAAAATTATCCTAACTCCCTGGGAATAATGCCAAGTTGATTGTGCAGTTATTATAGGCCACAATCAACTGGAATTTTAATTTTATTCAAAATTGTAATATAGAATAGATTGGAACACTGATATTTCAAAAGGAGTGTGTGTGAGATCATTCCTAACTATTTGAGGTTTCTTGTTAATATTTATTTGATTTTAATTTTTTTAAGAGTGATAAATAAAGAGATGTGTGGTTTGTTAGGTTTTCTGGTTAAATGAATTGGAAATAAAATAAATATAGACAATAAGCATAATAATGGGATTGGTAAGAAATACATAAGGTCCAAGGGTGAATTCCAATGGATTATATCATCATTTATATTTGTTCTAAATTTTCTAACTCAATTAATATACTCAATATCATTCGTCCATACACTCTATACTATTTTTATTTGATATAAAATCACTAATATACTTAATAATTTGTGATCAAACCAGTAATACCATTATTCTCATTAGTGAATGGTCAATAATACTCTTAAACTCAATGAATAGACTTACTAACTCACCTGGATATAGTTTCATATCATTATTCCATTTAAATCACATAGATCCACTAGTATAAAGTGTGATCTGATTAAAGGGAGACATTTATGTGCAACAGGTAGAGGAGTGAACTAGTTTTAATGGAATATAATGTTATGTCTACCTCTTATACACACCATATTCATTGTAGAATAAAAATTAGAGAAAATAGAGTGAGGAATTGAAACACCTAAATTCATGTGCTTCACTTTGATTCCCCTAAGACTACCCACTGAGGGTTATCTCTACATGGTCATGGATTTTGGGATCCTTGGACATCATAGAGGAGAGAAACATTAAGAAAATATTGAGAATATAATGAAACAATTAATAGGGAACAGAATAGAATTGTATTCAAAATGAAAAAAATAAATTATAAGCTAATTAAAACCTGGATAAAGGATAAGTTCTTGATCTTTTACAGTGAGGGGATAAGAAATATTTATAGACAATGACCTCATTACTCCTCACTTTTAGTGGTGATTAGTGCTTCTTCCATTATTGTATTGTTTCCATGTGTATAGATTTGATGGTAATCACTCGATTATCCTAATTGAAATATTCTTTACCTTCGATCAAGATCTAAAAAATCTTTGACAATAATTAGGGATGATTTCAGGATTGGGCTCATGTTTGTATGTAGATTTGGTCCAGATCTTTTATGTGGTCTTGTACATCACTAAATTTCTTTAAACATACATTCTCAGTGTACCTTGTTATATAATTTAAATTGGTCCTTAAAATTAGGTTGGAGTGCTTCTTAGATGAGGTTATTTAATATCAATATTTGGTGTAGTGATTTATTTTATCATTTCAACTAGATGTGATCAGTTTTGAGTCTGGTTGTATGAATCTTGAGGGAGTTCTTTTGTTAGAGGTGGAGTATGCAATAAGATGGCCTTGATTTTATAAGTGTTTTTTGGGTGTTTTTTAATTCATCTTCTCTAGTGAATATACCCAAAAGTGAACCAATTTTATCTTCACATTGTTATAAAATACTCAATCTATCCTTGAAATAAGCTCCAAACTAAAAATCATAGCTAGATTCATTTAGAACCCACTAGATCAGTATAAATCTACTTTATTGGATTTCTTGAACCTCCCTTGATCTTCTTCTAACACTCTATATCTATGAAAAACTCTATAAGTAAAATTGTGGTATTAATCCATGGGATCAATTCCATATTTAGAGGCACCCATTCCTATTATATTCAACATGAGATTCCATTACTGTAATAATAAGTGTTTAAAAATGAATAACATTGAGGTATTAAATCAAGTAGCTATTGTGTATACATCTATGGAGATGAAACTAGTGTAATGGGAATGAGCATCATCTATGTTTTCCTTGATCACCTATGAAGGGGAAAGAAACTATCAAACAAAAATACTATAGTTTCATCATCAGATTTTAACTTTTTATTCCTTTTAATGAGATTTTTTCCTCAGAATTCATATTCAAAAAATCATGTTCAAGTATCTTCCACTTGGTAACATCATCGACAAGCTTCAGGCTTCATCAGTTTTAGTAGGGTGTCACATCTTGGGGTTGATTTCAATGGGTAAACTCAACAGTTTCAATAGTGTTTTCAATATTCCTCTAGTTCAAAGCTTTTTCAAGCAATTCCAGTGAGCTACCTTCATGGATCGGGCATATTTAGTGATCCTAGGGGATAAATCTTATCATAGGGGAGCTTTGGACTTTTGATTTAAACTTCAATAGATCTCAGTCTCAGTTAATGATAGAGGTAGGGAAATCCCATCGTAGTGGGGTATTGGTAGAATAATTCTCATAGTAGCATGGGATGGTAACAAAAAACCATTGGGGTAGCTACATGGTATACCTTACAATAGAACTCACAGGTGTTAATAGACTTCTCCCTTCTATAAGTAGCAAATTATCTTACCAATAAGATAAATTTCTAATAATTCCAGAACCACATGGTAGTTGCATCCTTTAAAAACTACTCACCCTACATAATTTGGAAACAAAATTTTAGTGCATCAATTTTTTAAAGTTAATTTTAATTGAATAAAACAGTAAAAAACAACCTCCACAATAAATTCAAATTGATTTTTTGAAAATTCCAATTTAAAATAAAGTAAAAAATATATATTTTCATCATTTTAAAATATAATTTTAAAATCCCATATTGAAAATTTACAATTTAAATTCCCAATTCTTTTTTTAAAATAATTTCAATTTATTTATTTTCATTAAATTCAAAAAAATGATTAAAATAATTAAAAATAACAAATAAATCCATTTAAGTATGTTAATTCAAATAAAAATTGAGTTGAAATACAAAAAAAACAAATTTCAAAACAAATGTATAGCTTTACTATTAAATTCAAAAAATGAATAAATCATTACAAAGCATCAATTAAGCTAATTTACAATAAATTTAAAAATTAAAAAATTCAATATAAATCAAAAAAAAATCATGAGTTTTCTTTAATTAATTGGAGTAATTTATCATTTAAATACAGTTACAATTTTGAAACTTTGAGTTCATATCATAAGAAAAAAATATGAAAAACTTGCTAACTACTGAGATTCAATATACTCTCTTTCCCAAACTAGTATAAATTCTATGTTGATGGTCCTATGCAGTATACCTAAAAATATTTCCATCAATAGAAAATGACTCGTTTTCTATGTGTATTGTCCTATGTAGTCCATATAAAAAATTATCTCAACTGAAAACGATTTTCAAATGACTCTAGTTCCCTCATGAACTGTATTATTTACTGTATGGTCTCACATTATTGCAATGCAGACATATTAAATTTATAAGATTTTCTCTACTAAAAACTTCCTATGTGGGTTCATATACTTTCTATATACTGACACACTTACAACAGGAATTATATTTTCTACTATGTGGAATTACTTTCTTTTTTACTAATTCTACTTAGCTTCATATAAATATTATGTGGAAAAACTCCAAAATTTCACACCCAACAATTTGAAAAACACTGTAATTTTTTTCCATGAACTACCTACTTTTGAGATTTCAAATTTCTTATAAAAACACTTCCATGGCCTTCAAAATCCTTAAAAAGTTTATAAAGTATTGGTAACAAACATAAAAATCTATCAATCTTCCACAGAGATCACCTTATTTTCAACACAAGAAAATCCTTTGGAATCACATCACAACCAATTCACCTACTATTCCATGATCATCTCGAGATAGTTGGGAAAATTTAAGATCATGACTAAATACTTTGAGGTATTTCATCATGATATTTTGGAAATTTAGATTTTGAAGGGGGGTATATTAGTTTCTCACCATAGTACCAACCATCACATCATGATAATGTTTCCCATAAATAATAGATATTATTTATATCTTTCATTTCATCTATTCATGTTTTGGTAACTATAATTGCATTTTAAGGAATAAAAATTCTATAAAATAGAAAATCTTAGTCAAGTTTGAGGTGAAACTTGACTTTTAGTGGTTTTATCAAATTCTCTTAGTCTCTTTAAGTAATCTAGTCGACCTATCCCTCAATTCATGTAAATTATTTTTGTTATCTAATCTCTATTTAATTCATTCTTTCTTCCTCACTCACTTTTAAAGATGATGAAGTAAAACATGGGTGAGTTCCTCTCAACCATGAGTGGAGAGTCACATACAGAGTTAGGTAATAGAGAGTAAAAGTATTAGTATTTAATTTCTTCTATTGATTTCATTCATCAATAATAATTTTTGTTAGAAATTACCTTGAGACTCAATATTTATCTCATCCCCTGGTATGTCTTTGACAAAAATACTTATTAAGGAACCCTAATTAAATTTATCAAATTAAACTATTATCAATAGTTTGTATTTATCTTCTACTTATAAGATCTAATTTAATACACTTATGTTTTTTTATATCATCGATAAAAAGATATAGATTGACTTAGGTATAATCAATGTAATTATTGACGAAGAAGTTGGTAATATTAGAATGATCATGTATCCATTTAACTTGGTTAATAGATGAGTGAAATCGATAATCACCTTTTATTGAACCATCCTTTGAAATAGATTCCTTACTTCTAGTTTAATTGTTAATTTTAACTATGTTTAAATTATCACTTTTAAATTATATTTAATTCTTTTTTATTATAATTATCAAGTTAACAATAAATTATATAATGCTTTTGTGGATCACTAATATTCTTCGTAGGACCAAACATAGACTCATAATTTTTTATGAATTATTAGTATAGAAAATGATCAGGCACACTTTTCATTTATAAACATAAAAGCCCATTAGAAGTGAATATTCTAGTGGTAATGTTATTTTGGTTGGGATAGTTATAGTTAGAGGTAGAGATAGGATATTAGGATTTTAGAGGTAGATCATGAGCTTTTCTAGAAAACATGTATTTAGATAAAACTCAAGTTTCCTAGTGATGTTTGATGTTTTGAGTAGGAACTCTAAGTATGAATGGGAATTTATTTTTTGTGAATTTGGGGTACAAAATTGATGGGACTCATAGTTATGTTTTATTTCATATCTAGGATCTAGTTTTTGTATTTTTTTTTATTAATTGTGATTGATTTATTCTTAGGTCATGGTATGCACGCTTAAGGGTGGTGTTGATTGACATACTTCCTTGATAGAGTATAATATTTATTAAAATAAATAAATCGTATATTTAATAATATCTCAAATATATTATTAGGGGTGAAAAAATTAATATCTATTAGGGGTTTGGTTTTTGGGTTTTATTTTTAACTATGATTGTTTGACCACCATAGGGAAATGATTAATTAATTTTCAATATTTTATCTTTTGAGAAAGAAAACTTGTATGATGTAATGAATCATATTAAAAACTATTTTATAAGTTTTTTTACTTTATATAGCTATGAATCTAGTGTTTTTAATTCAAATAGGATTTTGGGAGAAAATTTTATTTTAAGAAATGATTTTTTATGTGATTTCCTGACATTTGTAAAATAGTTTTATGAGTTAGTTTTCAAGAAAGTACCTATAAATATATAGTTTAAGGGGATTTATAGTTTTATAGAAAAACCTTTTATTCCAAGTTTTATTTGAAAAAGATAGATATTTTTTGGTATAAAAAATGATTTGACAGGTTTTTAAAATGTCTAGACCATGGATGTGTAACCAGGTTTCCTAATTTTGGTAAATGAATCAAGAGTGACCAGAATTTGTTAAAAATGAGTGTTTTAATTAAACTCTATGATCCATTTATAACAAGTTTAAAATGACTTATATAAATGGAAAATTTTAAAAAAGCTTTAGGGATGAAATTTTATGAGGGGATTAATAGAAATTGTATAGGAATTGAAAATTTCATCAGTTTTAGTGTGTATGTTTTTCATCGATGGGACATTCCTAATATTCGGAGCATTATTATATGGAATTGGGTTTTTTTTAAATCCTATCGTGGGGAATTATATAAGGTCAATAATTGTTTGATCATTAGTATATTGGGATTGGATGGTATGTATATGAACCATGTCATCATCAACATAGTCGAGATAAGCTAGGCACTCATATGATTAGAGTTGTTTATAGAGAGTGCATATAGAATGTGTTTGGTGAAATGGTACTATAGATGTAATGGTTATCCTAGATAATTAGAGGTAATATTAGTTATTATTAAATATCTATATTATAGAGAAACGAACTCAGTTATTGGAAGTGGAATAATGTAAGAATAATGGGAATTTGGTGATAGAACATTGTAATTTGATGATGAATTAACAACTAAGGTGGGTTAAGAATTATGGGTGAATGATTAATGGGTCCGTTTATGGAAAAAGATCAATATGGTGTGGAGTTTTTAATAACATTAATTGTTGGGTGACAATAAAATTGAGAGGTTTTGAATTCCAATGGATCAAAATTCAAAAGAAAATTTGATTTTTGGAATTAGTTATTTTTAAAGAACCTTAAGGTCTCATTTTTATTTATAATTAGGAAACAGAAAATTATAGGAAATAGTAAGGTTGATTTTTAAGGTGGTTCAATCCACTGTATTTATATGAGGTAAGGATGATCCATATGTAATCAGGGTCACATTAGCTATATCGGTGATGGATCGATCAAAATCATGATGTGGTTGTGTGAGAAATAAATGGTGAACACACATGGAAGAATAAAATTAAGTGGGACTTGGATTGAATATTAAGAAACTAGGAAATTAAAATGAATAGAACATGGGGTTGGGTTTGGATGAAGTAAGGAATGGGAGATAAAGTGGGGAAATCGCCAATAATGTTTTTGAAGAAAGGGTTGAACCCCTACTATTTAAAGGTTTATGTCAGTTTATAGTATTGACAGTCATTGAGATGTGTCCATCTTAGTGAAATTGGAGTGATATGGAGTCATTTTAGTACCTCTAAATAATTAAAAGGTTAGTATTAGCAAAGGAAAAACTTTCAAAAAGTTTAGTAAGAGGAATTTCATCATGGTTGGGAGAAACTATTTCTAATGGGAAGTACCACCAAAGACCTGATGGCTTCCCACTAGAAGCATGATGAACTATACAATGGAGAAATCCCACAACCCCTACCACTATAAACCTAGTGGAATTCTACTGGGACTCTAGTGGACTATTATACTATCAGTTTGAGTTTAGTTAGAATCCAATGATGACCCCCAACACCCACTTATTTGTGTTTCTTTTAATAGTTTTAGGGGTATTTTAAACTACCATTTGATCTTCTTGTCTAGATAACACCTGCACTATAGGGTAGGACTTATCTCCTCCCATATTCTACCCTACATAATCCTCCTTTGTTACATGGTGATCTAAACATGCTTAGTTTGAAGAGTAATAGTGGTCCTTCATATTTTCTTATCATTTACTTCTTCTTCTCCCCATTTTTTCTCTAATTTGGGTGGGGTAGATTGGATATTTGAGACATGATTTCACCAAATTGTGGTAATGTCACTTAGATATAAAGGGTATTTTCCTGGAAAGTCTAAATAAGATCAAGGAATAGAGAATTCACATCATTTATCACCATTTTGGAGAAGATATATAACCTGATGATGTTTCTTATGTTTTTTTATCAATTTTAGATTTAATTTATGATTAATTAGATTATGGGATTTAGATATATTTCCCATTAGATGGTCAAGTGTTTCTATAGGTTATTTTTACTCAGTATCTTATTTCCTAAACAATGTAATTCTACTCAATAAGTGTTCAATCATTTATATCAATTACAATATTTTTTTAAAATTCAATGGATTAGGGAATTGAGGCCCTCTTGATGAGATAGGTGATATTTTTTCCTTGAATATGACCATAATGGTCTTGTATTTATAATTCTATTGTGAAATAATGTAGTTGAATTTTACACATTGAATATATTGAAAATTTTTGTTATAATGTATTTCACTATAGTTATTTTATGTTTTTGTGTTTTTATTAATATTATCTCAAGTATAATTGTGTTACATGATATGACTCTAAAAATTAAGATGGTCATGTGTCAAATTAGTATTCATTAAAGGATCACATTTCTTGATTAAATGTTTCATTTGGTGTCACCATAGTGGAATAATAATTGGTGTCTCATTTTATGGATTACATGGTGGTGTTAGTGATTCTTAGCATGGACTTATAAAATAATTTTTTTTGGAATTTAAAATGTGATTTTTAATGATTTTTATTTCAAATGATATTTCAAAGGATAAATGGGATGATTTCCATAAATGGTTTCTATTATTTTTTGGAAAAGGTCCTTTATTGAGTAAAGTTATAAAGGTATGAGTTTTATATGGTTTACGAGAGGGATTTTGACTCATGTTCTTTATTAAAGTAGAGAGATAATTTTTAATAAATGGTTTGGTTTGATTAACAATGTATGGGAGGTAACTTTTAAAAAACAATCATGTGTATTATGTGGTATATCTCAATTGATGATCACCATGTATGGATTATTTTATGCATGGTGATATCTGTTTATGGTTGAAATCTTGGAGGTATCCAATGGGATTGGGTTAGAGTCGAGGAATCTATCCTTCCTCGACTACTTGGATCTAAGTTATGGGATCTTAGTGACAATTCTATGAGTGATCACACATCAGTTTTGATAGGATACATGTCACTACAATGATAGTGTCTGATGCATTATATTAAAAAATTGTTGGGTGAGAATGGTCATTACCAACCTTATGGGTGGTGATATTTATATTATTTGATAGTCCTAAAAATATTTTTATTCAAGCATAAGGCTATTTTTGGGGAGATGGTCCTAGTGTTATGACTATCCATGATAGGGATTGGGGTCATGGGGTTAGAGTATACTGGGTTTTCTCCTTTGTATGGATGTATTAAGCTATTATGAGAGAGATTTATTGAGATCATAGTATGTGAGGATATGAGATGCCTGTAATATTATATAGATTAGTGTATACTTGAATTATAGGTTAGTTGAGATTATATATGATCATGTATAATATATTCATATTAGTATTCCCCTATACTTAACAAAAGTTTGACTGAGGTTATACCCGAGGCATCCCCATATATTTAGATCAATATTTCCCTACACTTAGTGGTAGTTTCACCGAGGTTACACTACTATAAAACCGGCCTTTAATGACACCAAAATATATCGGTGCTAGAAAATTGTTTTGAGAAATTCCATCTTTATCAGTGCAAAAATAAGCACTTATAAAGGGTAACATTTATCAGTACTAAATGAAAGCACTGATAAAGGATACCTTTTATCAATTCCTTTTATTTATCACTAATAAAATGTCTACTATATCAGTACTATATTTTAGCACTAAAAAAAGGTTATCCTTTATTACTGGCTTTTCTTTAGTGCTGATAAAGATGTTTTTTATCAGTGCTTTTGGAGTGCTGATAAGTATCAAGATATATCAGTGCTTATCAATTTAACACTGATAAAATAAATATTTGTCAGTGCTTTTATAAAATCACTGTTCAAAATTTTGTCAATCTATTCCAAAAAACCCTAACCCACACTCATTCTTCATGACTCTGAACCTCTTGCAGAACTCCTCTGTTGTCGATAGGACTACACTATTATCCATCTATTGAATCAAGAATATAATAAAAGTTATGTTATTTTATACTTTTCCTATATCATTGTTTGATCTTTTTGGGTTCTTCATTTTTTGTTTTTTCACTCTTATGAACCCTACATCTCATCTCCTCACTACTGTCGGCACAACTCCTCTAGAGGACCAACCAAATTACTTTATTTAGATATAATCATTATTAATAATGTATTTGGAGATTAACTACCATAAGTAGTCATTTATATTGTGTATAAAAAATAAGATGGAGTCCCATGTATATTCTACATAGCCATGACTGACTCAAATGTGGTTTTTTATTGGTTGTTTAATGGCCTTGAATATGACCCATTTTGTTTACCTTGTCTAATTTCTTTTCGAAGGGATATCTATAAAATATTTATTATAGTCACTATCCTTAAACTCATTTATAATCCATAAATTCCACTCATTTACATAATGAATTAAATTTTATAAAGTTTATTGGATTCCTAAAGAATTTGCTTCCCTATATTACGAAAACCACCTCTTTATAATATTTGATCAAGGATGACCCCTTTGTAAATGATCTTTTATGTGGTTTAATAAAATGTCACTCTAGTATCTTATAAGTAGAGTTATAAAAATATTTATAAATTATAGATGAATAATTTATCTTTTAGGATCTCCCACCTTAGATGATCTTAATCACTATGTGTTTATGGATCAAAAGGCCTTTCAAACACTTTATTTACTTGGTAATAACCCCTTTAAGCATATTTTATTAAGGATTCCTATGAAGAAACTTTACTTGGATGGGTAGTACTTAATTCCCAATAACAAACTAAAATTTTATATTTGATCACATGAATATTAATAAATATTTTATAACATTATGAGTGTTCTTCTTTGTAACATCAATGTTATAATATCATTAGAATATCTATCACATCGAAATGTTATATGAGTTACCCAATATAATGTAATCCATTAAATGTAAAGGAAATATTAATAAACATATATCCAGTGATCTAGATTTCATTTTTACGATCAGAAAAAAATGATGTTTGACTATTAGGTTTTGGATTCTTATAGGTACAAGACAACTATTCTCATAAATTTTAAGCCTTGTAATCCTCAATAAGGGGGTTATGAGGACTAACCCTAGTATAATAATTCCCCTTATTATATGTGTCATTAATTATTTCCAACTATATATATCTGTATTTAAATATATATATATAAGTTTTTAGTAATGATGTATATTATAATCAAAATAAATTGACATTTTCATGTAAATAGTGGAAACATATTTTCATGGAATATTAAGATATATTGGGTTTTTCATAGTTTATATGACATTAATTGACTAATTTGAGAAATAATTTTATTTATTTAATGTTATGGAAGATGAAATATCTACCCTTTTGTTTGAAATTAAATAGTAAAATTAAATCCACAACCCACATAGTTCATTGGTTAGTTCATATCAGAAAGTTAAATAATGATAAATCAATAATATGTGTTTGTAACAAAAGTATGAAACATTTATTATGAGATATAATTATAAAGTGATTTCATTGAATAGTAAGATTTCATATGAGCCAGTTATCATTGTGACATTATCTTATTTCTATATGGGTGTCTTAATGTATTTCTAGATTTCAATAATATACTTTAGGCAATTTATACTAATCAACTATGAAATTTTCTTATAAGTTCATGCAATAACTTTATCCCTAATCTCAAAAAAATAATTTTAAATTTAATATTAAGAATAAATATTGTTATTGAATTTGATATAAAATCCATACATCAGAATTAAGAACAAATAACATAGATATTATGAAATAAAACCATAAATCTAGAGTTTAAAAACTAATTCTTAGGATGTTCATAGAGCTTGATGACTTGGATAAATTTGTTTTTTGTTCCAGTACCTCATATGTGCTCCTCATCCTTAGTTTAAATTTGTTTTTTGGATTGTGATCCAATTTTTTTGGCCTGAGATGTTTCTTTTGATTGTGTTTCATATTAATTTGTAACCTGATTTTATGATTTTTGTGTTATTCAGAATATGTTACCCAGAAAGGTCCCTGAATTTTCTAGTGGGTCTTGCCCTATTTTTGGTTCTCCTCGATTATTGCCCATATTTCATGGCAATAGAGGTTCGTTAGAGGTATTGAAGTGGCTTTAGGAAGTTGATCATGTCTTCAGAGTGTTTGGAACTCCTGAAACTGTTATATTTTATGTTGTTTTGGGTCTGCTTGGGGCCCATATTTGGAATAATGGATGTTTTTTCCCCACCAAAGATGCAAGTTGGGAGGAGCTTATGAGTGTCCAGCAAGGTCAGTGAGTTTTGAAGAATTATGTTGAACACTTCAAAGACCTGGTTTCCTTTTTTCCCAGAGGTGGTGTAACAGGATCTATTGAAAGCTTCAATTTTCATTGGGGGTCTTGATATAGTGATCAATTATTGAGTTATATTCTCAAAGTATATCCATTTTGAGAAGTTTTGGAGGAATTTCTTTTGGCTGACTTGTTGTAAAAGAAGTAAAAACACATTGGCTCAATTGTTGTCTCCCATGTTGGGGTGCTCCATCCTACAATTAAGATTGTTTTTTAATGTATGTAAAATTTTTATTTATTTAATTGTATAAAATAATGTTTCAAATGTATATAATATAGTGTTTTTTCTGGTATTTGTGTAGTAAATTTCATTTCATTTAAACTTTCTATTGTGACTTGTTTTTATTGATATTTGGTGTGTTTTTGGTCTATTTTTGGTGTGTTTCTAGTGCTAACCTACAGTGTGTTGTAACAGTACATTGTATCAATGATTTTAAAATCACTAATAAAATATACCATTAGCGACAGTAAAAAAAGATTTGATCAATGGGTCCTTTATGAGTGCTTCAAAAATCACAGATAAAGGTCCTATTTATCAAAACTTTTATTAGCATTGATAAGTCAACCCTTTATCAGTGTTATTTGAGCACTTATAAAATTCATGGTCTTTTAACATCACTCAAGTATTCAATGCTTTTCTAGAGCTAATAAAGGCTATTTCTAGAAATGATAAAGGCTAGTTTTGTAGTAGTGTTATACTCAATCCTAACCCCATGTATTCAAACTAGTATGATCCAAGTTCATAGGTTAATCGAGGCTCTATAAGACTAATAATTTATATTTATTAGTATATCCCTACAAGCAATGATAGGTTGACCAAAGATATACCCAATCCTACCACATCATCTTTGACTAGTATTTTACTACACCACAAATTTTCCAAGACTATCTCAAGCATGATATATTTAATACAATCCTTTATGATAAATTATCATGTGGTCAGATCCATCCTTTTTAATAATTTATAATAGATAGGATAGTCTATAGTGCTTTATGGTTATTCCAGTTGATAGTTATTACAAGTACTATTGATATTAAATAGGATAGGGAACAAATATGGAATCTATGTTATTTCATGTGATTAGTCCTCAATATTTATTTTCCCATTTTCTTTATTAGAATATTTTTTATTTTTTTATTTTTTTCATTGGTCACTCTTTGAATTCCCTTATTTTTTATTGTTGTTTAATTATTTATATAGATGGTTGAGCCCAATTTTATTTCATGCTATTATATTTATTATTTTTATCATTATTTGCCATGAAATTTTAGGTTTTTTTATTTTATGGTCAGTGAGATGATCAATGAGTCAAGTGGGACTCTCTTAATTGCATCTTAATAGATGTGTTATGAGGCCACTTGAGGATAGTTTTTGATGTGATAAGAGTGGAATTTTGGTATATCTCACTAAATCATGAGGGTATACATATCTCAATCATAGATAGATTAGTCCCAAACTAAGTTAGGTTATACCAAACTGTGTTTCCTCAAAATTAAAATATCTTATATTAAATGATATATTGAAGGTATGATGGTATTTCCTGAGAATGTAATGGATATTTTTTGGGTGTATTGAGTGACACACACCACATACTTTTACATGCATAAACTTGATCATTAGTACTCAATAAGTCGAGGGGAGTGGGGGGTTATATTGGTACACTAGACTCACTTCTACCTATATATATGGAATGTTTTTTGATATATATGGATAGACCTTATGTTTCATTATAGGTTCATGTATTATTATAGCGTTGGAATAGAATAACTAGATGAGTAGTATTAGGGAGGACAATGATTCAATAGTATACTATGTAATGAGTTTGGATGGATTTCTCTATACTTTATTTTTTATACTATATTTTTTTCAGAAATGAGGGTTTATTACTTCTCATTTATTTATGTATTAAAATTTTTACTATTGTATGGATACTCTATTGCATGTATAAATCATCTATGTTGTCTAATTTTATATATTATACAATGGGATGAAATTATTGACTCACTATTATTTCCATATACTTTGGATATATATGATTTATGAACTACTGCAAACCATACTTTTCATACATTAATATCACATTATTTTATATGAATATTCAATAAATAAAATTATGATCTAAACCATAACTATAAAGGTTTTATATTTTTGGATACTATATAAACAATATTCTTATTTCATGAGAAATATTCAACATCTCCTATAATGAACTTCCCACATATTACTCTTCTTATATATTCCCTACTTAAAACCTTTCATTATACCCTAAGGAAACATAATAAAGGGTGAGTACATATGCTCAATAAGGGTAAAAAAGAAATATATTAATGATAAATTGAGAATATAATGAGAATAATAGTATAATAAAATAATCTTAACAATTGAAAATCCATACCCATCATATCAAAGATCATAATATTAAATCATGGCACAAATCTAGATATCTCATAAGACACAAATCATAAAGAAATCAAATAACATGAGCTATGAGATCATAACATTAGAATAAGATATAATTTTTTGACATACATATAAACATAGATAATAATTTCATTATTAAAGGATAACTTACAAGACTATAATATTTTATTGGGTTCACTCCCCATTCCATCATACCCTTACTCAAGGTTCAACCCTAAGATTATAATAGTGGATAGTGTCACTTACTGAACTGGGTTCACTCCCCATTCTAGTCCTTATCTTTTCATAAGGTATCTATATTTACCCAATTCATTAAATGGATATATAATTACAATCCCAATCATCACATAATCATAATATATTCATATGTGTTTCATAAGATCATATATCATTCATCATATATCATAACCAATGGAAAGGGAAAAGGTTTCATAAACATTTAAACAATTCATCATAGCATAACCCACAGAAAATAAATAGGTTTCATAAACATCTCATCATCATAATCATAAACCATACAAAGAAATAATAAGTATGGTGTCATTGGATCATATCCCCAATAAATCATAAGTAATATAAAATGATTTTATATTAGTTTTAAATTCCATTAAAATATCACTTAGAATATTTCTTAGGGAAAATAACATTTTCATTTTGAAATAACTTCTTTAAAATTTAAAAATTTCTACAAAATTATGGGAAAAAACAATAAAAACAATAACATAAACATATAATAGAAACTTCAAAACATTGATCAATCAAGTTGTCGGTAAATTTTATTCACACTGAGTATGATAAAATAAATATTGCTTTAACATTTTGCGTAAAAAAAGTCAAAAGTACCTCATTCAGAAAATGAAAAGAAGATTACATTTAAAAAAATTTAAAATTAAAACATGGGTAGTAATTAATTTAAACAATCATATAATAATAAGAAAAATATCCTTGAAAATATTTTTTGAAAACATGGATATATAAGAAAGAGGATTTTCGACCGAAGAGAGAAATAAAGATAGGTTTCCCTAAAAATATTCTTTCAAATATTTTAGCTCTTAAAAATAATACAATGAAAGTAAAATATGAAATATCTATAAATAATAAAAGGATAAAAAATTAATGAGTTTATTTATAGTTATATCGTGAAATTTCATCATCAGAAACTTAATCATAAACAATCCTAGTAAACAATAATATTGTAAGATAACTTACATAAAGTCCCATCTTTCTTTGTATACATTAAAAAAATACATATAATAAATATATATATATATATATATTATAAATTTATTATAGAACCAAAAGCATATATATCATGACATATACTATTTACTTATAACATCTTATCACCCGTTTATTAATAATTTTTTAGTAAAATCACTATTCTGAGTGAGAAATGCTTCATTTTTTGTGCATGTTTCAATTTAGAAGTCTGGGTAATTATAATTTGATCATGGTTCAATAATATATGTAATTTTATTAATTTAATTATTATAATAATAATTATATATAATTTTATAACTATTTATATAAATCAGTGATGAAAATTGAATTACATCACTTTGTGGAGATGGTAAGTCATATGTACGCACTAGTAATGTTTTCTCTTTCCATGGGATGGAAGGAAAGTGGATAATGGTTGGTCCATCATTATAAAAAAATTATTATATTTTCTATAAATAATTAGTTATTTTATAATGGACACCATGGATTTATAATTGTTATAATAAGAAATAATATTGAAAATTCTCTGTTAAGGGTTATACCTCTTCGTTGAGAAACCTATTTGGGTTTAAACCTTAAGCCTTGACAAGATGAAATTATGATAATACCAGAAGATCTAGGATATGTTGAGGGAATCCAACATGATATTAGGGTAGATATTTATCTAGTTTCAAGGTTCAGACATTTTGAATAATGGAGAGGAGGTTCCCTTTTATAATTGAGGGGAAGAGCTCTCTTGGAATTACTTAAAGTATTAAATTAATATAAATTAATTTTCAAGGAAAAATGGATCAAAACTCATATAATTAAAATATATTATGATTATTATTAAAAATAATATATTTTAATAAAATTTGAATGTTTTTTTTGTTATTTCTTTACCCTAATATATTTTCTTTAATCCCCCCATTAACCCTTTTTATAATTACCATGATATCAGTCTTTTTTATTCTTTATGGGTCAATAAAGTTATTATAAAAAGAAAAGTGACTCATAAATGTACTATGGTTTATATTGTAAAATATATTACATTAAATTGTCCAAATGTAGTATTTTAATTAATTTTAAATCATTTAGTAAGATATAATTTATTATAAATTATCAATAATGTCATTTTTTGAAATACATGAAATATTATATTATAATATTTGTCTAACTCAAGTAAAATGGTTCCAAAATGATATGAATTATAATATAAGGAGTATATTGTCTTAATATGATGACACAATAAAATTTATATAGGTCTATATATCATTTTAAACTTTACCTTTTGGTTTAATCGCATGTTTAACTAATTTTAACATTAACCATGGTAATAACTTTTTCAATATTGATGGGTTATAATTTTACATATAAGATGAAAATTGACTCATAAATGAAATATGGGTGAAATTTTATACCATTTTTCATAATAATTATCCAATTTAAATACTTTTATAAATTTTAAATAATTTAATAAAAAATTATTCAACATAAAATACTATTAATACTATTTTAAGAACTTTTCACATAATTTGACTTTGAAAAAAACATGATTGCAATGGAATTTGAATATAAACATTTAAATAATCCATAATATATTTTATTTATCTTAAAACTTTTGTTACACAATAACTTTTCCAAAAAATATTACTTATATATTTTTTTAAATCATTTACCTTATTTTTCTATTACTTACACAAGCATTATTTCAGAATTTTGTAAGCATTTAAAATAATTATTTTGTATCTAAAAAATAAAAATAAACTCACATAATAAAAATAAATTAATAGATTTTAATATAAACTTTCATATTCATTAAATATATATTTACTCATGTCTATGTCCTCATAAATTATTTAATTTGTTAAATTGATTTTTCCAGCCTTGTATAAGTATTGCACAAGTTTTTAGAGAAACCACTTTCAATATAACATTAAAACATTTATATGTATATATATAATACATAATAATTCATATTTACCAAATGATTTTATCAATGGATTCCCCCTATAAAATATTATTTTTAGTACACCATATTTAACTTTTCCAGTGTTTCACAAGCATTGTATCAACATTAAAATTTTATTTCATATTAATCATGAAATGCATTATAATTTATATGTGTTGAATTAATTTTGTATTATATTTTCAATATATTATCATTAATCGGTACTTTAATTAGTTTCATAAATTTTTATATCATATTTATGTCTTGGAGATATCATAAAAAGTAACATATTTCATAAAAACTGTATTTTTTAAATATTCATCCAAAATTTATTTTCCTAATAAAAAATATCAAAAATTAATTATTGAATAAATTTTAATTTATGGATAAAAAAATTAATATCATGAAATTAAATTCTTATAATTGTAATAAATAATTTTAATATAAATGTGTAAAATAAAATGGAAAATAGTTTTTTTAAGAAAAATCCATTTTTAAGACCAAAACATGAACATATAGATAAATCAGGTATAATTATGATTCAAATGTAATTAATTATATAATATAAAACTAAATAATTCTTATGTTACTTTATGTTCAAATTAAAATCATAATGGGTATTTTTCAATGAAAATAAAAGATAGTTTTATAAAAATTCTTATTTTTCGTTATTCAAAAAAAATAAATATTTTCATAAAAATCTAAAAATTTCACCATAATATAATTTTGATATGTTGATTTAATAAATGATGTTATTTTTATCAAATGTAATTTATTAAACTTCCAGATATCAATTATAATAGTCACTCATGAAAAGTAATAAATACCTTTTTTTAAAGAAAATGTATTTCGAAAAATAAAATGTCTTTACAAAAAATTGAGTGTTTATTTCTAAAGAATTTATCATTGAATTTTTATTTCTTATTACCATAAAATATTTATCATAATTAGGTTACTTATATTCATACCCTCTATTTCAATGGCTATGTTATAACAATCCTAAAATAATAATATTTTGTGGTTTGTTTAAGCTCGATGTTGTGTGTTGTATACACGATTGAATATAGTGTTCTTTTAAAATCTAGGGGTGTTACATACCCCCCCCCCCAATAAATTAATTTCTTACACTAAATTTTAACTTGTTATCAGTAACCAAGTATTTTATATTAGAAAATTTCTTTCTTGAAAACCCACATCATAAAAAGGGTTAATAAAAATTCATCTTGAAAAAGGGAAATGGAAATACGAAGGTCGTATGGAATAACATATAAATGGGTTTCAAAATTGGATAATATTAGTAGGAAGCAGAAATATGGATATTGAGGGAAAAGGTAAGATCAAAATAATGATGTAGATTGATAGTGAACATTGATCACAAGAATGTGGGTGATCATGAGAAATTCAATGACCACAGAACCATAAAGAAATGATTTGGGAAAAGGTCATAGATTCATAAGAAATTAATGTAATAGGATAAAAAATTTATTTCAATATCCTTTTTTAGTAGTTAAAGAATCATTTTACCTTATATAAAAATTAAATGAGGAAATATACATAGTTTAAAATTAGGATTACAATATTTAATCAATTTACACTACAAAATCAACTTATTCTCCAAATTATGAGTATTCAAATGAATCTGTCATGCCTGAAACACTAAAATAAACATCAAAATCCAAAAAATGATATCAAGTTATTCTTATTATATTTAAACATTAACCAAAATGGAATGTTTAGCATAAGATAATATAACATCAAGACTATACAAACCTTCATATGAAATAATAATACATTTAACTCCACAATTTACATAATAACAACTAAGGTTCCACATAAATCATTTCATAAATAACCCTACATATCAATTAGCCTCAATAACCCCAATATTAACAAACCTTTGTACCTCAAAGATGATCTCATACCTTTTATCTTTCATCCCTAAAAATTTAATTGCATTCTTCTGAAATAAACTTTATTGCTAAATCACATGTTAAACATAAAGGTTAAATATATCTCAAACCCATGAATATTCTCCTAAAATATCATTAATAACCTTTATAAGTCACTATATAATCCTTAAATGTAGTGATATTCCCCCAAAATATCATGAAAAAAATCATACTAACCTGAAAGTTAATCCTTAGATAAACCATAAATATCTCTTGAAACATCACTTTTTCAATGAATCATTTTTCAATCATAAATATGGAATATATCCCACTATCCAATAGAAAAAATAAAATCATATACAAATTCAAATGGTTATTTAAACCTCAATATATTATTCTTATTTAAACCCAATAAAAATATTCAAATCACCTAAAAATCCCATCACATAAAACCTCAAAGGGGTATTTATGGCTTTGAACTTATGATCAACCTAAAACTTATAAACCAGTGATTATATGAATAAATCTTAATTTAACCTCACATGAAAACAAATATACTTTTAATAAATAACATAATCCTTATTCCTCAAATAAAATCATAGACTATTGAATATAATCTATGAATCTAAAAATGAAAAAAACTTCATCAAAGATTACCTAAATCACTTTTTAATCAAATATCTAAAAAATTTCAAGGTAGATAATACTATCTCATTACTTAATCAATTTCTATCATCTATTTATACCAACTAAACATTATAAAATTGCAACTAAATTGCTTTTATTGGTTATTAGTACCATTTAACATATATTTTCAAATCCTTAAAGAAAAACTATTTTTGAACAATCCTTAGATGTTTTCATGATTCTTATATCTAAAATATAATTAATATAAAATTTATATAATATATAAACACTTAAATACTTTAACTTTAATTATTTGAATAGTATAGGTCCTTACTTGGTCTAGGAGTTAACTCTGTGATTAACCTAGTGACTCGGATAATTCCCATGTTTCCCACACATAAGATATTGAACTATAAATGGTATATTACGATGAACTTAATATACCTCTAGTGAAATATTCATTTTTACTTTCTATATACCCTTATTTTCCACACACAAAACATCTTCTTATTCCTCTGAGAAATTTCCATGATTGTTTATTCCCACACACACATCATGTTGAAAGCTAAATCTTTTTCCCTTCTTGGCCTTCATGAAACTCCTTTTTCTATTATTAGGTGTGTCTAGAAACTCAACCAAGTTGATATTGTTAATTATATAATGAGGTAAATGATTATGAATAAAAATAAGGTTTCACCTTATATATCCCATTTCATTTGGTTACTCTTGAGGATAATTATTCTGTTGTATGTCACATTCTATGTTAACATGAATCCTCGTGGATCCATCCATTGAATAAAACAAAAAAGTATAGTGTGAGAAATAATATTCAAAGTTATGAATCATATAATAATGAAAAATCATTAATAGGATGTATGAATCATGTCACCTTCTTTTAAATATATAAATCCTTAAGTTTAGCCAAGTTTATCCTTAGTTATCATCAATTCAATTCCCTTATAATGGTTCTTAATGAAAAAATGATTTAACCCAATAATATCCCCTAGGAGTGTCAAACGAAGTGTTTTGTAAGTGAATTATCATCGTACACCATAATAATGCCTAAGATATACTTTGACCAATCATTTTTAGGATTATTACCCCTAGATTCATATGTTACAAAACCATGTTCACTTGTAGTTTCCATACATGGATGCATTACTTGGAAACCCATATATTCTCTATCTTACCAAAATTGTAAGATGATATCCTAAACTTCAAATTATCCCCATGGTTTTTACCAACGTTATCTAATAATTATCTCTAAATATTGTCTAAACCCTACTCTAATACCAACTATATTAACCCCATAAATATAACATCATTTTAGATGAATATTCAGTATATAAAAATATGATCCATTATAGAATATTAAAGGTTTAGGGTCTTTGGGAACTAGACACAAAATATTATTATTTCATTAAACATCTTAAAAATATCCCAAAAAGATCTTCACATATAGCACTCTTCTAAGAAATACCCTACTTAAAACCATTCTTCATAACCTAGGGAAATGAAACTTGAGAAAGGGAGAGCTCAGATTCTCAGTGAGGGTAAAAAAAGGATATATCAATAAACTCTTAAATATAACATGATCATAAGGGTATAAGACCATGAACTTAACATTTTAAAATCAATACCCATCATATCATATACCATACTCTTGAATCATGGAATAATTCTTAGAAGTACATAAGTCATAAATATTAAATAAATCAAATAACCTAATCCATAAGAGCATAAAATTGGTATAATACATAAGTTTTTATCATAAAAATAAGCATATAAAATCATTTCCTTGGTCAAGTATCATTTCCAATACTATCATAGTGGATTTGGTTCACTCTATATTTATTGGGACTCGGGATTTTATATATAAACACTACAATAAAAACAGTTTTTTGCGATGAGTTATTGTCCCATTTCAAATAACCACTTATTTGCGACAGGAATAGGCACCCCGTCGCAACAAATTACGCATGGATTGGCGCGGTTTGCATGCCAAACTGTGTGAAAGAGTATTTACGATGGGTAGGCATCGCCCGTCACAAATATCGGGAGACGGTAAGAACTAATTGTGATGGGGGATCCCCAGTCGCAACTAGTTCGACCCCCCGAAGGGTATTTGCGACGGGGCCTAACGAAAATAACTGGCGGTGGTAAAAACCTATTTGTGATGGGATATTGTCCCGTCGCAAATAGTGTGTTGGCAGGTTATCTTTTGCGATGAGTCTCATCGCAAATAATCTTTTAACCGTCGATTGTAATTAATGTGGCTGAAGTTAATTGTGACGGGGCCAATCGCTAAGAGGACTATTTGCGACAGGAATCCCATAGCAAATAGTCTTGTCGCAACTAATTTAACATATATTTACCTCCCATCCGTTTTTTCTTCTCTCCTCTTGAATTCCTTTCTCCTCTACTTCTGTAAACACTAATTTTAGAGTGAAAAATTTTTAGAGTTATTTTTTTTACAAAGAAGTTGTGAAGCTGCCTGCAATTATAAGAGATCAAGTTTAAAGGTAATTATGTTTTATTTAATTTAGTATTTTTTTCATTTATTTATATTAATTTCAATTATTGTTGATTAGTTATAATTAGGTTAGATTTAAATTATTTTGTCATCAATATTTATTTGTAATAATAAAATTAAATTATTAGTCCTAATTTTTAGTAATTAGTAATAATTAATAATTATTAACGATAATTAGTAATGTATATAAATAATAAGCAGTCATTAGAAATGGGTAGTTGTATTTTGCAGTAATTAACTGTAATTAACACAAATTAGTAATAATTCGAAATAAATAGTAATAATTAGAAATAAATAGTAATAATTAGAAAAAAATAGTAATAAATATTTATGATTAGTAATAAATAGTATTAATTAGTAATAATTAGTAATAAATACTAATAGATAGTAATAAATAGTAATAAATACTAATAAATAGTAATAAATACTAATAAATACAAATAAATAACAATAAATACTAATAAATAGTAATAAATACTAATGAATAGTAATAAATACTAATAAATACAAATAATTAGTAATAAATAATAATAGTTAGAAATAAATACCAATAATTAGTAATAAATACTAATAAATAGTAATAAAGACTAATAAATACTAATAAATACTAATAAATATTAATAAATAGTAATAAATACAAATAAATACTAATAATTAGTAATAAATACAAATAATTAGTAAAAAATACAAATAATTAGTAATAAATACTAATAAATAGCAATAAATACAAATAAATAGTAATAAATACTAATAAATTCTAATAAACTCTAAGAAATAGTAATAATTCGTTATAAAACTAATAATTAGTAATAAATAATAATAATTAGTAGTAAATACTAATAAATAGTAATAAATACTAATAATTAGTAATAAATACTAATAAATAGTAATAAATACTAATAAATACTAATAAATACTTATTAATACTGAAAAAAGTAATAATTAGTAATAATTTGTAATAATTAGTAATAATTAGTAATAATTAGTAATAATTAGTAATAATTAGCAATAATTTGAAATAATTAGTAATAATTTGCAATAATTTGAAATAATTTGGAATAATTTTCAATAATTAGGAATAACTATGAATAATTAGGAATAATTAGGAATAATTAGGAATAATTAAGAATATTTAGGAATAATTAGGAATAATTAAGAATAATTTTGAATAACTAAGAATAATTAGGAATAATTAGTAATAATTAGGAATAATTAGTAATAATTTGTAATAATTTGTAATAATTTGTAATAAATAGTAATAAATTTTAATAAATAGTAATAAATAGTAATAAATAGTAAAAATTTGTAATAAATTGTAATAAATAGTAATAATTTGTAATAATATGTAATAATTTGTAATAATTCATAATAATTTGTAATAATTTGTAATAATTTATAATATTTTTAATAATTTTTAATAATTATGAATAATTAAAAATAATTAGCAATAATTAGAAATAATTAGGAATAATTAGGAATAAATTCAATAAATAATAATAAAATCAATTGTAATAACTTGGTACAATTCCCAGTGGATTGACGACACTCCTTTTTCTCGATGACTCTTGTCCTTTTAACTCTCACAGACTCAAAACATTATGAAAACTATGATTCTATATATGCATATCCAATCTCGTATTCACGAGTTTGAATATGAATTCGTAGGACAACATTTTTTATAATGTTTTCAGGTGGTGATAGTTGCAAAAAGAAGATTCATCGTCGAAAAGGGGGCTCTTTTGTCCGACAACTCATTTCCTTGCATCTTTCTCACACTGAAATCACAAAGAATAATCTGTTAGGTATGCTTATACATTCTCATATGCACGAGAATTAATAAGCTTACCTCTGAGAAAATTCTTCGTTGTGATTTCAGTGTGAGAAAGTTACAAGAAAATGAGTCGTCGGACAAAAGAGTAGTCGTCAATCCACTGGAAATTGCATCGCCTGTAATTAATGGTAATTAATAAGAAGTAGTTGTAATTATTTATCTTTTTTTTTAGATAGTGTTTTTATAATTTCAAATTATTCAAAAACAGCAATGATTTTATATTTTTTTAGAAAAATATGGAACAAGGATTTCGACAACAGTCATTATTAGATGATCGTGCTTGGATAAATCAATACAAAATAAAAATGGTCCTAGTTTAAATCCTATATATATTGAGGGTGTTGCATCTTTCTTATCATTTTAATCATTAAAACCAAAATTTATTTTAGAAGGCACAATTAAGAGTCCTTGTAAAAAATGTGCTCTGAGAACATTTGACACCTTTGACATGGTTGGAGGACATATTTTGTGGTTTGGTTTTCAACTAGATTATGTTTTTTGGTATCAACATGGTGAACGCAGTTCCAAATAAATCCATCATGGTTACAAAATTTAGTACATGATGTTGCAGGTCCATCTGTTCAACAAACAGAAACTCATGATGATATTGATTTAACTCCTGAGTTGGAACCATCTGAATTTTATGATTTATTGAGGTCTTCTAAGGATAAATTATATCCTAGTTTCAAGATAAGAAAATTAGAATCTATTGAAAAAATTATGGCTATTAGATCAGATAATGCAATGTCAAACAACTGTTTTGATCAGATATTTTCATTGGTTAAAACACTGTTACCTAAAGAATATGTGTTGCCTACAAATTACTATGATAGAAAGAGCTTAGTTCGTAATATGGGCCTTAGTTTTTTGAAGATTCACACATCTGAAAATGATTTCATCTTATATTCTTGTGAAAATTATTCATTGGATAGTTGTCCCACATGTGGACAATCAAGGTATAAAGAAGCTCAACCGGGGAAGTATGGATTAATTCCTTTGAAACAGTTGAGATATTTCCCCCTTATGCCTAGGTTGTAGTGTTTATTTATGTCTCAGAACACAGCATCAATGATTTCATGGCACAAAACCAAGATTTCAACCGATAAAATCTTGAATCATTCATATGATGGTGATTCATAGAAGCATTTTGACCGACTGTATCCATCTTTTATTTTAGAAGCCCACAACGTGTTATTGGGTCTTTCTACTAATGGTTTATGTCTGTTTGGTTCATATGGTAGTCAGTATTCGTGTTGGAATGTCTTTAAAACTTCGTACAATTTACCTCTATTGGTATTGATGAAGGAGCGCTATATATTTTTGACCTTATTAATCCTAGGACATCCGAAAAAGAATATTGATGTTTATTTGAAACCATTGATTGATGAGTTAAATTCATTATGGATTAATGGTGTTAGTACATATGATGTTGCTGTAAAACAAAATTTTATATTAAAATATGTATTGATGTGGATGATTAGTGAATTCCCGGCATATGGCATGTTATCTGGCTGGAGTACACAAGGTCAGAAATCATGTCCTTACTGTATGAAATACAACAAAGACTTTATTCTCATCAATGGAAAAAACCTTGCTATTTTGACTGTCATTACAGATTTCTTCCAACAGATCATCCTTTTTAGAGGAACAAATCTCATTTTAGAAAAGGCACAATTGAAAAGGATGAACCTCCAAAAATTATCTCATGTGCAGAGTTAAAATCATTTGTATTTTCATTACCTCCCATCACATTTGTGCGAACAATAAACCAACAAAAAATTCATGGCTTTGGTAAAGAACATAATTGAATAAAATGAAGCATTTTTTTGGATCTTCTATATTGGTCTGATTTGTTGGTCCGCCACATGTTGGATTTCATGCATATTAAAAAAAATGTTTTGATAATTTATTTCATACAGTTTTGGATACACAAGGTAAGACCAAAGATAATGTAAAGGCCCAATTAGATCTTTCCCAAATTTACAGATGACTGGAACTTGAACTATTTCAAAATGGAAGATCACACAGGTTAATGAAGACAAAATCAACTTATACACTTTACAAAGAGAGTTGCTTATTATTTTGTTAGTGGATTACAAATTTTAGACTTCTAGATAGATATGCTTCCAACTTGGTCAGATGTGTTAAGAATAGTCATACTACCGGATTAAAAAGTCATGATTGTCATGTTATAATGGAAAGACTTATGCTGATTGGATTCAGAAGTTTTTTGAATTCTATGATTTGAGATTCGATAATAGACATGTCATATTTTTTCGACACATTTTTGTGGCAACCACATACTATGATACAATAAGTAAACTGGAAGAAGATGTTGTAGTCATTATATGTAAACTGAAAAAAATAATCTTCATGCCGACTTTCTTTGACTGAATGGAATATTTGATATTACATTTTCCACATGAAGCTAAATGTGGAGGTCTAGTACAATTTTAATAGATGTACCCATTCGAGAGATTCAAGTAGAAATTGACGAAAAAAGTACATAATAAAGAATCAGTTGAAGGATCAATTATTGAAGCTTATTTTCAAGAGGAAATTTATTTTTTCCACTCTCATTATTTTGAATCTGAATATCCATAAAAAAATTCATGGGACAAAATGAGAGGAATTTTGATGATGAAATGGACAATAAATTGTCAGTTTATAATCAGCCAGATCTTGGCTTTGGTGGAGTTCATAAACGATGGCTTTCAGATGATGAACATCACAGAGCTCATACATATGTTCTACTCAACTGTGAAGAAATGACATAATTTTTCCTATGAGTGCTTCTATCACTTATTCTATAATTTATGTTACAGTAAGTAAACTTATTTTATTTGTAGGTTATATGATAATCATATCAAGAAACAGCTTCCAAAAATTACAGTAACTACTCTTGAAGAATGCTAACAAAAAAAATTATAAATGGTTTTAAAAACTAGTAACATAAATTTTTGTTGGATTAATATATCAATTTAGTTTATTATTTATTATATTGATAATTTTTTTACAAATTTTAGGTGTTTCAACTTGCTGATAAAATTGATAAGCGACTGTGTATATTGAGTAACCCACCATCCAAATTGGTTAAATCTTATAATTCATATGTGGTGAATGGTTTTAGATTTCATACACGTGCATATGGGGAATCAAAAAAACAATGCACAGTGGAGTTTTCTTGAGAGGATTGCATTATAGAGAAACTGAAGTTGACTTTTACGGCATGCTGGATGAAATTACTGAACTATGTTATCTTGGGAAAAATTACATAATAATGTTTAAATGTCGGTGGTTGGATACTGAGAGAGGCTTGAATGTTCATCTAATTCATGGAATTGTCAATATTAAATATAAAAGTCTTCTTGAAGTAAATGAACCATTTTTATTGGCTCAACATGAACATCAAGTATATTACGCAAAGTATTATTCTACTGCAAGATACTTGAGTGATTGGTGGAGTATAATAAAAATGAAATATCAGGAAAATCAATTTAGTCAAACTGAATTTGGTTCCGATGAAGTACATGGAATTGAAATTTTTTAAGAGACTACTCAAAAGCTATATTTTTCCCAAAAAGACATGAATATCAATGATGACACCCCACAATTAAGGGTTAATGGTGATGATGATGTTAATGATGTTATAAATAAATTTGAAATGGAAAGAGGTGATGAAACTGAGACTCATGTAGATATTAACGATGTCGATGATGAATATGAAGACAATGACATCGTCAGATATGAAGATGATGATGAAGGTGAACATTGACACAGTTAAATGTTGGTTATAATCATAACTAATATATATCTATATGTAATAGTTATTTTCAACTATCTGCTAACAACAATAATTTTTTATTTCAGATGGACCCTGATCTATTTCGTGAGTTAGAGGAGGCTGAGATACCTTTGGATGATGAGGATTTGGGATCAACTGACCTTCAGTCTACTGGAATTTCAGGGGGTACACAGAGGGGGTGTAGTCTTGCACGACTAATGATTCCTAACCCTATCCCCAAGCGACGTCCACTTCTTGGTTTCGATCCATGCATGTGGAGGTATGGTAACCTTTATATTTTAGATAGCTTTCATTAATTTATATATATACCAATTATTTGATTATTTGTTCTTTTTCACAATTTTTCATATGTAGCTATTGGATAGGGGAGTTCTAACTTTCACAATTATTTTTCTCAATCATGGATCACATGGAAAAATATTCCAGTTGATGTGCAGCTTGGAATGTTCAATCATTGGTTGGTACGTATATAAATAAAATTTATTTAGACATTTAATTCATTAATAACTTGATATTATAAATTATTTGTAGGGTTTATGGTATACCATTTATGAAAGCATGTGTGGCACTATCCATGAGGCATGGGAGGTGTCTATGCATGAGCATTTTTGTTAGTTTTTTCACACTTTCATAAGGATAGCCATTAAGAAAGTAGGAGTGATAGTGTTTGATTAGTCATGTAGAGCCCACCGACAAGATTACATTTCATCTCATGTTTGGGATAGATTATGTTCACACTGGTTGAATGGTGGATTTTAGAGGAGATCTTCATTAGGCCGATAGAACTAGGGGAGATAGGAGGTGACACATTGAACTGGTATTCGTACATTCAGTACGCATAGAGAGAATTTGGTAAGTATCTTTTTTAAATATTTTTAATAACATTAAATATAAACAGTTTATTTTATAGTCATATAGGCAGTCGAGCATCCTGATATTATGGAGTATGATGTTTATCAGAGGATTATAGTGATCCATCCACTAGAGAGATTAGAGGTGATCGCCAGCGTCAAATTTTGGTCAGTATTATTTTTTTCAGATTGAAAATTAACTATATAAAATATTTTCACTATTTTAATTTCAAATTGAAACTAAAGGAGTCATATGAGAATACGACCTCTCAGACACGGGCTGAGAGTTAGGCCAAGATGGCTAATCAGACTAGTTCCCATCATTTCGATGAGGCAACATGGATGCAGGTGACCCAGTATGCCCTCAAGAAGGGCCGAGCAGTTGGTATCACCTCTCATTTGACTCTTAGGACTTATTATAATGTTTCTACAATGTCAGCATCCAGATCAAAAGGAGCTTGTGGAGAGGCATAATTTTTTTGGATCACAGTATCAGGAGCTGTTTCGAGCTCAAACTGAGCTTATAGAGAGTTTACAAACGCAACAGGAAGAGATGCATCAGCAGCACGAGGAGGACATGCGTCGATGGTAGCAGTAGCAGTATGAGTAGATAGAGTACATGCATCGTCTGACTCATAGTTTAGGGATGGAGTTTCCTCCACCATCTCCTCCATCTCCTCCAGCTCCTCCAAAATACTATCCTCCCTAGTGATTTTTTTGTTCTATTAAAAACATTTGAATTGAAAATTTTTTGTAATATGAAATATTTATAGTTTTTGTATTTTATATTGGTGCGAGTATTGCATATTTTTTTATTATTTTTTATTTTTTTATTTATTATTAGTATTATATTTTTTAATGTCTTTTATTTTTTTAATAATAATAATAATAATATTTTATGATTTTTTATACTTTTTTTGCGAATACTGAGAATTTTAATTTTTTTTTATTTTTTTATTATTTCAATAATATTAATATTATTTTTTCATTAATCATAATTATATATTTATTTTATTTTATTAAGTATTTGTGACGGGGTCCCATCACAAATAGGTTATATATATTTTTATAATTTTTCACGATGGGTGAATTTTTCATCGCAAAAACATTTTTGCGATGAGCGCATCACAACAGGTTTATAACCTATAGCTATTTACGACGGGTTTTTTATTCCATCACAAATACTTTTTGTGATGGGCCCACCACAATAGGTTCTTGTATATATAATGTATTTAATCAGAGTATTATTTGCGACGAGAGCGGTTCTCGTTGCAAGTAGTATTTTTTGTGACGGGTTTATCACAAAAAATACTAGTTGTGACGTCGTTTTCTATGATAGGACCCTGTCGTAAAAGACTTTTTGCGACGGGATCCTATCGCAAATAGCCATTTGTAAATAGCCAAAATTCTAGTAGTGAAATATCATAACTTTTTCAATTGTTATTCAATACATTTAATAAACACACACCTAAGGACCATAATAGTTTAGTGTCTTTAGAGAATATAAATGCAATATTATTATTTCATGAAAGATATTAGATATATCCTACAAAGAACTTCTCACATTGCACTCCATTTAGGTGTACCCTACCTAAACCATTCATCATAACCTGGGGAAGGATACATAAGAAAGGGTAAGCTCAAATTCTTACTAAGGGTAAGCATAAGATATATCAATCTATGATCATATGAAATCATAAGATAATCATATGGGTATTTTATCATGAACATAACTTATGAAGTTTATACACGTACTGTCATAGATAATAAACATAATTCATGAAATAAAACTTTATTATCTCAGAAAACATGGCCTATAAGAGTGATAAATCATAATAAAACAATCACTAACCATAATTTCATTTCATAAAATAGTGGCACCATCATAAATATGAAAAAACATTTCATATGTCAAGGTTAACGTCCAAGAACATCAACATAGTGGATCTGGAATTACCATTTTTTCCCATTATAGATCAGGATTCACATGTTTCCCATAGTGGATCTAGACTCGCCTATTATCCAAATTGGATCAATCTCATCTACTTATTTTCTGTTGTTATATCATGAGATATAAAGTTTTACCTAATACATTGGAGGGTGATATAGGTCCCACCCATCTCATAATTTAACCCATACTTAGTTCTTTTAAAATATCATAAAACCTTCATCATGTCATCACATCATAACCCATGTAATGAAAATGGGTTTCATAAACATTTCATAAATTCATCATAGTATAATCCATAAAAAATAAATGGATTTAATAAAAATTTCATAAACATAAACATTTTCTATCCATATAAATTATAAGGATTGTATCATTTAATATCATCCCCATTAAAGTGTAAGTAATATAAAAGGCTGTTATCTTATATGGGAAATGATTTTGAAAGATCACTTGGAATATTTATTAAGGAATATAGACTACCCACACTAAAAGAACACTTTTAAAAAAAATAAAAATCCTTTTATTTAAAAATAACCTTTAAAACATATAAAGTAAGCTTTAAAAAACATTTAAAACATTTATTGAGGAAAATATTAATTCTATTTTCAAAATAACATCTTAAATATAAAAATTCATTAAACATTTTGGAAATGATATTCTTTGAAAAAAAATTTGAAACTTATAAATGAATATTTAAAATAATTATTTGGTCATGGTGATGTAAAATATTATCCATTTCATATGTATTTAAACAAAGATTTATATCAGATTTTTAGTAAAATCCAAACATGCATTTTTGGAAAAAAAATATGAAGATTCCTTTAAAAATATTTTGTAAAAATTCAAAAATGGGTAAATTGTTTTAATAAATCATTTGGATAATGTTTAAAAAAATTAAATTTTTTATAAAATATAGTTTTAAAAGAAAAATGATTTTCTCCCAAATAGATAAATAATGATTTTTTTATTAAAAACATTATTTTGAACTCTTGAGTACATAAAGAGAGTAAAATAAATGGAAAAAATGTATTCTCATGACATAACTATATGAGAATAAAATTTATGTGTTCATTGAGATATGGAAAATAATATTTTATCATTGGAATCATAATGATAAAAAATCACGATAAACGATGAGATTATAACATATAACTCTTACCACTTTGAAAATTTTAAATCATAGTCCCCATGAAAGAATAAAATTAAAAGAAAATTATAATATCATTAAAATAAGAATATTCATGATATAACATGTCAAAAGAGAATTATATACACCACATATATAAATATAGGTTCATAACATAACTTATGCCCTAAAAGGCAATTTGAGACAAAAATTCCCTTACCACTTTGGTAATTTTTGAGTCATAAACCCAATGAAAGAGTGATCCTAAAATGAATATTTAAATAAACATAAATTTAAGGATAACCATCATAATATAAATTCATGTGAATCAAATATACTATATAAAAGAAACATGTGGTGAATATGGCATGTGTCTCACTAAAAAATAAAAGTTAGATGGAAATCCTTTGCTAAGTCTCGACTTCCTTTGTACAAGTTTGAAACTCATGTATAACAAATATAAGTTTGTTATAAATATATTATAGAATCATACATACATACATATATATATAAATATATATATATATCATTCCATATATAATTTATTCATGACCTTTTATTATTCATTTGTTACAATTCCGCGTTAAAGTCATGTTTAGAGCAATAACTGCTTTGTTTTTCATGTATGTTTTGATTTATTATTTTTTGTTCTATTAATTTGATCATTATTACATAATATACATAATTTTAACCATTATATAAATATAATATATATTAATTATTCAAGTATTCATAGTGATCCATAAAAGTAAGAGATACAAAATGAAATACATTGTTCATGGAGACGACATGCCATACGTACGTGTGAACATTGTTTCAATTTCCCTAGAAGAAATAAATAAAAAAAAGTCTATAATATATTTCCATTATATAATTATTTTAATTTTATATATATCACATTTTTTCATTAATTACATACTTATTACCTTCCATGTAAAGTGTGAACTGACCTCTTCGCTTCGCGAGGTGGTCGTCCACCATACACACGAACAGTGTTATTGTATACCCATGGAATGAAAAGTAAGTATATAAATATGATATAATGATTTTAAAAGAATAATAATATCATAAATATCATATATATAAAAAATAAATCCTCCATTATATCCATTTGTTAGTGGTGGTAATGGAAAACAAATAACATTTGTTCGTGAGGCAGTAGTCCACCGTACATATGAATTATGATATTCGTAACCCATTTGATAGAACATGAGAAGTATTTGGGATATTACATTAAAATAATAAAATATAATAATGTTTAATATATTTAGGTTATTATATCATAATTTTTTAATAATAATTTAATGAATTATATGAAGAAATAAAACAAAATACTTGATTAGGGACGTTACCTCTTCTTCAGACAATTTCTTTTAGTTTTCACCAAAAGGATTATTTGGTTAGATTTATGAAAAAATAAGGATTATAGTATTATTTTAGAGAATTATTTAAGTTATTTGGGTAGTTATCTTTATAAACAAATGGTTTTGGAAGTGTTAATAGCAGAGTAGAGGGTGTGGCCTTTTATAAGTGAGGTGAGTGGCACACTTGTTATTTTTGAAAATAAAAATGTGTACCCACACCTTTCAAAAGAAAAAAGGATGAAAAATGGTCCATTATAAAACATATAAGATATAAGTTATAAATATGGCCATAAAATGGGTGTTTTATAAATATTGCGTCATTTTTATCCCTTATAATTTTAGCTTAACCCCCTGTAAGCCCATTTTTACCTTAACTATAGTAAATAATTTTTACTATTTTTTCTATTAATTGTGTTCAAAAATTAAGTTGAAATTATTTTATAATATATATTATTTTGATTAAAAATATATAATCTATTTTTCTAAATTCAATTCACATAAGTATAATATTTTAAATTAAAATTAGTCCCTTTGACGTGATGAGAAACTGGGTTTTCAAAGGGAAAATTTTCAAAAAGTTTAAAAAGTTTTTATATAAAAAATAAATACAAGAATGATTAAAATTACCTAAATTAGATTAATATATATATAATTTTACTAATTTTTCTTTTAAAACCATATTAAAATAATTTTTTAAATTTTTTAAAAGCTTTAAAGGAAATGATAATTCTTAATAAAAACAAGTAATTTTAACAATTCATCAAAAAAATTATCTTCTCAAAAAATTATAAACAATTAACCATAAGATAATTTTGACATGATGATTTAAAAATTTTCTTTATTAATTTTAATAAATTTTGTAAAATTATTAAAAATTTGTTTTAAAATAAGTGCACGGAGGAGACAAAATTATTGTTTAGAGAAATACTGTTTTTAATAGTAAAATTGGGTTTATTCTTATCTATTGTCTAGAAAACAAATAATATGAGTCTTAAACATTTTAGTAAATATATAATATATAAATTTAATTAAAATCATTCACCAAAAGTGGTTTTTTAATTTTATTTATGTAAAACTTATTTTCTTTATAAAAATAGTTTTTAGAAAAAGATTTCATTTATTTTAAAATAGTTTTCATTTTAATTTATAATTAATTGATCACAAAATAATTCATTTTAAATACATGTTTAAACCATATATTTTCATAATTTAGTTAATAATATGCATACCCATCATTTCAATGGCTTGGTGATAACTATCGTATAATAATATTTTAATAGTATGTCGTGTTTTTTTTAAACTCAGTGTTGCATAAAATATCAAAAAGATTAAATTCATTTAATATATATATATTTAAAAAAAATTAGGTGTTATATTCAACACCATTAAATAAATTTCATCCTATAAATTTAAACTTGTGATCGATAAAAAATAATTTAATATTTGAAAATCCCATTATGGGAAACCCACATCATAAAATGAGTTAATAAAACATTCTCTTGAAAAGAGAGAAAGGTATGTCAGAAGGTAATCTGTAATAACACAACCTATTAACGAAATTGTTGAAAATATGTGGTAAGTTTAAATATGGACATATAAGAGAAAACTAACACTCAAATACTAATTGAGATTTATAGAGAACATGGTCGGGAGAAAGTTAATGACTACAATTCCCTAAACCAAAGAGGTGTGAAAAATGGTAATTGATATCATAAGAAAACTATGATAATATAATAACATTTTATTTCAATATCCTTTTCCTAATTTTAGTTAATTTTTAAGATATGATATATTTACTTTATTTCATTACATTTCATAAGAACATCCTCATCCTTTGGTTGTTCCCTGATCAATTTCCACTTCATCTCTTACTCTAAGAGATGAATTTTTCATTTCTCAAGCACTATATAAGATCTATAAAATAATGATATGTCATTTATTCTATCAATAAATTTTATCAAAAACAAAATTGTTAGAACAAGTTATGTATAAATATTCATGTGGTAAAATAATAAATTAATATCTAAAACCTCATCAAAAAATAAACTTAAACCATTCCTTAAATGGTTAACCTTATAACCCTTCAAAAATTAAAAATTTATAACTAAGGAAACTAAATTTATCAAAGTAAACTAAAAATTAGTCCCCCAAATATCATAAAGGATCTTGTGATTGTTACATACCAAATATGTGAATAACTTAGTCATATATTTTCTTGAATCATGGTAATAAAGGGGATTACCATAAAATCTTAATGAAAACAAACCTAATTCCACATTCCTTGAATAAAACCATTTATTATTTAATATATTTCATAAATCCAATAATTTCTTAAACTCCATCAATGATAAAATAAAACACTTTTTCTAAAAAACATTAATCAATTTGGAGGTAATAAATACTATCCAATTTACTTCATTTATATCAATCATCTCTTTAACCAAACAGAACACCATTTTCTCAACATCAAGAACATATTGAGGGTCGTGTTCCCTTAAACAAAATATCACATTTCCATTAGATAATTTTTCTTTTTCATCAAAACCATTCAAAATATTTTTTAAAATACTTAATGGAAAATTTATATTAAATAATCCTTATATATTTCATGATTCATATAACATAATTCTGGAATTATAATATATAAACACTTCAAAAATACCACTTCCTTATCAAACCATTAACTAGGATTCATAATATTATTACTTAATAACTCTTTCCTAAAATATAAAATATGAGTCATGTCTTAACATTCATTAACCTCATTTTAATCATGCTTCTCATGTTTAAAATAAAAAATACTATTATAGCAGCACATACCTTTCATATGTCATTTGTACTCTCTTCAACATCAGTAGTATAACCATTACACATACCACCTTGCTTATTATATTCATGTTATTTCCCTTTAGGACATCAATTTTCATAATTCCCATAATTTCTACATTTAAGACATCTGATATTTAATGATATCTTAGGGAGACCATTATTCTCATCCCTTTCATTAACCAAACATTTCATTTTTCTTCTAAAATTACTTAATTTGTGTCCTTATTCTCCACACTCAAAACATATTCCAATTCCTATAATGTATCCACTTGGGTGGTTCTTCCCACACTCTCAACATATAGAAAATTGAATCTTCATTCCTCTATGGTCTCCAACACCCAAAAACTCAACAAACTCTATCCTTATCTTCTTTGGTGAGTCTAAGAGTTGGTTAACGTGAAATTTTTTAATCTTGTATCATGATAATTGATTAAGAATAATCACAATACCATTAACTCTAGTTGTCATTACATTTTTTTGTTCATCAACACATTTTATATCACATTCAATGTTGATTCAGTTCCTTATGGTTCCCTCCATTGACTAAAACCAAAATGCACAATGTGAGTAAACATATTCATAGTGGTAAACCACATAATCATGGAAAATCACTTACATTATGTCAAAATCATTACACCTTGTTTTCAATCTAGGACACTTTAGGCTTAACCTAGGTCATTCATTTTCATTAATTAAATCCCACATGATAGTTCATAAATAGTTTGAGAATAACCCCCATGAGTGTTAAATCAGGTGTGTAGTATGGCCTGTTTTTTTGCACCAAGTAATGATCGAGTCTAGATCAATGTTCCCTTTTCATGTTTATTGCCCCTAGTTACATATGTGATGGAGCAAAATCCACTTATAGTATCCAGACAGTGATGTAATTACTTAGAAACAACTTTCTCTATCCTTTAACAAAATTCTAGGATTTTTTCCTATACTTTAACTCATCCTTCGAATTATCCTTAGAGACATCCCTAGACATATCCTTTGAAATATCCCTAGGTATTTAACTAAAGGTTTATCATCTCAGTTTATAAAGGTTTACTTAACCTTTCTAATGATAGTAGCTATAGAGTCCTAGGATTTTATATATAAATATATCATCTTTTGGATGAATATTCAATACATTTCATAAAAACATGCTTGAGGACTATAATAGTTTATTTTCATTGAATAATAGAAAAAAATATTTTTATTTCATAAAATATCTCAACATCTCCCACAAATATATTCTCACATATTACTCCTTTTAGGAATACCCTACCTAAACCTTTCTTCATAACCTGGGGAAGGAAACATAACAAAGGCTGACCTTAGATGCTCAATAAGGGTAAATATGGGAGATATCAATCTATGATCATATGAAATCATAAGATAATCATAAGGCTATGTTATCATGAACATAAATTTGGAAGTTCATACCCAACCTTTTATATATCATAAACATGGGTCATGGTATAAAAACTTTTCATTTCAGAAAACATGGCCCATAAGAGTGTGAAATAATCATAAATCAGTCATTAACCATAATATCATTTTATAAAATTTCTTCTCTATCATAAATATATAAAACCATTTAATATGTTAAAGTTAACTAAAAAGACCATCAAGATAGTGTATTAGGACTTATCACCTATTTCTTATTGTAGATCTGGACACACGTGTTTTCCATAGTGGATCAACACTCACATGTTTCCCATAGTAGATCAATCCCATCAACATGTTTCCCATTATTATCTCATGAGATATAAATATTTACCAAATTCATTGTATGGAGATATATTTTCCACCCATCTCATAATAAAAACCATACTTATGTGTTTCTATTATATCATAAAAAATGTATCATATCATTACATCATAACCCATGTAAAGAAAAAGGGATTCATAAACATTTCATCAATTAACCATAGCATAACCCATGAAAAATAAATGTGAATAAAACAAATTTCATCAATATAAACATTAACCATACAGAGAAATAATAAGGGTAATATCACTTAATATTATCCCCAGTAAATCATAAGTAACATCAAAGGATGTCATATTATATGGAAAATGATTATGATAGATCACTTAGAACATTTATTGTGTAATATATCCTTTACACTTTGAATAAATATTAAAACATAAAACAATTTCAAAATCCTTTTCTTTAGAAATTAACTTTTAAACTTTTAATGTATGCTTTAAAAATCATTTAAAACACTTCTTGGGGAAAATATCCTTTCCATTTTGAAAATCACTTTTTAAAACTAAGAATTCATAAAAAAATTATAAATAATTTTCTATAAAAATAAAATTTTAAACTTATAAATAAATACTTAAAACAACTATTTTTTCATGGTGTTATAAAATACCATTCATGTCGTACAAGTTAAAACAAAAATTCCTTTTATATTTTTGGTAAAAGACAAACATGTATTGTTTGGAAAACAAAATGAAGATTCCTTTAAAAAACTTAAAAGTTAAACATGGGTAAAAATGTATTTAAAAATCATTTTTATAATGTTAAAAATATTTTTGGATTTTTTTTATAAAATATGGTTTTTGAAGAACAAGGGTTTTCAGGTGAAGAGAGAAATAAAGATACTTTTTCTTTAAACAATATTTTTAAATATTAAGTTATTTATGAGAGGGAAATAGAGGGAAAACATGTATTATCATGACTTAACCATATTATAAAAATATTAATTAGTTTTATGAGATATAGATCATAAAATTTCATCATTGGAAGCATAATCATAAACAATCTCAATAAACAATGAGATTATAACATATAATTCATACCACTTTGGTAAATTTGAATCAAAATCACCATGAAATAATAATATTAAATTAATATTATAATATAATTAAAATAATTATATTCAGGATATAACATGTAAAGGGGGAATTATATACACCTCATAGGAGTAGATAGGTGCATAACATAACTTATGTCCCATAGAAGGCAATTTGAGACAAAAAATCCCTTACTACTTTGGTAACTTTTGAACCATAAACCCAATGAAAGTGAGATCCTCAAATGTATATGTAAATCCCCATAAATATAATTATAATAATCATAAAACATATTAATTTTAATTATATATACCACATAGAATAAAAATTTGGTGAATATGGCATGTGTCTCACAGAAAAATAAAAGTGAGAGGGAAATTCATTAGCATAAGTCTTGATTTCTTTTATATACATTTAAAATTACTATTTAATAAATATAGATTTATTATAAAAATATTACAACACCATACATATATATATACTTATCATGCCATATATTTTTTTTACTTTTGTCCTTTTATTTCCATTTCATTAATAATTTTATGTAAAAGTCGCGTTTTGGGCAATAAATGTTTTTTTTCTTGTATGTTTTGATTTTTTATTTCTGGTTCTATTACTTTGATAATGGTTTCATCATATAAATAATTTTAAATATTATATAGATATCATATATATTCATTATACAAATATTTATAGTGATCCATAAAATTTAGAGATATGAAATGAAATACACCATCATGGAGATGGTAAGTCATACATATGCATAAACATTGTTTTCATTTTATTGATGGAAATAAATAAAGAAAGGTGAAAAATATATTACTATTATAGAATCATTTTTATTTCATAAATATTATATTTTTTTATTAAATTAATTCTTATTATCTTCCATTTAAATCGTGAATGAATCACTTCTCTTCGTGAGGTAGTAGTTTGTCATACACAGGAATGACATTATCGTATTCCCATTAAATAAGAATTAAGAATTAAAATGTAATATCATGATTATAGAATACTAATAATATCATAAATATAATATATAAATAATAAATCTATTATTATATCCATTCATGAGAGGTGGTTATGGAAAACAAATAAAATCGGTTCATAAGGCAGTACTTTGCTATACACACCAATGATGATTTCATAACCCACATGAAGGAAGAGGATAAGGATATAATTTATTCCATTAAAATAATAACATATTATTATATTGAATATATTTATTTTAACATATCATTATTTTTTAATAATAAATGAATGAGGTGGAGGAAGAAATAAAATAAAACGCTTGATTAGGGATGTTTCCACTTCTTTGGGAAACTTCTTTTGGTTTGCACAAAAACTATTCAAAGGTTAGGTTTAGGAAAAAACAATAAGTCTTCTAGTATGATATGAGGTAATAAGGTAAGTTATTTTGTTAGTTATTAGTTGAAAAACTAGTTTTGGAAGTGTGAAGTGGAGATGGTAGGGGGTGGACTTTTATAAGGTTAGTGGCACACTTGTAAATCTAGAAAAAAAAAGGTATACCCACGTTTTTAACTTTCCAAAATGATTGAAAATGGGAAATTATCTAAAAACTAATACATAAGGTCTAAATATGGCCATGAAATGTGTTTTGGACAAGTGTTGGGTCATTTTAAACCCTTATATGTTCAATTTAAACCCCGGTAAACCAATTTTTACCTTAACCGTAGTAAATAATTTTTACTATTTTTACTATTCATTATGGTAAAAATAAATATTAAATTAATAGATAAAATAAATTATTATTATTATTAAAAAAATTAATCCATTTTTTCAAATTCATTTCACATAAGTGCAAATTTTAATTTAAAATTAATCTCAAAGACTCGATGAGAAAGTGGGTTTTCAAAGAAAAAATATTCAAAAGTTTAAATAGTTTTATATCAAAACTCAATATGAAAATGATTCCAATGACCTAAATAGAATAAATAGATATAGAATTTTACAAATATTTCTTTTAAAACCATCTTAAAATAATTTTTATGTTTTTAAGGGCTTAAAATAAATTATAATTATTTATAAAAACCAGTATTTTTCATTATTCATCGATAACATTATCATCTCATCAAATTATCAATATTTCACCCTAAGATAATTTTTTCATTATTATTTCAAAAATTAAATTTATTAGGTCAATTAAATTTTCAAAAATTTTGAAAAAAAAATTTAAAAATAAGTATGCAAAAGGAGACAAAACTTCTTTTTAGAAAAATACAGTTTTTGAGCATAAAATAACATTTATTCTTATCTATTGTCTAGAAAACATATAGAATGAATGTTAAATTTTTTATTAAATATTATATATATATAATTATAATAATTCACCAATTGTTTTTAATTTATTTATGTAAAACACATTTTTTTGCATAAAAATAGTTTTTCAGAAAAAGGTGTCCTTTATTTTCAAATAGTTTTTATTTTCAATTATAATTAATTGGTCACCAAATAATTAATTTTATATACATGTTTAAACCATATATTTTTATAATTTATTTAACCATATTTATACCCACTATTCCAATGTCTAAGTGATAACTATCATATAATAATATTTTAATTGTATTCCACATTTCATTTAAAGTCATTGTTGTGTGTAACGCAAGCTACACTCAATGTTACACAAAATATTGAAAAGATTAAATTAATTTGAAAAAATATATTTCACAAAAAATATTAGGGTGTTACACAATTGCATCATAACCTTAGTCATGGTTTATTCCCAAGACTATCGTAGTGTAAAATGTCCCTTACTGAATAATGTTCACTCTCCATTCCAATCCTTACATCTTGTGGGATATTAGTCTTTACCCAGTGAATTAGAGGGCCATATAATTCTGGGAAAAAATGTTACATAATAATTATACATTCATATATTTTAAAAAATATAATAAATCATTCATTATGTATCATAACCCATGGAAGGGAAATGGTATTCATAAACATTTAAATAATTCAACATAGCATAACCAATGGAATTAAATGGGTTTTATAAACATAATATCATTATAATAATAAACCATATAGAGATAGAATAATTATGGTATCATTGGATTATATCCTCATTAAATCATAAGTAACATCAAATAATGTCATCTTAGGTGAAAATATTTTAAAAGATCATTTGGAATATTTCTTGAGGAAAATACTATTTTCTTTTTGAAATCACATCTTTAAAATAAAAAAAATACATAAAATTTTCAAATAACTATTGAAACTTGTAAAGTAATATTTAAAATATTTATTTTTCATGATGTAAATTAATTCTATTTATGTCAAATATGTTAAAAGAAAGATTCCTTTAATATTTTTGTTAAAAAAATTCAGAAGTACCTCATTCTAAAAATGACAAGAAGATTCCATTTAAACCATTTTAAATAAAATTAATCATGGGTAAAAATTACTTTAAAAATATTAGTATAATATTAAAAAAATCTTGTAAATATTTTTAGAGAATATGGGTATATAAGAAAAATTATTTTCAACAAAAGAGATAAAGAATGTCGGTTTCTCGTGAAAATATTCTTTTGGAATATTGAGTTCTTAAATATAGGAAAGTGAAATTAAAAAATTTAATATCTAGAAATAATAACATTTTAATAAAATTTATGAGTTTATTTATTGGTAGATCTTGAAATTTCATTATCAAAAACTTAATCGTAAAAAATCCTGGTAAACAATGAGATTGAAACATAAAACCCTTGCTCAAATATCATCTTTATTCATATAGATTAAAACCTCCTATATAATAAATATATAATCCTTATAAATGTATTATATAACCATAATAATATATATAATATCATATATTATTTACTTATAACATCTTTTCACACATTTATTAGCAATTTGTTATTAAAATCACTATTCTGGGTGATAACTGCTTCGTTTTTCATGCATGATTCAATTTAGTAGTTTGGGTACTTATACTTTGGTCATGGTTCCATAATATCCCTAATTTTACTAATTTAATTAATATAATAATTAATATATATACTTTTATAACTATTCATATAAATCATTGATGAAAAATGAATTACATCACTTCATGGAGACGGTAAGTCGTACATACGCACGTGCAATGTTTTCACTTTACAAAGGATGAAAATAACGTTTATAGTGTTTGTTACATCATCATCATAAAAATTAGGTATATTTAAGATACTGAATTAAATTTATACCATTTATTTATAGGATTTATAAGAATAAATAAAATTTAAAACACCTGGTTAAGAGTTATACCTCTTCATTGAGAAACCACTTTTATATTACACCTTAATCTATGAAAGGGTGGTCTTTTTGAAATAAAATAATCTATAAGATGTGTTTTATGAACCTAGTATGATATTATTCTAGGTATTAGATAATATATATGGCTAAAATATTTTTAATAATGAAGGAGGGGATGTTCCCTTTTATAAGTGAGGGGAGGGGCACTCTTGAAATTACTTAAAGTATTAAATTAATATAAATTAATTTTTAAAGAAAAATTGATCCAAATTAATATAATTAAAATATAATCTGTGTATGAGTTTACATCCTCTCATATAATAAAGTTTTACCTAGTTTTGTATAAGTTTTTACTATTATCTATTTGTTTTAACCCTTTATTAATCCTTTTTTTAATTATTATGATATCAATGTTTTTTACTCTTTAGGTGTCTAGAAAGTTACTATAAAGAAGAAAATTGACCCATAAATGGAATATTATTGGTTTTTTCAACCATATCCAATTAAAATTTCTAAATATAGTATTTTTATGAATTTTAAATCATTTATTAAAATGTTTTTTATTATAAAATATCAATAATGTAATTTTGGGAAATATATGAAATATCATAATATAATATGTGTCTAACTCAGGTAAAATAGTTCAAAAATGTAATGTATTCAAATATAATCACCCAATAAAATTTATATAGGTCTAGATATCATTTTAAACCTTATATTTTGGTTTAACCTCTTGTTTAACCAATTTTAACATTAACAGTGGTAATGGCTTTTTCAATATTAAAGAGTTAAAATTTTACTTATAAGATGAAAATTGAATCATAAATAGAAAAGGGGTGAATTTTATAAAAAAAATCATCCTAATTTTCCTATTAAAAAAATTATAATTTTTAAATATTTTGATAAAATATTATTTGACACAAAGTATAATTAATGTCATTTTAAGAATTATTCACATAATTTGACTTTGAAAGCAGCATGACAGAAATTTAATTTGAATATAAACCTTTTTAAAATATCTAATATGGTATATTTATCTTAAAAAAAATTTGGACACTTTAAATCATCTAAAAAATTTCAGTTTTAGAGTTTTTAAAATCATTTTCTGGATTTTTCTTCTAGTTGTACAAAAATAATGTTAGTGTTGTGTAAACATTTAAGGAAATTATTTCATCTATAAAAAATAAAGAATAAATTATAATAATAAAAATAAATTAACTGAGGTCAATATAAACTTTCATATTCATTATATATTTATATTTACTAACATATATGTTATGAAAAATTATTTAATATGTTATTTTGACTTTTCTAGCCTTACATAGTCATTACACAAGTATTTAGATAAGTCTCATGTTATATAACTCAACAATTCATATCTAACCATAAAAATCATAAATAATACTTAATATTTAATAAATTAGACTATAAAGTTCTTCATCCTTATAAAATAGTATTTTTAGAACATCATATTTGACTTTTTCAATGTTGTGCAAGCTCTATGTGGCACTGAAATTGATTTTCATATTTATCATGAAATAAATTTTAATTAATATGTTTCGAATTATTTTGGTCAATTATATGTATTATATTATCAAATTTCATTCATTACATAAGTTTTATAAATTTTTATATCATATTTTCGTCTTGGTGATATCACAAAAGATATTGTATTTCATAAAAACTATATTTTTTAATATTCACCAAAAATTTATTTTATGTAGAAAAAATCCCAAAAATCCATTCTAGGTTAAATATTAATTTACGAATCCAAAAATTAAACCCATTTTATCAAATTAATCTAATATAATTTCAATAAATAAAAATTTATAAAAATTTGTAAAACAGAATAAAAAAGTTTTTTTAAAAATGCATTTTAATCCCGAAAAATAAACTTATAACAATATCATATATAATTATGATTATAATTTCATTAATTAAATAATATAAAACTAAATAGTAATTATATAAATTTATGATCAAATTAAAATCATAATTATATTTTTTTTAATAAAAATAAATGTTAATTTTACAATTAAGATTATTTTTCTATATTCACTGAAAAATAAATCTTTTCAGAAAATCAAAAAATTTCACTTAGAGATAATTTTTATATGTGGAATTAAAAAATTATATTATTTTTATAAAATAAAATTTCTAGTAGTTACAAAAATTAATTTTAATATTCTCTCACAAAAAGAAATAAAAACTATTTTTTAAAAAAATGTATTTTGAAGAATAAAATATATTTACTAAAAATAGAAAGCATATTTCCTAATAATTTATAAATAATTTTTTATTCACTATGACCTTTTTATATATTTAATAATTTGGTTACTTGTATTCATATCCTTCAATTCAATGGTAATTTTATAAAGATTATAAATTAATAATATTTCATGGTTTGTTTAAGCTCGGTTTTCTATGCTGTATATGCTATTGATCATAGTGTTCTTTTTAAAATATCATGGTGTTACATAAATCATCATGAACCAAGTTAGTTATTCATATGAACTGCCACCAGACCCAGTACGTGGAAAGGCCTGAATGGCATTACCGATCTCTATAGGCTCGCACAAGTTCCCAGGTATAAATATTAGCAAATGGGAACAATTTACCCAAATGTACAAATATAAAACAATCAATGATATAAAATTAATCAAAGATATAAATCACAATTAAAAAATCCTTTACAAGGTTTTAGATTTAAGTCTACAAGTTCGAACCAAAAACAAATAAAAGTACCAAAGTCCATCTCCAAAACCCACCACAAGGAAATGGGAACATCTCCCTCAAGCCATCACCACAAAACTGCCCAAAAGGATCACTAGAATCCAGAACAACCACCACAAAATTCTTTAATCTTACCTGTATCCAACATAACCAAGTACGCTTACACCCAAAATTTGTAAGCATGGAGTGATCCAAATCCCAGTAGGATGCCACCCAAAAATATCCAATGCTCAAAATGTTAAATGAAAAATAACTTGTGTTGGACTCACCTGTTTTGATAATCCCAAATCATGTTTTGATAATCCCAAATCATGTTTTGATAATCCCAAATCATGTTTTGATAATCCCAAATCTTGTTTTCATTTAATATAGATCCTTGTTTACATTATTTTCTAATTATGTTTCATTAATGTTTCTTGTTTCTATAGAGTAATATTCATATACACTCAATCTCACTCCATGATTGGTAAAGCATACAATGCAAAATTTATCTAAGTACAAGGTCAACATTACAAGTTCACCGCTACAAGGTCACCATTACAAGGTCACCGCTACAAGGTCACCATTACAAGGTTACCGATACAAGGTCACCAATATAAGCCTACTGCAAAAGGTTACTACTAAAGGTTATCGCTGATGGTTACCAATTAAAGGTTACAGTTGGTTGTTGATGTACACCTGCTGATTGAAGCCTACAATGCAAAGTATACCGTTACCAGTCTACTATAATCTTCTACTCCATAATTTCTCAAATTCTTATGATTATTTTAAGAGTCATATTTTTCTAACTTTAATGCTTCTGACTTAATTAATGCCTATTGTAGACATATCATGAGACAACATCTTGACAGTATGAGGTATGAGAAAGATTGCACATGATGTGCTTTATCCTACTGTCGGACCTCAAATACAAAAGAAAAATACAAAAGAAAAATAATATATATATATATATATATATATATATCCACATAGAAAAACAAAAAAAAGAGAGAAAAGTACACAAGTTGAATGCATAAGGAAGAAACTACTGAAGAATAAGAAGAAGAACACTCCAGCACATATACTGAAAATCCAAAAGCTTCACGAAGATCTTTTTGAAGAACGTACTCAAGGTTTTCCTGTTGTGCTTCATCAACTCCATTATATCAAGAAGATAAACATCTCTTGGAATCTAGTACCTAGAAGTTACGACACTCTATTTTGGAGACAACTTCCATAGATAGACTCAAACTTTAAATTCCTCACTTCAAGGAGTCAAGATATGAACTACAAACACATAGATCCTTCTAAACTCCATCTCATACTAATTGCTCTATTGTTTCTTTCATTTTTAAATTTTTGAGAAGTGTGTGTTTCATTATGCCTCACACACTATCTCATGTGCTTAAACTGGAGGATACTGAATATCCTCACATCAAAATTCATCTAAATTTGTTTCCCACATATAACTATGGAATAGACCTTATGTGGTCTATATATTTCGTAATTCCCACAAAGAATAGTTGTAGAGGGTGTGAAACCTGGACAGTTTGTGAAAACTATTGTAAATCCCAATATAGGCTGTGTTTCAAGTTTATTGATATATAAACCGCTTGGTGGCAGGTTATCACCAAGTGGAGAGGACTAAGTCTCGGCTTGAGACTGAACATCTTGTTTTACATTACTGTGCACTAAATTTTTATTATAATCTGTTCTATCTCTTTTCTACTGCCTACATTAGCTAAAACATAAAACTGTTTTGATTTCACTTTTATAGTTATTTTTGGTTAGTGTGTGTATTTTTTTGATTCAGTAAACTTGTTTCAAAATTTGGAGAAGTGTTTCTCACTAATTAAATTGAGTACTAATCACCCTTTGAGAAATATGTTAACCAATTAGACATCTATATGTCTACTACCTTAATTAACTAGGTTGTTTTCAAAACTTAGGGGATATTTTTAATAAATTTTTTAACATAAATTTTAAGTAGGATATCAATTCACCCCCCCCCCCTCTTGAGTATCCACTCCGTCCAAAAACTTACAAGTTTAACAAAATAAAGGAAAGTTTTTAAACAATCCATAGAAAATCAGTTTTAATGAAAACAGCTTTTAAAGGGATAAAATTTTTAAATAAAACACATTTACCATTGAAGTAACCCAAAACCACATTGTATGCCAATTTTGATCTCAACAAAGTTAAGGATCACCAAACACGGGGGAGTCCCTATGGGGACTAGCTAGTAATGGGACCATATAACCTCACGTCTCGGTGTGTAGTGGTATAGGAACCACAACCATATATGTTCCAATGCACGTTCTACTAGAGGGGAGAAACATACAAATCTTATAGTGGTCTCTGATCATCATCAATATATTTTGTTATTGTTTTCATCGTCAATACCGCTAAGTGAAATTAGGCCATATCCACCTTCATATCACTATCATGCTAGTCCTAGTCTTCCCTCCAAGCTACCCAGGCTTCTTGTAGTGCTTAATCAAGTTTAACATTTTACATAAGATGTCATTTTCACATTTCACAAGACAAAAAATTCACTACACACATAAAAGTGACCATTTTCATACCCAAAACCCTTTTTAAATCCAAACTCACACAAAAAATCTTTATCACCACGATTCGCATCACAGATATGATTTAATAAGACATTTACTCAACCCATAAATCATTTCAAAAGATAACAACAAGGATTTACCTAAATAATACACCAATTTCACATGAAAATTCTATTTAAAAATCAATTGCATATCAATTTACTTCCAAAAATACTTTTGAACCACATTTATAATTTGTAAAACATGATAAAGAACACAAGAAATCCAAATAAATTCATCATGCAATGTTCAAGAATAGAACCACCTACATTTGATATGGAAAACCCCAAAATCCTATATGAATCTCCCACCACACCTCAATTGAACCATAAGGAAGAAATATCAATCCCTAAATAACAAGATCGACCCATAGAGATTAAGATTTAAAACTAAAATCTGAACCCTAGGTCTGGAGAAATGGAAACCCCAAAAAGAAGAGAGAAAACCCTAAAATAGAGAGAATTCTTGAATATTTGAGGAATAACCACACCAAATATGGCCAGAAATAGAAGATTTGGGAGAGGAGGAAGGAGGGTGAGGCATGTCTAGGGAGGAAAATACCAGAGAAGGATAGAAATGGAGTGTTTTTGGGGTTAAACACAAGATTAGAGAGAAATTTTAATGACATGGACGCATCACAGAGTTAGTCTATACTGTTTAGTAAACCAGGAAATAACTGTTTGGAGCATTCTGTATGGAGGGAGACCTGTCACACAGTTATATGGGCTGATTCCCATGGCCATACAGAGGCGATGTGGTAGGTTCTGTCTCTTATCGCACAATTTCCTAGGGTAGGAGCACGGTTAACAAAAACTGTGCGCCAACTGTGTGCATGGTTATACCCATCCAAAAACTTCCATTTTTCTTAAAAATTCAAAGGTAAAACCAATGGAAAGGATAGATCAAAATAAAATTGGAAAATACCTAAAAAAAGATCACAGATGTGACAATTCCCCCACCATGAAAACTTTCCCCCCTTAAAAAGTCAACTCAATGCTTCATCGGAAACAATGGTACTCTTGCTCGATCTAAGACTTCCTCTCCCAAGTCTCATGTGTATCATTTTCATTTATATAAAGGACATGGACCAATGGTATAAAATTCACATGAATCACCTTCTCTTGGGAATCCACTATCCAAATTGGTCGTTCAAACACTGATAAATCAGGCTCTATTGTAACGACCCAAAATTTTGAATAAATCGTGTTTCCTAAATTTTATGTGTTATTTTATTTTATTTTTATACTCAACAAAAATGTTTCATTTGATAACATGAGTATAATTAAAATGAGACCGTTGGGTTTAGACAGTTATATGACCATTGGTCAATATGACCGCTGGAAACTAAACGTTTTGATTATTGTCTCTAAATACAAGTAATCCTGGTTAATTATTATAGAAAGAAGATTTGATGGCCTCACCTAGTAGTCTTGGACCGATCGAATCCCATCTAATAGAACTTGGGAAGGAGGTAGCACCACTGGGCTTTGCTCTGGACCAAACCCAAGCCGAACTTTATCGTGTAAAGCTAGAATGAAATCTCCTTTGTGAGAAGTTCAAACTAATAGAAATTACTACTCGTGCGATGTTGGCTGAGCCTCCCTCGGATTCTCTCACCTTAGCACACCTGACACTTAGGTCCTATGCTGGTGTGATAAGTGGCTATGTAAGGAGACCGTAACTGCCTTGTGTAATCCTTTGTTTTAAATAAAAATTGGGATTTCTTCTTATGATGATGTTTATGAATTTTTAAATGACAGGATAAATATATTATGCATATTTTTTATGAATTTTAGAAAAAGGATATTTTAAAAATGTTTATGTAAACCTTAAATAATTAAAAATGTGTAATGATTTTCAAAAAATGGTCTTCTACAATTATATTCAGTACGAAATTTAGAGTCTAATAAGATCAACTTGATTTTTGATGAATAGTTAATTATGAATAGTGATTTTATGATTAGGATTAGTAATGTGTCTAAATGGATTAGTAATCTCTCTTAAGGAAAGTATTAATATAATCTAGGAACCTTGATTAAGTAATGTGATTCAATAAAATGGTTAAATAACGGTTTCATAAATTATTAATCAAGTATTAGTTTTTTCGAGTAAATAGTGTTTTTTAATTAAAAATTAAATTAAAAATATTTAAAAAATTATTTTTATAAAATGGATTTCATTTTTGAACTCAGAGCACCGATATTATGTTATGGAAATTTTTGGGGTTTTTTCTGAAAAAATGAATTTTCGATGAAGAGTGTATTTATTTAAAAAATAAATTAAAAATAATTAGAAAAATATTTTTATAAAATGGAGTTCATTTTTGAAATCAGAGCATTGATATTTGATTAAGGTGAAATTTTGGGATCTTTCTGAGAAAGTTGAATTTTTAGTGAATAGTAAAAATACAGTTTTAGGGTTTCGATATGTTTAATGACATCATAATTGTGTCATGATGATATCATGAGATATTTTAAGGGATGGTCGACCAAAGGTGATGAATTATTGTATGGGGGCCCCATGTGGCCTAACTTCATGGTAAAAATCTTGGGAGAACACATGGTTTTGAGAAAACCACTTTTGAGGTGTCCCTTGGCCATTAATGCCTTGTCCCCTCACTTTCCCTATAAATACCAAGCCATCCTCTCATCCATTTCAACTCCCCACTCTCCCCCAACTAAGTTCTGGTATCATTACCTCCCAAGGAGTCCTCCCAAGGTGACCTCAAGCCCTCAAGGTCCCAACCTTTGAGTTTTAAGAGTTACGTTTTAAGGTAAGGGATCTGACCTCTCTCTTTCTTTTCAAGTAATCTCTTTTATGTCATTACTTTTATGTTCCATGTTCTTATGTTGGAGAATGTTTTTTTATACTCCTATTACTGCCCTTTTCATTTTCATATAATGAGAGATCCCATCTTACTCTCATTATTTTGTTTTATGAAGTTTTAAGTGGCGTCGTTAGGCTGCTGAAATTTTTGTAACGTATTCTTTCTCCCTTCTCATTTTTCAAGATCTATTTTCATGTAAAGTATTTAAAGTTCCTTTTTATTATGTTGGGGTATGATCTCTAAATTTATCATACTGATCTTTTATGATCATATTATGAGAGACCCCATTTGATCTCTTCAATTCAGTATTTTGAAGTTTTAAGTGGCGCCGTTAGGCTGCCGAATTTTTAAGTGGTTCTTTAACCTTTCTCCTTTTTCAAAGTTCTAATTCCATGTCAAGTCTTGCAAGTTCCTTTTTATTATTTTGGGGTATGATATATAAATCTATAATACTGATAATTTATGTTCATATTATTAAAGACCCTATTTGATCTCGTCAATCCATTTTTGGAAGTTTTAAGTGACGTCGTTAGGCTGTCGAATTTCTAAGGGGTTCTTTCACCCTTCTCATTTTCAAGATCTATTTTCATGTCATGTATTTAAAGTTCCTTTTTATTATTTTGGGTTATGATATCTATATTTATCATACTTATAATTTATGTTCATATTATGAGAGACCCTATTTTATCTCGTCAATCCATTTTTGGAAGTTTTAAGTGACGTCGTTAGGCTGCAGAATTCTCATAAGAGAAATCTTATTTTTTTGTCTTCCTTTCAAGTTCTTCGTTTCAAATGGTATATCATTCAAATTTCATTAACATGTTCTTAAATACTTTATATTGTGTTCCCCTTCTGTTTTATGTATCATTTTTGAGTGGGTGCCCAATGTCCCCTCTCTTTCCAACTTTTTCTAAAACCATGTATCATAGACGTTATGCTGCATAGTTTTCGTCTCAAAATGCCTCCCTCTTTATATCAAAATTATTTTATGTTATTAATTGAATACTCAAATATCTTATTTCTATAGGGGTATTCACATATATATCAAAATGTTCTATTTTAAATTCTAGTATTTACATACATGAAACCTGCTTTCCCTTTTCCATGGGTTTAAAGAGACATAAAGATCATGTCTTTAAAGCAGTTTTTAAAACGTTATGATTATGAAATGAAACCCATTTATTTTATTCTATATGGGTTGTTTATGAAATTATTGATGATGATATATGTGGCTAACATGATAATAAAGACATGTCAAGGGTGCGCCCAGATAGCGCTCCAATGCATTGGGTAAAGACATAATCTCTAGAGATGACTTTTTAGACTGATACCTTGGTGAATAACCTTGGTAATTTTTAATGACACCATGGGGATGGACCTTGGTGAAACGAAATGATTGTAAATATTAAATGTTGTAGACACATCTTCAAGTTATGAAGAATGTTATTTTTATTATGATATATCTCATGATTTCTCTCTCATGCCTTAAATTTCTTTTCATGACCTTATTGAAGTATCTCAAGTTCACATGTAAAATGTTTCTCTTGTGTCCCTTACTGGTCCTTCTTCTCACCCTTTCTTTTGATGTATGTCCCCAGGTTATGTGATTCAGTAATGAACCTAGGATTAACATGAGGAAAAGCCTTTCAAGTGTTTAAGAATAATGTTTTATGTTTCCATGTTTTATGTTCCTGGTTTCCAAGACACTAAACCTTAAAGATCCTTGGTTTTGTAAAATGTAATGAAAGTTTATGTGATAAAAAGGAGGGATTCTATAGTTGGTATCAGAGGATGGTTTAGTTATTTGTGGAAATTAGGATATGAGAACTTTAGGAATAAGCCTATATAAAAGTTTATATATAGTAAATCTTCCTGGTATTTTGGTGAGTATTGAGTAATGGGTTTCCAAGCAAATACATCCCTATCTGGATACGAGCAGGTAGAGGTGGATCTAGCACAGATGTACATAGGGGTAAAACCCGGAAACACCACTTTGAGCTAGACTCAAACGGGAATTGGTACACGACAACGGGCCTTGATGCACTCTTGGTTACGACACTCCCGGGGGATATGATTTGTTAATTCATAATCTTGGTATGAAACATTGTTAAAGAAACAAAGATAAAATAAAATAAAGATTCACATAAGAATATATGGTCATGGATAACCTATATGGGAACCTAGGGGATCACAAGTTAGGGTATACTTTTCTTCTACAAGTTATCCTTATATGTTTTAAGTTTCTTTTTATGATTATTAGATAAGTATTTAAGCCCCTAATTATATTTTATTTTCTTAGTTAATGGCGGGAAATGGAAGAACATGTCCCAACAACCAAAGTGATAGTAAATGCTACGATTTCCATATTAATATGACAGAGATGATTAGGGGATTAAAAGATTATTATTATTTTGGAAGACGTTCACTATTTTGGGGACCCTATATGATCGAGGTAAATAGATTACTATGGTATTTTCATTGAGGAGTAAGGTTGACTTATATTTTGAAGAATTGATGAATTTATGGTGCACTTATAGTAATTTAGGTTACTTATGGGAATGATTAACCTATCTTGGGTAAAATATGTTTAGGTTAGCTACTTTTGTTATAAGATGTTATGAGTGGTTGATGTTCTTTGGAGATGAACAATGAAGTTTATTTTGGAAGACTATGTTATCAAATCCTTCTTGTATTTGGGTTTCAATCTTAGTTTGGTTTATTTTGAGGAATTTTAAGGACCGTTATTTTTTGAATGGTCTATGATGAACTTTGGGTAGTACCATGGAACTTTGAATATTTAAAAGTAGTTTCCATTCCTATAGGATTTTCTTTTTAAAGAGTTGTTTTACCTTACCCTTTCTGTTTTTGGGATAATGTTTAAAGATAGAAGAAATAGATAGTTAATCTTTTGTGGATTATGTGATTTTCTAGATAATGATTCTTGTGTTTTTATGAGACCAAGTAGTTTTGAATGCTCATCGTTTGGAGAAAATATTATTTTTGGTAGAAAATTATTAAAGGATGAAACTCTACTTGAAGGTAGGTATATTTTCTTATGTTTTTGTTCTATGTAGTAAATGAATTCCTTAAAATTATAAAAAGGAACGTAAAACAAAAATGTTGTTGGTTTACGTTTACTACTAGGTAATCAAAGACTGTTTACACACATCATAAGTTTGAGATTTTCTTATAGTTAACTTTCTCCTAATCATGATTTCTATCACTCTCCCTCAGAACTTGACCCTTTATTTTCTCCTCCATATCCATGTTTTTCTACATGAAATCCTAGTGTGGGTTAACTCAGGTGACCTTTGTACTTCCCTTTCTTTTATTTAAAGTAATAGTTTTACTGACTCCTTTTCCAATGTGGGACTTTCAATGAAATTTCAAAACCCAATTTTAAAAAAATTGCGAGGACGCAATTTCTTAAGGGGGGAAGATTGTAACGACCCAAAATTTTGAATAAATATTGTTTCCTAAATTTTATGTGTTATTTTATTTCATTTTAATACTCAACAAAAATGTTTCATTTGATAACATGAGTATAATTAAAATGAGACCGTTGGGTTTGGACGATTATATGACCATTGGTCAATATGACCGCTGGAAACTAAAAGTTTTGATTATTGTCTCTAAATACAAGTAATCTTGGTTAATTATTATATAAAGAAGATTTAATGGCATCACCCAGTAGTCTTGGACCGATCGAAGCCCATCTAACAGAACTTGGGAAGGAGCTATCACCACTAGGCTTTGCTCTGGACCAAACCCAAGCTGAACTTTATCGTGTGAAGCTTGAACGGAATCGCCTTTGTGAGAAGTTCAAACTAATAGAAATTACTACTCATGCGATGTTGGCCGAGCCTCCCTCGGATTCTCTCACCTTATCACACCTTACACTTAGGTCCTATGCTGGTGTGATAAGGGGCTATGTAAGGAGACCGTAACTGCCTTGTGTAATCCTTTGTTTTAAATAAAAATTGGGATTTCTTCTTATGATGATGTTTATGAATTTTCAAATGACCGAATAAATATAGTGTGCATATTTTTGATGAATTTTAGAAAAAGGATATTTTAAAAAAATTTATGTAAACCTTAAATAATTAAAAATGTGAAATGATTTTCAAAAAATGGTCTTCTACAATTATGTTCAGTACGAAATTTAGAGTCTAATAAGATCAACATGATTTTTGATTAATAGTAAATTAAGAATAGTCATTTTATGATTAGGATTAGTAATGTGTCCAAATGGATTAGTAATCTCACTTAAAGAAAGTATTAATATAATATAGGCACCTTGATTAAGTAATGTGATTCAATAAAATGGTTAAATAACGGTTTCATAAATTATTATTCAAGTATTAGTTTTTTCGTGTGAATAGTGTTTTTTAATTAAAAATTAAATTAAAAATATTTAAAAAATTATTTTTATAAAATGGATTACATTTTTGAACTCAGAGCACTGATATTATGTTATGGTAATTTTTGGGGTTTTTTCTGAAAAAATGAATTTTCGGTGGATCGTGTATTTATTTAAAAAATAAATTAAAAATATTTAGAAAAATATTTTTATAAAATGGTGTTCATTTTTGAAATCAGAACATTGATATTTGATTAAGGTGAAATTTTGGGATCTTTCTGAGAAAGTTGAATTTTCAGTGAATAGTAAAAATACAGTTTTAGGGTTTCGGTATGTTTAATGACATCATAACTGTGTCATGATGATATGATGAGATATTTTAATGGATGGTCGACTGAAGGTGATGAATTATTGTATGGGGGCCCCATGTGGCATAACTTCATGGTAAATATCTTGGGAGAGCACGTGGTTTTGAGAAGACCACTTTTGAGGTGTCCCTTGGCCATTAATGCCTTGTCCCCTCACTTTCCCTATAAATACCAAGCCATCCTCTCATCCATTTCGACTCCCCACTCTCCCCAAACTAAGTTATGGTCTCATTACATCCCAAGTAGCCCTACCAAGGTTCCCTCAAGCCCTCAAGTCCCCAACCTTTGAGTTTTAAGAGTTACGTTTTAAGGTAAGGGATCCGACCTCTCTCTTTCTTTTCAAGTAATCTCTTTTATGTCATTACTTTTATGCTCCATTTTATTATGTTGGAGGATGTTCTTTTATACTCCTATTACTTCATTTTTCATGTTCACATAATTATAGATCCCCTCTTACTCTCATTATTTCGTTTTATGAAGTTTTAAGTGGCGTCGTTAGGCTGCCGAAATTTTTGTAACGGATTCTTTCTCCCTTCTCATTTTTCAAGATCTATTTTCATGTAAAGTTCTTCAAGTTCCTTTTTATTATGTTGGGGTATGATCTCTAAATTTATCATACTGATATTTTATGATCATATGGTGAGAGACCCCATTTAATCTCTTCAATTCAGTATTTTGAAGTTTTAAGTGGCGTTGTTAGGCTGCCGAATTTTTAAGTGGTTCTTTCACCTTTCTCCTTTTTCAAAGTTCTAATTCCATGTCAAGTCTTGCAAGTTCCTTTTTATTATGTTGGGGGTATGATCTATAAATCTATCATACTGATCATTTATGTTCATATGATGAGAGACCTTATTTGATCTCATCAATCCATTTTTGGAAGTTTTAAGTGACGTCGTTAGGCTGTTGAATTTCTAAGGGGTTCTTTCACCCTTCTCATTTTCAAGATCTATTTTCATGTCAAGTCTCTCAAGTTCATTTTTATTATGTTGGGGTATGATCTATATATTTATCATACTGATCATTTATGTTCATATGATGAGAGACCCTATTTTATCTCGTCAATCCATTTTTGGAAGTTTTAAGTGACGCCGTTAGGCTACCGAATTCTCATAAGAGAAATCTTATTTTTTTTTCTTCCTTTCAAGTTCTTCGTTTCAAATGGTATATCATTAAAATTTCATTACCATGTTCATAAATACTTTATATTTTGTTTCCCTACTTTTTTATGTATCATTTTTGAGTGGGTGACCCATGTCCCCTCTCTTTCCAACTTTTTCTAAAACCATGTATCATAGACGTTATGTTGCATAGTTTTCGTCTCAAAATTCCGCCGTCTTTATCTCAAAATTATTTTATGTTATTAAGTGAATACTCAAATCTCTTATTTCTACAGGGGTATTCACATATATATCAAAATTTTCTATTTTAAATTCTGGTATTTACATACATGAAACCCGTTTTCCCTTTTCCGTGGGTTTAAAGTGACATAAAGATCATGTCTATAAAGCAGTTTTTAAAACGTTATGATTATGAAATGAAACCCATTTATTTTATGATATATGGGTTTTTTATGAAATGATTGATGATGATATATGTGGCTCACATGATAATAAAGACATGTCACGGGTGCGCCCAGATAGAGCTCCAATGCATTGGGTAAAGACTTAATCTCTAGAGATGACTTTTTAGACTGATACCTTGGTGAATAACCTTGGTAATTTTTAATGAAACCTTGCGGATGGATATTGGTGAAACGAAATGACTGTCAATATTAAATTTTTTAGACACATTTTTAAGTTATGAAGAATGTTATTTTTATTATGATATATCTCATGATTTCTTTCTCATGCCTTAAAGTTCTTTTCATGACCTTATTGAAGTATCTCAAGTTCACATGTAAAATGTTTCTCTTGTGTCCCTTACTGGGCCTTCTGCTCACCCTTTATTTTGTTGTATGTCCCCAGGTTATGTGATGTTGTAATGAACCTAGGATGAACATGAGGAGAATCATTTCAAGTGTTTAAGAAGAATGTTTTATGTTTTCCTGTTTTAATTTCCTGGTTTCCAAGACACTAAACCTTAAAGATCCTCGGTTTTGTAAAATGTAATGAAAGTTTATGTGATAAAAAGGCGGGATGCTATATCTATCTCCAAATACTTCTAATTTAACACATGAGACAGGTCTGGAATATACTTTTTCAGTTGGGAGACATGGAACACATCATGAATCAATGGCAACTAAGAAGGAAAGGCTAACTTTTATGCCACCTTGCCAATCCACTCACTGATCTAAAAAGGTCCAACATACCTAAGGATCATCTTTCCCTATTTCCCCAGAAGACGATGACCCAAAGGAGGTGCCACTTTCATGAACAGTTGGTCACCCACAGCGAACTCCAAATCCTGATGTCTCTAACCAGAATAATATTTGTGGAAACTCTAAGCTATCAATAACTATTTCTATATTGGCTTGAATTTCCTTTACATATCATACACAAGGCTCGGTCCTAAAAGTGAGGTTTTTCCTACTTCATCCCAATATAAGGGAGACCGACATTGCCGACCATAGAGAACATAAAAAGGATACATTCAAATAGAGGATTTTTAATTGTTATTATAATAAAATTCAACCAACCCAAAATGGATATCCCATGATCCTCTGAAATCCAAAACACATTCTTACATAAACTGATTTTCCTGCTCGGTCTAACCATCCGTTTGAGGGTGGTATGTCATGATCTTTTTAATCTATGGCCCCAAATCCCTTTTAAGGGCTTACCAAAACTGAGAGGTGAAGTGGGGGTCTCTTTTAAAAAAAAATTTTGACGGTACACCATGAAGCATGACCACTTCCTAAACATAAAACTATCACATCTCATCCACCTTAATCGTATCTATGATCAAAATAAAGTGATCTGATTTGGTCAAACGGTTGATCACTACCCATATAGTGTTCCTTCCATAAGGTGTGTGAGGTAATCAAATGATGAAGTCCATGGTTACCTCATCCCACTTCCAGGTAGGAATTAGTAATGTTTGAAAAAAACGAGAGGGCCTTTGATGCTTTACTTTCAACTACTAACAAGTATAGCATCTCGATATGAAGTCAGTTATGTCTTATCTCATACATGGCCTGAAAAATTTCCAATAAAAATTATAAAACATCTTAGTAGAACCAGTATGGATGGCCCACTAAGATTGGTGGAAATCCTTCAACACCACCTTTCTCAGAGATAATGAAACCATGAAATGTCCCTTGAAATGAAGAATTCCATCGGGAGACAATGACCAATCATAGGACATCTCCCCATCCTGAAGAAACTACGTATACCACTGGCACAACTCATCACTAGGATTCCCCTATGGAACTAGCTCTAGAAGAGATGGATCTAACTATACACTAGCTAGAAATGCACCTTTATTGTTCTCCTTGGTCCCCAAGTGCATCTGAGAAAAGAGCCCCATAAACGTCCACTCATCATTGGACTTCCTCAATTCCTACACTGGAACTTTTATTCTCAAGGTGTCAGCCAACACATTACCCTTTCATGGGTTGTAGACAATATCAAAGTCAAACCCCTACAGATACTTGATTCAGTGGTGCTGCCTCAAATTAAGATCCTTATGTGAGTAGATGTAGGCTAAGCTGTTATGATTAGAGTAGGCCAAAAACTTCTTCCCAAAGAGGTAATGGCACTATGTCTACAAACCATGAATCACTGCTACTAACTCCAAGTCATGGGTTGGGTAATTATTCTCATGTTTTTGTAGTTGGTGAGAACCATATGCCACCACGTGATCATCTTGCATAAGCACACACCCAATACACATACCTGAAGCATCGTAATAAACCATGTACCACTTTCCTCATTCTAGAAAGACCAAAATGGTTGTAGTATTCAACCACCCATTTATCTCCTCAAAGGATTCTTGACACTATGGGATTCATTAAAATTTCACTCCCTTCCAGGTGAGTGCGGTCATAGAGGAAGGAAGCTGTAAGAAATCCTAAAAAACATGCCTGTAATAACCTACCAATCTAAGGAAGCTCTAAATATCAAACAAATTATTTCTATTCTCCCACAACATAGCAGAACAGATCTTTTTATGTTCCAGTGAAACCCCCTACTCTAATATGATATGGCCCAAAAACTTCACTTCCTTGATCCAGAAAGTGCATTTTGAGAACTTTTCATTGAGAAAATGATCCCACAAGGTGCCCAACACAATCTAAAAATGATTCTCATTCTCTCCTTTGGATATGAAGTATACTAGGATGTCGTCCACAAATACCACAACAAAAGAGTTGAGATACTGGTGGAACACCTTATTCATGAGATCCATAAATACCACTGGAGTATTTTTCATTCTGAAAGGAATTACCAAATAATCTAAGTGGTCATACCTACTTTGGAAATTCATCTTCAGGATATCCGCCTCTTTCACCCAGACTTGGTGGTAACCCCAATGCAAGTCAATCTTGTAGAACCACTTTTTACCTTCCATCTGGTCAAAAAAATCATCAATCCAAGGAAAAGGGTATTTATTCTTGATGGTTACATTATTTAATTTCTAATAGTCAATACACAACCCGAGAGATCCGTCGGCCTTTTTCGCAAACAAAATAGGAGCATCCCAAAGAGAGACGCTCAAGAAAATGAACCCTTTGGATTCCAAATCATATATATGTATCTTTAATTCCCTCAATTTGGTGGGTCATATGATATGAGGGAAGAGGCATTGTATGTGTTTTCAGTTCCAAATTGATTGAAAACTCCACATCCTGCTCCAGAGGTAACCCTGAAAAATCATCTGTGAATACCTCCAAAAATTCATCCCCCACATGAGGTAAGACACCCTTAAGAGCACCATTATCATACTCCAGTACAAGAGATGACAATTGAAAATAAATATTACCCAACTCCAAGAGTGGAGGTCTATCTCGACCCGACCGATGATCCCATTCTTCAAGAAAAACCTGATCACTTTCATCATGTGACATAAAACTAACTCGCCACCGATAAAAATCAATGTGCACTTAGAAACTCACTATCTAGTCCATGAAAAGAATCACATAAAATAGGTCCATATCTAGGATCAAGAAATCCCACTCCATCTCGACCCATGACATGGAAAGTGCACATGATGGAAATCTAAGGCCCTACTCTTTCTTCTTACCCAACGACGTCACCAACTCCATTGAAAAAGATAAGAGGTCAGTTGGAGAACTCAAAAGGTTAACAAGATGGGAAGATATAAAAGACACAGAAGAACTGGTATCAAAAAAAAATTCAGTTATATAAGATGAAATTTGAATGGTACCATGAATAGTTGAGGTCCTTTCATTATTTCCCACTAGTGACTTCTCCGTAGCATGGAGATCCTAGGTATCTGTCTAGGTCTGTACCCAACCATTGCCATATGGCTCTGCTCATAGTTTACTTTGACTAGAATAATATTTGGCCCAACCACCTCGACCACCAAAATGAGATCCCACTATCCTAGATGGTTCTAATTGAGTTGAGATTCTCTTGTAATCCACTGATCTTTCACCTCTCTAATAATAACGTGTAGCTCTTCAGAATCGTTGTAGGTTCTCCAATGCTCCACATCATTGAAAATATTTTAGAGGAGACGTACAAGAAATTCAAGTGTGTACCACCTTCCCACATTGGTGGCATGTGATGGACCTAGAATTAGAATCCACAGAGGAATGATTCCTAGAAGGATGGACTAAAATACCACTACCCTTATTCCCTTTCTCATCATGCTTCCTCTTCTTCTTTGACGAACTACCACTTCCCTTTACTAACATGGTCCCAGAAGTATCTGATCTTCAATTATGGTCAATCTCCACTATACAATATTGGTCAACCACTTAAGCACAAGTCTTCATCTTGTAAAGGAATACCTGAGAGTATATCTCTAGCCTCAACCCTTTCTCAAACCATTGTGCCTTTACATTCTCATTGGAAACTATATCAGGAGCATACCGGACCAGCTCAACCAAATGGTTATCATACTCCATAACCGAATGATCCCCTAGAACAAGGTTCATGAACTCTTGGGACCTTGCATATGACAAGACTTCAGTATAGTATTTGTCATTTAAGACCACCTTGAAGTACTTCTAGCTCATCTGCACATGCTTCCCATCTTGAATCACTGAGTCCCACCACCTTTGACTAGGACCCTCTAGCAGATACAAAGGAAACTTCACCCTGACCTCTTTAGGAGTGTCCAAGAACTCGAACATGTTCTCTATTTTCTCAAGTAACTCCTCCTGTTCTTGAGGTTCCAAGATACCTCGAAAATAATGAGGTTTAATCTTCATGAACTCCTTGGATTTATCCTTATGAGAGTTAGGATCAACTTCCCTAATTGGAGAAGGAGATGGACCTTCTCCCTATCCTAGGGCATGAACAGCTCGATCCATGGCATCTACCTGCCTCTGATCATGTGGTGAGGGATAAATCTCTCTGGATTCTTCCCACAGTTATAGGGGATCTTTCTTGGGGAGTCTTGTTGCTTCAATAATCAATAGTCACATAAGAAGGTCATCAACACAATAGATCTGAACAATTTAACAATAAGTTCAAAACCAACAACTCAAACATGCCAAGACAACACAAAAACCAAACCACTTCACCCCCACCCAGTTTCCATGTATAGAATGAAGTCTTCACATCACGTCTAGAGGATAATCCAAAAAAACATCCCAACATCACATGGAGACTCGAGGACTCTCACAAGGTGTGCTAGCCATGCACCCTACTCACAACCAGAACATCGAGCCCTGACAATCCTAGCTCCTACCTATCTATACTAAACCCAAATAACATGACCCGAATGTCTTAACCAAAAGCTCCAATACAATTTATTTCATGAACCAAATCGGGTCTTCATCCGAAAGGTCATCCGACCAGGTCTGCGGCAAGGCCCTAAGGGTGTTCTTGGTCCCCATAGGCTGGCACATAAGCCTAGGTATAAATATTAGAAAATGGGAATGATTTACACAAACATAAAAATATAAAAAAAATCAACAAAATAAAATACATCAAAGATGGAAATCACAATTAAACAACCTTTACAAGGTTTTAGATTTAATTCTACAAGCTCAAACCAAAAACAAAAGAAAGCTACTATAAAATAAAGGACCAAAGAACATCTCCAAAAACCACCACAAGGCAAGGGTAACATCTCCCTAAATCCATTTCCACAACACTTACCAAAAGTATTTCTACGATCCTGAACCACCATCACCAAAAGCTTTATTCTTACCTGAATAAAGAATAACCAAGTTTTCTTACACCCAAAAGGTGTAAGTAGCGTTAGTTCCAATGTCCATTAGGATGCCACCCAAAAATATTCCATGCTCTAACCATTAAATGACAAATAACTTGTAAATTTAATAAAATAAATGAAAGTTCTTGAATAATCCATAATAAAGTAGTTTTAATGGAAATTTTTTAAAGGGATGTATTTTTTAAATAAAACACTTTTACCATTGAGGTAACCCAAAACCATAATGTATGCCAAAAGTGAGATTCACATAGTCAAGGAGCACAAAACATATGAGAGGACCTATGGGGACTAGAAAGTAATGGTACCCTAGAACCTCAGGTCTCTGTGTAAAGTTTTAAAGGAACCACAATGATCTACATTCTCATGCATGATCCACTAGAGAGGAGAAACATCCAAATCTTAGAGTGGTATCTGATCATTATCAATATGTTTAGTTAGCGTTGTCATTATTAATCCCGCTAAGTGAAACCATGCCTTAGTCACCTCTGTATCACTATCACGTTGGTCCTACTCTTCTCTTATAGCTACCCAGGCATCCCGTAGTTCTCAATAAAGTTTCACATTTTATATAAGATGTCTTTTCAACATTTCACAAGACAAACAAGGCACTACTCATACCAAAGTGACCATTTGCACACCCAAACCCCTTTTTAAATCAAATCACACACCAAAACTCTTTCCCACCATGGTTATCATCAAAAACATGATTTAATAAGACATTTACCTAACCCATCAAACATTTAAAAAGATCACAATAAGACCTCACCTCAAGAATACACCAATTTAACATGCGAATTACATTTAAAAATCAATTTCATATCAATTTACTTCAAAAACTAATTTCTCACCACATTTATAATTTGTAAAACGTGATAAAGAACACAAGAAAGAAAAATAAATTCATCAAGAAATATTCAAGCATGGAACCACCTACCTTTGGTATGAAAAACCACAAAATCTAGTCCAAATCTCCCATTGCACCTCAATCACACCACAAAGAAGAAATATTGAGCCCTAAAAAACAATATCAACCCAAAAAGATCAAGATTCAACCCTAAAATAAGAACCATGGGGTTGGAGAAAAGGAAAAATAAAAAATAAGCGAGAAAACCCTAAAATATAGGGAAAATGGGAGAAGAAATAGGGGTTAATTAAATATTCTTGGAAGAATTGGGCCAAATCCAGCAATAAATTAAAGATCCGGGATAGGAGGAAGGAGGGTGAGGTGCACTTATGGAAGAAAATTCTGGATGTAAAGAAGAATTGGGTGATTTCTGGGTTAAAATTGATAGGAGAGAGAAATTTAAAGACTTGGATGTCGTGTATGGTTAGTCTACATGGTTTGGTAATCCATGTGGTAATCATGCAGAGCGTTCTGTCTAAAGGGAGACCTTCCACATAGTTACTTGGAATGATTTTCATGACCATGTGGAGGCTGTGTGGTAGGTTATTTCTCCTACCACTCAGTTTCCTAGTATGGGCTTGTGGTTACCACTAACTATTCACCAATCATGCAAAGAGTTCTACCCACCCAAAGACTTCCATTTTTATCCAAAATTCAAAGGGGAAACCAAGGGAAAAAGATAGGCCAAAGTAAAATAGGAAAATATCTGAAAACAAGATCAGAGATGTGACATAAATATACCTTAAAAATTAGTATATTTGGACATGAACCTTGAGTATTTATTTATGGTCATTGTCACCCTATTATTGAATTTATCCTTTACCACTTAACGGAACCCTCTAGCATATAGGGAGCAATCCTTGTGGTCATAAGAAAAATTGAAATTGGGAACCATTCTGGTATATAAAGTTAGGGATATTAAAATTTAAACTATTAATAATGTGGAATAACCATATCTACTAGACATTCAAAAAAAATCCTAGTTTTGTGAGATTTTGGGGAAATCCCATGGATATGGTGTGGGCTAGGCATGATTTTTTTTCTCATTTTCAAAATGGACTAAAAATAATAATTTGAATTCAACATATATCCATGTGTTTGTACCTATATAATCATGACCCATTCTATATAACTATAGTTTTTAAACCAACTATCATTTAGTTTTTAAAATTTTCAATAATTATCATCCATACTTAATGGGTATATTTAAATAGAACCTTTATCTTTTTTTTGATTTTTTTATCTGTTGTTATAGTTCATGAGAGAGTATTTTATTTAATTTTTTTAATTCATGGGAACCATTTTTTTAATATTTTTATAATTCACATGTATGCCTACTTTTTTAATATTTTTTATGTTTGTAAGATCAAACTCATGTTGTTATAATTTCATGAAAAATTATTCAAAATCATATAATCTAAGTTTCAAAGTCATGAAAATAAATATATCTAGGAATAGTGGTTATATTTCACCAATTTTATTAATTATATTTATTATTGATTTATTTATTATTTAATATACTATATGAAAAATGTTTCAATATTTTAAATTTTAGTTTGTTTAAGAACTGCTAAAATAGGTAAGACCAAAATTTTCCTAAGTATGTATAGGACTAACCTTTCTAAGCCTATCATGTATGTTTTTCATTGATAATTTTTAAAAACTACCACCCAAGTTAGATAATAAAATAAAAACCCATGTGGATTTGGGTATTGGGGGGACCTCTAACATTCCGGATGCTGTAAAAACTTATTGAAAACTTCTATCCATCTCATATTATTCCTTATGGAAATGTGATATGAATGTGATTGAGGTTGTGGTTTTATTTGGATGGTATGTGGTTGTGGTATATGAATTTAAGGTTATGGAATAATATGGTATGTGTACATGGGGAGGGAATGGGGTGTCAGGATATATTAAATTAGAATTTGATTTTAGCTATATCGGTGTAGAAGTGGGTGTGGAGTACCTTTATTGCTAAATTTTTAGAATTTATTATATTTATTATACATTTAGAGTTGGGAGAGTTTGTTTGGAGTGATATGGGTTTAAATATTTACATATAATTATATAACATGTTATTTTCCCTATATATTCAATAAAAATTTAGTATAACTCATCAATATAGACATGAGATTTATTATGGAGGAATCAATTGAGTATGTATTATACTCACCCCTACTTCTATATTTTTTATAAATTTTTAGAATGGTATTATAGATATTTTTAGAACATATTAGTTTATGATCATGGATTCTTGAAGATATATATAGATTTAATCATTTACTTCCTTAGAATATATTTTTTTCTTGGTGTTGACATTTAGAGTTGTTAAATTTTATGGGTTGTGTAACATTGTATATATTTTTAGTAATATTGGACAGTTGGGTTTTATTATCTATTTTTTTAGTTTTTAGTGGTGTAGTATTATTTTTTTAGAGCTTAAAAAGATTAATACCTCTCATTTCAGAATCTTTATACCCTTGGTACTGGTTTCCAACTTATAGCCAATTGTGGGTGGCCTTCATGGGTCATTTCTAATATCACCACTGACTCGGGAAAAGTTCTTATATTTTTGGGTCATGGAATATATATTTTATACCTACAATCTATACCTTATATGTTCACCTCTATGCACATAAAAAATTTATTAATATACAGGTTCATGGAAACATTGGTCTTGTGTGATCAAAGTGTCGATTGATGTCTAGCCGGGGGGCTAGGGGTGGTGTCTACTTCTCTTTTTCTAGGTATTTTCTTAATATTATCACTTTAATATCATTTGTTTATTTATTATGATGATGAATATTTAATATTTTATAACATGAATTTTATTCCATTAATATTATATTGTCTTTAAGCTCATAATGGATTAGGTTTCATGAAATTTAATATAATGAGGTTTATTTTATCCTAAAAAATAATTGTTAGAATGTTATTTTTATGTCCAACAAGTTTTGGGTATATTATACTTATATATTCCTTATGTTTTATTTTTAATAAAATATGATTGTAAGGATAGAACCCCAGTTTCCCGGAGTTGGTGGCTTATTTAATTACATTGGATATAAACAAGGAATATTCATCTCAAAGGACGGAGTAGTTCAGTAGCATTGGAAAAAAGTTATATACAAGTTCAACATTACAACTTGAAAATAAATACAATATAGATAGTCCTTTGACAATATCCATAAATCCTAGCTTATTTCTGCATTTTATTTATAATATACCTCTTCGTGCCCTAGGAAAATTAAACATAAGAAAGGGGTGAGATCAAATGATTAGTAAGGGTAAAAAACAACAGAATATATCATAAACATAAACATTAGGCATGGTGAATAACTAAAAAATGATCCTTTAAAAAATAAACTTGAACACATTATGGCAGGAATAAGAGATGAATAAATAATTCCATAATAAAACATAATCATGGGTATTATACTAGCTGAATTACCATATGAACCATCAATGTTGTTTTCATAATGAGGTAATTCATAATTCGTGACATCATAACCATACCATCAAGGCCTCGTGCCAAGACCATAAATAATAATTTTTGTCAAGGCCTTGTGCCAAGACCGTAATTTTTCTCATGAGACCTATTGATGAACCGAGGGGCTATAATAGGCCCCACTAGATAGTTACTATGTCCAATAAATTCCTATTATGAATGGGGATAAACATAAAAAATATATAAATTCATATTAAAACAAACATATGAAATGTAAATAACTTTCCCCAGTCATTAAACATAAACACTAACTATTCAGAGCAATTTGGTGAATGGTTTCAAGATAACACATCCACAGTCAAACTAATCATAAACCATTAAATAAAACATGGTTGATGATATCATAGGATATAAAACTCAATCAATACAAGATTTATTTAAGTATTTTAACATGGATGAAGATGCTTTTAAATGAGACCATTGAAAAATCATTGAGGAAATAATCCTCAAACATTCCAAAGTGTCACATACCACCTTGAAACATTAAAATAATAATACCTTAGAATATCATGAGAATAATTAGACTATTTATATGATATACCAAAGGGCATTACATACACAACAAGCAAGGAATAAGTAGTGAACAAGGCATATATCCCATAAAAGTTAATGTGAGATTAGAAAAATCATTTTTTACTTTGGAAAGAAGAGTTCTTTTGGAAAATAATTTTTCTTTCTCATGAAATCATATTTTAAAAATTTAAATCCCATAAAAGAATATGTAAGAACATTTAAATTATATTTGAGGCATAAATGATGTCCTGCATAAGTGAAATCATGTAGAAAGAGCTATTAAAGAAGCTTTAGAAGTAAAACATTTTAGTATAGTTTTAGGAAAATATTAAAGAGATTTTAAAATGGAAAGGCATGTTTGATTTCATAAAATCATAAATTAACCAAGATTTAATTTCTTGATAAATTTTTTTCCTTTAAAAAATTGACAATGACTTAAAATAGATTACAGAGTGCACTTGAAAATAGGTTAGAACTCGAGAAGTTCCCTTTTATCGGGAAGAATTTTTGAAAGAACCATTTAAAACATATAACTCCCCATAAATGAAAGTAGGATTATGGTTGGTACAAAAATATATAACATTAAAACATAATTTATGATGATTTCATATGAATAAATAATAATATCATTTATTTGAGTATAGAATAAGGGCAACTCAAATGAAAATGGAGGTTCGAGTAGAAAATACTTACAACTTTGTAATCAATTGAATCGTATACCCAAAAATTAATAATCATTAAATGATAAATTTAATATCATTAAAATAAATATATTAATGATATTAAACATAAATGGTAAGTATACATACACTATACACGATAAATGTTAGTGAATAAGGAGTATCTCGCAAAAATGGAAGTGAGGCAAGAAAACCCCCTTACCTTAAGTCGGTCGGTGTTCTTCACTTGATCATAGTGTCCTGGTTAACCAAATTAAATTAATTAATTAATATTTTCAAAACCTCTTATTTATTTAATTTATTTATTATAGACTTATTAATTTCATTCATGGCCTTCTTTATGTGTTTAAGAAGTTTAATTTCATTGTTTGGGAGAGTTTTCTTCATGATCGATATACTTATATACATGAACGGAGAATCATGTAAAATGAGTATGGTTATACAGAATTGAAGTTATATGTTATTTATTGAATATACATAATTTTTCATGTTTTTAAATTTAATTTGGTTACTTGGAGTGAAGATGAATCATTATATAAATTATTAATGAAAAATGTTTGGGTTAATTGGCAGTTTTTTAACACAATAAACTCATTTTGCTTTATAAATAAAAATCATGTGTAAAAAAATATTCTTGAACCATATATGATAAATAATACATATATTATAGTCTTTTTAAACCATAATAATGGTTTCATGACCACAATTTCATACTTCAATAGAAATTTAAAACCCATCATCCTTGAATGTGGTAAATTAACACATCTCAGATAGTGTTTTCATTTTTAGTATAAAAGAATAAGAAAGGAGAGATGATGAAAAAATATTAATTTATCATTATAAATTTATAGAACATGTAATACACTTTATTCATCACAACATTTTTAAGAAATTAGGAGATGAAAGAAAAATAAATGAACTCAAAATAGATGAAAAGTTGAGAAATCCCTTACGAAAATCTGGCAGCCTAACGACGTCACTTAAAAATTCATAAAATATATATATGAGAGAAAAAGGGTATATAATCATTATTAAATAATATATAAAGTAAAGGGTATATGTAATTACATATCACAACATTATAAAATTTAAATTAAAATATAATAACATAATAATAGTACTTGAAAAAGAGAGAGATTTTGAGATGAAAATTATGTAGCATAACGACTATGTAACATGGTTTTAGAAAACATTAAAAAGATAGTGGAATGGGGTCACCGATTCATATAATACTAATAAAATATTATTGGTACAGAATAAAATTAAAATAAGAACATGTTATGAAAACATAAAATACATACCACATAAAAGAGAACCTGAAATAAAAGAAATGAAAAGAGAATTTACCTCTTGAAGTAATCTTCCTTGAGAGCCTCTTTAGGGGAGAAGTTTTAGTCTTTTGGAAAGACCAAGAGATCCTAGATGTGGGGAGTGACTAATTAAGTGTATTTGGGATGATATTATACAAGGAGTAATGATAGAGCGGAGTGAAGAGAAGAGGGAGTGAGGGGGGGTTTTATAGTGGAGGAGATGAGTGAATTTTGAATATTTTAATCATTATTTTATTATTTCCCTCAAGACAGACAATAGTGTTGATTCATTTCACCCCCACTAGTAGTAAGTTAATGTTAGTCAAAACCAAGTGTTCTTACATCACTTTTTATGTCATAAATAGTGTATTTAACTGATAATTTTCAAATATTGTATTTTACCGTATTTCACTATTCATCGAAAATTCGAGTATTTTAGAAAAATATCAAATTCACCCTAGCCATTTTTCAATGTGTAGAATTAAAAAATGAAATTCATTTTTTGAAATTAATTTTCTAAAAAAAATTAATTTAATTTTTAAATAAAATCATAATTTATTCCAAAAAAAACTACTTTTCAACTATAACTCATTTTATAACACATTGATAAATTAATCAAGGTCCCATAAAATTATATTCTAACCATAAGATAATAAAGTAAAAATTTATGAATACATTTTATGAAAATACATTTCCATTTTAAATTATCAAATTAATCAGAAAACTGTAATTAAAATATTTATGACATGCAAAAATACCAATACTTATACTATGATCGTTTTTCACTTTTAGGATATCTAAATTGTATTTATACATTTATGTGTGAAGTTTCTATTTTTTTCTAACTTACTATTCATTACTATTCATAAGTTTATGTTACTCTTCATAAGGTTATGTTACTATTCACCAAAAAATATGTTTGTCGTATCAGACTCTAAATATCTTACTGAACGCAAACATGTATGTCAGTTTTTCAAAATTCAAATCACAAAGGTGGAAAAATTATGTTTACTTGGATAGGTTATAAAAAAGTGGTGTTTTATAGAGACTTAGTGTTTCATGCATTCTATATTAAATCTATTTTTAAATTTTTGGGTTTTTGCAATGATCATTAGGATTTGAGTGTATTTTGAGGTAAAATCATGCCTCATGGTTATAAATTAATCCGCAGTGCTAGTCGTGTCTATTTGGTGATTTAGGGACACTTATGAGGCCTGGTGGAGATATTCTTAGGGTTTTTTTTGAGTACATGTTGGAATTTCATTAAAAAATAGTATCAGGGGCCAATGGATTTGGTACAAGTCACTATAAGGTATAAATATATGATTTTTGATACATGTGACACACATATAAAAAATTTGTGATCAACATATATATAGTAAGGCCTGAGTTTACAAGGGAAAATCAAGGTGAGTAAGGAGCCATGTGGGGTCAATTTCTTTTATTTTTCTCTAGATATCTGTCCTTTTCACTAAAATTTATGATGGGCTATGGTATTATGGAGTCTCATACATCATGGTGGAAACATAGTTACATTGACATATAGGTGTCTATATGTTATTACTTTTATTATGGTACAGTTTATGTTTTTAGACAAATCATGAAATTTGAAAACGTTTAGATTATTTAATTTTCAATAATAAATATTTCTTTTTTTAGGAATTTATTATTTGTATCCTAATTAATTTGAATAAAACATGAATCATTATTGACATATTTCTTCATTAACCATAAAATAAAATAGGATTTGATTACATATTGACTAATTGATAAGAATTTTATTATGACTATTGATTTTATTTCATGATATGAGTGCCTATACTTGAAGAAATTATATGAAGTGTAGTTTTAAAAATCATAATGTATGTTTCCAAAATTAATTTAATGTCATGATAATGAGTAATTTATTTGAATCATGTGATTTAAAACATTATTTTTATGATTTTTTTGTTATTATTAGTTATTTTAATATGATAATAGAAAATCTATGGCTTATTAGGAAGCATGATAGAGTAAGAACTAATTTTTGATAAATGTGGTATATTTTGGAGTTCATAACATGATAATGACTACTGGTTGTGTTTTTTATAAAAAACATGTTATATTTACATGCATTTTATTCTCAACATTGTGTAAGTTAAAAATAAATTTATATTGAGATGTTATGATTTTAAAATCATGTTTATTTAAAGAATAATTAATCAAATTCATGAGTTCCCTGATATACTTTAATAATTTCATGTGATGTTTATATATATATGGTTGATTTAAAGTATATTTGAAGTTATATGTGTAGATTTTGTAAAATTTTTGGGATATGGATTTTTTTTAAAATTGTGTCTTATAATTAATAATTTAAATGTACTAATTCAAATGATTGAAATTTATGGAAAGTGATTTAATTAAAAAACATAAAATTTGTTAATTGAATTAAAAGTAGAATCAAATGGTTAATTGATTGGATTTAATATGGGTAATGATGATATGTATTCACTTGATGACTCTGTGATTTATTTTTCATTCATTATAGTTATACCCTCATGTTTTATTATTTATTTGGTTGTGTTATCCTTAATTATACATTTTTTATTTTTTATTGCGAAGGTATTATTTTATTATGGGATTAATCATAGAATGAATTAGTGTATTATAAAGTAAATGTGACATGAATTTAATTAGTTTAAAAAATATTTATGCTTATAATGGAAGATATTCTAAGTGAAATTTTGGTAATGAAAAAAATTGAGTTATACCAATTATGGAAATATGATTTAGTATAATTTTAACATAATTTTCTAAAATAATCATTTCTTCAAAATCATTTTGAGAGAAATTTTTATAAATTTTTGTTTGGTGACATGTATACTTATATATGTTATTACATGCTAATTTGATATATTTTGATGGCATATTTTTATTGTTATATGTTGGGTGTTTATATGTCTTGAACTATATACTCTTTTATTAATGTTTGGTTGAGGAATGAACTTAGAATGTGGACCTTTTGAAGTAAATTATTATTCACCTTGTGGTATTTAATGATGAATTAAAAGAATAATAAGTGATGAATTAATTGATTGGGACCTATGGATCCTTATTTACTCTATTTTTTGTGTTTCGTTATTGGATAAATAATGACATTAATGATTGTGAGTGTGATATGTTTTATTTTATTTTAGATGTCACGTGAAATATTTGACATTATTATATAGTTACATAAAGTGTGCATAATGACCTTTTAAACTATAATTAATTAATAGATATAGTAAAAACTTAATGATTGATAAATGTTTTTGATAATATAAGTTGTAAGGTTTGGGAAATCTTAATAAATGAGGTTTATTTTGTTTTACAAGGAAAACCTGGAATGATTGGTTCTTTGAATTTGGAAATTTAACTAATTTCAAATATTTTTTAGTGTGTTTCAAAAAATATATATAATTTTCAAGTATTTTAGATATGGAATAAATAGATTAAAAAAGTATAAATTGAGTATTTTAAAACATTGTATGTTTTTAAATTTACTAAATGGTTTGAGTGGATATTAAGAAAATGATTCTTTATATTGGGTATTTAATTGGTAGTTGAAATTAAATTCATATGATTGAATTTTTTTTAATTATATATTTTTATTTAAAATAAAGATAGATTTTGATAATATTTATATTTTAAAAAATCAATTATTTAGAGTATGGTATGTTTAAGAAAAAAATTATAATATGTCATGAATACGCTATCAATTTTTTGTGTATAATTAATTTAGTTGCTATATATTTCTTGAATTTTTTGATTGATTAATTATATAATATATTTAGTTGGATATGTGTTTTTAACATGAGTTTATTTTAATTTTTATGTGGATTTCAATTTCATTATTTATTTTAATATGATAATTATTTTTGAATTAAAATTATTCATATGGTATTTGGTGGTCAAGAATTTGATAACCTTGGGATTAATTAATGGTGGAAAAAGTTAATTTTGATTATATTGTCTATTTGAGAAGCCTTGTGATGGGGATCACAAAAATATATGGTTGAGATTGATTAAATACACAGTCCCTTGATGATTTTCATGGATCAAAATTCTTATAGTGGTGAGATTATAAAAACCTATTGTTAATGTAACAACTAATTTTAATTATAAATTTAATAAATTATTTAATTGGTAATTTTAATAAAAATATGTCTGGATTTAATATATTTTTTTATTAAGTGTGTTTAGATACTACGAGACATGATATAGTTTTAAAATCTATTTAAAATTTAATTCAAAAATTGGTCAGTTATTGTTTCAATAATTTTAGGTGGATTATAGAGTTTTATTAAATAATAAAATGGACTTAAAGTTCTTTATAAATATATACACATGTATGATATGTCGATGTTTATTATTAAGTGGAGTGTGTTTTACTATAAATGTGGATCCTTTATTATTATTATCATTATTGTTATTACTGTTATAAGGTTCATTGAAAGTGGTTAAATCCCCATTAGTTTCTTCTTAGTGTCGACATACATGAGGGGTGTTTTTCTTCCCTCTTCTCCTTTAATATTCTCTTCTTCTTCTTGACCATGTAATCTCAAGGATGATCAAGGTTTTCCTTCTTCTTCTTTTTTAGTCGGAGTAGAGTACTCAAGAGGGGGTGAACTAAGTATCTATAAAAATTTCTATTAAAAAGTTTACTTAAAAATATTCCCCAATAAAAATTAATATAGTCATGCTAATCAAGGTAATACAGTTATAATAGTTTGGTTGTTCAAATAACTTCTCAGAAGATTGATTAAATATCATTAATATCAATGTGAGTTATTGATACCACTTTTAAAGCTATTCTAATAAGCAAAAATAGTTATAACTTCAATCCAAGGCTAACTATCAAAGTAAAATATAGTTTTTTAAAATATTTAGTAAAGTAGAGAAAAAATAAATTAAAAGACACAATAGATAAAACAAGTGGTTCAGTCTCAAGCTAAGACTTAATCCACTTCACTTGATGATCACCTTCCACCAAGCAGCTTATATTAATAAACCTGATCCACACCCTGGATCAGGGTAAACAACAGTACACCAGATATTCTAGGTCACATGACCTCTTCCACTATTCTTCATGGTTATAATCTACTAGGTCACACAAGGACCTCTTCTACACTTATTCATGGGAGTAAACATATGTAAGACAATATAACCATAAGGATATCTTTTATTCTTTAGTTTAATACAGTAGGAAATTTGTTTTTTAATATAGACACATGCACACACTGCTCAAAAGCTAAGAAATAGTACACAATAGAGAAAAGATAATGATAAAGGATTAGAAGTGCTCTTAATGTTATTCTATGCATCTCTGGACTTGTAGTATGAAGCATATGCAAGTATTGAGTCCTCTTGTGAAAAACAAAGTATCACAAGTATGGTGCTCTAGTTTCTAGTTCGATGATGTGAGATATGTATCTCGTGTTCTTATTTAATTTGATAATGTGAAGTTGTTTGAGGCTCTGATCTACGGTAATTCTGCCCTCGGGGATTGAGAGTTCTTCGTGTGTTCTTCATTGGTATGTTGTTGAATGCATGAGTTCCCTTTTTCAGAATGCTTGCTTCTTCATTCTCTAGAGTCATGTTTATATTCCTTTTAATTAGGGGTTCACATGTTAAAGCTGACAAGATGCATGCATCCTACACCTCGTACCTCATACTGTTAGGTGAAATGTCTACAAAGAATCATTAGTGATGTAAATTCCATTTAATAACTTGAATATGACCATTATAAATTAAATTCAAAATGAAAAAAAAATTAAATAATTGTGTCATAGTTTGTCTTGAAACAGTATCACTTGGAAACTATTTCATTGAGAAATAGTGTCACTTGGAAACAGTGTCACTTGGAAACGTTTTCTCTTGAAAATGGTGTCTTCTAATTTTCCTTTGATTGGTGAGATAGTTATAGTGCAAAAACTACATTGAGATTAGGAACCAGTAGCACAGATGCGGTGTTAGAATCACAGTGTCTCTCGTAGAAGTGTCTAGTCCTTTGTAAAAACTTTGAATGGTGCTTGAGTCATGGTATTAGGAGTACGATGTCAGGGTCACAGTGCCTGGGTCACGGTGTTTGGGTCATAGTGTCTCGGTCATGGTGTCTAGGTCATGGTGTCTGGGTCATGGTGTCTGGGTCATGGTGTCTCGGACTTTTCCAAAATACAGAACAGGTGTCAGACTTATGGTTTATCAGACTTATCTAAATATCTGTAAACAGTCTTAATCAGTAATATTCATATAATGGATTAAACTTAATTTTTGGTATAATAAAACATAATATAACAAGATTGAGCATAACTTGTGAGATTTTTAATTAGAACCAGTAAGCATGGAATCATAATAATACCAATAAACTTCAAACATAATTTAAACATGATCAACATAATTTCCAAGATTTGCATCATTTGTGAGCATTAAAACATGATCAAACAAGAGGATTCCAACAATCTCCCCCTTTTTAATGATAAAAAATCACGGAATTTATGAACTATCAATAATTTAATAAAGCCTTTCTTATTTCTACCCATTTTGGGATTATCAAAAAGAAAGTAAAAAAGCACAGAATAAGTGTAAGGATAAACTCAAATAGAAATAAGGAATATCCAATTGAAAACTAAAGTAGAATCCAGTAAAAACATAGGAAAAAAGACAAAATGGCGAAAATTCATATCAAATAGACCTCCTTCACTTCTCTTCAGATGTAGTATACTTATTTTTTCCCTTGGAAGAATCAGTAGGAGGATCCACTAGAGTAGAAGAGGAGGTGGTAGATGAGAGTGATCCAATGGTGAGAGAAAGAATATGCACACCTTCAAAAACATAAGGTGAAAGAGTGGGTTTGGTTGAATACTGAGGCAAGTATTTCTCAATGATAACATATCTAATCTGGATTAGAGCCTGAGAGATAGACATGGTAGCATGGGAAAAAGTAGACAATCAAGAATAGGTGGAACCGGGCCTTAAGGGAGTAGTTGTAGGAGCCACTATAGCAGTGCTTTGCACGTGGAGATAGGGCTTCAGCAAATTGATGAAATCAGTGATGACATCACTACCATATTACATTGACTTCTCAAAATCATCTTTATTCTCAATAAACTTCTCCAAGATAGGTATGAACTCTTTCAATTTCTACACTTTGTTCTTAAATTCTTAAGTCATAGGAGGTGTTTTCAAATTCTCTGTAAGATACTTGAAATGAGTTTTCAATTGATGCTTTGTAAAAATATTTTTGAAGTAGAAATCCACTTTCTTTGTAATATCATCATAGGCCGTAGAAGCTTCTTTAGAGTACAGTTGAACCATGTCATGGTCATGTTCACTATTTTGAACAATTTTATAGAGGATTTCTTGAACAGATGGACTTTTTCAATGATTTAATCTTTTCTTGAATAACCTTTCTCATAACTAAACTTTTTGAAAATTGAGATTATTGAGTAGGATTGGCCGATGAGTAAGGAGTCGAGATGGCTTTAGATGGTGAAATAAGACTCATGACAATAGTTTCAACATATTCCTTGAAGATACTAGGAAAGGCATCAATTGAGGATGCTAAATTTTGATTTTTTATTCCAACTTGTCATTGTTTTCTATTATTTTCTCAAAAAAAGAGACAAGATTTGGTTGGATTAGTGCTGCAACCTTTTGGTTATCTTGTCATTATCTTCTTTGGTAAATCGAGCAACAGGAAGTTCATCAGTTTCAAACTCTTTATTCAATTCCTCCACCAAAGTCTTCAAAGATTTTACTTCCTCGCTTAGCTACCAATTTTTAATTCTTACTTCTTGAATTTCATGCAACATTCAAGGTTGAGTTTTTCATATAAGTTTCTCTAAAATCATACTAGAATCTTATTCACTTAGAGGAGTCATAGGAAGAGTTTGAGATTTTAAAAACTTCTCAAATCCAGCCAATATATTTTCACCAAACACCTTTAAGTCCTCATGGCTTAAATAACATAGAGCTTCTTGTGAAATCTCTAGTTCATAAACCACCATAGCTTTAGGATCCTTAGTAGGTATTACTCTTAGTAGAGAAAAATATTTCAATTGAAAAGTTATTGTAAGATTGATTCTTCCCATTGATGCCACTTGAGAATCTGAGACATAAAAATAGTCAGGGAATTTATATACATTGTCCATAGGACTTGTCTCAACAAAAAATTGTACTTGAGTAATTTCCAGAGTTGGGTTTTTCTCCCCCTCAATTTTTTCATCAGCTCTAAGTGTGAGAGACCTAGTCTTGTTCTCTATTTCCCAACTTGCATCAATTTCAAGAACACCCATCTATGTTCTATCTTTCCAAAAGTCTTGGAGCATTATTTCTTTAGCTGACATAATTAATTCTGGATCAACTTGTTCTTCAAAACATTCCATAAGTGCAGGACCTTTCTCAACAACAAGTTCTCCTAGATGTTCCTCCAGAACATCTTTCTCTTCTAGACCAATAGACGGTCCTTCTTTATCAACAAATCTTTCATAAACTATTTATTCACCAACTTTTTTTTTCAGGTAATACATTGTCTTCTTATTCTAAGATAGTTATGTCCACATATGCATATTCTTCATCCTAAGCTTATTGACTTGAGTATTCCACTAACTCATTAGATTCTAGTTTTGGGTCATGCTTTTCCTTAGGCCTTGAGGTATTTTAAATGGGATTTAACTTTTAATACAACATTTCATTGTCCTCTACCCAAGACTTTTATCAAGGAATCCATAGTTTCTTCATCTTTCTGAGTGTGTTTTTTGAGATACAGAATTCATAACCTTTAATGACTTCTTTATTCGGGAAAACTACTCCTCTAAAAGACAGCATTGTAGAGATTAATCTTGAATAGAAAAAAGGGGTATACTTTGATGTTTTCTTGATAAAGTCACACATGTGAAGTATAATATACATACACAGATTAGTCTTGTTCCTATTTTTCATAATATGTAACAAGAATAAATCTTGATACATAAGAGTAACAAAATCCCCTTTCCTCAGACTAATAAGATTCTGGACGAACTTAAATAGTAACCTTGTCTCACCATCCAACTCACCAGCAATTGCCCTTATTTTCTTATTATTTATAGTTACACTTCCCAAAGCTTCTTTTGAGATGAAAATATCATTGGGAGGAGGATGTTCTCCCTGATAATCCTCACATATTTCTTCCTGAGGTATCCCTGGGTAGCTAACCCATAACCTCAAGGAAAAATTACACCTTTGACCATTAATCTAACTCCTTACAGCAAAGTCATCTTCAGTATCAAATGAAAACAAGACATACTGATAAAACTAAAAAAAATGGATAAATGGTTCATTTTTCTTTAGTAAAATAATCCATCCAACCTTTTTCATTCATAAATTTAAAGAGCAGTGAATTACTTAATACTATCCAATTTGGACATACTTTCTTTTTAGGCATGACTATTCTATTTACAAGACCAAGATTCAGCGGTCCTTTAGGATCTATTCAAGGTACCTTTCTTTCTTTATTGTGAGACCTTCACTTCTCAAGAGTCGACGAAGAGGTTCACTTCATTGTGGGTATAAAATATCAGGTTTACAAAGGAGAAAGAGTTGAAGGAGAGCATGATATTTGGAAGGAAAGGGCTTTGATTTTGAGAGAGGAAATCTCGAGTGGAGAGAGAAGTGAAAAATATCAGGTTTTTTGTCATTTCGGAAGTCCAAACATTGCAAAAAACATGGAAAAAGAATAATAAAATAATCAACACAGTGATATAAGAAATAAAATTAAAGAAAATAGAAAAATGAGTCATTATGGTGAGACTGGAATAGGTGTTCACGGTGTTATACTTACAGTGTGACAGTAAACAGTGTGACCATAATTTTGAGATAGAAAGTGTTAAATAGTGACCTATGAAACTATAAAAGTGAAACAATAATTACACATCTGTAACATGTGAGTCTGTAAAATTGAAACATCAAATGTGAGACAATAACTTGTGAAAAAGTAAGTTCAAGACCGTAATCCTTTCACTTAAAACTTATCATCCCTGATTCATGTATGATGTAATTTATCCTTCCAAAATTTAATGGTTTAGTGAATATATCAGCAAGATTATATTCATTTCCAATGAATTTCAAAGTGATATGACCTTTTTGATAATGATATCTCAAAAATTGATGTATTACATCAATATGTTTTGACTTTGAGTGTGAAACAGGATTCTTTGAAATGTTAATAGCACTTGTATTATCACAATTTATAGGTACATGTCTTAATTGATATCTATAGTCTTGTAATATGTGTTTTATCTACAAAATTTGTGCAAAGAAACTACCAGCAGCTATGTATTAAACTTCGGTATTAGATAATGCAACAAGTTTTTGTTTCTTATTACACCATCATACTAGAGACTTAATTAAAATGTGACATGTTCCATAGGTTCTTTTTCTATCAAACTTACAACCACCAAAATCAGTATTAGAATAGCTAAATAACTCAAATGATTGTCCTCTAGGATAAAATAGTCCTAGATTGGGTGTTTGTTGGAGGTATTTAAAAATCCTTTTAACACAATTTAAATGATACTCTTTAGGGTTTTCTTGAAAGCGAGCACACATACATACACTAAACATAATATCGTGTAGTCTAGCAGTTAAGTAGAGTATGCTTCCAATCATTACTTTGTAAGTGGTTTGATCAATGGATTTTCCATTTTCATCAAGATCCAACTAACAAGTAGTACTCATTGGAGTATCACTAATTTTAGTGTTGTCCAAGCCAAAACCTTTTAGAAGATCTTTAGTATATTTTATTTGATTTAAAATAATACCATCTTTATTTTTAAATATTTTAAAACCAAGAAAGAATTTTAGTTCACCCATTAAACTCATTTCAAATTAATTTTTCATTATTTTAGAAAACTCAATACATAAATACTTTTTTGAAGATCAAAAATTAATATCATATATATATAATTGAACTACTAAAAAATCACTGGAAATTCATTTTATAAAAAGAGTAGGATAAGTTATACCTTTTGTAAAACCTTTGGAAATAAGAAAAGTACTTAATCTATCATGCCAAGCTCTTAGAGATTGTTTCAAACTATAAAAAGCTTTTGATAATTTAAAAACATGATTTAGAAAGTTAGGATTTGTGAAACCATGGGTTGTTCAACAAAAGCATCCTCAGCTATATACCCATTTAGGAATGCACTTTGGACATCCATTTGATATAGTTTGAAATTCAGATGTGCTGCATATGCAAGAAATATTTTAATGGCTTCAAGTCTAGCTACTGGAGAAAAGGTCTCTTCATAGTCAATTCCTTCTTCTTGACTATATCCTTGTGTAACCAATCTAGATTTGTTTCTAACTATTTTACTAGATTTATCTAATTTATTTCTAAACACCTACATAGTTCCTACGGTAAAAATTTCTTTGGGTCTATCAAAAAGTTTCTGAACATTGTTCCTTTCAAATAGATTAAGTTTTTCTTGAATCTCCATCACCCAAAATTCATCATTGATAGCATCAGTGATGTTTTAATGTTCAATTTTTGGAAATAAATCTTGATGTTCAACCTAATTTCTCAAAAAATATCTAGTTTTTGTTCCTCTATCTAGATCTACAACTATAGCATATAAGTGATGGTTTTTAAGAGTTCTAGATGGTCTAGGAAAGATAGGTCAAGTTATTTTATGTTCATCACTTAGTTTTGGTTCATTATGTCTGGAAACTAGAGAATTTCTAGAACTGGAAGTTTTCATAGATTCCATTATATAATGGTTATAGGATTTAACATTAATGTCTAGATTTGACATATCATCCCCAAGATTCTCTAGACAGTTCGTAGGTTATTGTGGATATGTCTCATAAAAAATGACATGAACTAATTCCTCAACACATTTAGTTATTTTTTTAAAATCTATATAGGATTTACTAGGGATTTAATATCCTAGAAATATTCCTTTATCAATCTTGGATGAAAATTTTTCAAGATTTTCCTTGTTATTAAGGATATAAACTTTGAAACCAAAGACTTTGAAGTAGTTCACTTTGGGTTTTCTATTGTTCCATAATTCATATGGAGTTCTTTTAAGAGTAGGTCTAATCAACACTCTATTAATAATATAGAATTTTGTATTTATAGCTTCATCACAAAAATAAATAGGTAAGTCATATTCACTAAGCATAGTTCTAAAAATTTCTTGCAAGGTCCTATTTTTTCTTTATACAACTCTATTTTGTTGAGGTGTTCTAGGGGTATAGAAATTATGACTATATCTATTTTTTAGAAAAAAATATTCAAACTCTTGATTTTCAAACTCACAGCCATGGTCACTTCTTATATATTTAATTTTAAGTCCACTGAGATTTTCTACAGTTTTAGCATACTTGGTGAAATGAGAGAAGGCTTCACTTTCGTGATCCAAGAAGAAATTCCAATTATACCTAGAAAAGTCATCTATAAGAACATAAACACAGTGATTTCCATTTAAACTAGAAACTCTAGATGGTCCAAATAAATCCATGTGAACCAACTTGAGAGGTTGAGAAGTTGATACTTCTATCTTTGGTTTGAAGGAAATTTTGTGTTGCTTACTTTATCATTTGGAAACTCTAGTTTGGGTAGATCATTGACTAAACTTTTTATAGTTATCTTTATAAGGAAGTGAATATTGCAGTGTCCTAGTTTCCTATTCCAAATCGAATACTCTTTGTGAAATACACTTAAACATGAAACATTTAGAGAAACAAGAGAATCTAAGTTAACAGAATATACATTTTAATTTCTTAATACAGAAAATACTAATTTAATTCTATAATTAAAAACATTTAAAGAATAATTTTAAATTTTAACATGAAATCCATCATCACATAGTTGTGAAATATTGAGTATATTATATTTCATTCCATCAACAAAAAGTACTTTAGAAATTAAAACTGAGTTAGAGTTACCGATTTGGCCTAGGCCAATGATTTTTCCACTATAATTGTCACCATATGTGACATGCCCACCATAAATCTTTATTAGGTTATTGAAACATGAATATTATCCTATAATGTATCTTAAACACCCACTGTCCAAGTACTATAAACTTATATAGGAGCTCTTCAAACAAATTTCCTACAAAATAGTCAAATAGAAACAGACTTTGGTACCAATATTTGTTTGGGTCTAGTGATATTAGTAATTAGCATTTTAAGAACCCACATCTTTATCATAGTTTTCCTATATGAATTTTAAAAATTATTAGAGAAATAAACTTTAATTGGTCCAGAAAAACTCAAAACAGTAGAGGATGTATCATAATTTGAACTATCAGAATTTTTTCCTGAACTAGTAATAAAGTTGTATATTCTCAATTTAGAAATAAAATTGGTTTTTACAAAATTTATTTCACCGGTTTGATAGCCAATATCAGTAGTTTATTTAGGTGAAATTTTTTAACCTGTAATTTGTTCCAAAATATCTTTACCATTAATAAACCTTTCAAGTTATTTTCTCAAATTTCTCATTAGATATCTTTAATTCATTGTTTTCTTTGAGTAATTGGTCATTTTTTCTCTTTCTACAACAAGTTCAGATTTAATAGTGGAGGAAAGAGCATACTATCTCTTTAAAGAATTGTATTTATATTTTAGTTCATTATATTTATCTTCAATAATATTGCAATACTCAATCATTTCTTCTTTAGAAATATTTTTAGAGTCACTTTCATCTTTATAATAATAGGAATTTTGTGTAGGAAATTCCAGGGTTACCTCAGATGTGTTTTTCATAAAACACGTGTTGGATTTATTAGCTTGTTCATCATGTGAAGACTCTGATTCACTTGAACTATCCTCAGAAGCACTCCAAGTTTCCTTCATTTCCTTTTTATACTTTTTATCTTTTTTCTCATATTTTATTTTATACTTGAGCTTGGGATAGTCAGACTTTACATGTCCCTTTCTATTACATTCATAACATACTATCTCATTAGACTTATCATCTCTTTTCCAATCCTTATTCCAGCTTCCTTTTTAATCATATATTTTTTTGAAGTTAGGATTTTTGAATAATTTATTCCTTTTGTAAAATTTCTTAAACCTTATGGATAATTGATCGATCTCCACATCATTTTTAGGTGATGATTGTTCACTACTGGAACTTTTTATAAAGGCTTGTAGTTTCTCCTTTTCATTGTGCTTAGAGGTAGTGGTCTTAAATTTCATTAATTTTATTTTGTGTTCATCCTCCTCTTCCCTTTTGAATTTTAGATCTTCTTCATACATAATTAGTTTCCCAAAGAGTTCTTTGATAGGTAATTTTCTGAGGTCACATGACTCTCTAATAGAGATAGAAGTTCCTCTCCATTTGTTAGGTAAGCATATGAGAATCCTCATGATTTTTTCTTTGGTAGTGACATCTCTTTTGAGAGAGAACATTGTGTTTACAATTTCATTGAACCTGAGATACATGTTAGAAATAGGCTCATCAGGCTTCATCTTAAAATTATCATATTTGATAGTATATGTGTTAAGTCTCATTTCTTTATCACTAGAAGTTCCTTCATGTGAAATAGAAAAGTATCCCAAATTTCATGGGTTGTTTTCTATGCAGAAATTATATTAAATTACTCATCTTATAAAGAGAAGTATAAAGAATTCATGGATTTGCAATTATTTTTATAAGATGTCATAGTTGGGTCATCCCAAGTAGTTCTATCAGTAGAAGGAATATTATACTCATCTACAATTGAAGACCAAATTTCAAGAACCATACTTTCTAAATGCATTTTCATCTTAATTTTCCATTGGGCATAATTATTTCCATTAAATAATGGAGGTCTGTTTGTTGTAGCACCTTATTCTATACTATCCATAATAAAGAAATACTTTTAAAGAGCTAGAAATTTAGAACTAATAGAAATATGCACATCTTTAAATAAAACTAAAATCACAGTTGAAAATATTTTAAAACAGATTCCTAACAACAATGAACTCATATGATACCAAATTTTAGTTTGATTAGAGTACTCAAGAGAGGGGTGAATTGAGTATCTATAAAAATTTCTGTTAAAAAGTTCACTTAAAAATATTCCCTAATAAAAATGAATATATGCCAGTTAATCATGGTAATATAGTTATAATAGTTTGGTTTTTCAAATAACTTCTTAGAAGATTGATTAATTATCATTGATATCAATGTGATGTATTGATACCACTTTTGAAGTTATTATAATAAGGTAAAATAGTTATAACTTCTATACAAGACTAACTATCAAAGTAAAATCTAGTTTTATGAAATATACAGTACAGTAGAGAAAAACTAAATTAAAAGACACGACTGATAAAAAAAGTGGTTTAGTCTCAATAAAAGAATTAATCCACTCCACTTGGTGATCACCTACCACTAAGAATATTATATTAATTAAATTTATCAACACCCTAGATTGGTGTAAACAATAGTACATAGGACTGTCCAGGTCATATGACCTCTTCCACTATTCTTCGTGGGTATAAGCTACCAGGTCACAAAAGGACCTCTTCTACACTTATCCATGGGAGTAAACAGATGTAAGAAGATATGAGAGGAAGTATATATTATATCCTTTAGTTTAATACAGGAGACAGTGTGTGTTTTAATACACACCCACACACACTGCTCGAAAGTTAAAAAATAGTACACAAAAGAGAAAAGATGATGAGGAAGGATTAGAAGTTCTCTAAGTGTTATTCTATGCAGCTCTTGAATTTTAGGATGAATCAGATGCAAGTATCAAGTTCTATTTTTAAAAACAAAGTTCTGCAAGTCTAGTGATCTGTTTTCTAGTTCGATTATGTAAGATATATAGCTCGTGTTCTTATTTAATTTGATATTGTGAAGATGTTTGAGGCGCTGATCTATGGTAGTTCAGCTTTAATGGATCGAGAGTTCATCATGTTTTCTTCAGTGGTATGTTTTTTCATGCATGAGTTCCCTTTTTTAGAATGCTCGCTTCTTAATTCTCTTGATCCATGCTTATCTTCCTTTTAATTAGGGGTGCACATGTTGAAGCTAATAGGATACATGTATTTTGCACCTCATACCTCATATTTTCAGGTGACGTGTTTATAAAGAAACATTAATGATGTCAGTTCTATTTAATAACTTGAATATGATTGTTAGAAATTAAATTGAAAACAACAGAAAAGATTAAAGAATGGTGTCACAGTTTTTCTTGAAACATTATCACTTAGAAACTATGTCATTGGGAAATGGTGTCACTTGTAAATAGTGTCACTTGGAAATGGTGTCTTCTCCTTTTCCTTTAAATGGTAATATAGTTACGGCACCATAGTTGTGTTGAGATGAGGAACCAGTAGCACAGATGCAGTGTCAGAATCATGGTGTCTCTGGTAGTGGTGTCTATTCCTTTGTTAAAACTTTTAATGGTGCTTGAGTCATGGTATCAGAAGTACGGTGTCAAGGTCATAAGGTTTGGGTCATGGTGTCTGGGTCACATTGTCTGGGTCATAGTGTGTGGGTAACGGTGTTTGGGTCACAGTGGTTAGGTCACGGTGTCTGGGTCACGGTGTCTGGGTCACGGTGTTTGGGTCACGGTGTCTAGGACTTTGCCAAAATCTATAGCCTATGTCATAATTATGGTTTATCAGACTTATCCAAATATCTATAAACAGTATTAAGTATTAATATTCAAAGAATGGATTAAACTTAATTTTTTAATAATAAAACATAATAGAAAAAGATTAATCATAACTTGTGAGATTATGAATTAGAATTAGTAAGCATGAAATCATAAGAAGATCAAAAAACATCAAATATGATTTAAACATGATTAACATAATTTTCATGATTTTCCTAATTTGAGAGAATTAAAACATGGACAAATAGGAGGATTCCAACATTTTTCTTCTTTATTTTCTTCATTTTTTTTCTTATTCTTGTTCTTATCCCTCTATTCTTATTCTTCCACCCTTATTTCATTTTATGCACATCTAGGGATTTCATGTTTGGATTTTTCTATGGGATGGTGAAACCCTCATTTTTTAAGGGGATTTTTAAATACCTTGACCCTACAGATAGGTAATTATCTTTAATTTTTAACAATTATATTTCACTTCTAGTGTGTTTTGAGGAAAATAAATTTCAGGAGGCTTCAGAAGAGTTAATGTAAAAGGTGGGAGGTGTGAGGTGTTACAAGAACTAGATACCTTATTTCATAGCATTGGGTACCCAATTTCTTAGTACTAAGTACAAGATGCATCACCTGGGGTTCATATGGGTTTCTCATGAAAAACTGATTACTTAGTGGATTAGTAATGATCACCTAATAGAATTACCATAATGAAGGGTAAAATTGTCTTTTAAAACCATTAATTAAATCCCTCTAATCACTTCCTTTTTTATTTTCACTTTATTTTCTCCTATTTTAGTCTCCTTCAAGAATTTCCTCCCCTACCCTCTCCTCTTTATCCATCCACCTTCAAACCATGATCCAGGATGCTCTATTTGGTTGTGGGTGCTCCTCTTCATCAAGGTAAGGCCATAGATTGACTTTAAATCCATTTTTCCTCTATTTCTCATTATAAATTGGTGTGATTTATTTCTATAAATTTAGGTCTTTTATATACACCCTTCTCCATCAATCATCTTTTAGTTTGGAATCTGTGAAGATTTTTCTTGAGTGATAAAAATATAATGACTTGGTTTCCTTCGTCAATATCATATTTCAAGTCAATAATGATTTGACGCCTAATTTTCTTGAGGTAATATTTTAATATTAAGATTTAAGTGGTGGATGAATATTCTCCCTAGTACCTCAAAGAACCAATCAACAATTTAATTATATGGAAAACCCCTTTTTTATCTCATACACTTTAAGAGTTGATTTAGGAAGGGCATAAGTCCGAATGAATTAGATTAACACCTATTAAAAATACTTTAATAAAAAATTATTAATTGGTTTTATGAAAATATAGGTATGGTTTTGAATGATTATATGTAATTTTATATCATTATTTCATGTGTTATATTTATTACCTTCTTTGATATTTTTTAATTGACAGATAATTCCTTATAATTGAATTGAGTCAAATATTTATTTGATAATCATGTATATTATATTGTTTATTTTTCAATATTCTTAATATATATTTCATGGTTTATTGAACATGATATATTATAATATTTTTATTCTATTTGGTGTAATTATTATCTTGTTATGTGAGGTTGAAAATTTATCTTAAAAGCGGTATATTATGAATGAATATAAATGGGCCTATGTATGCTTATTTCCATTGGAACAGTTGATGGAATTGGATGGTTACATAGTTCTCTAACTCTATTATACCCCCTCTATGTATCCTTGAATGGGAGGGTCCGATCATATATCCATACTTTATTATACACAATTTTTTTTCCACCAAATGGGTGGTCTCCAGTGCTCTTCATGGGAAGTGTATCTTGAGAGTCAACTATTTTGATCCATTACGCCTCATTTGGCATACTTGGTATTTAGGTGAATGTTTTTTATCTTATACAATATTTTTTTTATTTATTTTGGATGTTTATAATTTCTTGGTGTATATGGATATATGTACATGGTATACTTTTCATTTCACTTTATTATTTTTTACATATGATTCTGATATTACCGGTTATACCTTAGAGTTCTTTGGACTCATTTTTTCATTAAATTTTAGACATGTAACCATTGGTTTTATATTTATATAAAATGGTAAATCTATCTCTCACTGATACTTATCCCAACCCCTGATGTTTATACTAGCCACAGGCAATCTGGAGGTGTGCCTAAGGTGTTATGGTGACCCGATATAATACTATTCAAGTAATCAGTTCACGGTCATTAAAAAATGGTATAAGATCCCACATTAAGTGATATGGGTCTCTTACTTGAGAGTATACAGGAGATAGGGTTACTGGGACATAGGAAGTAAACCATAAATATGTTTTTCCATTATAATTATGGTGAAATATTGAGTTACTGTGTGGAGTCTTGGATCCTCTTCTTTTCTATTGGTTAGCCTAATATCTCAAATATCATGAATCATGCTACGAATCTATAGTTATACATTGATAGGATGTTATGTAATAATATGTGTTAGCATGTGTTGGTTATATTATTTTTGGAACTTATTGAAAACCCATATTAATAGAAACATTAATAATAAATAAATAGTGTTTTCTAGTATATGTATTATCAATAATTAAGTTAATATGTTTCAACCATTGGTTTACCAGACTTTGAACACTATTTATACTAAGAGTGGTTCTCTCTTTTATTTTATAATTTTTTTTATTTTTTATTTAATTAAAGTTGGTATTCTAAGTAATAAAACTATTTAAAAATAATTTTCTCAAGGTCTTTTTGACATGTAAAGTCATTTAATGAATGAATAAAAGAAATATGGGAATAGGGTTAAGCATATAATTAGTAATTAAATTCTAAAATTTTGGGGGGTTAAACATATTTGGGGGAAATGTTTAAATATAGTTATTTACCTCATTATAGAAAATGTCACTTCATCAACCACCCCTACCAAGTAGGAAGGGGTAGGAAAGTATGTGCCACCAAGAAGACATATGGTAGACACTTAGGTATTGGAAATTAATTAATATATTCTTCTTGATATGGACCAATTATATCCAAAAAAGGATCCTACCACTTCTAATATTATGAAATATTTTTAATTTCACCATCCTCTTATCTTTTATGGTGATGTGTCTCCCTCAAATGCCAAATAGTGGGTTAATATCCATTATAATTTCTTTGAGAGTAATAATACTCAAAAGAGACAATGAGTTTAAATGGAAACCTTTATGCTTGAAAGGGTAGCTCACTGGTGGTGGGATATCATTTTGGAATCTAAGAAATATCAAATAATTACTTAAAAGAACTTTCAATAGCTAATTTTTGAGAAATTTTATCCTAACACCCTATGTTGGGTTATAGAAAAAGGTCCATAAACCTTAAACATGGGTTGATGATAGCTATAAATTATGCCTCCAAATTTATGTATTTACTTATCTTTAGTCCATATTTGAGTAGTGATGATAAATCTAAAGTTAGGTGCTTTGTGATGAGATTTAAAGAGTCATTATAGAAATAGGAAATTCTTTCTATCCTTCCTACAATAAAAAAAGTAGTGAAGAAGGTTGTTTTAGATGAGACTATATCCAAAGGAAGCTCAAGGGTAGGTAGATCATTACTTATCCACCTATGGGTGATTATTACTTCATTTTTCAGAAACAGATTCAGGGGGATATAAGCCCGGGTGTCTCTCTTTATGGGTTCTAGGGCAGTGTCATACATCTTCTTCCTAGTTTGGAAAGTATTTCTACATAGTGTTACCAATGTGGGAGCTTCATCCATATCAAGCCCTCTTACTTATAACTATAATCAGTTCCACTTATGTGTTTATTATAGACATCTCCAAAGGTTCTATCAACACAACTCATCAAAGAGTGTTAATCAATGACCTCATCTAACCAAAGTATTTTAGTCTCTGTCAGTATCTCAGTATTCTAGTGGCATCCAACCACCTTCTAGAAGTTTTGTTTGAGGAGTAAAATGTGGTAGATATTGACAAGTATTTATAGTGAAATCATCTATGTTTAAGTGTATACCTTAGGTTTAGTAAGAGAATTTAGGTAGGGTATATGTGGTAGATCACTCCATTTTTGATGCTGGAGTAGGTATATCTACTTTAAAAGGAATAATTATAGTATATTATATACTATATGGAACTTTATTTTGCAAAGTTGAAACACACTCTTTTATTTATGCTGCATTAGTATCTCTTCTGGGAATTAAATTTGAAACTCTACCCTATTATATGTGCCTTGATACTTCTATGGGGAATAGAGTAGATTTGACTAAGATGTTTCCTTTATGTGACTTATTCATTGATTCTTATGAGCATTTATGGGATTGTATGGTCATGAATATGGACTCATTTGATGTTATTCTGATATTGTAATGGTTGGATCAATTTCAAGATTCTATTGATTTATACACTCTAAGGGTATATTTCTTATCCACATATGGTAAATAATACACTCTTTATGGGGAGTATGGGCCTCAAGATAGTTGAGTGTGTCCTGATTAAGGTTAGGTTTGAGCACATTTTCATGGGGTGAATCAAACCTTTTTTCTAAAAAAACTGATGGGTGTTTGTGTTTATGTGTAGAATACTAGAATATCAACTAGTTTATGATTAAGAACTACTAACCTTTATCCAAAATTGAATATCTCATTGATTATTTAAAGGGAGTGATATGGTTCTCTAAGATTTATATATTATCAAGTTATCACCAAAATTTGGTCAAATAATAATTCATTCATAAATCTAACTTTCATAACCAATATGAATATTTATAGTATATTTTCATTCATTTTAGACTGACTAACGCTCATTAAATGTTCATGGACCTAATGAACATGATATCTCATTTAGTTATTGACATGTTTGTAGTGATTTTCATGGATGATATTATAGTTTATTCTAGATCCCAAGATGATCATGATCAATATATGTGAATCGTATTAGAGACTTGGAAAGAACATTGGTTGTATGTTAAGATTTAAAATTTTTACTTTTGTGTCTAATAAGTTAATCTATGTTGACATGTTTACTCTAAAGCATGCATCTTAGTGGACCTAGGTAGGATGGAATCGATGATGTCATGAAATATTCCATCAAGTTTATTTGGGATTAAAAGATTCCTTATATTTTTTTGTATTATCTATAATTCATCTAAGAATTTTACAAGGTATTTTCTTCTATTATAGATCTAAAAAAAAGGGTGTAAAATTTATATAGTCTGATTAGTGTGAAGTTTCTTTTCAAGAACTAGAATGGAAGTTAACTATATCTCATGTTCCTATCCTACCTTAACAAGGTGTGGGATTTGAGGTGTATTGTGATACATCCTTGGTATGTCTAGTTTGTGTTATTATATAGTATTTCTTAGTAGTGTATTATTGTTCTAGATATATACATCCTTATAAAAATAACTATCCAACCAATGATATAAGACTGGATATAGTGGTTCATTAATTAATGTTCTAGATGTATCATTTTTTTAGTGAACACTTTATGGTATACACCAACCATAAAAGCCTTATGTATATCATTTTTTCAGAAATAACTAAACCAAAGGTATTATTATTGGGTTTAATATCTCTTTTATTTAAAATTTTATATTTGGTATGCTCTTAGTAAAGGAAATATGGTCACAAATTCCCTTGGTAAGAAAATTTACCCAAAAAAGGTGATATTGGAAAAGGATGAATGGATATTAATGAATCTAATGGTTAAATTCCATTTATATGTGATTGAATATTTTAGTGGATCCTGATTACATCACATCAATATCATGGTATCGATTTTGGAACATGTCAATGATTCCCATATATCTTATCCATATTGTGTTATTATTTGATAAATACTCGATGGTGGGGAGATCCTTGATGGCCAGTTTTCATATTCTAATTCCTTTTTATATATCCATAGAGGACTCATTATCCTTTTAGGTATGATGGAGTAAATGATGGAGTAACATTCATCTCGATGGGTAGTTCATCCAAGGATCACTAAAATGTACCAAGACAAACATCGTCAGATCTGGTATTCTAGATTTAATAAGGATGTTATAGGATTCATGTATAGATGCCTCACATATTAGTAAGTAAAATTATAACAACAAAATACCATTGGTTATCTTTGACCACTCCCTTTATCAGTTTGGAAATGGGATGACATTATAATTAACTTTTTGTCTCATTTTCATAAACCCTGTAAGGGTAAAGATTTCATATGAGTGATTATAGACTAACTTACTAAACCATCCCACTTTATACCTATTAAATAAGCCTCCTCAATTGATAAACTTCGAAATATGCATGTCAATTATATTTTGAAGCTTTTTTGTTTCTATATCCTATCATCTCATATTAACACCCAAGGTAAATATTTTGTTTTTGGAAAGGTATTCAATGAGTGTTGGATTCATAAGTGAAAATGAGTATTGAAACACTCAATTTTCGTGTATATTTTTATTAAAATATCAATAAATGTTGAAAAATCTTAAATAATAATGCCCTTGAATTTAAATTTTTTATTTATAATTGGAGAATTATTAATATAAAATTGAAATGGATTTTAAAGTGGGTTTTAATGTTTAATTTTTATTAAGAATAATTTCATGAATTGTTTATGGTTTTTGTTAATTGTTTTGAAATATTTATGAGTGTTTAATTATTTTCATTTAAATGTACAAAAAAATTGTGCTAGAATCAAGACATCTCATCAACCAATGTAGCCCGCCACATTGTTAAGCCCAATATGGCTAGCCGGCTAAGCCACCACTCAGATATCCAGCTCAATATAACTAGGTTTTGATGAACAGGTGCATTAATCCTATTCATGTGTGGCCTATGGGGATTGAATCCTATAGTGAGTAGGGTTATGTGAAGGCCCTCTCGGTCTACATATTTTTCATGTACCATGACGTGTGTGCATGGGTTTTGTAGGATCCCATACCCATTGCAAGTGTTTTAGATGTTTCTCCCATGCCTTGGATTATAAACCATCATGGAACCATTTTTTTGTTTCCATAGGGGACAAGTTACATAGATGCACTAGTAATTTTTAACATAAATTTCACCATTTCACATGACACCCATGCCCCACACCTTGGAAATATCTTGTAGTCATCTTGGTCACAGCTCCACCGGTCAACATCAATGGCCACCACCTAAAATCACAGGGAATCATCCATTTCTGCTAATATAGAGGCTTGGGTTCAAGCTTGGACCCACTTCCATCACCCAAAAAAACATGGATCATATCTCTTACCCCTATAAGACCCCATGGAATCTCATTCGAGCTCTCTCTGACCAAGGTGAAGGCTGGAGGGGTTGAGGGACTACTAATGTCTGTTGTTCCACTGCCATTTTCTTCATTCACCTTAACTATTTTCACATTATACATCGAAGTCACCAAGTAGATAATCATGCACTAATATCATGTGGTTCTATTTCTAAGACTTCCCTCATGGATTACTTTCACACTTTGAAAAATGGAAACCCCATTATCTACGGGGTATATTTTTGCCCATTGAAATAGAGAATCATTTTTTAAATAAGTAACTGAAAATTTTAAGATATGAAAGATCCTTATAAAGACTAAAGGAAAGGATATCCCATCCTATAAAAGAAAAAGGAGGATATGTTGTAAAGGGATTTTATGCACCGACTACCAAAGGGAAGAGGCCACTACTGGCATACTATATTTGTTTATATTCTTATCTTTTTTTATTTCATTTTTTAGTTTTATTTTTAATGTAATTTAATTTAGTTTTAATAAATATAATTCAGGAATTCTTCTTAAAAAAATGTTTCCCCCATCCACTCAGTTTTCTTCATCTTCTTATTATTATTTTTCTTATTTTTATCTTCTTTCATCCATTCTAATTTTCTTAAATTCATTTTTATTTTATTTTATTTCTCTCTCTATCTCTTCTTATTATATTTTTATTTTTTGGGATTCATGGGTTTTTTCTCTTATTATTCTATTTTATTTTTATTATTCTATTTTTCCTTCTTTCCATGGTGACCTCTTACCCATAAAAATAATGGGATAACCCAATGCTTGGCCATGGGTGGTATGTGAAATTTCTATTCATTCTATACTTAAATTAAAATTTTTCATTTATGTTTTTCATGATCAAGGGTGATGTTAATGAGTGTGGAGGTTTTCCATCATGAAACTAAACTCAAACTCGTTTTTTTTCTTTTTTTGAAATACTTTCCCTCCCTTCTAATAAACATAATCTCTTCATGCAATGAAGTCTCTCTATTTATTGGATGAAAAAACATATGATAGAGTTAGGTTCGGGAAGGTGTCACACTCTATATTGAGGTGTTCCATCAACCTTGATTATAGGGGGGGTGAAACTAAGTATTTTATATGTATTAAATATTTCACAATCATTAAATAAAAGGACACTAGTTTAAAAGTTACATTTGATTATTAAGTTATGAAAATGAATTTCAACACCAACTAGGAGAATGATGGAACCCATTAACCAAACCATAAAGGACAAGATCTATCTTTTTAACCACATTTTTTCATTTCATGTTATTTTAATTTTTTCATTATCTCTTTCATTTTGATTCCTTTGATTTTATAGAATAAATAAAAATAACCAAAGAGAAGTTGTTTGGGTGAATTAGACTAAGTAGGCGAACCGTTGTTAAGCTTCTCAAGTGATGCAACCTTGTTCAACCTCTATGATACATTATAAAAATAAATTTCCTTTTTCCATTCCCTATGATAGGTTTGAATCAAAAACTAGCATTGTTACTATGGAGTTGATCAGTGTTTTCTTTACTTTTTATAATCTCACATTCTAGATAATTTTTCATTTAAAATTAAAAGAAATGTTTAACTCTCCCTGGCATATAGAAGATAGCATTGATTTATTTTCTAGATAGATCAGGTCAACTCAAACCTAAATTAGAAAAGAGGGAAAATTCCATGACCTCATCTAGTATCTTAAAGAGACCCACGAACAACTAGTGGTTGAAGTATTGGAAAGAGAGTTAACTGAATCCTATGAGTAATTTTCATAATATTATCAAGAAATGACCAAGACACCAATATAGTGATTCTTGTTTCCTCCCATAATTTATAAAGATATTCCCCATGTTAAATACTAGGAGAAGTGGCTAGTTGAAATCTCAAAAATGGAATTCAATGGTTAGAAGAGAAGGCACAGAATCTATAAGGAAAATGGGTAAGATAATCGAGTTCATGAATGTAATGCCCCAACACCATAAGACTAGAGTTGGTCCATTATTTTAATACATTTTAATGATAATAAGGAATAAAATCTAGGACTAGTCATTTTAGAAATCTTGTAAAATAGATTACATACATGAACTTTATATTATAATTAAAATCATAAAATACAACATAGATAATACTTTGAGAATTCCATTATTCCCAAAGCATTACCCTGAATATCAGTCATAAAACACATCTTGGAATCCTAGGAAAGTAAAACATAAAAATGGGTGAGATCATATGCTGAGTAAGGTTAAATTATAAAACATAATATTTCATAAATACACATAAACTTTTAAGTCAAGGTATAAAACTGAATTATAAACCTTTTAAACATAATATTAAGAATAATGTGGAAAGAATAAATCAAATAATTCCATTTAACATTCACATGGATATTCTATTATTAGAATAATCACATGTAATATAAATAATTAATCTCATAATGAGGGAATTTATAATGTCAGATATCTGAAACATACCATCGAGGCCTCAGCCAAGACATCTAAACAAAAATGGTTAAGGCCTCGGCCAAATCCATATCTAAAAATAAATGGGAATGGCCTCAGCCAAGTCTATATCTGATTTGTCTCATGATACCTATTGATGCATCGAGGGTTTATAGAGGGCCCCTCCCATCACTTACTAAGTCCAATTCATTCCTCACATGAAAAAGATAAAACTTAAACAACATTAACATTTATATTAAAACTAGCATATGAAATGTTAAAACATTAACCATAAACCATGAATGGTATCAAAATAGAACATCCATAGTCAGAAATATCATAAACCCTTAAATATAATATGATACATTTTATCATAATAAATAAACTTTAATTAATCATAAAATCCAAAAAATGATGTTGACATAGATGAAAATAATCAAATAAAATCATTAAAAACTTCTTGAGATAAATACCCTTTTTTTACTTTGAAATCATTTATTCAAAATTCATGCATTCATTAAAGATTGTAATTAAAAAATTGATTTTGGAATCAAAATTTCCCATACCACTTTGAAATATTTGAGTGAAATTTGAAAATTAACATTTTAAAATATTCATGTCCTTATAAATAAATCCATAAAACCCATTTTGAAAATATGTACATAAATGAGAAAGATTTAGAAGAATAAATCTTTAAAGAATTTAAAACAATGTTTTAGTTAAATATTTACTTACATAAAACCTTACAAATATTCCTTTTGAAAACATTTTTTAAGAAACATGGACATGGATGGTAAATATGTCCTAGTAAATACTTGCATATAAACAATCTCAGATAATAATGAGATTGTGAAATTAACCCTTACCGTAGGTCTGATTCTCATCATACGTGTCCAAAAAAACCATTATAGTGGTTTTAAACATATTATTAACTTATAATAGAATCATAATAATATTCATGATATCATATATGATTCAGTTATGACTTTATATTACACATTTATTAACAATTCCAAGTTAAAGAAATGTTTCAAGTCATAATTGCTTTGTTTATCATACGTGTTTTGACTTGTTATTCTTGATATTATTACTTAGATAATGATTTAATTAATTAAATAATTTAAAAAATGATTTATATACCATATATATTCAGTATATAAATATATATAATAGATGTATTATTGAAATTGAATACACTGTTCATAGAGACGGTAGGTCGTATGTACGCATGAATATTGTTTTTGTTTTCTTATCGTATTGAATGGAAGAAAGTAAATGAAATATATATATATATATATTAAAGTATAAATTTTATTTCATATATTTCATAATTATTCATTATATATATTTTTATAAGCATTCTTGAATGGTTAACATGGAAGATGAATCTCATCGCGTCATGGAGACGGTAAGTCGTACGTACGCATGAGCGATGGTATCATTCTGTAATGGTAATAAGGGTAAGGAAATGGATGGTATATTAATATTTCAGAATCATTATCATGTAATATTAATTATTTATATCCATTATATTCATAATTATACTCATCAAAATAAAGTATAGATGAAAAACAGTTTACGCCACGGCATGGAGACGGTAAGTCATACATATGCACACATGGTGATATTGTCTTTCGTAGGATGGGTAAAAGGAAGAGTATGGTTGTACCATAATCATAATAAAATCTCATAATTTATATTATACTATATTTATTACTTTAGTCTGTAAATATCATTGGAATATGAAGTAGAAGAATAAAATAAATTGAATTGAATTGGTAAAACAATTACCTCTTCTTCAAGTATCTTCTTTTCATTTCCACAAAATGACTTCTTAGGTTGTATTTATGCCAAAATTATGGAATCTAGGATGAATTTAGGTAAGTTAGTGAGGATAAATGGGTAGTTTTTGGTCGATAAAAATGTATTCATATGTGTGAATAAAAGAGAATGAGAGGTTCCCTTTTATAAGAGAGGGGAGGGGCAGTTTAAGAAACTTCAAAACTATTAATTTATTATTAATTGATATTCGATTTCAAATATCTCAAAAGTGATTTATTTCAAGGATAAAATGATTATGGGTCTAAATCCACTCATCCAATGAATTTTAGACATGTTTATCTTACAATATTAACCTTATATGTTGTCTTTAACCATTAGTTAAACAATTTAACCCTTATTGTGACTACTTGTCTTTTTACACTTTAGGGTTAATATAGTTACTATAAAATGAAAAAAGAACCTCAATTATATAATTTATGACATATTTAACATTATAAAAGTTATTTTTCAAAAATATATATTTTTATAAATTTTATATCATTTAATAAAATATTATTTATTTTAAAATCTCATTTATGTAATTTTTTGACATTTTTCATTACATGATTTTTTTTAAAACATAGTAATTTTATTACTTCAAAAAATATACATTAAATCATTCCTAACATTTCAAATTCAACCAAAAAATTCGTGAATGTCATAAAATATTTCAAATTATATTTATTTTAATATTATTAATATCATTTAACTGATTCTTCCTTTAATAAATCAATTAATGCATCATCATTGTGTCACCATTTAATTTAATTACTTATTTTATAAAATTATGAATAAAATACCATGATGTAGATAAAAATTTTATATTTCTAAATAATATTTATATTCAACCATATCACTTATATAACCTCATATTAAAAATGATATATTTATTAAAATTTAAATATCACATTTCTAACTCTTCTTTAAATAAATTATAATAAATGTCATAATCTAAAACAAGTGATTTAAAATGGATAATAATTTCCTACTAAGGTTTTTTTATTCAAACCACAATTATCCAATGAAATTAGGACACGTTTTAGGGTAATTGTTAAATATTATAATATAATTTTTTACCTTTAATTACCCGATTTACCCTTGATCGTGGTAAATAAATAAAAATTTACAAAAGTTACTATTCACTAAAAAATTAATTTGATCCTATTAGACCAAAAAATTTACACTAATTAAAACCATGTATGTCTATTTTTTGAAATTCCATTCATAAAAGTGGTAAAATTACATTTAATCCTAATCTTGCAGATGTGGCGAGAAGGAGGGTAAAAGAGACGTTCAAAAGTTCAATAAATTTTAATATCTAATTATATTATGAAAATATATTCAATAACCTAAATTGGGTTAATATATTTATTATTTATATATTTTAGCTTTAAAATATATTTAAATTAAAAAAATTATTCAAATTAAAGAGTCGATTTTTAACAATAATGCAGTGTTTTTTACTATTCATAAAAAATTGAAACTTTTCAGAAATATACCAAAAATTAACCCTAATCTAATTTTATATTCTAAAATCAAAAATAAAGTTTATTTTAAAAAATATAAACTTCATAATGTGGTTAATACTATTCAGAACTAATTTTTAAATGGATAATTTGATAGAACATAGTCCACTCGGGCTCAGTGTTGTGTACAAAGTAAGATATTGAATTTATTTAAAAAGAAACACACCGTGAAATATTAGGGTGTTGCATTCAATGTATCCCTTGAGAAACCTATACCTGAACCAAAAGAATAATCCATTGGTATTTCCTGGTTTTTTGAGGAAATACAAGAATTGGATGTCAATATAGAGGAATATCAATAGTAAAACCATCTAAAGAACAAGATCCAAGATGACCATGATGATCTAGTGTGGATTCATGATGAGGATGACTTGATAGATAAGCTACATATGGGAGATAAACTATATTTAGATGACTTCTAGAATGAATGTGAGGTACAAATTGATCTCTCTAGTCCCTACAAAGTAAAATATCTAGCACCATTTCATATTTTTTAATCTATAGAAGAAGAACCCACACAAGTTGTGGAATTTGAAGAAATGATGGGGGAACCCAACTACCTAACTCTATCCACTAAGATCCAACTTCATGAGGAACTGAAAATTGAGACATATATTGAACCAAAACCAACTAAGGGATTTGATCTTATCTTAAACTCTATTTCATTTTCTTTTATTTAATCTAATTTGATTATCACTCTTTATTGTTTTGAATTTTCAGATTTATTCAATTCTTTCCATACCTAACAGGAAGATAAAGTAATAGAATATGCACCTGTTGAGGAACACATAAATCTCTTTAATTTTTATAAAAATACATTTGATAAAACCTATGAATAAGTCTATGTATATGATCCTGAATAAAACAAGACATGGGTTTCTCACATTAAAACCCATGTTGATATAGTACTATAAAAGGGGTAGGTTTCACAAGTAGAAACCAAGAAGGAAGATGATTCATACTTTATCCTACCCCCTCCATGAAAGCTATAATTAATTTTGAATGGGATAGATCTGGTATACTATATCCATGGATCATTCATCATTAATAAGGAACAATTGAAAGCTAGAAAAAGACACATGTGGTGGTTCAAATCCAAGAAGATCCACCCACCATCAGGCAATGGATAATATCTAGTACTTCCCTATAGATCCAATAAAAAATTCGGGTTCACTTTTGGGATCATACCAAGACTTATCCATCCATTTTATTTCTAGTAATCTATATTTTCAATTTCAATATTAGGAATTTGTCCAGCAAGCATCCCACTTCTTATCTTTTTATTCTTAAAATAAGTGATCTTTGTGCTTAATTGACTGATTTATTTGTATAGGTTCATGATGGCATAGTTCATCCTCAAACAGTGGAAGAAGATAACTAGAGGTTCAGGAAAATAGGAATTTTATCCTTACATTCTTTGTTTTCAAACTCCCTACATTTTTTTCCAAAACCAATTTTGATCTTTAAAACTAAAAATTTCATTCCCATACTTGAATTCATGCTTCACTTGACTTATCTCAAAGACATGAGTTTCTTATTAATCCTATGATTCCATTTTTATATTTCAATGTTAATGATTTTTAATGAGTAGAATGGATAATTGAATTATTAAATTTAATCATGGATATTAGACTAAGGACTCATGATTTGAGGGAATTAGTTGATACTTGTAAATGATATTTCCCAATCATTTTTCATGATTGGAATTTCTAAAATTTATGTGAATTTATTTGTTATTATTAATCATGCCTTAAGTGATTTTTCCAAATCAAATGTTACATTATTAAGATGATTTCTAGACCAAGTACTTCCTATTTTATATATATCATATATATTGAGTGATCTTGGGATATGTCACCTACCAAACCTTTCATTTGAACTTTTCGAATCTATAACTATACAAAAACACATTTTAAATGATTGAGGAATCTTTTGAAAACTTTTTATTCTTGAAAACAACCTTTAAATTAATCCTTGTTTATCCCCATGTTTCAAGCCATTTTTATCCATTCCTACCCTTATCTTAGTATTTTCATGATATTTTAAAGATAAATTATAGGGATTAAGGGATTCATGGTGAAAGGGAAAAAATTAATTATAGGAAAAATGTTTGTGGGTGCTATTGTGGGTTTTGAAAAAGGTTTTTGATTCATTCATTATACTTTAATTTTTTCCCTTCTTAAAAAAATGAAAATGAAATATAGGAATGGGTTGTGACTTATATGAATAAAAAATAATCATTATTAGACCTATGATTTTTATCATATTTTGTTAGGTGGTTGATTTCAGGTTTATTCTAAGCATAATTTTTGAAAAAAATGAAAAAAATATATTTTAGAAAAAAAGTAGAAAATTAGAAAAAAAATTAAGAAGTTTCACATCATTAATTATGTTCTCATTTATTGTGACATTTACTTTGAGTTTTGGGAAAGTATGATTTTTCATAATCCTAAGGAGATAATTTCATTAATCTTTCATTTTTTATATCATGAATTTTACATTAGAGAGAAACCTCCTCTTTGAGCCTTAATTTTTAAACATCTATTCCTACCAACCTTAAAACCTTAGAGTCATTTGAACCATGATTGGGAAGCCCTAAAGATTTTATGTGAATTTTTTCATTACAAAGTAGAAAAAAGAGTTCTTTTACTCGACTATGGATTATTATTGTTATAATAACCCAATATTAGCGCACATAAGAATTACATCAATTTTTCATAATACTTAATACATTATAAAAATAGATGCCCAAAGACTGTGTTAATTTAGTGCCTTTGGAAACATGGAAACGTAAACACTAGAAAATTAATGAGCTACATTATCTCTTACCAGGTTCTCCAATACTATCACCCCTCTTAGACATATCATACCTAAAATATATCTTCATATCCAAGGGAAGGAAACATAAAAAAGGGGTGATATCAGATGCTCATTAAGGTTAAACAAGGAATATATGTATATATAAACATAAACATAAGGTTATGAGAACATGATCATAAAATTAGAAGATCATAACCTATGTATCATGAACATGAATCATAGCATAAAGGTTACTAGTTCATAAGGCATGAATCATAATGAAATCAAGAGCATAAGACATGAAATCATAACATAGGAGTAAGATGTGGATTTTTGGAATACACATAAAATCATTCCCTATAAGTCTAGACGTATTGCTAGAACTTAGAAGAGCACTTCATGGGGACTGCACCTACTGGGCGGAACACACCAAAGCATAACCCATGAAGGGAATAAGGCTTCAAAATCATATAACTCATGGAAGATAAATGGGTCTCATAAACATCATGATATTAATATATAAACCATTCAAGAAAAATATGAATGGTATTCTTTGATCATGTCCCCAATAAATCTTAAACTATAAAAAAGGATGACATCTTATATGTGGGAGGATTTTGAAAGATCACTTGAAATATTTCCAAAGTAAAATACCCTTTCTTTGAAAATCCTTTTCATAAAACCATTTAAAAAATACTTTTCTTATAAATAGAGTTTTATAATTTAATTTAAAAAATTTCTTGAGGAAAATATCATTTCATTTTTGAAAAGTTAATTTTAAAACATAAATATTTTTGAAATATTTTTTCTTTTAAAATAGCTTTGAAAATTATAACAGAATATTGAAAATATTTTTGAAAATGTTTTATTTGAAAAATCACTAAAAAATATAATAAAATATTGAAAAGTTTTTAAAAATAGTTTTCTTTTAAAATACTTTGAAAACTTTAAAAATAAGACTTAGAATCATTTTGAAAACAATTTTCCTTTAGAACTTATAAAAGAAGCATGAAAAAAAATTTAAAATCATTTTCCTTGAAAACTTATAAAAGAATATTGAAAAGTTTTTGAATACCATTTTCCATGAAAACTTATAAAATAATCTTTAAAAAATTTTGAAAACCATTTTCCTTGAAAACTTATAAAAGAATCCTGAAAACATTTGAAACACTTTTTAAACATAAAACACTTTTTAAACCCTTTTTCTTTGAAAACCATTTTAAAATAAACAAATTTCTAGAATAGTAAGGGAAAAATTTCATCAAAATGAAATTTCTAGAATAATAAGGGAAAAATTTCATCAAAAATTATATCATATTAGACATATAAATTAATCATTAAGGAAATGAAATTAATGATGGTGGGTAAGTCTGTACATGATGAACATTCCTTTCACACCTTAAAAGTTTAGAAAAGTTCCTTGATCCTAAAATGATAAGAATATTCCTTTTAAAAAAATTGAAAAGGTAAAACATGGGTAAAATTTTTATTTAAACATCATAGGATAATAGTAAAATATTTTTGAAAACCTTTTTATAAAACATGGTTTTGAAAGAATATAGATTTCCGACTGAAAGGAAAAATGACATCGGGTTTTCATAAAAATATTTTATTAATTATATTAAGTAAAAAGGAGTATATAAATGGAACCATTACATTTATATAACCTGAATAACTAGATGATAAGAAAATTAATGATATTTATTGATATATTGATTATAATATTTCATCAATTGGAGTATAATCATTAATAATCTTGATAAATTGTGAGATTATAGCTTTAACCCATTACCAATTTGGAAACATTAAATCATAATAAAATAGTAAGAATAGCATTAAATGAATCTTAAAATATCATGAAAATAAGTAGATCCATTATATAACATTTCAAAGGCTTTATATACACCTCATAGATAAATATTGGTTCATAACATGGCATGTGTCTCAAAAACATAAAATTAAAACAAATTTACTTTAATAAATTGGTAACTTCTAAAACATAAACCCCATGAAAAAAGATAAAAAAATGGATATATAAATAACTATAAATTTAATTATAATAATAAATGAATATATCCATGGGTATTATACAAACCCCACAAAAGAAATGAGTGGTTAATAATACATGTATCTCACATAAATAAAAAGTGAGATGAAATTATTTTACCTTATGTCTTGACTCTCTTCATACTCATAAAAAACTCTTGTATAATAAATATAATTTTATTATAAATCATTTAAAAATCATATTATTATATTTAATACCATATATGGTTTTATTATGAGTTTATATTATTCTCTTATTAATAATTCCAAGTTAAGGTTTCACTTCAGGTAATATCCACTTTGTTTTTCCCATGTGTATTTATTTGTTAAATTTTTAGTTTTCATACTTATAACATAATTTCCATGATGTAAACCAGGATATAAATTTAATTTATATATTTAGTATATATATATTTATAATAATATATATAATACAAAAATATAAAATGAAATACACTATTTATGGAGATGGTAGGTTGTACGTATGCCTAAACATTGTTTCTGTTTTTCTTGGTAATATTGAATAAAAGAAAGTAAATGATATATATTTATATATATATATATATATTATCATTAAATTAGAATTATTATGTCATATAAATCATATAATTTTACTAAACTAATCTTTAATACATTCCATGTAGTGTGTGAATGAATCACAATGCTTTGAGGAAGTGGTAGTCCACACTTCCCCAAACGAAATTATCGTATTTACATAAAATTGAAGTCATAAAGGTATATTTTATATAATAATTATAGGAGAATAAATACTTCATACATATTATATATAAATATATTTTACATCATAATTATTAACCATGATAGGTGGTAAAGTAAAAATTAACAATATCATTTTGTGAGGCGGTAGTTCGTCGTACATAAGAACGATAAGTTTGATGCCCATTAAATGGGAGTGTGTGTATGTATAAGTAAAACCCTTAACATAATAATATATCAGTATATTGAGGATAATTATGATATTATTTATGAATTTAATAATAATAATCGAGGTATTTGAGTAATAAAATAAAGGAAAGGATCTTGAGGAAGGATGTTACCTCTTTTTTGGGTTACTCCTTTTGGTTTGCACCAAAGGGCTTCCTTGGTTGGATTTCTTCCCAAAGAGAGGATTCAATGAGAAGGGTATGGATTTTTTGAAGTTAATTAGATATATATTGGTCAAAATTAAGTGGTGTGATAGGTTTTAATAAGGGTAGAGGTGGTGTCCTTTTATAGGGGAGGGAGGGGACACACTTGGAATTTTTTAAAACAAGTTTGGTGTACCCACGTTTTTACCAAAAAAATGTCATCAAAAACCAAAAAAAACTAAATAATTTAATTTTTATGGACCCAAAATGTCCATAAAATGAGTTGTGGACAAGATTATAGGTCATTTGGGCCCTTAATGTTAAGGTTTATTCCCTTTTTAAGCTTAATTTTACCTTAATCATTATAATTAATTTTAATCACTTTCACTAATATTTTTGTAAAAAATTATGTTGATATTATTAGACTATAAATATTATATTTATTAAAATCATGCATTTACATTTTTCAAATTTCAATTCATAAAATAATAAAAATTGAGTTTAATAATAATCTCATAGATGTGGTGACAAAGCGGGTTTTTAAAGTGAGAATGTTCAAAAGTTCATTATGATTTTATATCTAAATTCAACATAAAATATATTCAAATGACCTAAATTAGGTTATTATATATAAAATTTATCTATTTAAACATTAAAAACAACTTAAAATAAAATTTAACTATATAAATATATTTGATGAAAAAAGCATTTTGAATTAAAATTCAGTATTTTTCACTATTGACCCAAAAATGAAATTTCTCCAAAAAATCTCAAAAATACACCCTAAGATAATTTAGACAATATGAATTCAAAAATTATGTTTATTTTATAAAATTAAATTTCTAAGTGTCTAAAATAAATTTTATTACTATTCATAGAAGGACATAAAAAGTAGTTCTTTTGAGAAAATAATATTTCCAAACATATAAAGACTTTACCCACATTTATATGTTTTATCATCATTATGTTTTATCTATATAAAATAATTATAAATAATATTTAAAAAATTATTATTACTATTAGTATTATTATGCTTAATGTTTATCTTATAACTATCTCGTTTAATTAATTATAATAAAAAAATATTGTTTAGTAGAAACTAAATGTTTCTTGTAACGCAAGCCTAATCAGTGTTGCATATAACACAAGACAAGTCAGTGTTGTATATAATTCCATCCAAGACTGTGTTTCATGTAGTGAAAAAAAATCTTATGGTATCGTATAATGAAATTTTAACATGTTTTATCATACAAATCAAGAATAAATTGGTTCTTTAATATAACAAAATCTATATTTAGTGTTGGAATAAATGAAAAATATCAAAAATAGTAAATTAATTCAGAAAAAAATATTTCACAAAAACTTGAGGTGTTATAAGAATGATCTCATGATATGATCATAACTCTACTTAAATTACATAATTATAGATGAGTGAAATTATTCAATATAATTATGTCACAAACCAGCTCGGGTCGACCATGAACTGGTCACCCGATCCGGTCTGTGACATGTATCAAAGGGTGTTCCCAATCCCCACGGGCTAGAAACAAGTGTCGGGCATCAGATATAAATTGACTGGGAAATATTTTATCCTAATAACTAGGATAAAATAAATAAAATGATCAAAATGATCCTGAAAAAAAACCCAAAACTAAACATAAATAAATAAACAACTGATCCAGATATAGTATGAAACTAAACAGACTGAAGACTAAAACAAGAAAAATGAAACTAAGAACAAATTAAAACTAAACCATGCTACCACTATCTGTATGTGACATATTTTTCACCTCCAACCACAAGACCAAACCTGCTCCAACCATGAGTACCTATTCCAAGAAACCTGAACAAATAATGAACATGAAAACAGCTTGGGTCTACCGACACTGAGTGGCATAGGTAGGGTGTGAGATAACAGATCAGTAGGAAATCACCATAGAATCCAAGAGTTTCCTTTCCCAAAAAATTCCATTAACCATAGTTTTTAATACAATTATAAAAATAGTTTTTTTACATTTTATTAAACAACCACAACTTTACTGTTTTAAAGTATAACACACACCACCATCCATTTTTCAAGATAACAACCATTTTATAAAAAAACCCAAACCAAAAAATACTAGTAATAATTTTAAAAGTAAAAACATTAAATGGGAAATAGTTTCAAAGAATTCATCTTTCAAGAAAAAGAACTTACTTTTAAAATTACCAACCCAACCTACCATATGCTGATGGGAGGTGCAATATAATAATTGAGCACTAGTCAAGGGAACACCCCTAGGAACTAGTTAGTTGTGATCCCCATGTATCTCATATCTCATTGAAAGTAACAATATTGAATATTCATTCTCATGAACATGATCCATTATTAAGATAATCATCCATAACCTAGTAGTCCCCAACATTATCATCATTATAGTTTATTTAGTGTTGTTTTGTCAAACTTTTTACATGAAATAGGGATGAAATCACTCCGGATCACTAGAATACTAGTACACTTCCTCCACCTAGATACTCGGGTTTCCCTTTTATGCTCAAAAAATTTACACATCACATGATACTACTTTCAAAATTCATCAACGAAACCAAGCATCACATTTCATTAACCACCACATGCACATCACAAACCTATTATTGAAAATATATTCACCTAGAAAAATTTACAAATAACTTCTAAATCCATGAGTAACACCACTTCCTAGAGAATTCGATAAATAAGCCTTTCCACATTTTAGAAAAAACATTCCAAATGGGCCTTTATGTTTACAAACCCAAATATATTTTCCAAAAAAATTCCAAATCATTTCTAAAACCTTCTTCAATTGTGAAATGCCAAACAACCCCTCAAGAGAAACATTTTCCAAAACACACTCACCAAAATCCAAACAGTCAAAACCCCCCTGATATTCAATTTTAAACCATATTTATAAACCACATTAAGGATCCAACATTATTTAGAAAAAAAACCATTAAGGAAACCAATATTTCAAGGAACTTGGTTTAATACACCATATTCATTGGAGGGAACAACCATGTGTGCACCATGTGAACCTAGGGATGTACAAAAATACAATGGTAAACCAAACATCCAAGATGACACCCAAAAACCTTTCCCACAGAACCCACAATTTTCTTTAAAACTGCATCCAACCATCCATACTATTTAGGGAATGTAAATCAATCCCCTTATAACCATGAAACCCTATTTAAAACATTTTAACACATTTAACAAGCTAAAACATTACCAAACCATACACACCAAATCAAGTTCACAAACAAGAAATAACCATCACACCATAATCAAGTACTGCTAAAAGTTAAAACTGTGACCAACCTACAAAAAGGTAATACACACTCAAAGTGGAACAAAAAATTTAAAAGGCCGCATTCAGATAGTCTCAACCACTTAGGTTACAAAAGAACAAGTCCATCATAACATTAAAACGAAACGATGAACATAAAACAACAAGAAAGTAAGAACAATGAAATTTTAAATATCTCCTTCACAACACTCAAGGAAAATACTGGAACAAGGTTTCACTCACCCTTAGAAACCCATTACTGTACGTAAGCTTCACCCCGAGACCTATGGTTGGGGTTCTGATTACTGAAGAATATCCTGCCTCACATTTAGGCATGAGCATCCCCCAGTCACAACTCCTTTTGGAGGGATGTGACAAGATGGAAACCAACTTTTATTGGTCCAAAAGTGGACCTACAAACAAACCCAAGAAAACATGGAATTTAACAACCTCGAGAGTTCCCAAAAAACCAAATACATTCTCTCCTTACTTCAAACCACTTCACTGCCTCTAAAGGTCCTCTATCACTTCGAAGTACATGAGACAATTGAGAATAATCAAAAACTAGGCAGTAATCATTGAAAATTTTAGGGACCTTTCTAGGTATCATATTCTGAACAACACAAAGAACACTGGTTAAAGAACAACATCAATTTAAAGCACATTCAGAAGGAACATCTCAAGCACAAAAAAAGTCTCACAAACCAAACATATACAAACACAACCAAAAATCACATTTCCAAAAACCACCATTTAATTTAAAATTCAAAACTACCTTCTCCCAAGGCTACTTTCTAAATACCAAAACCCAATTTTACAAAACAAAATCCACATTCTAAAACAAAAACCAATTTTCAAAATTATTTTATCTTTAAATTTCAAATTCACTTTGGAAAAAAAGTTCATGCCTTTGATTTCAATCACCCACCCATGGTATCCTATGAACCATCACATATGTCCCCATCCAAAACTAATTACATCATCAACAAATAATTTTTAACCAACACTTTCTATAAAAACTCTCACATACGTGAACTTTCATAAGGAGTACCAAGGGTCACACATTTCTTTACCTCATCAAAACCCAAGCATTTACCAAATTTTAATCCAAAACACTTTTCTTTAAAACAAATTATACCAATCTAAAAACTGCTTGAAAGAAATCATTTTTCACTTTCATAAACCAGTTTCATTTTCAAAAATTACTCATATCTACCAAGACTAAAATGAAACATGACTCAAGACAAACCTCAGGAATGAGGAACTAGTGTCTATGCCTAACTTGGATACATGGTAGTGGGACTTGACCCAAGTAATCCATAACACTAGGAGGACTTTGAACTATGTACATGGACTCCTCGTGGGTCATTACTTCATGTTATCTCACAATGTGACACCGGTTCACCTCCGTTGTCATCCCCCAATCCAAAACAAAGACAATAGAATCAAATCTCAGACTGCCCCTGGTAACTTGAGGTTCAAAACAAGTAAGGGTTTATGATTCCCTTCCCATACCTAACTCTTGAGTCCTAAAAATACTAATATATAACTAAAATACACCCCAAATAACAAGATCCTCCTATGATACCATTTTGTCAGGAACCAACCCAACAAAACCATGAACTGGTCACCCAAGTCTGTCTGCGACATGTCCTGAAGGGTCTTCCTGATCCCCACGTGCTGGAAACTAGTGTCGGGAATCAGATATAAATAGAGTGAGAATTATTTCAGCCCAATAAAAACGATAAAATAAATAAACTAATCAAAATTATCACACAGTAACAACCCACAACTGAACATAAATAAATAAACAGGTGATCCAGAAACAATATGCAACTAAACAAACTGAAGATTAAAACAAGAAAAATGAAACTGAGAACAAACTAAAACCGGACCAAGCTACCACTATCTTCATGTGACCTCTTGGTCACCTCCAACCACAAGACCAAACTGGCTCCAACCATGAGCACCTATCCCAGGAAACCTAAAAAAATGATGAACCTACAAAACAACTCAGGTCTACTGACACTGAGTGGTATAGGTAGAGTGTGAGCTAATAGCTCAGTAGGAAATCACCATATAATCCAAGTGTTTCCTTTACAAAAACTATCCATTAACCCCAGTTGGAAATATAGTTACAAAAATAGATTTTTCACATTTTATTAAAAAATTACAACTTTAACTTATTAAAGGCCAACACACGCCACCATCCATTTTTCAAGAAAACTACCATTTTATAACAAAAACCCAAATCAAACAATAATAGTAACAATTTTCAAAAGAACAACATTAAATAGAAAAATTATAAAAAGAATTAAACTTTAAAGACAAAACACTTACTTTTAAAATTACCAACCCAACCTATTGTATGCCAACAGGCGGTGCAATATAATCATTGAGCACTAGTCCCAGGAACACCCCTAGGAACTAGTTAGTTATGAGCCCTAAGTAACTCGTATCTCAATGAAAGTAAAAATAATGAATATCTCTTCCCATGTACATGATCCACTAGTAGAAGAATAATCCATAACTTAGTGGTCCCCAACAACACCATCATCATAGTTTAGTCAGTGTTGTCATCAGCAAACTTGCTACATAAAATAGGGATGAAAGAACTCTGGATCATTTGCATACTAGTACACATCCTCCCACCTATATACCTGAGTTTCCCTTTTATTCTAAAAAAAATTCCACATCACATGATACCACTTGCATAATTCATCAACCAAACCAAGCATCATATTTCATTAACCACCACTTGAACATCACAAACCCATTCTTGAAAACACATTCACATAAAAACATTTACAAATCACTTCAAATTCCATGAGGAACACCACTTCCCTGAGAATTTGGTAAAAAAGCCATTCCATATTTTAGAAAAAACATAAAACTCTAAAAACATGCCAAACAGGCCTTTATGTGTACACACCAAAATATTTCCAAATCATTTCTAAAACCATATTTAATTGTGAAATGCCAAATAGCCCCTCAATCCAAACATATTCCAAAATATACACACCAAAAGCCAAATGGTCATAACCCCCATGAGATTAAATTTTAAACCATATTTATAAACAACATGAAGGATCCAACATTATTTAGAAAACAAGAACCATTAAGGAAACAAATATTTCAAGGAACCTAGTTTAAAGCACCATCTTCATTCCAGGGCACAACCATGTGTGCACATAGTGCACCCATGGATGTTCCAACATCCAATGTTACATCAAATATCCAAGATTACACCCAAAAACCTTTCCCAAAAAACCCACAATTTTCTTTAAAACCACATAAAACCATACACACTATTTAGGGAACCTAAAACAAGCCCTTTATAACCATGAAACCCTTTTTAAAACCTTTTTACACATTTAATGAGCTAAAACACTACCAAAACATACACAAAAAATCAAGTTCACAAACAAAAAATAACCATCACACCATAATAAAGGATAAAAATTTCATAAAAACCCCCAATTTAACTTTAAAATAACAATGGCACTTTAAATAATAACCCTATGTTCTATAAACCTATGAATTTCACACAAATCCCTTTGAAAACATTTTTTTAATTCTACCAATATAAAATCACCATTAATATCAAGAAATTGATATATTAGAGGTTTGAAAAACATTTAAAAATTAAATTAAAACACACAAGTGCATGTGGAGTGTTCCGGAAAGAAAAAAAGTTTGAAAAGCCTACCCCAACCATGTGCGGATGGGAAAAAACTCCATGGAGAGGAAGAATCGAGAATTACAAACAATCTGCACACCCTATCCATAAGATAACGACCCAAAATCATCGAACCCTAATACTAGGGTTCTTCCAAACAAGAACCAAGCCAAAGGAGATCAAAGAAATGATATAGGGGGAAGAGGAGAAGATGAGTGGGGAAGATTGGATGAAGAACTACTTACCTTTGGTGAGAAATCAAACAAAAAATGACCCAAAACGATGGATAATGAATGTGTAGGAACCTATGGTCGATGACCAACTATTGGGGATTCATTTTAAAGGCGGAATCACCCAAAACAGATCTCTATTTCAAAAATTATTAAACCCATAAGTGGCTGTACGGTTTTGTTGCACGGTTTTGTAAACTATTCACAAACCACGCGAGGGCTACTGGAAAAATTATACAAATTTGGAGGGTTAGGTTTCACGGTTTGATAAATCCATGCTCAAACCATGAGACCCAAAAAATAGTCCAAATAACCTCAAATTACACCCCAAACACTAGGTAATTTCACCCAATGATCCATGAATGTTTTAAACACAATGTAGTGACACCGTGGGTGTCAAGAACGTCCCAACACGTCACTTTATCTCAATAAATTTAACCATAACCATGATTTGGGTTAGAAGAAGAAAAATACCACCAAAACACAAAGAATTTTATTGGAAACTCAACCCGAACATCAACCAAGATATCCAATATCAAGAAATAAAAAAAACAAATGAAAATCATGGTTGGGGTGTGACAAAGAAAATAATGATTTTGAATTTTTAATAATAATTAATTAATAAACTTTAATAGATGCAAGAAGAATCCCTGTAACTTTTGAAAGGGAGAAATTAAAATTCTTGTATTGATTTATTTCTTTGAAAATTGAGCAATTGAATTTATAGTTTATATATAATTTGAAAGTTTTATTTAACATTGATAATTTTTTAATTCTATTACTTTGAAATTTGATTAATGAAAACATTGGTTCCCTTTGAATTCCATGTTGAGATTTTATTCTTGGGGAAAAGTATAGTTTAAGTGTGGAGGAATTTTACACACTCAATTTTCATGGATTTTTTTAATCAAATTTCAATAATTTTTGAAGGATTTTAAAGAATAATTCCCTTGAATTTAAATGTTTTATTAAAAATTGGGAAATTTTTAATCTAAATTTGAAATAGATTTAAAAGTGGTTTTTAATATTTATTTTTTATTAAGAATAATTTCATGAATGGTTGATCATTTTGGTTAATATTTTTGAAATATTTATGAGTGTTTAATTATTTTTATTTTGAGTTACTAAAAAATTGCGCTAGACTTAAGCCAGCCCAAAAACCAAGGTAGCTCGTCACATAGCCAAGACTAAGAGGGATATATAGGAAAGTCACCATTAGGATAGATATCTCAATCCATCCATCTTGTGATGCATGGGGGTATCAATCCCAATCATGCATGTCCTGTGTGTAGTGAATCCTATGGGAAGTAGGGTTGGTCCAAGGACTTCTTGGGATGTGCAGTGTGCATGGCCAATGAGGTGTGTGCATGAGTTTTGAAAGATCCCTTCCCATTTCAGGTGTTTTGGATTTTTCTCTCATGACTTGGATTATAAACCATCATGTTCCCCTTGTTTCGTTTTAATGTGGGACAAGTTAAACAAATGAACTATTCATTTTTAATTCAAATTTCACTATTTTATGTGAAATATGTACCCCGTACCTCTGACATTTTCCATGGTCATCTCCTGTAATCACTAGGAACCATCCATGTCTGCTACTAGAGATGCTCAAGTTCAATATCAGCCCCACTAACATCACCCAAAACAAAAAATATAATCTCTTACACTTCCTGAAAACCTTATGGAAGGCCATTCAAGCTCCCTCTAGCCATAGTGAAAGCCAGAGGGGTTGAGGAACCACTGAATTCCATTATTCCACTATCATTGAGGTCATTCACATTCATTATTTCCAGGTTTCACATCCAAGTCTCCATGAACATAAGCATGCACTAAGCCCATGGGGTGTTATCTCAAAGGCATCCCCCATGGATTACTTCCACACTGGGAAAAATAAAAACCCTGTTATCTATGGGTTATGTTTTTCCTATTCAAATGTAGAATTGTTTTTTAAATAGGGAACGAAGGATTTTAAGATTTGAAATATCCTCATAAAGACCAAATGAAAGGATCTCCCTACCTATAAAAGGATAATGAGACCATGCTGAAAAGAGAGTTCATGCACCCACTGCTGAAGGGAGACGGCCACCTCGGGCGTGCTGCATTTGTTTCTATTTTTCTGTTATTTTTATTTTATCTTGATTTCATTATTTTATTTTAGTTTTGTTTTTAATGTAATTTTAATTTAGTTTTAATAAATATCATTCATGAATTATTCTACCAATTATGTTTCCCCCATCCACCAATTCTTCTTCTTCTTCTTCTTCCTCTTAATCTTCTTCTTCTTCTTTTTCTTATTATTCTCTTCTTCTGCCTACTTTAATTTTCTTAAATTCATTTTAATTTTATTTTTATTATTTCTCCCTCTATATTATTCTTATTCTTATTTTATTTTTGTGATTCATTTGTTTTTTCTCTTCTTTTCCTCTTTTTTCTTCAATTTTATTTTTATTCTTCTCTTTTCTCTTCTTTCTACAGTGAACTCTTACCCTAAAAAATGAGGGGTTAACCCGAGTCTTGGCCCAGGAAAGGTATGTGGTATTTTTATTCATTCTATGCTAAAATTATTATTTTTTATTTATGTTTGTGGTGATAAAGTGTGATTTTAATGAGTGTGGAGATTTTTCACCATGACACTGAACTCAAACTAATTTCTATTCTTTTGTTTTAAAATTTTACCTCCCTTTTACTAAAAATAATATCTTAATGTGATAAAGATGATCCGTTTAGTGGATAAAATGGCATACAATAGATTCATTTGTTGGAAGATGGTACACTCTCAATTGAGTTGGACCATAAACTTTGATTATAGGGGAGGTGTAATTGAGTTTTTTATAGTAATTCAAGATTTCATAATCACTAAATAAAAGGATGGTAGCATAAAAGTGAGATTTCATGATTAAGATATCGAACTTAATTTAAACTACAACAAGGAGAATTATGCAACCCATTAACCAAACCATAAAGTCCAAGTTCTTTATATGTTAATAAAATTTTTTCATTTCATGTTAGTTTATTTTTTCACTCTCTTAATTCATTTAAATTATATTACTCTCATTGAATTAATGAAAATAACCAAAAATAAGTAGTTTAAGTTATTTAGAATAAGTAGTTGAATGATTTTGAAGCACCTCAAGTGAGATGAACTTGCTCATCCACTATGATGCATTAAGAAAAAAAAGTTTTCTTTTGTCGCACCCTATGACAATCATTCAAAAAAACTGGCCTTGTTGTTGGGGATCCAATCAGTGTTTGATTTAGTTTTTCTATTTTCACATTCTAGATAGCATTTCATTTAAAAATGAAAAAATATTTAACTCACCCTATTTTGTAGAATATAGTGTTCTTTTATTTTCTAGATAGATCAGGGCAGCCTGAAACCAAATTAAAAAATAATATGAATGCAAGTTCCTCATTCAATATCTTAAATAGACCATCAAACAACTGAATTCTAACAGTAATTCTCGGAATTTTATCAAGAAATCGAAAAGACTCCAATAGAGTGTTCCTTATTTCCTCTCATAATTTATAAATTGATTCCCCAAGTGAAATATAGGATAAAGTGTCCAAAAATAATCTAAAAAACAAAATTAAATTGTTGGAAGAGAAGTTACAATATCTATAAGGAAAAATGGATTGGATAACTGAGTAATTGAATGTATCCCTTAAGTAACATGAACCTGAACCAGAAGATGAGCCACTGATCTTTCTTGATTTTTTTGTGGACATACAAATTGTGGAGGCCAAGCTCATGGAATATTAATAGACCAACCATCTAAAGAAATAGATCCAAGATGACCATGATGATCTAGAGTAGATCCATGATGAGTAAGACATTCTAGCTGAGCTTTGTGTGTGAGATCAATAAGATTTGGATTAATTCTGGAATGATTGTGTAGAACAACATGATCTCCCCATTCCCTAAAAATTTGAATAACTAGAACTATTTTATATTTTTTTTATCCATAGAGGAAGACACCACCCAAGTGGGGGAATTTGAAAAACAAAAGATGGATAATCCTAACTACCTAACTCCATCCATTGAGATCCAACTTCAATAGACACACATAATTGAGAAACATATTAAACTAGAACTAACTAAGGGATTTGATCTTATCTCAAACTCTAATTAAATTGATTTTATTCAATTTTATTTGATTATCACACTTTATTGTTTTGAATTTTCATCGTTGGTAAATTATTTATATAAGCACCCGACCCCAGTTGCCCGGAGCTGGTGCCTTATTTTATTACATTGGCATATAAACAAAGAATATGTATCCTGAAGGACCAAGTAGTTTAGTAGATTTTAAAAACAAGATATATATATATATATATAAAGTTCAAAATTACATCATGAAGGGAAAAACAACACTGATTTATTCAATTAGAAACATTCAAGCCTCCTTGTTAATGCCTTCAAGACATTCATAATTTACTTCTTCATAACCAGGGAAAATGAAACATAAGAAAGGGGGAGCTCAAATGCTCAGTAAGGGTAAGAAATACAGTGGAAGATAGCATAAACATAATACATGGTGAATAATTGAAAACACATGCCTTTAATAATAAACTGGAACACATTATGGTAAGAATATGAGCTAAGTAAATAATTCCATAATAAAACATAATCATGGGTATTCTACTAGTTGAATAACCACATGAACTTCAAATACTAGAATCATAATGAGGGAAGTGAATATTTCGGACATTCTGAAACATTTTTTCAAGGCCTCAGCCAAGCTGTCTAATGATTAAGGCCTTGTCCAAAATCCATATATCACATTGGAGAAGGCCTCATCCAATTTCACGTCTATTAATCTCATGAGACCTACTAATACACCGAGGGGATATAGTAGGCCCCACATGACACTTTCTTTGTCCAATTCATTCCTCATATGAATGGGGATAAATATAAACAATATATAAATTCATATTGAAACTAATATATGAAATGTAAATAACTTTCCCCAAACATTAAGCATAAACACTAACCATTCAGATTAAATTGGTGAATGGTTTTAATATAGTACATCTACAACCAAAAATAATCAAAAAACATTAAATTAAATATGGTATATGATACCATGAAATATTAATCACAATAATACATAATAATCAACAAGATTGTTTGTTGAGTCAATATGGTTTTCTTATGACTTTTCTAATCCTTCTTGTTTTGAAAATGACAAACACTCTATCTTAAGGCAAATTTCTTTTCCCCTATGTTTTATATCAATAAGGAAAATTTTACTTCCCTAAGGAAATTTATCCCTACCATGTTTTCATTATTCATTTTATAATATAACTCATTTTATTTCTAAGTATAAAATTCAGTTTCATATCTAAAACTTCAGAATCTTATAAATACTTAGATATATGGAATTTTTTTTCAGGATCCGAATTCAGGTTCTGAATTCTCTGAATTCAGACTCCAAACTTTCTGAGTTCAGACTCCGAATTCTCTGAATTCATACTCCAAACATTTTGATTTCAGACTCCTAATTCTCTGAATTCAGACTCTGAACTATCTGAGTTCAAACTCCGAATTCTATGAATTCTGAATTTAAACTTTTTGAGTTCAGACTCCGAATTATATGAATTCAGACTCCGAACTTTATGAGTTTATACTCCGAATTCTCTGAATTCAGACTCTGAACTTTTTGAATTCAAACTCCGAATTTCCTTGAAATTCAGACTCCAGAATTCTATAGAATTCAGGTTCCGAATTCTTTTGAAGATATAATCCTAATACCCATGTATTATAGACACCTAATGATTCTTTAGTTAGAATCTGAACTTTTATTTTTCCTTACACTCCAAAAAATTGAATTTGGTTAAGAAAACATATTTTGCTTACTCTTGTTATAATTATGAAACAATGTCGTGTTTTTTTGTTTCCAACCAGTCGTTGTTTGAGTGACACATGTACAGGTCCCTCCGAAATTCAAGGAAAAATATGACCATGGGAGGAGGGAGCTGACCGTTGAAGATGTTACTATAAATAGGAGGTCATTTGAATGAGCTCACAACTTTGACTGACTGTTCTATAACTCTAGAGATTACATGTTGCTGAAGTAATTTCTAGAGAGATACTTTCATGCTTTGTGCATACTGAACATCTTGTTCAGAATTGCTTCATGCAACTCTGAATGTTTCTTAGTACATTAAAGGGCTTTCAAGGATAGGAAGACAGAGGTGCTGACTACCTTGAAGTTCGAGGTCTTGCAAGGATAGCAAGACATATTCCAATATTTGTATCGAGGGCTTACCCTGGTGTGGGTAAGAAAAACTTTATTGAAAGTATAAATCAAGGTACCTTTTATCCAAGGTTGTTGGATACCATTCTCTTTGGGTTAAAATATTTACTACTTATTACTTGTATTGTTTCAAGTTTTCTGCTTCATTTTGACTGTTAAGGAAATTATAACTATCTTATACTTTCTTGTACTCAGATTAGTAAGATTCTATACGCTATATGGTAGAATCATATCTTTGTAAACTTTTATTATGTTTCATTTTCAGAACCAAATTTCTAGAATCAAGAAAGTTTGTATAACTAAGAGGTTTTGTGAATTTACATTGTTTAAATTTGTTAAACATTACCATCTTTAAAAGTTCCAAAGGATTTTTTTTAAATTATACAATTAACCCCCCCCCCCATTTTGTATATTGAGCATCTACATTGTCATTTCAACCCTACAATTGGTATCAGAGCAGGTATCTGAAATAATTATATTCACATATAAGTTTTCTTGATCAAGTTTTTCATTGTTCAATATTTTCCTTGCTTAGGATATTTTTATCCTTGTTTACAAACTTTTATTACTAACAAGTTTTGTGGAGATATTTTCTTTGAGATAGTAGGAATGAATGTTGGTTCGATTAACAATCTTAATCCTACTAGACCACCTATTTTTTATGGGAATGATTATGAATATTGGAGAGATCTTATGAAGACTTTTGTTATTAACACTAGAGTGGACAACTTTGTTATGCTTACTAGAGATTAAAAGATTCCTGATAAGGAATTCAGAACTTTTACTAATCAAGAGAAGTCATAATATCAACTTAACTAAAATGTATGCAATACTTTGTTGTGTTCCATGACCAGGAATATATATAGCCAGATTTCATCTTATAAAGCTACAAATTGTATTTGGAATAAGCTTGAAGTAACTCATTTTGGAATTTCTGAGGTTATTGAAACTAGAAGAGCTATGCTTAGAGATGAGTACCATGGTTTTTTCTTTCCTTATGAAGAACCTATATATAAGGTACAATAGATATTTATGGCTATTATCAATAGCTTACAATCCATAGGTGAAAAAGGTTTGGATGATGAGGCACTTGTAGACAAGATTATATACATCATTCTTAATGAGTGGGAATCTAAGAGAACAGTTATAGATGAGAATAGGAATGTCTCACAAATCACTCTTGATGGGATTTTTGGAACTCTTATTCAACATGAGACTAGAATGAAGAGATATGCTGATAATATTAAGTAAAAGAATGGGAATGGAAGTGTTACTTTTGCAACAACTTCAAATCATATGAAAGCCAATACTCCTGAGATAATTACAAAATCTAAGTCTAAGAAGGTCACTATTTTATCTGAATCAAGTGAAAGTGAACATTCTGATAATGAACTAGCTAATATTGCTCAAAGTATGAACAAGATAGTTGGGAAGAAAGACATTCAGTATAGATATAAGAAGAAAGAAATAAAGGATAAGAAAGAATCTGAAGTCACTTGTTATGAATAAAAAAGAGATGGACATATAAGGCCATATTTTCCTATGATTAAGAGAAAAGATAGAAAGGAAAAGCATTCTGAGAGGAATAGAAAGAAGTAATACAAAGCTAAATCTAAGAAAGTTTTGAAATCTAATAACACATGGAGTTCCATTGGTGGAGACTCTTCTAATGAATCCCCGGATTATAAATCTTCTGGACAGAATAATCTTGATCTAATAGCCAGATTACCTATTGAAAATTATTGTTTAATGGAAAAGGTACAAAATTATGAATCTATAACTAATGTATCCTTGAATGCCAATTATAGTGATTGTAAATACTATGAATCCTCAGATGAATAATCTTCGTCTGATGAAGATAATACTTTACCTACATATAAATAAGTTTCTAGGTTTGCTAAGCTCTTTCAGAATGAAAATTATAAAGTCAAGAAAAATCTTGATAAGGAAAATTCTATAATTTCTATTCTTACTAAGGAAATGTCAGATCTTTCTAAGGATCTTGATTAGAAAACCCTTGATTTTGAAAGTATTTCAAAACCCTTTAGGAAGTTAATTCTGAGAAGGATAAACTTTCTAAGGATCTAGAAAAAGTAATTTCTAAGAAAAAAAATTTTGAGCCTAACTCTAGTGCTAAATATGATGTTTTTAAGGATAAGAACTTAGTTATTAGACTAAAGTCAGAAATATTTTCCTTGAAGAAGTGTTTGTCAAACTTTACCTTAGGTAAGGAAAACCTTGATAAGATGTATTCCCAAATTTGACCTCTAAGAAATAATTCTGGATTTGGTTGTACTAGTTCAAATCTGATTTTTAGTAACAATTATTTTGTTCTTCAAAGTGCTCCTTTTTACACTAAGTATCAGTGTGGTGGGAATTGGGAAAAAAATTGTTCCTTAAACAAAAATCAGTCTTTAAGTTTTCATAAAGCTTATTTTTCAAAGAAAATGTTGATACATAAAATTTGGCTTTCTAAAGTTTCCAGATCCAAGAAAGTTTGGGTTCCAAAATTCTAACACACTTATTTTCAGGAAAATAAAAAAAGTACCAGCAGCAATACATGGTACATAGATAGTGTATGTTCCCAGTATATGACTAGTAAAAAAAAACTTCTTTGAAAATATTATCAAGATGAAAAGACACTACTAGAAAATTAGGTTATAGCCACGGTTTGGAACTGTGGCTATAAGCCCACAAACCATGGCTATAGGTTATAGCCATGGTTCATTGAACCCTGGCAGGTATTGTTGTGGCTATAGGTCCAAACCTATAGCCATAGTTTTGAACCGTGTCTCTAGCCCTATAGCCACAGTTCCAACTATGACTCTAGACCTAGATCCATGGTTTAAAACCATGGCTCTAGCCCTACAACCACAGTTTCAAATCATGGCTATAGGTTTGGCCCTATATCCATGGAAATACTAGCCACGGTTCAATGAACCGTGGCTATAGAGTTTTAGCCACGGTTTTAAACTGTGGCTAAAACCCTTCCCATCCCCCCCCCCCACACACACACACACCTCTTGCACCCCTTGCACAACCCTTTCCCCCACTGCTGTACCCCCTTGTACTACACCCCCCCACCACCACCACCACCCTACTGGACCCCCTTGGACAACAGCCCCCCCCCCCTGTTAGACCCCCTGGATAGCCCCCCCCCCACTACTGGACCCCCCTGAACCGTAGCCCCCCCCTGCTGGACCCCCCTAGAGAGCACCCCCCTGCCGGACCCCCTGAATAGCATCCCCCCTACTAGACCCCACTTTCACCACCCCTACTAGACACCCCCCCCCCTTGCACCCCTGCTGGACACCCCACCCCATGCACCCCCCTGGACAACAGCCACCCCCCCCCCACACACACACACACACATCCCTTGCACCCCTTGCACACCCCTTTCCCCCTATTAGACTCCCCTGGATAGTAGCCACCCCACCCCACCCCCCTGTTGGACCCCCCCCCCCCCCCGCACTGGACCCCCCTGGATAGCCCCCCCCCCCCTGCTGGACCCCCCTGGACACCAGACCCCCCTAATGGACTCCCTAGATAGAATCCCCCCCCCCCCACACACACACACACATCCCTTGAACATATCCTAAGGGATCCTTAGTTAAGCAGATTGACCAAGCAGGTGAGCTTTGGGCTTTTCCCTTAGATATACCTACCAAATCACAACCTGTAGAGGCTGCTTTACCTAGTGTTGAGATAGTTTTTTCCCAAATGCCTTCAGATTTTGTATCCATAGTATATTTATTATATTTTATAGAAATACTTCTTTTATATTTTAGTGGAATTTTGAGTTATCAGGAACCTCCTATTGTTGCATCTACATTTAGGGATCCACCCCCTTCAGCTTTAGTTGATGCTGATTCAATCTAGCCTATTATCAAATAGTATCTTCATGTTGTTATAGGTGATGTGCATTCATCTCATAAGGATTAATTGAGGCAGATTCTGTAGAATGGGTTTTCAAGGAATAGGTTGACCAGTTGAAAGTGATGACAACTCTACTCAAGCTATTCATGGAGGAGAATATTTCTTTAGTAGTATAGAGAGATTAGGAAATATTATTATAGAATTTTTCAATCTTATTAAGCCTTTCCTATATGTATCCAATACTCTAGTGGTTGTCAGCTGGAAGTCAAAAGTGAAAAAGTAAAGTGGACTCTAAAGTCCACAAGCATTCAGACCAACCGGATCGGGCTACACCAATCCAACAATCTCCCTTGTTGCATCCCTTGATGAGAAGAAGGTTAAGAGTGCCCTTTTTTCTCTAAATATTTACAGTGTGTCTGGTCTTGATGGGTTCACAAATTAATTCTTTCTGTTATATTGGTACATAGTTAGCGATGAGATCCTTAACGCTATGAGGGAGTTTTTTAACCATGCCTCAATGCCCTATGGAATCAACTCCAATTTTATTTCCCTAATCCCAAAGAAGTAAAATTATGTGTATGTAAAGGATTTCAGACCAATTGCTATTGGGAATACCTTTCCAAGAATCATTAGTAAAATTATTGCTATGAGGTTAGGTCCCATTTCTCATGGGTTTATCTCTTCAAATCAGCCCCTTGGATAGCCCTTGGACACCCCCCTGGACAGCCCCCCTAGACACCCCACCTGCACCCTGCCCCCTGCACTACAGACCCCCCCCCCAGACATCCCTTGGACAGCCCCTCCTAGACACCCCACCTGCACCCTCCTCTTTTCCCTACAGACCCCTTGGCACCCCCCCCCGGACAACCCTTAGACACCCCCTAGACATCCCCTCCTAAACACCCCACATGCACCCTCCCCCCTGCCCTGCAGACCCCCTGTCCCCCCCCCCCCCGGACAGCCCTTGGACACCCCACCTGGATAGTCCCTACTAGAAAATTCTATATCCATCAGTATCTTCACTTCATTATTAAAGAATTATAAATGATCAATGCCTTAAAAAAATTCCAAGAATAGTCTTTGTCTGTCTTAGTTTGAATAATAGACTTCCACCACTTATAACTCGGACCCTCTAGTAGGATGGTTACAAAAATAACCTAAAGAGACTCATAAATCTAAATCTGGATAAAAATATCCTCAACCTTCAGTGCCAAAACCAATTCATCCTAAGAATCTTGTTACCCAGGAATTGTTGTCGGACTACCATCTTGATTCTGGGGTTCCTAGGTGTGCCTTCAAGATCGATTTATTCAAGGATTTTCATTCGGTTAGGTGGGACTTCTTATGGGATGCTTTGGATCTACTTGGAATTCCGGCTAGGTTCTCGTCTTGGGTTAAAAGATGTGTATCTACCCCAAAGTTCTTGGTAAACATTAATGGCAGTTTACAAGGATTCTTTTTGGGGAAAAGAGGGATCAAGAAATGGGATCCACTTTCACCTTTCCTTTTTCTGATTTTCATGGAGTTTTTCTCATTCATCCTAGAATGCAGGAGGCTGGGGGATGGTGTGGTGGCTGGTGCAGGCTAGAGTGGCTGGTAGGGTGGGAAGGCAGGTGGTAGGGGGATGGTAGGGGGCTGGTGCGGGCGGGAATAGGTGGCAGGGGGATGGTGTGGGCTGGATTGTAGGTGGTTGGGGGCTCTTGGGCATGTGGAAGGGGTTGGTGAAGGATGGGATGTAGGAGTTCGGGGGCTGGTGAGGGCTGGAACTTGTGGTTAGGGTTGTTTTACAGGTAGTAGAGGGCTGGCATGAGTGTTTTGCAGGAGGCTGGGGGTGGTGGCTGGTGTGGTGGCTGGTCCGGGCTGGATTGAAGGTGGTTGGGGGCTGGTGCAGGCTCGAATGTAGGTGCAAGGGGGTTGGAATTCTAGTCGAAGAGGGCTGGTTGCAGGTGCTGGTGGGATGGTGTGGGCTGATTCGAAGGTGGTAGGGGGGTTGTTGCGGGCTGGAATGCTGGTGGTAGCAAGCTGAAATGAAGGTGGAAGGGGGCTGGTGCGTGATGTATGTGGCTGGAGAAGGTCCAAATCACAACATTACCACAGCGTTACTGTGGCGTGGCTGCGACGTGACCACAGTGTGACCGTGGTGTGTTGGCTCGGTCCAGCGACATTCGCGAAGTAGCATCTTTGGGCCAGGAGTGAAGGGAGAGGGAGGAGGCGGGGAAACATTCTGGTTGTCGCCCCGCTGACAGAAATTGTGATTAGTTAGTCTCAACATTGATCACAAGACTCATAGAATACCATCACTGCGAACTGTCGCGGGGTGTCGTCTTAGAGCAGGGCCAAATCACGGCATTACCGCGGCGTGACCTCGGCGAGACCGCGGTGTGTTGGCCCGGTCCAGTGACATCTGCGGGGAAACATCTTCCGGTTAGGAGCGAAGGGAGTGGGAGGAGGCGGGGTAACATTACAGTTGTCGCCCCACCGGTAGAAATTGCGATTAGTCAGTCTCAACATTGATCATAAGACTCATGGAATACTATCACTATGAGCTGTTGTGGGGTGTCGTCCTGGAGTAGAGCCAAATCACGGCATGACCGTGGCGTGACTGTGGCGTGACTATGGCGTGATTGCAGCGTGATCGCGGCGTGACCACGGCATGAAAGTGGTGTGTTGGCCCGGTCCAGCGACATCCGCGGGGCAGCATTTTCTATCCAGGAGTGAAGGGAGCGGGAGGAGGTGGGGAAACATTCTGGTCATTTCCCCACCGGCAGAAATTGTGATTAATCAGTCTCAACATTGATCATAAGACTCATTGAATACTATCACTGCGAACCTCCGCGGGGTGTCGTCATGGAGCAGGGCCAAATCATGGCATTACCACGGTGTGACCACGGCGTGACTGCGGCATGAACACGGCATGACTGCGGTGTGACCGCGTCGTGACCGCAGCGTGACCATGGCGTGACCGTGGCATGTTGGCCCGGTCTAGCAACATCCACGGGGCAGCATCTTCCGGCCAAGAGCGAAGGGAGCAGGAGGAGGTGGGTCAACATTCTGATTGTCACCCTGCCGATAGATGATAGAGTAGATCAACTATTTAATATTCTATAACAAGGGATCTCTAGAGAAGGTTGTAGTAAGTGGAACAATGATGAAACATCTTAAGGGAAACAAAACGATGGAAAATAATCATACACCCTACACAAAACATTTACAAATTCATTCACTTTATCTAAACATGGAAATTTTATTTATAATATTCAAAGTGTGAAAAGGAAAGTGTCATGGTCAAGGCATATGCCTACTCAGGCAATTTCATTTGAGTTAAACAAGTATGATAAGCCAATTTATATTATTCAAAGAAAACAAAAACTAACTAGCCACAAAACAAACACCAACAAGAGGCATATGAAAGACTCAAACCAAATCTAAACATGATACAAATAACTTTCACTACACTTTGGTTTAGAAGATAGCGCACCTCTGTTGGAGGGGTTTTATTATAAAATCATGGCACTGCTTTATTATAAAAACATGAATTTATTTATAAAAACATGACTTTATTTATCAAATGAAACAATTATATTAAATAACACTTATTCAAGATATGTAATTCAATATAATTAAGCAGAATTAAGAAAGAATCTAAATTCAATTTAAAGCATTCTTGAATTAAAGAGGCTAGAAGAGGGGTCCTACATCAAGGTGGAACCAAACTTTCCACTTAGGATCTTGGATATTTCTAACTAAAATTTACTGCTCCCCCATTGGGTATAGGCACCTTCACACACATGCAAGGACACCTAGCCCCTATGCACAGACCCGCATGGACATGAGCATGTGCAAGGGGATCCTTGCACATATGCTTATATGCATATACTAGTCTTCACTCACTTATGTATAAATTTATATATATATAAATGGGCACACATATCCCCATATGTGCATAATCACTGCCATAGTTGACTATACACATAACAGGGGAACCCACATACATATACTTTCTTACCTATGCACACGCAGGCGAGTCACCCTTAACTTGGCTACTTGAAACCAACGAGCAGGGATCAATGCGCTACACAAAGGATATTAGGAACATAAAAACACATAAAGGATGCTACATAACCAGTGAGAAACCAACCAGCAGCATTAAAGCCTTACCTCGATTGGGAGAACCAAATCCACCTAAACCAACACGAAATGATCCAACACCCTACTGAAAACATAATATGGAGTCAAAAACACTGAAATCCCCAAATACATGAGGTGCAAGACAATTAGTAACCATATAATCTTACCTCAGATCAAAGTTGGTGGACTGAATCAATTTGAACCCCATTTTCCCCCCCTTTGCAGAATATAATTACCCTTTGTCCACAGAAAGAAGTAAAAGACCTAAGTGGCCAATGCGATAAAGAAAATAAAATAAAAACTAAACTAAAACATACTTGTCTCCTGTGAATATACACGTCACTGCACAAAATATAAGAACCACAATTCCCCATGGGTCAAATCATGTTCCTGCAAGCAAGGGGGGAAAAGATCCATGTTTCAAAATGATACTATCAAATAGTACATTCCTATTAATTAACAATTATTCTTCCTGTTAATGGTATATAATTAGTTTGGATCTAGTTTCAGCTTAATTTGGTTTTGTTCAATACATGTTTTTATCCCACCAGATAATAAAATTTTACTAGAGGATGCAATTTTTAATCAAATAGAATATATCATAACAAAAAATGGATCCACACCTATGAATAAGGTTGAACATGATAAGAAAGAATGTTTGATCATATAGTCTGATGAGTTATAAAAGGATAAACCAAAAAATAAATAAAAAACATTGATAGTTCTCTAATTGCTCAAGTGAATACGCAATTATAAAACAATAATAAACATGTGAAAGAAGAGAAAACCATGTTTCCTCAACAAAAATGTTTAGAATGTGAGAAATAAGAAAGCACAAATAAAATCAAACACTTTTGAGCTACAAAGAAAAATTCTCCAGTGTTGAGAAAAAAGCATAATAACTTAGAAGTTGATAAACCCACCTTATTTCCATACTTGTTGATATAAAACAACACTCGAGTAGAAATGTCACATAACACGAACTTCACATATATATTTGTTTTGAAGGAAAATAATTTTTCAAAATGAATCCTTCATATAGTGTTGTTATTCCATTGAAAAAATCAACATGGAGAAATACGAAAATACATTCTTGTTAATCACATCTCTAAAAAAGATTCAACACATTTACCATGAGTTAATGCTATATTTATAGGGAAATTTTCATCTATATAACACATTATAATTTAATAAAATATGGTTACCCATTCAACTGTATGTGAATCCAAAAAGAACAACACATTTATCCATAAACCAATTTCCCTTCACATGCATCATGAACATATTAAAATAGTATGCATTAGATGACATTTTCATTTGAAAATTATAACACTCCATTCACATGACAATTGCATCCACAAAGTATCAATGGTATGAATAATTCTACACATAAAATATTCTTAACATTTTTATGAGATTCAAATGATTTCACATAGAATATGATATTCTTTATGAAACTATAAATACATCATATATTTTTCACCTAAATCGCAAAGAAAAAATGTTCTTGTGGTATCTTCTATGTGAAATTCCAATGATTTATATCTACAAACACTACAATGTTAATTATTTTTATGTTTTGAGAAAAGAAAAATCAATCATATATCACATTATGATATTTATTTTCATGAATTCGTTAATTTAATTTTGAACATCAAATTATCCTTCCAACACTCGAGCTCTAGGTTGACACCTGGGGTATGCCAAACTTGATTCAATAGAGTTCCATATATGTCTTTATATGCCTACCATTATCGAGAATGATTTTCTTGACAAGGAACTATGACAAGGTACATTACCCATTCCATGGACCATAGACCTAACACACATTACTAATTCTAGGGATATCTCTCATCTTCCATGGGTTAATGGACTTTTTGTGAATTATCATTATAGAAAAGATTACATACCCCTGCCCCCTTCCCCCTGCCCCCCTCCACCCACACCCTGCCCCCTACCCCCTGCCCCTTGCCCCCCTCCACCCTCCCCCCTGCCCCCTGCCCTGCAGACCTCCCCCCCTGCCCCTACCCCTGCCCCTGCCCTCCTGCCCTACAGACCTGCCCCCCACCACCCAACCCCCTAGCCTGCACAGCCCCCCCAACACCCCCCTGCACCCCCCCCCCATCCCCTTACCATGCACCACCCCTATCCTGCACCATCCCCCCTATCCTACACACCCCCCTGTGAGTCAAAAAAATCTTTGGAGATTCCTATGGTGTCTCAAATGAGAGGAGTAAGGATTAAAATGGAAAACATAAGTGCAATAATGTCAAAAAAGTTATGTAAGCATAAACTAACATTGTGAGTTTTCACAAAGAGCGTACCTCCGTTGGAGGGGTTTTATTAAAATACCATGACTTATTTATAAAAAAACAATTATTTTAACTAACACTTGATCTGGAATTGCAATTTAATATAAACAAGACGGAATCCAGAAGGTAGTTAAATGAAATTTAAAAAATTATTGAATTAAAGAGGTTGGGAGAGGGAATCTACCTCAAAGGTGTCAAGACACACACAAGAGGATCCTTATATATATGCTCACATGTATAAGTATGGGCTATGTTTTGTTGTTGGTTCTCTACATAGAATGCATCCCTATCCCTAGACACAGCCTATCATGCGAAAGCATACACACAAGAAATCCAGTTCTTGTGAAGACATTGAGACAAATAAAACCTCATAAAGATATATTCGGAATGAGTTATACTAATAAAAGGGATGAGAAGAATGCCTGGGGAGGAATCCATTTTAAAAGGACCATTAGCGTTTGAGAAATAATATTGAAAAAATGAGGTCCAATGGCAATGTACTCCAAAAGCATGTACTAAAAAGAATAGCGTAGTGGTTATCAAATGAAATGACCAAAAGTAGTATTTCATTCAAATTGATTGTAATTACCTCTCAATGTCATCAAGGATTATGATGCTTAATTGTGACTTATAGACATCCTCAAATACCTGAAAATAATAGGTGAAAAAAATAACTAAAATTATTCAGTATACAATTTCCAAATTAAATAAGCATAAAAAAATGGAAACCTAGTTGATTTTAAACCTTGAGAATTTGTGCATATTTACTAGCCTCGCTCAGCCCAATCATTAATTCAGGTGAAACCTGGCCTTATAGAACCCAGAAAAAGTTGAAAACACAAATAGATGCAAGTGCATGCATGCAAGAATGAAAGGAAACAATGAGAATTATTAAAATGCACTTACAATATTAATATATGTGAAATCACTTTTAATACCAATGGTGCTTGCACAACCCCTTCCCCCTTGCACCCCCCCCCCCTCGGCCCCCACTTCCCACTTTCACACCCCCCTGCCCCCCTCCACCCTACCCCTGCCTCCCTCCACCCTGCCCCCCCCCCACCCCCACTTGTGTAGTAGCCCACCACCCCACCCCCTACCTAAATCCCCCCCCCCTCCCTGGACAGACCCCCAGTACACCCCCACCCCACCTTGCACACCCCCTGCCCCCCCTACACACCCCCTGTGAGTCAAAAAAATCTTTGGAGATGTATGTGGTGTCTCAAATGAGAGGTGTAAGGATTGAAATGGAAAACATAAATGAAATAATGTCAAACAATATATATAAGCATAAACTGCCACTGTGAGTTCTCGCAGACAACACAACATCCCAAGGAATGTTTTTTTTGTTGGAAAATAATCAGATGAGATTAATCCTCCTTAATATCACTCTCAAGATTAAAAAATGATGCTTTACTCTATTCTTTTAGTTTGGCCTTTACAATATTTATCTTGAAAGTTAGATTATGTAGAGGACTCCCCACAAAATCAATCTTCCAGGAATCCAAAACGATTTATCTACAGCCTGGCACAACAAGACAAGAATTGTTAAACTTGAAAGGAAGTGGGGTTGACCTTGATCTATTAATACAGAATTAAATTAATAGATGACTTTGATCAGAATGCAATCTTGGAAGGGTGAGTCCAGATATCTCAACTACACTATTCCTTTCATCCAATTACAGAAAGCACCTATCCAATCTACTTTCCAGCATCCCCTTTTAAGTATATCGACTCCATGTGTAATCAACTCCAGATATGGAAACTTTGGCCAAGATACATTTATCAATACAAGAAAAAAACTCACTAGCTGAGATTTTATAAAAATAACTACTAGTTTTTTAATCAGGCCTCAAAATGGCATTAATTTCACCAAGAAAAATCCAAATCCTAGAAATATTCTTTGAGATAGATGAGAGATTTATCCAAAGATATCTTCATCTTGTATATAAATTGAAGGCATAGACAAAAGTCACAGAAATAGTAGTGTTACCAATGCAATAGGAGATGGTCACTTACTGATGATCATTATGGAAGGAATTGATAGTGACACTATCATTATTAAGAACCAAAAAGGACTATGTGACAGCATCAAATTGATAATTAGAAAAAAAATGAGTAACTGAAAGATTTACATTTGAATTCCATCCAATTCTCAAACTTCAATCTTGGATTGGTAAGACTAATCAGTATAGGTTTTTTGTTCACAATAATGTTCCTAAGGGTTTTAACCATGGGAGAGTTCCCAAGCCCTTGGAAGTTCCAAAAGATGACATTCATTACATAGAAGGACATAGCCTAGTACTAGGACTATCATAACATTGTGTCCTTCCTTTATCAAAACCAACAGTTTCCAAAACCTCTTCACCCATATCATCTATTGCATCAGTAGATGAGGGGTCACACAGGTCCTGTTAGGATGGGGAAAACTCTTTTTCATCTCCCATATAGGATTTGGTACTGAGGGAATTGAAACAGTTAGCCGATTAAATAGGGGTAAAAAGTAGGATTCCAAGTAGTTTCCTCCTTGAAATCTTGGATGAAGGAACTATTGATAAATCACTAGTGTTCTAATAATCATCTACTTGCAATCCTGTAAGATAATTAGACTACTCAATAGAGAATTAATTAAATCCAAAGGAACAGGAAACTAAGGAAATTCTCTAGATAAAATCCTGATAAAAATATATATTAGTACAAGAATAATCATCTTGCTCTGTAAGTAAATTAGGTACTGGTTCCTCATCATAGAAAACACATGAAGCCTTCCCTGGTGGTAAAAATGAACTTCTCGAGCTCCATAAAATTTAAATCCTTATTTGGTACTGAAGTATTGGCCTTCCCTATTTTCATCTCATTGGAACCTTCACTGGTAGTGAAACGGTGACCTGATCTGGTTCCATAACAATGATATCCTTAACTGGTACTGAAGCATTGGCCAGCATAGGTTCCACCTCATCAGAATACTTTACAAGTGCTGAAGTAGTGTAATTTTTGGGTTCTAGAATGACACCCTACATAAGATATGAAGTAGTGAGCTACTCGGTGGAAAAAAACACCTTGACTAGAGACCATGACAATATTATCGGTAGTAGCATGGATATGAATGGACTCATCAATAGTATGGACAACAACAACATCATTAGAGGAATTCCCACGTTATTTCTCTTAGAAACATCCAGGATAGGATCACCCTTGTATCCACCCCCATGAGAAGGGGCCTCCATAGATGTGTCATGACTAGAGGGTGGGACCAAACCCTTATCATTCTTTCTCCTACTACTGGAATCGTCATGTACTGTAATCTTTAAATGATTACATAGTTTGTTTCTATTGCATTCAGAGGCCATATGCTCAAAAATGACAATTTTCATAGAATTATAGCTTCCTCTTAAGAAAAATATCATGATTAATATACTTATATCGGGTGGTTAGAATAACTTATTTAACAAGGGTGGATCCATATCAACCACAATAAGAATCCATATATAATGCCCAAAAGATGGATTGTCCATCTACCTGTCCATAAGGACTCTAAATCAACCATAGGGTATAACTATTCCACAGCATTCACAACATGAACATAATAAAACCTTCAAATTCAGAAAAAGAATCATCACTTAGAAATAATAATAAACTGGTAAAACATGTGAAAACACTACATTGGTTAATACTTCCATCCACCTAAAGGAAAACTGAAATATGCTAGTTGCACAGATGCAAAAAATAATAGAGAATAAGAATCCCATACCTGGAATTAAGCTTCAAATCAAACTAAAAAAAAATAGGGGGATATATGAAAAATTTTCACTGCCTCAAAATGATACACGATGATGCAGAAAATAAAGGATGAATGGGGGATGTGAACATGCCTAGAATGAGCAGGAATGATTTTGGTGGAAGAAAGAGACTATCAAAGTTCAATAATGAATTTCACTTGGACATGCTTGAGAGGTGAGATGTTACCATGAAGGCGACCGGGTTGCCTCGTTCAGTGGTAGTGAAGGGCAGCATCGTGAGGGGGTGAGGATGGGGAAGCGTCGCAAAGGCCTTCCGGGAAATGTCGGGGGATGAGGATCGGGGAGAGGAGAGGTCGTCAAGGATTTCAGGGAAGAAGGGTCACCGTAAAGAGGAGAGGTCACCGCTGAGAGTAGAGGTCGCCGCTGAGAGAGGAGAAGTCGTGAGGGTGGTGGAGGGCGGCCAAGAGTATAAGTCACGAGGGGTCGGGAGAGGAGAGGAATCATAGATAGTGGGGAGGAGGAGCCCGATAGATGGTCAAAAAAACATAGATACGTATTTTTTTAATTGTGGCTATAAAAAATGATTTATCCACAATTTTAATAGAAGTGTGGCTATAAACTAAGCTATAGCTACAGACTTATAAAACCATGTGTATAGGTCTATGGATATAGCCTTGTTTTATAGTAGTGGGAGGGAAAGTAAATTTTGGAGATAATTCTAAGAGATAAATTATTGGTATATGTAACATTTTTCTTCTTGGAAAAACTTTGATTTAAAATGTTTTATTTGTTAAGGGTCTTAAGCACAACCTCATTATCATAAGTAAATTATGTGATAAAGGTTACCTTGTGAATTTTAGGAATGAAAATTGATTAGTACACAATTCCAAGGAAGAGTTTATTCTTTCTGCCCATAGGCAAGAAAATTTATAAACACTAAACTTAGAATACCTTAGGAGACAAGATCTACCTTATCTTAGTGCAATGGAATATTATTCTTTGTTATGGGAGAGAATGTTAGGACATTGTAACATTAGGAAACTATGAAAACTATCTAATAAAAGACTTGTTAAGGATCTATCAAAACATAGATTTGATTATTCAAAAGTTTTTGATCCTTGTCAATATGGCAAAAAACATAAATCATGTTTCAAATAAGTCAGTGAAGTCACAAGTACTGATGCATTACAGTTAGTGCATATAGATCTTTGTATTCAAACAAAAACTAGAAGCATTGGAAGAAAATATTATGTATTTGTCTTATTTTATGATTAAACTAGATTTACGTGGATCTATTTCCTAGCAAAGAAATCTGAAGCTTTTTCTTATTTAAAAAGTTTTAGAGCCCAAGTTAAAAATGAGAAAAACCTTCCTTTGATAACTATTCATAGTGATCATGGAGGATAATTTCAAAATTCTGATTTTGAAACTTTTTGTAGTAGAAAAGGAATTAATCATAACTTCTCAGCACCAATAACACCCCAACAAAATGGTGTTGTTGAAAGAAGAAATAGAATTCTTTAAGAGATTACAAGAACCATGTTGAGTGAATATTTATTTTCCAAACATTTTTGGGTTGAAGCTGTAAGTACGGCTTAATATACTATAAATGGTGTTTTGATTAAACCTTTTATTAATAAAACTCCTTATTAGTTATGGAATGGTAGAAAACCTAGACTTTCCTACTTCAAAGTTTTTGGTTGCAAGGTATTCATTCTGAATGCTAAAGATAATCTACAGAAACTCACACCAAAATATGATGAAGGAATTTTATTAGGATACTCCACAACTTTTAAGGATTATAGAGTTTTCAATAAAAATACATGTACTATTGAAGAAACAGTACAAGTCAAATTTGATGAAACTGATCCTTTTTTTAAACAACCTCAACCTACATCTTTGAATGTGTTTTCAAAAACTAATTATCAACCTTTGTTAGAAGATCCTTCTGATAAGGAAAATGATCAAGAAAATATTTCTGAATCATTTACCTAAGAAGACTTCCTACCCAATGTTGATGAATAGTTTTTACAAAACACAAATTAGTTGTTTCTAAAGAACCATCCCAGTGATAGTATCATTGGTGATGTAAATCAACCTATAAGGACTAGAAGTTCCTTAAGAAATGAAGTAGAATATCTAGCATTCCTTTCTCAATTAGAACCCAAAAGCACTAATAAAGCATTAGGTGATGATGATTGGATAAAATATATACAAGATGAGCTAAATGAATTCAAAAGGAATAAATTTTGGACCTTGGTTGAAAGACCTAAGGAAACTTCTGTTATGGGAGTAAAATGGGTCTTTAGAAATAAATGTGATGAAAATAGAATCATAGTAAGAAATAAAGCAAGATTGGTTATAAAAGGCTATAATCAACAAGAAGGAATAGACAATGAAGAAACTTATGCTTCAGTAGCTAGACATGAATCTATTTGTATTCTACTTGCCTTTGCAGTATTCTTCAATTTGAAACTTTTTCAAATGGATGTTAAATGTGCTTTACTTAATGGTTTTGTACAAGAGGAAGTTTTTTTTGGAACAACCTCCTAGTTTTGAAGATACAAAACATCCTAAGCAGGTTTAAAAACTTACCAAAGCTTTGTATAGACTTAAGAAATCCCCATGATCTTGGTTAGATAGACTTACACAATTTTTTCTTCAAAATAATTACATTAACGGAAATGATGATCCAACCCTTTTTATAAATAAAGATAATAAAAATGTTTTGATTGTTCAAATTTATGTTGATGACATTATATTTGCTTCAAATCAGCAATCTTTAACCGATTACTTTGTGAATCTAATGAAATCTGAGTTAGAAATGAGTATGATGGGTGAGTTAAAATTTTTCCTTAGTTTTCAAATTTCTCAGAAACTATAAGGAATCTATATATCCCAACATAAGTATATAAAATATCTTCTTAAAAAGTATGGATATGACAACACTAAGAGTATAAGTACTCCCATTGGTACCTTAAATTCACTTGGTCTTGATGAAGTTGGGAAACCAGTAGATCAAACATCTTTTAGAGGTATGAAAGGAAGTCTACTTTACATAATAACTAGTCATACATACTTAATGTTTTTAGTATGCTTATGTACAAGATATCAGTCCAATACTAAGGAATCTCATTTAAAGGCAGTGAAAAGTATTTTTCGCTACATAAAGGGAACTATGGATCTAGGGACTCTTTTAAACTTCTAGAAATGATTTTGTTTTAAAAAGTTTTTCAGATGCTAACTTTTGTGGATGTAGAATAGATAGGAAAAGTACTTTCAGAACTTTTAATTTCTTAGGATATTCATTAGTTTCTTGGTCATGAAAAAAGAAACACTCAGTAGCACTTTCCGCTGCTGAAGTTGAATATGTAGTTGTAGGAAGTTGTTGTGCTCAAGTGTTGTGGATGCAACACACACCCACAGACTACAGTATGAGTTTTACCAAAACCAAAATTTTGTGTGATAATACTAGTGTCATTTCTTTAAGTAAAAACCATGCACATCACTCTCATGCAAAACAAATAGATATTAGGCATCACTTTCCTAGGGATCACACAGAAAAAGGAGATATCATTATTCAATTTATTGGAACAGAAGATCAACTTGCTGATATATTCACAAAATCTTTACCCACTGATAGATTTTAAAACATTAAACAGAAGTTAGGAATGATAAAAGTAAGTTAATCTTCCATGTTAACTTTTTATTGAAACCTATCTCTTTACAGTAACAAACTCCTTTTCATAGGGGGAGTACATTTTCTTATTTTGTAGTTCAAAATTTTTCGTAATGAAGTTTTTTGTATTTCAAAATTTTTCATAATGAAGATTTTTGTAGTTTAAAATTTCGTAATGGAAATTCTTCAAAGTTTTTTTTGTAATGTAAATTTTTCGTAGTCTAAAATTTTTCATAGTCAATTTTTTTTTTGTAGTCAATTTTTTTCCATATTCAAAATTTTCATAATGAATATTTTTTTACTTAAAATTTTTGTAATGGAGATTTTTATATTGAAAATTTTCATAATAAAAATTTTTGGAATCTAAAGTTCTTCAAGAAGAATTTTCCTCATTATGAATAATCTTCCTAGTAATCTAGAAGGTATATTTCCTTTATTAAATTTTCATAATAATCTTTTAATTGTGGGTATTTTCATCTATTTTTTTAAATTTTCATACTATATTTTCCTTGAATCTGAATGTTTTTATTTAAAAACCTCAAAAGATCCGAATCTATCAAAATTCTTCTTCAGTCATTTTTTTTAGCCGTTAGATCTGATCAGAAGGTTTTTCAACCATTGGATTGAGTATGGAAGCTGAAGTTTCACCTCAAACACCTATATAAAGGACCCCCGATGGTTCTCAATCCTTCGTGCGCTGAAGCTTTGTCCCTCCTACATAAGCTCGTTTTGGGTCTTCAAGGTTTCCTCATCTTAGAATGTCAATTGAAGCTTCATCTCAAAAAGAAATTTCGTCCATAAAGTAAATATTTGAATGGAAGGTTTACAGAGAAAGGTTGGTTCATAAAAATTTCTTCACGAAGTATGATTACCTTATCTCTAAGAATATAAAACTTAATGGGTGATAGAGTGTTTGAATTTCGAAAAAGAAAGCACAGGATACGGTGTATCCAGAGTTGCTAATTGAATTCTATGAGACAGTAACTTTCTTCAAGGAAGAAGGTAGAATCAAGTTTTATTTCAAGTGTTACGGGAAGAAATATTCACTTTCCTACACCAAGGCTGCAATATTGGTTGGTATTCCCTATGAAGGAGAAGCAGAGTTCTGCTCACATAAGCTGCCTGATGTTAAAAGAAGTTTTATTAAAGAAAAAGCAATGGCTTGTCTTAGTCTTTCAAAGTTAAAGACTCTAAATATTCTTCACCTGTCAACAAATTTCTAGATTATTGAATTTTGGTTGCAAGGATTTATCATTCAGAGAAAAGGTGATAAGGATACATTAAAAAAGAGTGACATCTACATTTTGGATTTCTTGGAAAATCTAAGGAAGATAAATTTTGTTAACCATATCTTGGTTACAATTGAGAACATATAGAATAGAAATCTAAAGGCTTAGATTATTATGTATCCATGCATTCTGTCAAAGATGATTGTTCAGTGTTTAGAATCCTTCAAAATTCATTGAAAATATAATTCAATAAATTTCAAAGTAATGTTGTTGAGTGATGACACCTTGAGAAGGATGAAAGTTAGTTTTTCCAAATAATCCAAAGAATTTTATGATTTCCCTGAAGATTAAGTTGAAGCTCTTTCAAAGAAACTGGAGGTGGATGAAACCTCTAAAAAGGGTGGAAGGAATATAAAGTTAATGGAAGTAGAAGAGAAGAAAAAAACCCTATAGCAAACGAAATTCAGTCACCACCCCCGAAGCTAATGAAAAAAAATCCTATCTTGATAAGGTTGTGGCTAAGTGGAGGGAAGAAAAGAAAAATCAGAAAGAAGGGGAGCCTAAGTTTGGATTGGATCTAGTTGAGGAAAAATATTTGAAGTAAAATGAATCTAAAGAGATTGAGAATAAAGATAAAGAGAAGAAGTAGAATAAAAAATTTTCTGAGGAAAAGATAGTCCAATCACTTATTAATGCTGCTAAGAAAGCATCTGAGAGTATTTCGGTACCAGAATCCTTCCTGATAGAACCTTTACTAGAGACTCTGGGGAATAATTTTGTGACTCTGGAAAAATTACAAGAAAAAAAAGTTCAAGAAAAAGAAGTAGAATAAGAATAATATAGTGGTGATACTGAAGATTTGATAAATCAAGTACAGGATTTTCATGAGAAGGAAAGCCCTTCTGAAAAATTATCATTCCAAACCTCTGAATCTGAGTCTTCAGAACTTAATGCACTATGAATAGATGAGAAAGGTGAGGAATAAGTGAACAAGTTGTCTAAAGAGAATAGTAGTAACCATGATTTTATTTAGCCAGAAGATGCTGAGGCAGGAGCTCAGAAGGAAGAGGTAGATGAAGATAAAATTGTACATCTATCTGATAGTGAACATGAATCACCCAATCAAGAAGAAGTAATTCCAAAAGCTGATAAGGGAAAACAGGTGGTTGTTGATAAACCTAGAAAATAGTAGTGAAGATGAAAGAAGTGGGTTCTTCATCAAATAGGAAAGATGATTATATTGAAAAAGAATCCTCACCAAGCAAAGTCTCTAATTTGGAAATTTCCTCTCTTGGACATGATTTTGTAGTCTAGTCTTTGAAGAATCTTGTCGGCACTATTCCAATATTTCTTAGTATTGACTGGAGATGCCAGATGCTTCAACACACATTAAATCCAAAATCAGATTCAGTGTCTATGATGATGGATAAGTGCATAAAACTTGAGGCCGATTTCAAAACCTTTTTCATAAACTACGAAGCCCACAAAAGATCTTGCAAGAAAATTATTAGCTAGTCAAAGAAAACTATAAAAGACATGATAATTCTTGATGAATTCCAAGAAAGTTTCAAGGATTCCTTTGACAATGAATATGTGAAGATCAAGGATCTCATAAATAGTTTTGAGGAAAATCTATCTCTTGAATAAAATACTCTGAAGAAAAAGTGAAAGATCTAAATGGTAAATTGTATTCAGTTGCTCAGAGTTGGAAGAGGGAAAGAGATCTTAGAATAGAACTTGAGGAAAAATTTTCTAATCAAGAAGAAGTTCTAAAGGAACAAGAATAATCTCTTAAGGCTTAGGAGGAAAATATCAAAGCCTTAGAAAAGAAAACATAAGATCAGGATCAGCTTCTTAAACGTGCAGAGGAAGATCACAAGGATCTCAAGAAGCTCAAAACCATAGTAAAGAAGTTTATGCCGAAGGAGAATTAAGGATAATCTTGTTCAACTCCGATCTTTTGTTGTATTTCTTACTTGTATAAATTTTTCCAATCCTAATGAAATTTTTGGTTGATAGTCTTTTGGTTGTTTAGTACTAATATTTCAGGTACCATATTTTATTTTTCATTCCCTTTAATCCTTTTTGAAAATCACAAAGGGGGAGAAAGGGATGTTAAAAAATAATACAAAGTAAAAGAAGAAATTTCCCTATGTAAGGGGGAGTTAATCTAAGGGGGATTTCTTATCCAAGAAGATTTTTATATGCAACAAAATGCTAAATCTCAATCCGGAAATCAAGAATACGATCCTTAGTGTTTCCAAAGCTTAAGGGGGAGTTAGTCGTATTCCTTTTTTCCCATGTATTAAGGGAGATATGTTTTATTTTCAAAGTCCAAAAAAAAAATTCTAAGTCCTTATATTATTTTTTGTAAGGATGTTTGTGCTTTACAAAAAGGGGGTGTTTGTTGAGTTAATAATGTTTTATTATGACTTTTCCATTCTTTCTTGTTTTGAAAATCACAAATAATCTATCTTAAGGAAAATTTCTTTTCCCCTATATTTTATATCCATAAGGAAAATTTTCCTTCCCCAAGGAAATTTATCCCTACCATGTTTTCATTGTTCATATTATAATATAACTCATTTTATTTCTAAGTATAAAATTTGGTTTTGTATCTAAAACCTTAGAATCTTATAAATACTTAGATATAGAGCATTCTATTTTCAAGATCCGAATTCAGGTTCTGAATTCTCTGAATTCATTCTCTGAACTTTCTGAGTTCAGACTCCGAATTCTCTGAATTCAGACTCTGAACTTTCTGAGTTCAGACTCTGAATTCTCTAAATTTAGACTCTGAACTATCTGATTTCAGACTCCTAATTCTCTGAATTCAGACTCCAAACTTTCCCAGTTCAGACTCCGAATTCTCTGAATTTAGACTCTGAACTTTTTGAGTTCTTATGAAATCAGACTCCGAATTTCCTTGAAATTGAGACTCCAGAATTCTATAGAATTCAGGTTCCAAATTCTTTTGAAGATAGAATTCGAATACCCATGTATTATAGACACCTAATGATTTATTGGTTAGACTCCGAACTTTTATTTTTCCTTACACTCCAAAAAATTGAATTTGGTTAAGAAACTATATTTTTCTTACTCTTGTTATAGTTATGAAATGATGTCATGTTTTCTGTTTCTAACCAATCATTGTTTGAGTGACACATGTACAGGTCCCTCATAAATTCATGTAAAAATAGGACCCTTGGAGGAGGGAGCCGACCGTTGAAGATGTGACTATAAACAGGAGCTCATTTGAATGAGCTCACAACTTTGACTGACTGTTCTACGACTCTAGATATTACATGTTGATGAATTAATTTATAGAGGGAGACTTTCATGCTTTGTACGTATTGAATATCTTGTTCAGAATTTCTTCGTGCGACTCTGAATGTTTCTGAGTACATTCGAGGGCTTTCGGGGATAGGAAGGCAGAGGTGATGACTACCTTGAAGTTAGAGGGCTTGTAGGTATAGCAAGACAGATTCCAATATTCATATCGAGGGCTTACCCTGGTGTGGATATGACAGACTTTCTTGAAAGTATAAATCAAGGTACCTTTATCCAAGTTTGTTGGATACCCTTCTCTTTGGGTTAAAATATTTACTACTTGTTACTTGTATTGTTTCAAGTTTTCCGCTTAATTTTGATTATTAAAGAAAGTATAACTATCTTATACTTTCTTATACTTGTACTCTGATTAGTAAGATTATATATTCTATAAGGTATAATATTATCTTTGTAAAATTTTCTTAAGTTTCATTTCTAGAACCACATTTCTGGAATCAAGAAAGTTTGTAGAACTAAGAGGTTTTGTGAATTTATCTTGTTTAAATTTGTTAAACATTACCATCTTTAAAAGTTCCAAATGAATTTTTTAAATTATACAACTCACCCCCCGCCCACCCCTCTTGTATATTGATCATCTATATCATCATTTCAATCCTACAGTGTTGAAATAGATGAAGATACGCTTATAAAATCTTCAAGTAATTCTTGAGATAAAAACCCTTTTACTTTGAAAGGAATGGTTCTTTTGGAAAAATATTTGTATAAAACCATAAGTTAAGTAAGGTAGTATTTTCATATTAAAATGAGTGATTTTATAAATATAATGGTTTCCAAAAACATAATATAGGGCGACCTTGAAAATGGGTAATAATTTGAGAAATTCCCTTGAATTGGTCTTATATTTTGGAAACAATTTTGAAAGTCTCTTTTAAAATGTGTAACTATATATAAAATAAGGTAGGATTCTGGTTAGTGTACATATATAAAATACTCACAAATAATTTATTAGTAGTAAATAATAATACATAAGAATTTCATTTTGGTAATTAAGCAATAAAAGTAACCTGAATGAAAATGGAAGTTCGGGTGGAAAACCCCTTACCTTAAATCCGAATGTGTTCCCCTCTTGAAACTAAGGTCCTAGAATATGAAATTATACTCATTAATAACTTAATTTAGAACATATTATAAATTTATTTAGTTTATCATAATTCTTGTTAGTTCATTTAGGTCCTTATTGATAAATTATAATATCAAATTTCATCGTTCTGGAGTGTTTGTTTTCTTGATTTTCATAATCAGTTCACTTGTTTTTAAATAATGGAGTTTATGTGGAATGGTTGTAAATTCCAGAATTGAGATTAAATATTATTTATGAACATCCAAAATTGTTAATGGTCATTTCTATCATTTTTTTACATTAAATTAGTATGAATCATTAGATGATAACCACTTCGATTATTTGGCGGTATTTGGATTATTATGAACTAGTTTTGTCATATAAATTAATAATAAGTACATATACTGGTTCCTGAATATTAATTAGGTTATAATACATATATTATTGTCTGGTTCAACCATCAATATGGTTTAATGACCAATAATTAAGGAGATATTGAAGAACGAAACTTCTTCCTCCATGAAGGTTATAAATTCGAACCTCATGGATGTTGATTTCATTTATAAAAATAAAATGGAGGGATTAAGAATATTGATGATGGTTCTTCCATTAACATGATATAATTCCATTATATAGATGATAATGTAGTTATCATGTTAAATTAGAAATAGGAGGTTAGTAGAGGATAACAAAAGAAGATAAATTCAAATGAAACTAAAAAAAGAAAGGTACTTTACCTCTTGAAATAACATCCATGAGAACCTTTTTAAGGGAAGGGATTTTGGTCTTTTGGAAAGACCAAGAGCTTCTTGGTCATGGGGAGTGACTAGGGAAGGGTATTTGGGTATAAATTTGAGGAGATTTAAGGCTTATAGGAGTGAAGAGAAGAGGGAGTGAGGGGGGGTTTATAGTGGAGGGGAGGGGTAAATTTTGAATATTTTATTCAATATTTTATTAATTCCCTCAAGACAATCAATAGTGTTGGTTCATGTGACCCATAATAGTAATAAGTTAATTTTATTTTGAACAAATTGTCATTGCATCACTCATGATGTCATAAATAGTGTATTTAACTGAAAATTTGAATATATGGTATTTTACCGTATGTCACTATTCATCAAAAATTCAAGAATTTTAGAAAAATACCAAAAATTCACCCCTACCATTTTTCGACGTGTAAAATTAAAAAATGAACTCCATTTTTCAAAAATAATTTTCTAAATATTATTAATTTAATTTTTAATAAAATCATGTTAATCCAAAAATAACAATTTTAAAGGTATAATTAGTTTTATATCACATTAAAAAATTACTTAAGATCTCAATATCTTATTACCTTAAGAAAATAAAATAATATCATTATTTAAAATTTATAAGGGTCATATTACTATTAATATTACTATTCATAAGGGTATGTTATTATTCATGAAAAATCAAGTTTGTTCTATCAGACTCCAAATGACTTAATAATCACAACTCTAGATGACCATTTTTTGAAATTCAAAACATGGTAGAGGTAAATTTGTGTTTAATGGATAGATTATAAAATTTCCTTCAATATTTATTTTCAAAACCTTGGGGTGTTACACTTTTTATGCCTTAGAGGACGATTAAGAAATAGAACATGTGTCTGTTGAGGAACACATGGATCTCCTGGATTTTGATGAACATGCATTTAAGGAAGCCCGTGAAGAATTCCAAGTATCTGAGCTTGAATAAAACTAGAAATAGGATACTCACATTGAAACCCATGTTGAGCTAGAACTGGAAAAGGAGGAGGTTTCATAAGTAGAAACCAAGAATGAGAATGATTTATACTTCATCCTACCCCCACCATGCAAGCTATAATTAATTTTAAATGGGATGGATTTTGTATACTCTATCCATGGATCATTAATCACTAGGAAGGAAGAAGTGTAAGATGTTAAAAGCCACATTTGGTGGTTCAAATCCAAGAAGATCCACCCACTATCAGACTATGAATAATAGCCAGTACTACCCCCTAGAGGTAGTAAAAATTTTGGGCCCACTTGGGGGATCATACCAAGACATATCCATCTATTTTCTTTCTTGGAATGAATATTTTCAATTTTAGTCTTAGGAATTAATATAGCATATAGCCCACTCCATCTTATATTTTTTATCTTAAATGACATAATTCTTTTTCTTAATTTGATGATTTATTTTTAAAAGTTCGTGATTCCATAAGGCAACCCCAAAAAAGTAGAATAAGAGAACTGAAGTTTATGATAACAGGAAGTTAATCCTTACATTATTTATGTTCAAACTCCCTGTATTTTTTATATAAAACCCATTTTGAACTTTAAAACTGGAACTTCCATTTCCACACATGAATTAATGATTCACTTGTCTTATATTGGATACATTAGTTTCTTAGGAATCCTATGATTCCATGTTTTAGATTTCAATGTTAACAAGATTAAATAAGAAAAATAGATAATTTAATGATTAATGTGAAGCATGGATATTTAACTGGGGACTAGTGATTTTAGAGAATTATTTGATGCATTTAAATGAAATTTATTAATAATTTTTCATTTTTGGAATATCTAAAATTTATGTGAATTGATTTTTTATTGTTATTCATTCCTTGAGTGATTTTTTCAAATCAAATGTTCTGTTACTGAGAGGATTTATAGACTAAGTACTTCCTATTTTATCTTCATCATACTTCTTGAGTGATCTTGGGACATGTCACCTGCTATAACTTTCATTTGAACTTTTCAAATATATGATTGAAAAAAACCACAATTAAATTAATTGAGGAATCTTTTTAAAATATTCTATCCTTCAAAACCACCTTTACATTAATCCTTATTTATCCCATAGAGACCTTGAATGGCCTTATTAGGAATTATACAATTTTCCAGCCATTTTTATCCATTCTTACCCTCCTCTTAGTATTTTCAATAATTTTAAAGATAAAGTGTGGGGTTTAAGGGAGTCATGGTGAAAGGGATGAAATTCATTGTAAGAAAAAAGTGTGGGGTGATACGTTGGGTATTTTAAATTTTATTGATTCATTCATTATACTTTACTTTTTCACATACTTAAAAAATGAAAAAAAAAATTGGAATTTGTTGGTACTTATAGAAATCAAAAATCACCATTATTGGACAAATGATTTTTATTATACATGTTTAGGTGGTGGATGTGTGGTTTATTCTAAGCATAATATTTGAAAAAACTGAAAAAATAATTCAAAAAAAATAAAACTATAAAATTAGAGAAAAATTCAAGAAGGTGAACATCATTCATTTTGTTCTCATTGATCATGACCTTTACTTTGAGTTTTGAGAAAGTGGTATTTTTCATAATTTAAAGGGGATAATTTCATTAAGCTTTCATTTTTTTATATCAAGAATTATAATTTACATAGAAACCTCCTCCTTGAGCCTTAATTTTTAAACAACAATTCCTACTAACCTTAAATCCTTAGAGTCATTTGAAACTTGATTGAAAATCCCTCAAGATTTTATATGAAATTTATATTTACAAAGTGGAGAAAATAGTTCCTTTACAATCCTATGGATTAGGATCATGATATCATGATATGAACATAACTCTACTTAAGTTAAATCATGATAGATAATTGAAATGATTTTAAATAATTAAATCATGGTTTGGTATGTTTAATATTACTGAATTAAGAAACTTGAATAAATGAAAGAAGAAGCCCCATACTTTTTGAAAGTTATAAATTAAAATTCTTCGATTTATTGATTTATTTTAAAATTTAGAAATCGAATTGATATTTTATATGGAATTTGAAATTTTAACATTGATAAATATTTAATTTTATTACATTCAAATTTTATTAATGGAAACATTGGTGCCTTTTTAATTCCATGTCGATATTTTATTCATGAGTAAAACTATAGTTTAAGTGTGGAGGAATTTTACACACTCAATTTTCATGTATATTTTTAATCAAATTTTAATAAATTTTGAAGTATTTTAGAGAATAATTACCTTGAATTTCAATTTTTTATTAAATATTGGGAAACTTTTGATCTAAAATTGAAAGGTATTTAAAATTGGTTTTTAATTTTTAATTTTAATTAAGAATGATTTCATGAATGGTTGATGGTTTTGGTCAAGAGTTTTGAAATATTTTTGAGTGTTTAATTATTTTCATTTTTAGGTACTAAAAATTTGGTCTAGACTCAAGCAACCCCATAAACCAAGGAAGCTCACCACATAACCATTCCCAAGAGGGATAGTCAAACAATCCACCATTCGGAGATCCACATCGAGCTATCTAGCTTTTGATGCATGGGGGAATCAATCCAATGGTTGCATGTTCTTTGGGGGTTGAAGATAGTGGGTAGTTGGGTTTCTCCAATTCCTTCTCAGGTCATGTAGTGTGAATAGAACATGAGGTGTGTGCATGTATTTTTTGGGAGTCTATCTCTACTATATTAATTTTGGATATTGTTTTATTACATTGGTGTATAAACCATTATAGAATTTTTATTTAATTTCTATGTGGGATAAGTTCCACTAATTAATTGTTCATTTTTAATTCAAATAGTGTCATTTCATGAGAAACCTATTCCTCATTCCTCATACATTTCCCACCTTCATCTCCTACAATCATCAGGAACCCTCCATGTCCACTACTAGGGAATATCATGTTCGATCTCAGCCTCACCGTCATCACCCAAAACACCAGAGATCATCTCATACACTTCTAGAAAAGAACATGGAATCCCATTAGAGCTCCCTCTAGACACTATGAAGGCTGAAGGGGTTGAGGAACCACCAAAGACTATTGTGTCACTTTCACTTCCACTATTAAACTTCACTATTTACATATTTTACATCCATGTCACCATTAACATAATCATGAACGGAGCCCATGTGGTGTTATCTCAAAGGTTTCCCCTATGGAGAACTTCCACACTGTGAAAAATAGTAACCCCATTACCTACGGGTTATATTTTTTCCTATTCAAATAAAGAATCATTTTTTAAATATGAAACTAAGGATTTAAAGATACATAAGATCCTCATGAAGACCTAATGAAAGTCTCTTCCTACCTATAAAAGGAAAAGGATTCTAGGCTGTAGAGGTAGTTTATGCACCCACTTCTAAAGGGAGGAGACCACTTCTGGCATGATACATTTGTTTCTATTTTTATTTTATTTTTTTTCCATTATTTTTGTCAGTTTTATTTTTAGTGTAATTTTAAATTTAGTTTTAATAAATATAATTAATGAATTATTCTTTCAATAGTTTTCCCCCATCCACTAATTTCTCTTCTTCTTCTTCTTTTTATTCTTCTTTTTCTTCTTCTTCACTTATTCTGTCCATTTTCATTTTCTTAAATTCATTTTTATTTTATTTTTATTCTTTATCTCTCTCTCTCTTATTATTCTATTTTTATTTTTTGGATTCGTTTGTTTTTTATTATCTTATTTTCTTTTGTCTTCTATTTTATTTTGATTCTTCTCTTTTATCTTCTTTCCACAATTACCTCTTATCCTCAAAAATGAGAGTCTAACCTGAGGCTTTTCCCAAGGGAGTTATGTGGTATTTTAAATCATTTTTTCATTAAATTATTATATTTTATTTATGTTTATGGTGATAAAGGTTGATGATCATGAGTGTGTATATTTTACACCATGAAAATTAACTCAAACTCATTTCTATTATTTTGTTTAAATATTTCCCCTCCCTTCTTCTAAACATAATCTCTTCATTCGATGATGTTCATCCGTTTTGTGGATAAAACAAAATACAATGTATTTGGTTCCTAGAAGATATCTCACACTCGATTGAGGTGTGCCATCAACCTTGATTATAGGGGGATCTATAATTACATTTTCTATAGGCATTAAATATTTCAAATTCACTAAATAAAAGGATAGTACCTTAAAAGTGAGATTTAATGATTAAGTTATTGAACTGAATTTAAACACCAACAAGGAGAATGATGAAACCCATGAACCAAACCATAAAGTCCATGTTATTTATTTTTTAACAACATTTTTTTATTTAATGTTAGTTAAATTTTTTCACTCTCTTATTTTATTTAAATTTCATTTATTTTATATAATAAATAAAAATAACCAAAAAGTAGTTGTTTAGGTGAATTAGACTAAGTAGGTTAACTATTATCAATATCCACAAGTGAGATGGCCCTGGTAATCCTCTTTAGTGCATTAAGAAAATAATTTTTATTTTATCCACACCTTATGATTGTCATACATCAAAATTATCATCGTTTCTAGGGTTTCGATCGGTGTTTTCTTTTTTTTTTCTTTCTTCACATTCTAGATTGTTTTTCATTAAAAATTAAAAAAATGATTAACTCAACCTCGTTGATAGAAGATATTGTTACTTTATTTTCTATATAGACTAGGACAACTCCAAACCAAATTATAAAAGAGGAAGAATTCAAGGACCTCATACAATATATTAAAGAGACCCTTAAACAACCATTTTTTGAAGGACTTTCTAGAGAGTTAACTAAATTCTAGGAGTAATTCCCATAATTTTTTCAAGAAATTTCCAAGACATCAGTAGAGTGTTCCTTTTTGACAACCATAATTTCTGAAGTGATTCACCAAGTTAAATACAAGGGTAAAGTGTCCAAATATAATATGAAAAATAAAATTAAATGATTAGAAGATATGGTACAATATCTATAAGGAAAAATGGATTGGATAAATGAGTACTTCAATGTATCCCTTGAGCAACCTAAACATGAATTGGAAGATGAGCCATTGGTTATTCCTGATTTTTATGAGGATATCCAAGAATTGGAGTCCAAGATAGATTAATATTGGTATCCCAACCATCTAAAGAACTAGATCTAAGAAGACCATGATGAGCTACAATGGATTCATGATAAGGAAGGATTTCCAGTTGAGTTATGTGTGAGAGATCAATAATATTTATATGAATTCTAGAATTATTGTGAGGTGAGGCTTTATCTCCCCATTCTTTAAAAAGTAGATGACGTAGATCCATTTTATATTTTTCTATACATGGATGAATACACCACTGAAGTGGTGGAATTTGAAGAAAATATGGAGGATCCCAACTACCTACCTATATCCACCGAGATCCAACTTCAAGAGACACTCGTCATTGGGGAATATATTAAAATCTAACAAATTATAGGATTTGATCTTATCTAAAACTCTATTTCATTTGATTTTATTCAATATAATATTTGTATCACAATTTATCATTCTGAATTTTTAGATTTGGTCAATTCTTACCATGTCTTAGAGGAAGATGAAGAAACAAAACATGTGCCTATTGAGGAACACATGGATCTACCTGATTTTGATGAATATGAATTTGATGAAGTCCATGAATAATTCCAAGTAGTTAAGCCTAAATAAACAAGACAAAGGCTACTCACATTGAAACCCCTGTTGAGCCAACACTAAAAAAGGAGAAGGCTATACAAGTAGCAACCAAGAAGGTGGATGATTAATACTTCATCCTAAACCTACCATTTGAGAAATAATTAATTGTAAAGGGATGGATTTGGTATACACTATCCATGTAACATTCATTACTAGGAAGGAATAAGTGTAATCTAGGAAAATTTGCATGTGGTGGTTCAAATCGAAGAATATCCACCCACTATCAGACTATGGATAACAGCTGGTACATACCTTTAGAGGTAGTAGAAATTCAGGTCCCACTTGAGGGATCATTATGAAGACTTATAGTTCAATTTTATTTCTAGGAATCAAGATTTTAAATTTTATTATTAGTAATTAGTCAAGCATGAATCTCACTCCCTCTTATATTTTTTATCTTAAATAACATGATACTTGTGTTTAATTGGCTGATTTATTTTTATAGGTTCATGATTGAATAAGGTAGTCCCAAGTAGTGGATGAATAGAACTAGAGTTTATAATAACAGTGAGTTCATCCTTACATTTTTTATTTTCAAACTCCCATGTTTTTTTTCTGAAACATGTTTTGAGTTTTAAAACTGAAAATTACATTCCCATACTTAAATACATGTTTCACTAGACTTATCATAGAGACATGAGTTTCTTAGAAATCCTATGATTCCATGTTTTAGATTTCAATGTTAATAATATTGAATGAGTAAAATAGAGAATTGAATAATTAAATTGAAGAATTGATATTAAACTGGAGACATGTGATTTGATGGAATTAGTTGATTCATTTAAATGAAATTTCCTAATTATTTTTCATGCTTTGAACTTATGAAATTTATGTAAATTGATTTTTTATTATTAATAATTCCTTGAGTGATTATCTTAAACCAAATGATCCCTTCCTAATATTATTTCTAGACAAAGTACTTCCTATTTTATCTTGAGCATATTTCTTGATTTATCTTAGGACATGTTACCTTTTAGAACTTTCATTTAAAATTTTCAAATATATGATTGTAAAAAATCACATTTAAAATGTTTGAGTAATCTTTTGAAAATCTCTTATCCTTGAAACCCACCTTTTCATTAATCCTTGTTTATCTCATAGAGACCATGAATTACCTTATTAGGCATAATCCATGTTTCAAGTTATTGTCTTCCATTCCTACCCTCCTATTAGTATTTTCCTGATATTTTAAAGATAAAGTGTGGGGGTTAATGTAATAATGGTGAAAAGGATGAAATTAATTGTAATGAAAAATTATGGGGGTGATACTGTGGGTATTGATAAATTTTATTGAATCATTCATTATAATTTACCTTTTCCCTTCTTAAAAATGAAAAAATATATAGTAATGGGTTATTACTTTGAATAATCAAAAATAATCATTACTAAAATGTTGATTTTTATCATATGTGGTTAGGTGGTGGATATGATGTTTATTCTAATCATATTTTTTAAAAAAACAAAAAATGATAAAAAATCTTTCAAAAAATGAAAAGTATAAACGTATATAAAATTTCAAGATAGTGAACATCATTCATTATGTTATCATTGATCATGGAATTTACTTTTATTCATGGAAAAAGTTAGAGTAGTCACAATTTGAATGGGATAATTTCATTAATCTTTCATTTTTTTTTATCATACATTGTACTCTAGCGAAAAACCTCCTCCTTGGGCCTTAATTTTTAAAAATCAATTCCTACAAACCATAAATCCTTAGATTCATTTGAACCTTAATTAAAAAACTCTTTGGATTTTATGTGACTTTTTCTTTACAAAGTAGAGAAAATAGTTCCTTTAAAATCCTATGGATTTGAAGCATGCTCTCAATATATGAGCATAACTCTACTTTAATTATATCGTGATAGATTAATAAAAATATTCAAGAGAGGTAGATCATGATTTGTAATGTTAAATAATAATAAATTAAGGATCTTTAATATATGAAATAAGAACCCCCATAATTTTTGAAAGGGATAAATTAAAATGCTTGGATTGTTTTATTTCTTTGAAAATTGAGAAACTGAATTGAAATTTTATGTGGAATTTTAAAATTTTATTTAATATTGATAATTGTTTAGTTTTATTACTTTTAAATTTGAGTAATGGTAACATTGATTCTATTTGAATTCCATGTTGGTATTTTATGCCTGAGGACAATAATAGTTTAAGTGTGGGGTTTTTTGACACACTCAATTTTTATAAATATTTTTAATAAAATTTCAAAAAAATTTGAAGGATTTTAAAGAATAATTAACTTGAATTTCAATGTTTTATAAAAAATTGGGAAAATATTAATCTAAAATTTAAATGGTTTTAAAATTATTTTTTAATGTTTAGTTTTTAATAATAATTTAATGAATGGTTGATTGTTTTGGTTAAGAGTTTTTAAATGTTTCTAAGTGTGTAATTATTTTTATCATTTGATACTAAAAAATTTGGTTAAACTCAATTTAGCCCATCAACCAAGGTAACTCACCACATAGCCAAGCCTAAGAGGGCTAGCTAGTCAAGACACCATTGAGAGAGCCAGATTGAACTAGCTAGCTTTGGATGTATGGGAGCATCAGTCCCCTGCATATATGACTTGTGATGAGTGAAACCCATAGGGGGTAGGGTTGGGCCAAGGTCAGCTTGTTCCACACAGTGCGCAAAGCCCATGAGGTATGTGCATTTTTTTGTGGGATTCTATCCTAATATATGAATTTTGGACATTTCTCTCATGCCTTATCTTATAAAAAGTCATGGCCCCCTTATTCTATTTTAATGTGGTATAAGTTCCATGGATTCACTATTCTTTTTCAATTCGAATGACATCTTTTTGCCTGAGACCCATGCCTTGTACCTCAGACATTTTCCACATCCATCTCTATCATTTCCCCATTGATCGACGTCACCGACCACCACCTATAATCATTGAAAACCCTTTATGTTACATTTTTCTATTATTATTTTATTTTTATTTTCTTTTTTTATTTTATTTTTAGTTTTAATTTAATTTTAATTTAGTTTTAATAAATGTAATTCATGTATTATTCTTCCAATTGTGTTTCCACTATCCACCCATTTTTCTTCTCCTTATTTTTATTTTTCTTCTTATTATTCGATCCATTTTAAATTTCTTAAATTCATTTTTATTTTATTTTCATTGTTTCTCTCTCTCCCTCTTCTTCTTCTATTTTTATTTTTGTGATTCATGGTTTTTTTCTCTTTTTATTCTCTTTCTTCTTATATTTTTTTTATTCTTATATTTTCTCTTCTTTCCACAATGACCTCTTACCCTAAAAAAGAGGGGCTAACCCTAGGCTTTTCCCAAAGGAGGTATGTGGTATTTAAATCCATTTTTCACTTAAATTATTATTTTTTATTTAAGTTTTTTGTGATAAAGGGTTATTAGCATGAATGTGGAAATTTTCCACCACAACGCTAAACTCAAAATCATGTATATTCTTTTGTTTAAATATTTTCCCTCCATTATAATAAACATAATATCTTTATGTAATAAAGTTGAGTTTTTTAGTAGATAAAATGACATACAATGTAGTTGGGTCCTAGATGGTGTCACACTCTCAATTAATTTGTGCCATCAATCGGGATTATATTGGGAGGTTGAGTTCATGTTGCTATAGTCATTCAAGATTTCACAATCACTAAATAAAAGAATAGTATCTTAAAAGTGAGATTTCATGATCCAACTATCAAACTGAATTTAAACACAAACAAGGATTATGATGGGACCCATTAACCAAAAAATAAAGTCCAAGTTATTTCTTTATTAACCACATTTTTTCATTTCATATTAGTTTAATTTTTTCACTCTCTTATTTTATTTAGAATTCATTGCTTTTATAGAATTAATAAAAACAAAAAAAATAAGTAGTTTTGTTGAATTAGACTATGTAGGTGAATGATTGTGAAGATAATCATGTGATACAATTCGAGTCATCCACTATTCTGCATTAGGAAAATAAATTTTCTTTTACCACACCCTACGATAGGTGTGCGTCAAGTATAGTATTTCACCTACAAATCTATGGAATGTCTAAGTGAACCAACTATATTTTTTAGGATATATTTTGATCATGTATTCTAGATTGTGGTGGATCATAGTAATATCACATATCCTTTATGGAATTATCATATAATAACAACTGTTAATATTATATTTAAATAGAATCATTAAAATATATATATGATTGACCATTTAATTCTCCCCTTTACTGAATAGAGATAGGAAAATACTATGTGATTAAACCAAATATTTTCCAGGAGATGATCAAATAGGTGAAGATAATTTAAAAATAGCTCATTATTCCTCAAAGTTATAAATTATCTTATGTTAATCAATGAAGATGACCCCTATAATTCAAACTCAGTTATCACGTTTTTCTTTCAATTTCACCGATTTTGGGCCATCAGTGAATGGGTAAGCAAGGAAAGTTTACCCCCAATATATGTAGGGAAATTTTAAATCCAAATTAAATTTAGGGAAGTGACTAATAAGCTATCCTTATCACAAAATTTTAGCATTTTTCATAACACATTTCATGTTTCCCAACCAAGGATTCACATTCCCAGCCCTTCTCATGTGATTCAATATAATTACATTGAGATTGTGGTCGATTAATCCTACATAGAGAATTCTGTATTCATTTTTAACTGAACTCAAAAGGAGATATGGGTCAATATTATTCCTATGGTTTGAGTAAAGTTGAAACATGGGTTTCTATAAGATGAAATATAGGATAAATAGGCTAAAATAAAGATAAAATAGCTAAAATTATTCCCTTAATAAGCTAATTAAAGCTTCCCAAGGAAGGGAATTTTGGTGGTGGGGAGGTTATAAAGACCATGACCTAAAGGACATATAATTATCTTTAATTTTTGACTATTTTAGTTCGTTTCAAGTGTTTTCAAAGTAAAAATAAGTATCAATATATTTTAAGGGGATTTAGAGAAAAGGGGGGAATGGGTGAGGTGCATCATGAAGAACCCTTTGAGTTGAATTGAATTTTTTGACAATAAGGATGATTAACTTGATATTAAGATGATTTAAATATGTGAGAAATTATGAGGAATGTTATAGAAACATTCTCAAATTATTGTGATGATTGATGTCCTTCTGTCAATGAGTACGTATTTTGTACAACTTAAAAAAGAAGAGGAACATGAAAAATAATGTTTATTTTTCATGAGTAATATTTGAATATCTTGTCATTGGAATATTTTTGAGTATCACTTTATTGGGATTTTTATTAAAAAGTTGGTCTAATCACATAATCCAAACAAAGGGACTACAGCCACTTCTTTGGTGAGTAGTCTACCCTTGGTTAGCAATGGTGAGGAAACAGTGGGTGTTCATAGTACACCAAAGAGGCACATGAGCATAGTGGAACCACTATGTGAGATTGCACGATGGTGGAAGATTGATCCAGCATGGGACAGTGCCAAGGGGTGTTAGAATCAGACCCCGGTACTCACTTATAGCTAGCTAAGGAAACACATTTATTTATTAAGAAGTGAAATAACAGACAAACTATTGATGTAGGATGCACAATAGCACGTCATTTTTCATCTATTAAAAATGATACGTATAGAACCATCGTCATCTAATCTGTTACATTAGTGTCATCTTATCGAGACCATTAGTTTTCTTCTACCTTGATCTCATCTAAGAAGCTATTGTTCATTAGGATATGAATGTCACAATGTATGACTAATATAGTTGATATTTAGAACATCGTTTGATCATCCTAAAAATTTGAATATGATTAAATCACCATGGAGATTCTTTTTAATGAATAAATTAATTCCAAATTGAGGATATATAGTTCATATCAAGTATGATATTTACAGTGATAGTGATTCTCATAGTCTTGAAACACAAGATAAGTTGGTGTGCATATGTGGTGGAGTTAATTCAGTTGATTATTGTATATAAATAATCCTAGATATCTCCATTTGAAGTTATAATCTAAACACAAATCTGAGATCACCAATAGATCAGAAACATATTAAAGAAACACTATTTATTCATAAAGTGGGTTCCATTCATTTGTGTTGATTCTTCCTAGGCCTTTACATTCACATTATGTCATTCTGATTCTGCAATCTATTGTAACATTCACACTTAGTTATATTAAGGAGAAATAATAACATATGTATACTATTACGTGAAGAAATAATTAGTTTTGTAAGCTTCCAATCTTCGTGATGAGATTTTGGTTCTACAAACTAATTAGATACAGGAAATAGAGACTATCCAAGGTTTTTTGCATGAATGTATTCATGCATTAAGTATGATGGAAGCATGAATAAATTTAACTAATTTTTGAATAATACCTCATGGGAATTGGTAGTGGGATATCATAATATATTTTCTTGAAGTAAAAATGAAGTGGTGTTATTTATTTTTGCATGAAATATACAATATTCATGCATGAAATAATATGTATGAATGATGTTGAGATAATTACATGAAGAAGCATCAGTATTGAGCGATATGTTTGCAATAATATAGTTTGATATCTTCATGAAAAATAAGTACATAAGTCATTTTTTATGTAAATGTATTAATTTATGCATAAATTGATAATATCTTATATAGTTTTATACATGCATAATGTTTGAAAAGTGAACATGAAATATAATTTGAATATATAGTGTGTAGTGATGTTTGAGACTAAAGTCAGGCATAATTTCAGAAATCATATACCTAAGTAATCAATGTACTATGTTAAGTTCAGATCATTTTGCAGATTAATGAGCAGTGAGCAAAATTAGGTAGTTTTCAGACAGATGCTTAAGTTCTTGAAGATTTTACATTAGTTGATCAGGTGATCTAGTTTTTTTGAGGAGAAATACTTCATATTAAGTAAGTGAAAAATAATTCTGAATTTGATAGAGATATTTCTATCAGAGGATCATTTATTGTGTGATTCAAGATTAGTTTGTGTCTTTAGTGAGAATCTAAAGTAGAATAATTATCTAGTGGGACTCTGTAGTAGGTCGGTGGGATATTGGTAACAATGTGGGATATGGTATAAAGATCCTCCTGTATGACTCGAGAGTTTCTAGTGTAGGTGGGAACTTTTAATATCTAGTTGGACTCTAGATTTGAACAATTTGGGACTCATTGTTAATGGTAATGGGACTTTCCATGGTTGTAACCACCTACATATAATGAATAATTTGTAATTGTGGGAATAACTGGTTGCATAAAGGAATTGATCTTTGTACTAAACCTTGTAAAAATATGTGTTTTTGTGATTGATTTTATTATTTCCTATAGTGATAGGAGGATAATTAAAGATGAGGTATTGAGACTTTAACCAGTTATAGATGTTGGATTGAAAGAAATAATTTGTAAAAAATAGTGTACCACTTATTCACCCCCACCTAGTGTCACTTAATCGGTCCTTGGACACTTTATAAAAAGCGCCAAGTACCCAGTATAATAGTACCAGTATCTAATAGGGAACCTAGGGTTTGAGTGGTTTTATCATTAAAAATAAGTAATTGATAGCTTAGTACTAGGTATCCAATAGCTTCCTATGAATAATTCCCTTGATAAAGTGAAAATTTTTCTTTTAAAACCATTAATTAAATCCATTTAATCATTTCCTTTGAGACTTTCACATCATCATATCCCATTTTAGTCTCCTTCAAGATTCTACACACCTCCCCTCACCTCTCTAGCTATCCACATTCAAACAATGATCTGTAACTCTATTCGGTCATGATTTCTCATCTTTCTCAAGCTATGATCATGCATGTAGTCAAACTCCCTATTTCTCTATTTTTCTCTACAATAGTGGGTATAATTTATTTCTCTAACTTTAGGGATTTTATATCCACCCTTATCCTTCAGTGTTCTTTTTTTGGTACCAATAAAGGGTTTTCTTGAGCGATAATAAGGTAATTCCTTGGTTTCCTTTATCGATCTCATATCTCATGTTAATAATGGTTTCATCCCTAATTCTCTTATAGTAATAGGTAGATCCTAGGAATCAAGTGGTGGATTCACATTCTCCCTTATACCCTAAGTAACTTCTCTATAATTTAATTTTTAGTGAATTACATCTCTCATAATGGTTAATATTTGAGATAACAATGAAATAGGGTTGAGTGAATTAAATTAAAGCCAACTGGTTTTCCTTTAATTAATATTTCTCCAAAAAAAATATGAAGAACCTTGTATGGTTTTGGATTATTTAGTTCATTTTCATATTGTTATTACATGTCTAGTATTTATTACCTTTTTCTATATCAGTATCTAATGGAGCATGCCTATTAATTTAATTGAGTGAAATATTTATGTTTTAAGCATGTATATTATATTGATTGTTGTCCAACAAGATTAATCTATATTGTTTTGTACATTTATCCTAATATATTAGCATGTTTTTATAATTCTTGGTGTTATTATTGTATTTTTATTTGATTTTGATAAATTGTGATTGAAAGGGGTATATTATGAATGCATATAAAGGTGACCATATACATCTATTATCATCAGATAGTTTGATGGAGTAGGATGGACTCACAGTTCCCTAACTCTATTGTATCCATTCTCATATCCATGGATGTAAAGGTAATATTGTCTATCCCGAATCTATTATACATGATTCCCTTTCCCCATAATAGGATGGTTGGATCAACCTAACATTATTTATGGTTCATATCATATCCTAAGACAAACCCTAAGCAGGTTTGGCAAGCATGGACCCTTTCAGTGTGGGGATTTATTTATTTTGGTTATAAATATTATAATTTAATTTTGGTTAAGAATGTTATTTTTCTTTTTTATCTATTACTATATATTTATTTTATTTATGTATACATTTGAGTTTATTATAGATGTTTAGGGGTGTATGGTGACCACCTACTGAGTATATCATACTTACGCCCTCTATGGGAACCTCCTAGGATGCGTGCAGACCGACTTGTGTGTAACCCTATGTACAATAAAGGTTTCTAAGAATAGTGGTTATATAAACATGGATTTTATAACATAGATGTTACCATTTGACTTTTTTTACGGTGTGTAGGATGAGTATTTAGGGGTTATCCTCAGTGTTCAACAAGGTAGGTTTCACATAAGAGTCTGCTATTTTGATCCATTAGGCCATGTTTGGGTTACCTGGAATTTATATATAGAGTTTTTTTATGTAACTATATAATTTTTGTGTATTTTGGATGTTTAGACCTATTTAGTATATTTAGATGTGTGTACATGTTAATTGATTTTGAAAAATGTTTCCATGATGAATCAAAGAGGATGAATGGATGGAAGAATCAATTTTGGGGAAAACTTATATATTCTCACAAAAATATTCCATTATTCTATATTTTATAGAGCCAAAAAAGTTTATATCTCTATGAACACACAAATATTTCATGAGAAACACACTTTTTTTATTTAATAACTTATTTCATCACACACTTCTAGAGACTTATATGTGTTTAGGTATTTCGTGAGATAACCAATTCTATAAGTCTATACCTTGTGGTACCATGTAATTATTATATACTATTCATGAACAAATATTCTATGAGACACCCAGTTTCATGGGAATAAGGATTATAAATACCCCTTAGCTTGATATATTAAGGTCTTTGGTCTTTTTGACTTCCTATTAGGGTTTTTTGGGGAATCCAAATCATTTCAACTCACACAAATCCAATATCCATAGGCCATGTAATATTGTTCAAATAAATTTCCCACTGACTTCGTCAAGTGAGAAATTTTATGTGAATTAACTTTTTTTAATACCTTTAATGCATTGGAAAATGCATGAGACTATTTTCATACAACTTTATTCCATGAAAAACAACCTTCACACAAATCATCTAATCCTTGTAGAAGCTAAGGTCTCATGCAATACCTATCTTATGTGAAACCTATATAAAGACATCCTAATTAATTCTTCCTTCATGAGTAAATATTCCATAAGATTTTATGGACCATGGGAACCACGTATGCCTAATCTAGATTCATTCGTGAAAACTCCATATACATATCCAAAATTTTAATTTTCCATCTTCAATCCCTTTGCATCAAATGAGGTTCAATAAGCACATGTGTAAGATCCCCACATATCCTAGTTTTTTCCAAGAAAGTTATAGAAATAATTCCCATAATCCCCACACATATATATGTTAATTATAGGAAGAATATAAATATCCCAATGCATAATCCCCCCAAAATTCTTATTGTAAACCCTTTCAAAAAATAAGTATTATTACCACGTGATGTTGAAATATATATAATGGTCCTATCACATGACCTTAAACTATCAAAAATCAAACTAAATGGATTTTTATTATTTTCCCAACATGATACATAGTAATCCTTCCTAAGGTTCAATCCCAACATCATTAACATCGTAAATACCTCTTGATAGGTGGTAAATACCAAACATAACTACTTCATGGGGAACACCAAGACTTCCAAAGTGGCGGTATATGAGGCGCCATTATATAGAGAATCCTCACTAGACTTTAAACCATAGTTTCCCCACTAGACTCTAAATCATTAGGGTCTCAATTATAATTTAAACCATGACTTCCATTATGTGACGAGAATAAGAGGATAAACCACCCATATATGAAGAGAATAAGAGGATCAATTTCCCTTATGTGATGAGAATAAGAGTATCAACTACCCTTGTTGGATGATCATAAGAGTTTCAACCACTCTTATGTGATGATCATAAGAGGACCTCCTTATGTAATGAGTATAATATTTGTTATGTGATGGGAATATGATGACCCAACATAAACCCTCTTTTATTCATGTGATGAGCATGGGATTCCTTATGTGATGAGCACAGGATACCTCAAGTGAAGAGTAAAAAATGTCATACATAATGATCACAGGATGCCTTATGTGATGAGCAATAGATGCCTCATGTGATGAGAATGGGATGACTTGTGTGACACGCATTGGATTCCCTCATGTGATGAGAATGGGATTCCTTGCGTGACAATCATTGGAGTCCCTATCTTCTACATCTCTTGAGTTTCCTTATCCTCATACCTTAATGCAGTTCATGAAATGAAGGGGAATCAACACCCTTTTCCACTTATATGAGAATTAGATCATCATCCCCTCCCAACAAATGGATTGAGATAATCTTGAATCCATGAGATGCATGTAAGTGGTAAAATGTTCTTTTTCCCTAGAATGTGATCTCAGATAATTTTTCTAACCACTATATTGGTCCTGTAATAGGGTTCCTACCCTAGTATAGGAGTTTGGTAGAAATCCGAGCCATTCAACTTTTAGCAGAATAATCAATATTTAATATTTAATAAATTAAATATTAATTTATTCACATAGGTTCATTTGGAAATATCATTTGAATGGAGCATAGGAATTACATTTAGTCTTCACCATTAAGTCTAAAATTGATATTCTTACATATGTGATGTATAAACTTGAGTTGGGAATCCCCTCCTTCTTTTCTTTTCTTTTATTTTAATCTTTTTATTTTATTTCTTTTTTTTATTTTCCTTATTTGGATTCTCTTGTATGTCCTAGTGACTTCCCATTCACATGAACAATATAGAGGATAGAGAAAGGGAGAAAGAGAGAGGGAGAGGGAGAGGGAGATAGAGAGAGAGAGGTACCACTGTGGAGCTCGGGACACACCTTATCATCATGCGGCAACCATGGACCATGGAAATGGGAGAAACTTTGATGGATTCTACCCAAAGGTAGGATGTTTTTAATTTTTTTCATAGATACCTATATATTTTCCATTTTCTAGTTTTAAATACCTATTATACTTTATTATGTCCCATTGTGTCCCGATCAACTTTTTTAGGGTGAAAATGTGGGTTTCGGGGCGATTCAAGGGTTTTTCATTTGGGAAAACCTGAATGCATAGTGTGTGGTTCAGGGAATACACACCTTGTGTTATTCCAATTTGGTGAAGACAAATTTTCAAAAGTACATGTCTTGTATGGTTCATTCACTCCATTTACTAGTACTCATCCATGTAGCGAGTACTGAGACAAGTTACCTGTATAGGAGCACATGGCCGAGTAGAGTACCACGACCACACCCCATGTGGGTCACACACCATGTACATGTACACGGCTAGGCCATGTATATGGCCAGGCTGGTTGTGGGACACAAGAAAGTACCTCATGTAGGGTATATGCCGTGTACCAGCCTTTCACACCATGTACATGGGAGGTTGCACACCATGTTTGGCATGAATACATGTCCAGGTGGGGCTTTAGAAGTACAAGTCATATACTCAAGGAGACACACTATGTACTACCCCTTGTAACCCTTTTGGGTTTTTTATATCTTTTCAACCATGAGTCGGAATTGGATCCATGATTAATCTATTTTGAGTATCTATACATATATATCATGATGGTGAAAATATTTTTTTGTTTTTATGGACTCCTTGGTGGTATTTCATACTTTTTCTATATAGATAGGTTCTTCCTCTGGTAATTAAATGCAGTGTACCTTGAGAGTGATACCTTTTCTAAGATGATCCATGAGCTATTGTTATTAACTAATGCCTTCATAATTTTTCTTTTAAGGTTGTCTCCATTTTGAGATGTGCCCTTATGTCCAAAGAGTACAAGAGACTAGTAGATTCTGAGGATCCCTTGTTGAATTCCTCTACTTAAATTTCAAATTAGAGGATCCCAAGTAGGATTCATCTATCTTCTTTATATTACTATGGTTCCTCTATAGGATTCCTTTTCTTGTATGTTGACTTATGAATTCACTTATAGGATTTACCTATTTAAGGTTTTGAGGATATCATGAAAGATACCTAATTTACCTTATATGTTGATGATCTAGTGTAAGATTCCTCTATTACCTTATAGATAAGGTTCTTGAGTAAGATTCATTCACTTATGTGTATACCTTGAGGATCCCAAGTAGGATACCTCTTAGTGTCTAGATTTAGGGACCCAGTGGGTTCCCAGTTGTTTGACCGAATCAAAGTTAGTTTGTCATGTTTGGGTAGAGATGGTAGTAGATTTCACATTAGATCCCATGCCAAACTTATAAGAACATGCAGTTGTGTATGTAGTGTTGGGTTTAGGTGTTCGACCACCCTCATTATTTTTTATCTTTTTCATGTTTATTTATGATGCAATGATGATTACCATTGGTGATTCCTGGTTGGTTGTTATTGAGTTTCATGTGGGGTGTCTTTATTTCTCTTGGGGATTCCCAAATTTTCTTCCTAGGATCCGGATTCTAAGCCATGTTATTTATTTTGTTTATTTTTAAAACCAAAGTTACTAAATAATATTTTGTTGTTCATCCATATATTTGATCACTATATTGTTGGGATGTCCATAGGTGTTTCTTGGTATTTGACTATTGATCACACTGCTTTAATATACGGGCATGGTTTCACTAAAAATGATACTCTTGTGTGATTATTCTCTCCTGGGGGATGAGGATTATTATGGTCTCCTCTACTCATGGGTTAAATGAGGATGACTATGCTATCCTCAACCTAGTGTTGTAGGTTTATGATTACACCCTCCTATACTTGTGGTATATAGAGGATGATTATGATCTCCTCAACTTGTGACTTATGGAGGATGACTATGCTCTCCTCTTTTTTTCATATGATGAGGATCTCCAAATATGATCTATGGGATCAGGCTTATGAGTCATTACTTTGTTAGGGTGGTTGAGCATGGTATCTCACACCTATGATTGACATTCACATTTGGATCTTGAAAGGTGGGCATGACATCTCACAGGTGATCTCTCTGGTAGTTTTCTTAAGGGTTAGACCCTTAAGGTTCATCTGAGTCATAATGTCATGACCACCTATGGACCGGGACCTAGGGCTCAGTCATTGGACTATATTTGTATGTCATGAGAATTATAGAGACTTGATCAGTGAACATTTACTGGATGTTCATATATACTTCCCTAGAATCCCTATTTACATTTATTGGAGGTGTGTACAAGTGAACCTAGGTGTAGTATGAGTATCCCCCTATGGTGAAGTAGCTTTCTTAGAGATATTTCTGGAATTAGATGAAGAAAGTATATGTTGATTGGGATTACATACCCAGAGATCAACTTAATGACACATGTATTGAGTGGAACGATGTTCATCTCAATTCCCTTATACATGATGTCTAGGCAATTGGGATTACAGACCCAAGGATCTACTATCATTTGGTTTTATGTTATCTCACTCACTTACTCATGAATATTCATATTTATGTATATGTGTATATGTATGGTACTATACATGTATACGTATATAGATGTGGAAACCTATGGTGTCACTTTCCCATTTGACTAGTATTTCTCTCCTGGGGTTTGATTGTGGTTTCATGTTTATTGGTTTTACTTATCTTTTCAGTTGCATCTTAGCTAGGCGGAGCATTTTTCTTTTGTATACACTTGTATCAGCATACTTTATAGGTTTTTCATCAGGGTTTCCTACTGAGATTATTTCTCACCCATATACATGCACCTCAGCGTACATGTAGACATTATATCTTCGTTTCTAGTTGATCATAGTTTTCATGGTGAATAGGGTTGAGGCCTTAAGTTATATGATCAAGTGGAGCTACTAGACTAGGTTCTTCTAATTAGGCTAGTAAAGTTTGAAAGTGTCTAGAGACTGGGTATGTGGTCTGGATCATAGTTATTAGTAGATCCCTAAACTTTTATTTCAATTTTTTTATATTCTTATATCTGTATGGCTGGCCCAGTGGGGGACCAATGTTGTCTGCGTGGAATAGATCTTCAGGCTTTTATTGATTTTCATTTATTATTACAGTATGTTCTATTTATGTTTATGTACTATTTTGTATGATACTTAACTATTTTTTTTATTTTCTTCCTCTCATATGAGTTCATAGTCTCCCCACTAACACACCCTAGGTCATCCTTGTATTAGGCAGCTTCTGGTGTACAAGGAGTCATGCTTGAGGCCAAGTTTCCAACCAGCTTGGGCACTGTTTTAGTGGCATCCAGGTCACTACATTAAAAAGTGGTATTAGTGTTATTGTTTTCCTAGTCTTTAATATTTGAGATATGGTGTACATGAGTATTAATAATGTGTAATAACTTTTTATGGGAATTGGACTGGTGCATCGAGAACACTTGTTCTGGTAAGAACTCTTGGTAGTTGAGGGTATGGTATTGTTTTTCTTTTCTATGATGTTATAGTTGTATATGATTTTCACCTTGAGTGATGCACATGTTACATGGATTTGATGATTTTCTATAGATCTATGGCCCTTGTAAATTTTCAATTAGTCATAGATGTATTTTTTCTCTTGGTCGACAAAAGCAAGAGGCGTCTCATGCATCATAATTGGTATGTAGGATTCACATCATATAGTCCATCTAGAGTGTGATTTTTGTAGAAGACTAAAACCTATTCTTTTGGTCCTTCTTACATATAGATATTTCATTTTGATGGAAATTTATGTGGATCTACATTGAGGTGTTTGGTGTTGAGGATGATGACTCAGTCCTCATGCACGGGAGTTACAGTGACCCTAGTAGGTCGATTTGACACATGATGCCTTTCTATTTTACCCATTGTATAGTGTTGTTTCTCAGGTCATGGTTATCTATTCGGATCACTAATTGTGATACTGATGGATACCAGGACTTTTCTTTCAAGCTTGTCCTCTATGGTAATTACTGTATATTTATTTTCGATGAGTGTTAGTTAAGTATCTTTTCTTCATTGGTATCGTGAACTCTAGGGAGAAGTTCCTTATGAGGACGCTCAGTGAGGATTAAGCCATTGTAGGTCATTTTTTTAGTGTTGACCTTCATAGTTCATTGTGATCTTTACATTCTTTAGAGAGGTTTGATATTTTGGGATAGGTGGTTAAAACTTGTGACCTAGTTGTGAAACTTGATCAGTAAGGCTAGGTGGGAGACCTAGAGACCCTTAGTATTGATCAAACCCTTTTAGGTCAATGTTTGTTTTGTTCTAGGGAAACCTTCATGAGAGGTTGGCTTTTGTTTTCATATGCCTTTTTTTGGTAGTGATATTTTTCATAGGTTCGTTTGAGATCAAGTCATGGTAGATGCTCTAGTTTTTCAGTATAGGTATGTTGATGCCTTCAACTTTTGATAATCACTTTTGGGTGCTCTGGGATAAAGACTGGCTTCAACGGGTAGGATTGTTTGTGTTCCTTGACTGGTTGACTAGTGTTTCCATTGTTTCTAATATAGTCAAAGCATGGGTGAATGCTCATAACTATAATAATGATAGGTTATGGGAATTCATGGAATAAATCATGGCATAAGTGAGGTGTTCGATTTTTAAGAGGAATTATAGGGGAGATTCTGGATAGTTAAAACTGATGTGTCAAGTAGCACAGTCATCTTATCCTTGTAGTGGATTACTCACTAGAGTATGAGTCGGGTGATAAAGGTATACACTGGTTCCATGTGGTACCATTTAAATCCTTAATCAGAGATTGGTTGGGTGCAAGATGAGGACTGATGGTTTTAAGATTTGTCATAGTCATAGTTTCCCAGGAGTTGTGGTTTAAATGATGAATTTTCTTCTATGATAGAGGAGACATAACAATGAATTAGGTACTATAAAATGGTTGACCCATGTTGAACCTATATATGCATTGTCAGTTTATGTGGTGTAAGGTTTTGGTTAAAGGAAATTTTTCTTGTTTATTGTGATCATGACTTAGAAGAGCTATACACATCCCCTTTTAGAATCTTAGTGTACTCCTAGTTAGAGATGATCATGTTCTATCTTGAATTCATTCTGAGTATGTTGAGGGAGCATCGACCCTACACTGAGATTCTTTTATTTTAAATGTTCTTCTCTATTAGGAGAAGGAATCCTGTTGAGGTTACACTCGATGAGCAGTATAAGGTAATCCATGTGGTGGGGAGTGCACCATTGGCTGTTTGAGGGTGGTGACCCTTATTTTCAGTAGAAATTATGCATTTCCATGGTATTTTGAGATCGAATTTGGTTTTAAGATGATGATAAGGGTAATCCTATGGTGGGGACTACCATATTAGTCATAGTTAAATGTCTTTCGTGTAGGATACGGTTGTTAAATCTATGAGGTTGGTAATTATATAGTCCATATAGATTTTTTGTGCATATTCTCAGGTTGATATCATGGATTCTAGTATTATAACCAAGTCTTCTCAAGGATGAGAAGCTTTATGGTGGGGAGATTGTAAGGACATGTGATTTTTTGGACTGTAATATTGAGAAGAAAATTCAATTTTTTTCTATTAGATGCATGTCAAGGTAAAATGGTATTTTTCACTAGAATATGATCTTGGATAATTTTTGAAACCACTTTGTTGGTCCTGGAATAGGTTTTTTACCCTAGGATAGTAGTTTGGTATAAATTTGAGTCATTCTAATTTTAGAAGAATAATTAATATTTAATATTTGATAAATTAAATATTTTTTTATTCACATAGGTTCATTCCGAGATATATTTTGAGCAGAGAATTGGAATGAGATTATATCTCCTCTATTGAGTCAAGAATGGGTATTTTTTTCTTATGTTAGTTATAAACTTTAGGGGGGCATTGGGGCTGGTCGGGGTCACCCTTTTCTTTTCTTTTCATTTCTTTTCTTCATTTTCTTTTCTTTATTTTCCTTCCATAAATTCTCAGGTATGACCTGATGGATTACCCTTCATAGTACTGATAAATAGGATATGGATATATATAAAGATAAATATATAGATATATATATATATATATATATAGGTACCACCGTGGAGCTCGGGACGCACTGGATTGTCGTGCGACAATAGTGGACTGCAAAAATGGTTAAAGATTCAGGAGATTCCTCCCAAAGGTAGACCATTTTTATGTTTTTTTGTAGATATACATATATATTTTTCCATTTTTAAATCCATATTATACTTTTTTATGGCCCCTTGTGGCCCGATCTATTGCTTTAGGGGTGAAAACGGGGGTTTCAGGGCAATTCAAGTGTTTCCTATTTGGGAAAAACTTTCAACACTACATATAGTTCAGGGAACACATGTTGTGTATTATTAAAAACTTGGAAAGGTGGATTTTTGGAATTACACACTATTTATGGGTCATACACACCATTTACTAGTACTCGAACATGTAGAGAAGTACCCGACCAGACCGATCGGGTAGGAGAACATGGACGTGTAGAGTATATGGCCAGACTCCGAGTGCGTCACACGCTATGTATAGGTACATGGCCAGGCCAAGTACATGGATAGTCTAGTTGAGGGACATGGTATGGTACCCCATGTATAGTATATGTTGTTTACCTAACTTTCACACCCTGTACATGGGCGGTTGTACACCATGTTGGCGGGAGTACAGGCCCAGGTGGTTCTTTGGAAGTACACATCGTGTACTCTGGGAGACACATTGTGTATTACCCCCTTGTAACCCTTTTTTAGTTTTTCATATTTTTTTCATTCCTGATTCTGAATTGGACCCATTATTAGTCCATTATTAGTATATTTTCACATAGATCGTGATGGTGAAACTCTTGTGGTTTTTTTACAGACTCTTTGGTAGAATTTCATACTTTTTATATATGGAGAGGTTCTTCCTATATTAATTAAATCCAATGCCCCTAACAGTGAGACATATTCTGAGATGAACCCTGAGATATCTCTCTTTACTGATGACTTAATAGTTTTTTCTTTGAGGGAATCTCCATTGTGAGATGTTCCCTTCTAGACTGAGTGGCCATGAGACCCGTTGCTTCCAAGGATCCCCTGTAGGATTCCTCTTCTTACGTTTTGACCTATATGATCCAAAGTATGATGCCTATATCTTCTTACTATTATCAAGGTTCCTCTATAGGATTTATTTTCTTTTATTCTAACTTATAAATTCCCTTTTATGATTTACTTATTAACCTTTTTGAGGATCTCGTGTAGGAGAACTCCTTTACCTTTTTGAGGACCCCGTGCAGTATTCTTCCCTTAACTAACATCTAAGTATCTTGAGTAGGATTCCTCTGATGATGTGTATACCTTAAGGATACTAAGTAGGATGCCTATTAGTGTTTTACTTGAAGGACTAAGTGAGAAGCCCATTATTTGACCAACCCTGAGTTAGTTTTTTTAGGTTTGGGTAGAGATGGTAGTGGGTGTCACCTTAGATCTCATTCCAAACTTATAAGCTCATGTGGTTGTGGCTATAGTGCTGGGTTTAGGCATTTGACCACCCTAACTCTTTTTTATCTTTAACATGTTTATTTTTTATACAGATATGATTACCAAAGTTAATTCCTAGTTTGTAGTTGTTGAGCCTGACGTGGGGCATCTTTCTTTCTCTTTGGGATGCATAAATGTTCTTCCTAGGATCCAGCATCTGAGCAATGTTATTTATTGTGTTTATTTTTATTCCCATAGGCACTACCTAGGATTTTTATATTAATCTATATGTTTGATTGTTATATTATTGGGATGTCCATAGTTGTTTCCTGGTATCTGACTGTTGATCCTACTACTTTGTTATACATGCATGGTTTCCTTAGAAATTATACTCATGGATGATTATTCTCTCCAAAGTGATGAGGATGATTATTATCTCTTGTGATCATGGGTTAAATAAGGATGATTATGTTCTCCTAAACCCAAGGTTGTTGGTGGATGATTATGTTCTCCTAAACTTGTAGTCTAAAGAGGATGATTATTCTCTCCTTGACCTAAGGCTTATGGAGGATGACTATGCTCTCCTCATTTTGTCATGTGATGAGGATTTCCAAACGTGATCTATAGGTTTAGGCTTATGAGTATTTACTTTGTTGAGGTTGTTGAGCATAGACTCTCACACCTATGATTGACATTCAAATTTGTATCTCGAGGGGTGGGCATGACTTCTTACCGGTGATCTCTCCCATAGATCGCCTAAGGGTCAGACCCTTAGGGTTCATCCGAGTTGCAATGTTGTGACCACCTACGAACAGGGACCTAGGTCCCAAAAATTGGAATGGATTTTCATGGAATGAATAGTATGGAAACTAGCTTAGTGACCATTTATAGGATTTCCAGATGTACTTACCTGGAATCCTTCTTTACAGTGATTAGAGGTGAGTATGAGTAAACCCAGGTGTGGGATGAGTATCCCCCTATGGTGGCATTGCTTGCCCAAAGATATTTTTGGTGTTGGATAAAGCATGTATATTTCGATTGGTACTATAGACCTAGAGATCGAATTAATGATACACAAATTGAGTGGAATGACATCCAGCTCAATTCCCCTGTATAGGATGTTTAGGCGATCAGGATTATAGAGCCAAGGATCGACTATTGTTTGGTTTTTTGTTATTTCACTCACTTACTCATGAATATTCATATTTATGTATATGTGTATAGGTATGGGATTGTATATGTACACATATATAGATATGTACATCCATGGTGTAACTTTCCTAGTTGACCAGGATTATGGACTTGGGGTTCGGTTGTGGTTTTATGTTTATTGGTTTTACATATCTTTTCAGTTGTGTCTCAACTAGGCTGATCAGTTTGATTTTACATACACTTGTAGTAAAATAATTTATAGGTTCTTCCTTGGGGTGACCTAATGATATTATTTCTCACCCCTTCATGTGCACCTCAGTGTATGTATAGACTTTATATCGGCTTCTCAAGTTGAAAATGGTTTCCATGGTGGATAGGGTTGAGGCCCAGGGTTGCATGATTAAGAGGACATGCTCGAGTGGGTTCTTATGATTGGGTTGGTGTAGTTCAATAGTTTCTATAGGCTGGTTAAATAGTCTAGATCATAGTTAGTAATATAGTCTTGTAGTTTTATTTCATTTTATTTTTTATTCTTATATCTATATGGTTGGCCCAGTGGGTGACTAGTGTTGCATATATGGAATAGTTGTTTGGGATTTTTCAGGTTTTCATTTATTATTATAGCATGTTCTATTTCAATTTATTTATTTCTTCATCACTCTATTTATTTTCTATTTCATATGATACATAGCTATTTATACTCTTTGATTCCACTAATATGAGGGAATAGTCTCCCCACTATCACACCCTAGTCCCTCGCTGCTATTTGGCACCCTCTGGAGTACGGAGATGCATGCTTGAGGCTTAGTAACCAATATGTTTAGGGAACCATTTTAGTGGAATCTAGGTTGGGACATTAACCCCTGACAAAAAAGATCTCACTTGGGTAAATTACCTCATATGACTACTACCAACTACTTTTAGAGTTTAGCCTTAGAGACTATCGATACTACTTTCTACAATTCCAAGGATGTTGGGTACATTCAAGGTGTTCCAACCCCAGCTACCACTCAGGAGTCACTAAGAAGGCATCCCACTTTCCAACATTTCTATCAACATAGGGAAACCCGATCGATGTCCAAATAGATTGAAATATCTCCCATTCAGTCTACCCTAGTCAAAACCATTTGATGCCAATGTTGGGGGTCACTTATGATCCATGCTTCATAAGATTTCACTTTTGAAACTCTTTTAGGTATAATGTTCACCATCATACTCAACTCTATTTTAACCACTATTTAAGGAAAACTTCTCATCATACTGGAATTAATACCCTAGTTTCCAACTGGGTTTGTTTGGTTGGATCACTTGGTTACTAAAGCCACTAGTAGCCATCACATAGGCCTCTATATTATGAAGAAGTGTAACAACATAAAGGTTCTCCCCAGGGAGAAGTGACTACCAACCATCATGGAGGTTCTCCCTATAAAACCAACAATAATTCCCAAGTAAAAAATCCACATAACATAGATAATATCTCACTCAAGGAAATTTTATATTAGTTTCCAAAGTCTCAAAGATGGAATAAATGATAGGTCACCCCTAATATTTTAGAGTCTCATACTACTAAGGATTCGGAGGTGATATTCATACATCCAATACCAAAACCCTTGGGGGAAAGAACCCAATGATTAAGTTTATTTATTTTGGAGACTGATGTTTATAGGGTCTCGAAATGCCTCTAAAAGTACATGTGTATGGAGGATGCATCTTATTCCTTCCAAGTATTATCTATAGAACCATCCTCAATATAATCATAATATTTTTCCTTTACCTCAACACTAGAGATGAGTGACAAAAGGGTATAATACAATATTTTTAAATAGTAACCATGAGTGGTAGAGCAACATGTTCTCAGATATCTCCTATATGATGAGGATGCAGGGACCATGTTTCATATGGATATGTTATTGAATCTTGAACCATCTCTAAAATATATCTCCTCAACTCAGGGCAGGATGTATCATATGTTATCACTACCACTCAGGGGTATGTAATAGAGAATATCAACATTTCTCCATCCAATGGAATCCAATAAACCTCGTATGATACTCTAAATTTTAATGGGAATAGGTTTTTCCTACCATACATAGTGTGGAGTAATAAGAGAACTTATGGGAGAACCTGGACACTAACCAAATTTGGGTCATGTATTGGATGCATGCAACCCCACACTTCTCCATCCTAGAGGTTATTATTGAAAAATATCTAGCATATCTATGAAAAAATATGTGGGTAAAATTTAATCACCTTCAAAAATAACACTTAGCCTATCTTGTAATATTTTATCACCTTAATACCCTTGAGAAGTAGTGTTGGAAGGTTGATATTATAGCACTCTCAGTCGAACAACTTCCAAACTATGGGGTATTCCATCATAATTTCATATATATATATATATATATATATATATATATATATATATTCTAGGAGCCTCAAAGTATTGTTCCAGGTCATTGAAAAAGAATATCCCCATGTCCATGCCAGAGGCTAGGGGTAGTATTTTGATCTATAATTCAGTCCTCCCATTTTGTGGTTATGGTTTCCTTGAGATGGTCCCTCTAAAAAGTACAACAATTATTTTTCATTGACCATCGGCATAGTGAATTTCATCATAGTTGGTCCCCCTAATAATCAAGATTTTGATACTTCTGATGAAGTGGGTGGGGGAATAATTTCCCTATAGGAACCACAATGATATTTGAACTATCCTAGAGTAGTCTACACCCATTATAAGAAACATTACACGGTTCGTGGGAGTCCACCTATCATACTACTCCTAAACACTAGTCGAAACCTTGATAAAGGAAAGGGTGTAGTCAAGACTTCTAGTATGACCAAAGTTTCTAAGATAACTATTATATATTCCTAGATCACTGCTTATATCTATGAGCTTGGTGGTTATAAACAATAGTATAAAGATCCTTCCAGGATACCATCCTAATCAAATTGATCTCTAAGATGACCTCTTCATGCATCTTATAGAGTTTCATCGATAAAAAATCCGCATCCAGTCAACCAGAGTTAAGGAAGGATGATATTCCAATACAAGAGGAATCATTATATTCCTCATGACACCCTCTATGATTGATCAATGTGACCTCTCACTGTTGGACCATGGCTACTCCACTTCATTAGTGAGCTAATCGATGAGGAGTAAAATGCATGAGGAAGTCTAAAATGATGAGTTAGTAAGTCCCCCAGAGACTCACCTGGAATCTATTAATATATATAAATATTTATTACAACCTGAAATGAATTTTTACCTAGAATGGGTGGACTATGTCCCACCACTATTTAATTTTGGCTACATGAGATTTTAATTATTTAATTGAATGAGTGAACTAGAGTATCACCTCGTTCATTTTACCTCTCAGTGTGGCCCAATGATGGGTACCCCAAAGTAACATGAGATTTATAATCTTTGATGCTTTATTTAGACACAATAAGATCCTAACTTTGTTTTGTATATCAATTAGTCACCATAATCCATTTCCAGTTGAAGGTATCTCCATCAAAAATTCCTCTATCAATCCATCCCCACATTGTTTGTGAAAAGTTTCAAAAAACTCTTCAAGTAAAAATAGTGGGAGAATGAATATGTCATTGAATTTATTTCACAGTGTAAAGGCTTAATGTAATCCATAAATAATTAAATCCAAAAGTAATAGTTATTAGGGATATTCATAGAGAATGTTTGATATGAGGTGGTTCCTACTCTAGTCTCCTTAAAGTAACTAGGTGGATTCCAAGAGTTCACCAAGATGGAACGTAATCTAGAGAAATACATTCATCAAACCAATAAAAGGTTTCATCTATCACCCCCCACACCTATATGAAATTATAGTATAGAATAGAAATCTATTATGATATAGAATTCAACCCATCAATCGAATCGGCTCTAGGTAGCCCTGTTAAACATTCCTCATTGGGATCAGGATCATGCTATAAATATTTCCTAGGGATTATTACAAGGATATAAAGCTAAACCATTTAGTGATTAGAAGAATAAGGTATACTCCTTGAATGATGATCAAGTTGTGGGATTCTTTATATGTGACCTAGAAATGAAGTTTCTCCAAATTCTAGAAATCATAAGGTCATAAAAATCTGAGTTAAAGAACCCCCCCCCCCCCAACTATTTCACCAACCACAAATCCCAAGGAAACACCATCAAGTATTGATTCTTCTGAAAGTACTAGCTCTATAATATGGTAGATATTTCATAGTTGAGTTGGAAATTCATCTTGTGAATGTTACATGCATTTACACCACCCCCGATGATGATCAAGGTTCCAAGGATTAGTAGCAGATTTTAAGTCAATATGTGATTAATTGCAAAAATTTATTAGCCCTATAGTCAACTACTTAATCCAATGGGATAATTCATGAATGGATGAATAATCCAAGGTCTTCCCTAACTATCTCATTCACTCCAATAGCACCATCAGCTTCGCATCCCTCTAAACCTCAAAGGAACCAATACCAGAATTGAGATGGTCATGATCCCTTTCTAGTGTCAATGCAAGTTGGTACCATCATTAATTTCATACCCATTTCATTGGGATGGAGTTACATGGTCCACCAAGAATTGGAGTAATTCTCTAATGAGTAATATATAGAATTATGCCTCTATCAATTCAATATGTATAAAGACCCAGCCTTAAACATTACATATTCTAGTGTTTTTGAACTATAATTTATATTATATGATCTTTTTAGTTTAGGGTTTTTAATAATTAGGACAAAATCTTACAATGTAAACCCATACATTACAAGTGGACACTTATACTGAGTATCCATTTTTTCACCAAAGAAAACCCTTTTAAAATAAAACAGGACTTATTTTCACAAAATATCTTTAATAATTCCATCATAAAATATTCTTTGTCCTTAATAATCTTAAGACCTGTGAAAAACATTTTAAAATATCAGATGAGCACAAAAATATCAATAAGGTATACACAAATATAGAAAACTATTATTCTTATGAAAACATGATAACCCATCGATACATTATCATAAATTAATACTTTCCAACCTTAAGAAGTAGTTAATAATTTCATCTGAAATTAAGCTCATTGCTAACCATTTTTTAAAATCAAAAGATTAAATAAAACTATATAAATCAAATATATCATATAAAGGTAATGTGGTATATAATCTTACTTAAAAGGAATAATCATGTTGTTTATTTCCATACATGTCACTATTACAAATGGAATATCCATACGACCAACTTCCACACCCAATGAATTGAAGGTTATAAAGTAACCACCCATCCTTGGTTTATCACAAAACCACACATCCTTGATTTATCACGTAACCACCCATCAAATTTCCAAGTACCATTATATAATCATAACACATGTAAGATTGAAATTTTTATCATTTCACTCATAAAAGTTCATTTGCAATCAAAATAAATAATTTCAATATATTTAAATAATAAATACATTTTTAAAACCATTTACAATACCAAAAAACCCAAAAAATGGAATAAGGGATTTCTTTTTCATTTAAAAAACATTAAGTCTTGTAGATGAATCCAAATATCAAAAAATATTTATAGTGGTGGAGAAGTCATTATCATTGTATACATTAAAACAAAAAATTCCTTTTATCGTTTGTAGAGAAAGTCAAAGGTCCATAAAGAAAGTTTCCTTTTAAAAAATATTTAATGAAATTAAAAATAAACATAAAATATGTTTTATAATCATTTTATATACATATAAATAAATTTGTAAATTAATAGCATGGAGAAAAATATTTGATAATTAAATCTTTAAAAATTCAAGGTGTATCATACGACTTTGAACATTTAAATCTTAATCTCCATGGATGAATACATTTAATAAAATAATAAATAAAATTATTATATATATATTATTATACATAAAATATGTATATGAAATGTTTTATTGGCTGTATAAACACCTTATAAAATAATAAAGTGCATATTATCAAGAAATGCCTCAATGAGAGATGAAGTCCCTTACCTTGAGTCTGATTCATCACATATGATCTTTTTCTTCCTGAATAACAAAAATAGGTAAATTTATACTTGCTTTAGAACATTTTTATTTTTATTATTCCTTTTATATTATTAATTACCATTTTATAACAATTAATTAATCATTTAAGTTCACATCGGACGGTTTGACGATATTCGGTACTTGAGTCAAAAATGACTTTGATATGATGTCAAAAGTCAGTAGGTCGTGATTACATCATATCCAAAAAAATATTCATGACATATTAATCACATTTATACATTAATTATACTTATAAATCCAAACATTTAGGTATGGTTAAGAAAAATGAACAACGTTATAATTATGGAGATGGTAGGTCATACGTACGCATGAGTAACGTTTCCATTTTTAAATGGTCATTATGGAAAAATAATAATTATCATTTTATATTTCAATAATTATAAAAATATTATTAAAATAATATTAATAATTTAAATATACTTATATATAATATACAAGTGATTTGGTGAATAAAAATAAATCACATCGCTTCGTGGAGGTGATAGTTCACACGTACGCACGAAAAACATTATCATTTTTATGTGCATGAAATGGTAAGAAATTGAATGATATATTAATATGTAATAATAAATGAATACAAAATATAAATATCAATTCCATCATTATAACCAGTCTTTAATGATGGTCATGAAAAAATAAACTATATTGGTTCGTGAGGTGGTAGTCTGCCGTACACACAAACGAAAAGTTCATTTCCCATTTGATGGAATTAGAGATGGATTTAGGTGATGATATTAACATAATAAAATCTCATTATATTTAATATAATAGTTTATTTATTTCATCCTGGTTTACGGAGATTTGAAAGAAGTGGAAGAATATATAAAATAGAAATACTTAAATAAAAACAATACCTTTTCTTCAGACGGTCGCCTTTCTTAACACCTTAATTCCTCTAAATGAGGAATTTATGCCTAAAATAAGGCCTCAAGAATGTGGGGATGGATTTTAGGAATGGTTTTGGGCATATATTGTCTAAATAAAATTGTTTTTGAATTGTGAATAATAGATATGACTGGGTGACCTTTTATATGAGAGGGGAGGGGCACTCTTGGAATTTTAAAAAGTATTAAATTAATATAAGTTCATTTTCTGTTAAAAATGGATCCAAAATAAATTATTTCAATTATAGGATTATTTTTTAAAATAAATTCATCAAATTAAAATTGTAAAAGGTTTGAAAATTTTTTAATCCTTATCTTTTTGTTTTAATCCTTATTAATTCTTACTGTGATATTATGTAATTTACAGTTTGAGAGTAAATATAATTACTATAAAATGCCAAATGAACATAAAAGAGTCATTAATGAAATTTTTAGACTTACCCAAATATTTTTTTCTTAATTTTATATTTTTTTAAATTTATATAATTTAATAAAATGTTATTTATTTTAAAATCTCATAAATGTCAATTTTTACACTATTCAATAATTGACTTTTAAAAAATATCATAAAAACTTGATTGCTTGTACAAAAACTACTTTAAATCATATATAACATGTTTAATTAATCCATAAAATTCATGGATGGCAACAAATATTTCAAATTATATTTATTTTAATATTATTAATATCTTTATCTGATTTTTCCTTTAATAAATCAATTAATGTATCATCATTGTGTCACAATTAAATTTAATTATTTAATGTATAAAAATTATAAATAAATCATCATGATGTATATAAACATTTTATATTTTAAATTACTATTTATAGTTGAATTTATCTTTTATATAACCCTATATTCAAAATGATTTACTTATTAAAAATATGAGTATAATATTTTTAACTTATCTTTAAATAAAATATAATAAATGTCATATTCTTACCCAAGTGTCTTAAAAAAGTTATAATTTTGGTCTAAGGTTTATTTTTGCGAATTCCACTCATCCAATAAAATTAGGACAAGTGTTAGGGTAATTTTATAATATTATAATATTATTTTTACCCTTAATTATCTGATTTACCCTTAAGTGTGGTAAATAAAATACTAAAGTTGAAATTCACCAACAATTAAGTTGATACAATTAGACCAAAAATTTTATACTAATTACAAATATGTATGCCTATTTTTCAAAATTCAATTCATATAAGAGGGAAAATTATGTTTAATGATAATCTCATAGATGTGGTGAGAAGGCGAGTAAAAATAACATTCAAAAGTTCAATAATTTTTCATATCTAATTTCAATATAAAAATTACTACAATTGCCTAAATTGGATTAATAAAATTATTATTGATCTATTTGGACTTTAAAAATAATTTTAAATTATAATAATTATTTAAAAAAATATGTTTTTAACTACAATGCAATATTTATCACTATTTATCAAAAAATGAAATTTTTTAGAAAAATACCAAAAAAATCACCCTAATCTAATTTTGATATTAAAAATTCAAAAATAAAGTTTATTTTTTCTAATATATTTTATAAAAGTTTCAAAAACTCAATTTAAAATAATTGTGCCCTCAAAAGGTGGTAAAACTACATTTTTGAAAAAATGAATTTTTTAGGCGTAAACTGGATTTTATACTTATATTATGCTGATAAAAACTATTTATATGAGTGAAAAAAATTAATAAACATTCTTAAACATAATATATATAGTTATATTAATAATCTACAAAATAATGGCTATGTGATAATTTCTACTTAAATTAATAAAATTAACAATGTATTATTTTTTGGTATAACTAAATATTGCATGAAATTATAAGTTTTCGAAGAAAATTAGTGTTGAGTGTCATGTACTCTATTGAATATAGAGTCCCATTTAATATAAATTTACTATCTAATTCCAAAATATAAATAATCCTTATTTGTTGTCGCATATCATGTACGTTATCAAAGATAGATTTTTTCCTTTTAAAAACTCAGGATGATTCACCCCCCCTGGAAATTGCATCCTCACAATTTTGAATTCGGTCTTGGTAACTAAGGTTGGACTTTTCAAAATACCTTTAACGAAATCACACATTGGAAAAAGGACTAATAAAACTTAAACTTTAAAAAAATGGAAATAGTATGGTCACCTGAGATAACACATACTAGGTTTCCATATAAGAAAAACATGGACATGAATGAAAAAATTTACTCTTAAGGAATAACAGAGAGTGACAGATAACATAATCATTGGAAAGTTATCCATCAAAAAACCATAAATATGTGATGGGACAAAATACCATTAATAAAATTAAACAGATAAAATTTTTGTCTCAAGATCATTTTCATAGAGTTGATGAATCATTTTATTACCTAGACTAAGAAAATAAGGAAATATGGTTACTTGGAAAGTATAGTTTCATCCTTTAATCAATTTCCACCACAAAATTATCTTTTTCTCCAAATGAAGAGTATTTATGATGAAATTTCCATTCCTAAATCACTATAATCAACTTCTATATAATTCCATTATCCATAAAATATTAACTATCTATTTCTCTTGTTTATAAACATTAAACAAAACCAAAAAGTTTATTAAAAGATTAAATAATTTACCAAAAATAATTAACCTTATTTGAATAAATACTACTTAAAACTTCAAAAAAATTCAACAGAAATACCCAAAGTTCAAAATAGACCATTCAAAAAATAATTATCCTTAAAATCCCTCAAAAATACAAACTAAGATCGAAACCCAAAATTCAAACGGATTTGATTTAAGAATCTTACAGGATAATTTTTAATATTTATCTTAAAATGAAATAAATTACTCTTAAAGTCTCACACCAAAAGATATTGCCCTACTTACATAATCTCAAATTATTATATCCATTCCCATAAATAACCTAAATCACCCTAAGTCCATAATAAAATCATAGATTATTCAAAAATATAATTCAACCTTTATTCCTTCAATAAAATACCATAGTATTATATTTATATTGATCAAATATGATTCATAAAATAATAAACGTCTTCCAAAATAACATTAATAACTTAATCATCAAATAATTTTCTGATCCCATGTTAATCTATTTGATAAAAGTTATATTCCTAAAATCAATTTATTCTTCACCCTTAAAATAATTTAACTAATAAGAAAATTTTATACTAACTGGGACTTCACATAGTCCAGTGGTAGGTGATGCACCCTTGTCTCCCTTCGGTTGTGGGTTCGATCCGTGCGGTCTTGCTGGACGTAATAGGTTATCACCCATCCTATCAGTTGTTTTTTTATAAAACTACATTGTTATAATCCTTATAAAATTATAAAAATATTATAAATATTCTCAAAATAACCTTAATATTTCTTAACTTCAATGGTTATCACATACCTTTAATTTTTCATCCCAAAATCTAATAAACCATAATTACCTCAAAAATAAATGTCTCCAAAAAATAATATTAGTAACCTTAAAATTTCAAAACATAAAGCCTCAAAGGGGGTTTCTAAGATGATGAACTTATGATCAACCATGATATTATAATCCTATGATGATATACATAACTCTTAAGAAGACATCCTAATCTCCAAAGTTGTTTAAACCCTCCTCTGATACCAACTGTAAGGACCATGTCTTAAATGTAACATATTATAGTGTTTTTGAACTAGAATTTACATTCAAGGATTTTTTCGGTTTATTATTTTAGAGGATTAGAAAAAACTCTTAAAATATAAACTAATACATTACAAGTGGACACTTATACTCAATGTCCATTTTTCACCAAATGAAACCCTTTTAAAATAAAACAAGACTTATTTTAATGACATATCATAAATATTTCCATCATGACATATTATTTTTCATTAATAATATTAAGACCTGTGAAAAACATTTTAAAACTTGGGATGAGCAAAAAAATCTCTGTAAGGGATATGGAAAGATGTAAAACTATTATTCTTGTGAAAACATGAAAACCCATGGATAATTTATCATAAATTAATACATTAAACCCTTAATAAGTAGTAAATATTTTCCTTTGAGAATAAGCTCATTTATTACCCTTTTTGAAATAAAAAGATTACCATAAAACCATAGAAAGTACATATATAATATAATGGTGACTTGGGACATAATCATACTTAAATGGAATAACCATACAGTCGACTTCCATACATGTCACTCTTACAAATGGAATAGTCATACGACCTACTTTCATATATAATGCATTGGAGGTTATAATGTAACCAACCATCCTTGGTTTATCATGGAACCACCCATCATTGGTTTATCATGTTACCACCCATAAAATTTCTAGGTATTATTATATAATAATAACACCTAAAAGATTTCAATTTTCATCATTTCACTCATAAAATTGTATTTACAATCACAAGAAATAATTTCAAGATATTTAAATAATAAATACATGTTAAAATTATTTTCAATACCAAAATACCCAAAAAATAAATAATGGATTTATTTTTCATTTAAAAAAAAAAATTAGGTCTTGTAGAGGAGTCCAAATATCAAAAATGGTTATGGTAGTAGAGAAGTCATTATCGTCGTATATGTTAAAACAAAACATTCCTTTTATTGTTTGTAAAGAAAGTAAAATCTACATATAGAAATATTCCTTTTAAAAACCTTTGAATTAAATTAAAAATAGACATAAAATGTCCTATATAATTCTTTTATATCCATTTAAATGAATATGTAAATTAATATCATGGAGAAAAGGATTTGATAATTAAATCTTTAAGCATTCAAGGTGTCCCGTACCACTTTCAACATTTAAATCTTAATCTCTATGAATGAATACATTTACTAAAATATTAAATAACAATAGTATAGATAAATAATTATAGATAAAATATGGATATGAAATGTTTTAGTGGCTCTATATACACCTTATAAAATAATAAAGGTGCAAATTATCAAGAAATGTCTCAATGAGAGACGAAGTCCCTTACCTTAAGCATGATTCATCACGTATGTTATTTGTCTTACTAAATAATAAACATCAGTTAATTTATAATTTATTAAGAAACTTTTTATTTTTATTATTTATTTTATATCATTAATTACCATGTTATAACAATTACTTAATCATTTCAGATCATGTCAGATGGTTTGACGATATTCTGTACTTGAGTCAAAAATGACTTTAATATGATGTCAAAAGTCTATATAATCATGAGTACATAATCTAAAGAATAATATTCATGATATATTAATCACATTTATACATAAATTATACTTTTGAATCAAAACATTTATGTATGGTTAAGAAAAATGAACAATTTTATAATCATGGAGACGGTAGGTCGTACATACGCATGAGTAGCATTTCCATTTTTCAATGATCAATATAGAAAGAATATAATTCTCATTTTATATTTCCATAATTATCAAAATATAATTAAAATAATATTAATCATTTAAATATACTTATATATATCATACAAGTGATATGATGAATAAAAATGAATCTCATCGCTTAGTGGAGGTGATAGTTCACACGTACGCACGAACGACGTTATCATTTTTATGTGCATGGAATGGTAAGAAACTGAATTATATATTAATATTTAATAATGATATATTTTTCATGAATATAATATATCAATATTAATTCTATCATTATAATTATTATTTAAATACGATGATGAAAAATTATTTTACATCTATTCGTGAGGTGGTAGCCTGCCGTACACATAAACGAAAAATTTATTTCCCATTTCATGAAATTGGAGATTGATTTTGGTGATGATATTGACATAATAACATCTAATTATATTGAGGATATTTTATTTTTTATTCCATATTGATTTAAGGAGATTTGAAAGAAGTGTAAGAAGAAATAAAATAGAAATACTTAAATGAAAACATTACCATTCCCTCAGATGATCACCTTTCTTAACACATTAATTCCTAAAAAGGAGGAATTTATGCCTAAAATAATACCTCAAGAATGTGGGGATGGATTTTTGAAAGTTTTTTGGGTGTATCTTGGATGAAAAAAATGGTTTTTGAAGTGTGATTAATAGAAATGAATGGGTACCCTTTTATAGGAGAGGGGGGGGGACACTCTTGGAATTATTAAAAGTATTAAATTAATATTAATTTATTTTCTATTATAAATGGATAAAAAATAAACTATTACGGATATAGGATGATTTATGGTCTAAATAACTTCATCCAATTAAAATTAGACAAGTATTTATAATTTTTTAGTCCTTATCTTTTTGTTTTAATCCTTATTAATTCTTACCATGATATTATGTAATTTATAATTTGATAGTAAATATAATTACTATAAAATTAAAAGAGACAAAAAATGAGTCATTAATGACATTTTTAGAGTTACCCAAATCATTTTTTCCTATCTTTATATATTTTTTAATTTTATATCATTTAATAAAATATTATTTATTTTAAAATCTCATAAATGTCAATTTTGACACTATTCAATAATTGACTTTTTAAAAATATCATAAAAAACTTGATTCCTTCAAAAAAAACTACTTTATATTATCCATAAAATGTCAAATTCATCGATAAAAATTGTGGATGGCATCCAATAGTTCAAATTATATTTATTTTAATATTATTAATCTCATTTATTTGATTCTTCCATTAATAAATCAAATAAAACATCATCATTGTGTCACAATTGAATTTAATTATTTAATGTATAAAAATTATAAATAAATTATAATGATTTATATAAACAATTTTTATTTAAAATTTTTATTTATAGTAAAACTTATTTTCTATATAACCATATATTAAAAATTATTTACTTATTAAAAATATGAGTATGATATTTTTAACTTATCTTTAAATAAAATATAATAAATGTCATATTCTTACCCAAGTGTCTTAAAAGGTTATAATTTAGTTATAAGGTTGATTTTGGTTGAAACTAAGTTATAAAATGAAATTAGGAAAAGTTTTAGGAGAATTTTATAATATTATAATGTTATTTTTACCCTTAATTACTCGATTTTACCCTTAATCATGGTAAATAAAATACTAAAGTTATTATTCAAAAATAAATAAATTTGATCTTATTAGACCAAAAATTTCATAATAATTACAACATTTTATGTCCATTTTTTAAAATTCAATTCATATAAGTGGGAAAATTAATTTTAATACTAATCTCACAAACGTGGTGAGAATGTAGGTAAAAAGAACATTCAAAAATTCAATAATTTTTTGTATCTAATTTCAATTTAAAAATTACTAAAATGAACTAAATCAGATTAATACATGTATTATTTATCTATTTTGACATGAAAAATAAGTTTAAATTATAATTATTATTTAAACAAACAAATCAGCTTTTAAATACAATGAAGTATTTTTCACTATTTATAAAAAAATGAAACTCTTCAGAAAAATACCAAACATTTACCCTAAGATAATTTTGATATTAAAAATTAAAAAATAAATTTTATTTTTTCTAATATATTTTATAAAAGTTTAAAAAACTTGATTTAAAACAAGGGCACCATCAAAAGCTGGCAAAACTACATTTTTGGAAAATACATTTTTTAAGCTTAAACTAGATTTTATACTTATATTATGCATATAAAGTTTATTTATATGAGTGTAAAAAAATTTAATAAACATGTGTAAACCTAATATAGATAGTTATATTCATACTCAAAAAAATAATGGTTAGGCGATAATTTCCACTTAAATTAATAATATTAACAATATATTAGTATAACTCAGTATTTCATGAAATCATAAGTTTTTTCGAGAAACTCAATGTTGCGTTTCATATACACTATTGAACATAGAATCCATTTTAATTTAAAATTTTGTCTAATTCCTAAATATAAAATATCCTTATTCAATGTGGTGTTTCATGTGAACTATCGAACATAGAGTTCTTCTTTTCAAAACTTAGGATGTTACAATATGATTAGTAGACCATTATAAAAATCCCAGAGATGGATCATGTTATCCATATCTGCTTGGAACCACTTACCAACATCATCAATCCAAGGGAAAAAATTAATTAAGAAATCACAATTCCTAGGGTGTTATCCCTAAAAATTATGTGTATATTTTTGGGAAAATAAGGTAATCTTTGTTTCAAAATCTATAAGAATAATTATTCATAGAAATATATTCCAATGTATAGTTTTATCCTATTTGATTAGTTAATTATATGTATCCTCTATATCTATTTAATCATTATTAATATTTATCAGGTACCAACCAAGAACCCCCCCCCCCCACACACACACACACACCTCATCCAGTTGGTCCCCCCATGCTTCCAGTCAAGGATAAACCCCTTAGGAGAAAAAATATACCCCCAGAATAGAAGTATGATGTGCTCAAACACCTCATAATTATCTAACCCAAATTTTAATCCTCAATGAACTTATTCTATCAAAGGAACTTCTTGAATCCCTCATCAAGGTCCTAAATTTTTCTATAGAGTTTGAAACCAAAGTGGCTACCAACAAATCCTACCATTCATAAGAAGGTGATCACAAAGAGTGTCAATACATCGTCACCATATTTGGGGAAGTTGAGAGCATAGTGATATAGGGATATATATTCCACCTCAACCTCTTGGGAAAGCTTAATGGAATTAATGGGCACCTATGTTGGGTGAACAATGGATCTGGGATCAATATTATCCCAACATAGAAACTCAATAATCTGGGATACACAAAAATTAATCTATCCCTATACAACCTAACAATTCAAGGGTATGATAAGAGAAAATGAAATATTCTTAGAAATATCTAATTGTAGTCCTAATTTGAGAATTTTTTATTCATTCTTAATTCATGGTTATCTCAAAAGACACTACTTTGAATGCCTTATAGGGAAGGCCTTGGATACAATTTCATTAATTTATCCCTTCATCATATCAACATTTCCTAAAATAATCCTTTAATGGTTAAGTTGCATGATCCAGTGTTATTCATCCCCCTTTGACTCAAGTGAGGCTCATTAACTTGATGTTGGGTATTATAGGAGGACTAAAAACTATCCCTAGGTCAAAGGAGTTGAGTGCATCAATAGACCTAATGAATTTATGGCCAATTCATTTGATCTCTAGGATTATATGAAGAGTAGTTTTCTTCTAACTATCCACCATCCAGAAGAAACAACCCCAGACCTAGGTCACCACTTCATTATACTGATGAAAAAGGATTTATCTTAAATCACCTAGTACTTATATGAGGGAAAAGTGTCCCAAAATCTAGAGGGATTCCTTACTAGCCTATGCTGAATAGTTTACCTTGTACTAGTCAATCAACAACTCATTTGTGTATACTTTAGGGAAGAACTAAAAAATGTCGATCAACTAAGCCATGGTGTTTCAACATCATGAGAATACCATGTAAGAAATGCCTGTAAGTATTGGGAACCATGATTTTAATCAACATGATTCTATGGAAATATAAGGATATATAGTTTCTCCTAAAGATTTGTTCCCTGCATAGGATTTTGATTCCACATCACAACCACCTATTCTTGAGAACCATATCCTCCCTCTATCCCTCATGTTTCTAATGAGGAAGAGCTGTATGAATCCCTTATTTACTTTAAAGTATGAGTTTCCACCATCATAGATGAGAAAATATAGATAAACCTTGATATATAGTAATAACATAGGGTAACATAGATTAGTTTCATCATGCCTATTTATGAACAAGAGTAGTAAGTCATGTTTTTGAAGAAACATTATGACATTTTTTTATGTAACTATAAGGATATGAAAGGTCTTGATTCCTAAGTTTTCATTCATTATCTATAACTTCCATATGTCCATCAAGTATATAAGAAGGTTCCTGATATAATGCGGCACTTTCATAGTGTAATGGTCAATGTTTAAGTTGATAAGGTGATTAAATCCAACTTTATCATGGAGGTCCAATACCCCCAAGTAGTTTTCCAAACAATTTCCAACCAGGAAGAAGAATTTATAAATTATATTTTGTATCAATTGATGAGACCTCAACCACCATTACCCAAAATAAAACTTCCCCATATTTGTCACAAGGTTTTTGATCGATGTATCCACTACATTCAGATCACCTCCAAGAACATACTATTATTGGGTGACTCTCTTTTTCTTGAAGAATTTCAGAGCGACCTACCAATGGTATATGCATAAAATTTTTAAGTCCCTTATAGGGAGGATAGTGGAGTGATATGTGGATTATTTTTTGGTAAAACCCTACCAATTCTATAACCATATCAATAATATAGATAAAGTGTTAGGCATGATTTATACCCATGATATGAAGATAAAACTATTTAAGTGTCTATTTTGGGTCACCTCTATGGAATTCATCATATTTAGTTTCTAGTTTATAGGAATTGACATCAACCATAATAAGAACAAATAAATCTTTGAGTTTCCCATACATGAAATTTTTTAGTGCTGAGAGTATTCTAAGGGTTTTTATCTTACATCAAATATTTTTTCCCCAAACTAGCATGCAAGTGTAATTAATTATAAAAACTAATGAAGAAAGGAATATCCTACTGGTGGAATGAATAATACTATAATTAATCCTACAACATCATGAAATGTTTTTTATATCATTTAGTTCTGATGTTACTCATCCAAGGGAAAACTTTGATCTTCTATTTGGTATCCTAGGAGAGATTTATCAGTGTACTCGTAGTATAGAATAATAAAGATGGTAAACATAATAGTATCATCAAACCCAGTTAGATGATTATAGCCACTAAGAACAATCCATAAGATTCATCATTATATATAGTATCATGAGGTTTGATTTATCTCCCACATTGAAATATTGAAAATATCTTCAATCATCCCATACTAACTTGGTGATTAGCATTATTTTCAATGATCCTATTACAATATAAAATCAGGTTCAACACTTAGAAGGAGGTCAAGAAAATTCATTGGAGTATTTTCTTATCGCACACTAAAACCCAAATTATTTTCCCTTATATATCTAATTTCATGATGACACTATCCTCTCTGTCAATAAATCATATACATACTAAAATATTCACTTTGATGATTCCTTCTAAATCATGATTGAGAATAGGATAAAAAATCCTAAATTCAATAGGGTTAACCTTGGAGTTTTCCATATCACTCCTTCAAAGGCCTTAATATTGTATATGTTTCTACTTTTTAAAGGGTGTACCAATAATGAGGTATAATTCCAAGACCTCATTAGAGACCTCAAGATAACCCTTGAGATTTAGGTCCCATGGTTGTATGTGAAGGTAGATTCTAAGATATTCATCAAGAAAATTAGTGGTGACTATGATATCAACAAAATAGAAAATTTTCCACTTAATCTAGTGCACTCATGAGTTAATTTCTATATTTACCTCTAAGATGAAGGTGTTTCATATCCCACGGTCTCATAAGGATCAGTTATATTCCATATAAAAATGGGACACATTCCTCATAGATCAAGACCAAGATGACATTATCATCCATGTGGCACACTGTTGAGTGATTTCCCATCTTGTTTTTGATAAGGAAGCATTATAGTAGAATAAAATCGTCATTAGTTACTCTTAGGAAGGACCCTTGAATTATCTTATAATAAAAGAATAATTTTATTGGAATACTCCCTTGGTTGAGTACATCTGAAACAAGATTCCACCATAAAATTAGGTTGAGTGGGAACAAATATTCAAGTGGATAGTGAATTTCTACCTTTGTGTTGATCCCAACTCAAATAAAATCCTTTAAATTTTTATATTTTATAGAATAATTCCCCATTATATCAAGTTAAAGTAAATTCCATGGTTTTTATAGGAGGTTTATGATGGGGCATGTGGAGGTCATCAGATGGGATTACAGCTCTCCCACAAAATATGAAGGTTGGGCTAATTTTATCCTACTATGGTTTATGACTATATATAATTCACCAAGAAGTGTCACACATTCCAGGTTAAAACCAAATTTATGCATCATCCCTTGGATCTGATCTATATCACGGAGTACTCTTAACCCTTAGCTATATGGGGAATCAACACTATGTATCCCTACACATTAGAAATTGCATGGAAGTTCAAGTTTATTCTTACTACCACTAATTTATTATCAAAATGAATTAAATTAATTCCCTTAAAAGTGGTCAAGATCAGGTCTATGATCATTTTTATAATTCCCACATTATTCATTGATTTGGATCCATCACACTATTCTCATGAAAAATGGAACCAATTTCTAGGCCTTCAAGTTAAATAATGTCAATACCAAGTAAACAATTTGGTATAACCACACTTCCTATTATCATGCACCATTGAATGGATAGATTGATTCATTCAACAAAGTACTCTACAATTCTATAGAATATGGTAGATGAGAACAAAAAGATATGGTATAACAATATCTACAATGTGTTTTGTGCATATCATACCATGACTTAGACTTCCACCTAAACAACCCCTTACTCCCTAGTATAGAGAACATAATTAGTTCTTCCCATTGATTTATAACTACCATAACTATGGAAATTCATCTATGAATAGTTGACATATGACCAGTGGTCCCATGCTTGGATAGTTGAATTTGAATCCCTTGATGAAAACAATCTCTAGAAACTGCACAATATCAAGATCCATTGTAATTGAGTAGCAAAATAATTTAAAAAGAATTTTCATCTTTACTCCTCCCTCTAACATGAATTGGTTTTGGAATTGAAAATGTAGATGATACCTAAAAGAAAATACCAAATATAGACAAAAAATGAGAATTCCCAATCACTATTTACATGTTTTACTTCAATAGTGTATATTCATTGATCACCATGGATGGGTAGCACATTACAACTCCCACCAACACAATGTTTCTCAATAAGTATCATTCTTAGGCCACACAATCCACACATATTCACAACATATTGTTAAAATACCCAATATGGTCCTAATTATAAGACCTTAAATTGAATTATGTTAGTCCTAGCTACATGAATCAAAAATAAAAAGTATTTAGTCCCTAGTTTTATGACATTAAACTACATATCACACCATCCTCTCTATATAACATTAAACTATGTGGTCAATTTACTTTCCAGATAATTTTAAAATTCACTAGTCTTGGCCCTCAATACATTACCCTAAACTATATGGGTGGTGTATTTCTATTTGAATCTTAAACTATATAACTATATTATATTCCTTACCTGAGATGAAACACATTTTTCTAGTGTTGGCCACCAATCACGCCACTTACAAGAAATAAATGTGGGTTTCTTTCTATTTTATAGGATTCATAGTAACACCCTGACTCTTAAGTTTTGACCCAAGCTATAGATTCCTCAATTACCTTTTCTCATCTTTGTGTTCTATAGACCAAATGGGGATACCCTCATCCTCCTAGAACTAGTACATGGATATTTTCTAATAATGTGGTCTATGTTATTTAACCTTAAAATTCATTACCCTTCAGTCTAAGTTATATGACCTTAAACTATAAAACCCTAAGTGTCATATTGTTCACTCCAAGGTGTGATCGAATTTCACTAATGTTACATTTATGGTTTTGGCATTCACATTTAGATATAAACCATGATGGATCACATGCCACTCCATCTGTATTGATATACCCCCATCAATATTTTAAATTCATAGTATCGTATCCCTATAGTGCTTGATATCTCCTTGATTATCATTCTTTTATTCACTAATTAACTCTTTGTCTTTAAAGTTTAAATAATTATCCCATTTATTTTATAAAAGTAATCCCATTGATTTATGGTGATGTACTAGTTTATGTGGTCCCATTACACCTCTCATCTAGGGTATACATCCCATAGGAACCATTCTCAGAAACAAAATGATGTAATCCTATCTTTTGGACAGTCACCTAGCGATCACCCTCTACTTATTTTCCTATACTTCTAATGGTATAGTAGTAGAGCCAAATTTTTGAACATGGGCAGTAGTCATCCCAAGATAAGTTTTCATATCACTCCAAAATTTAAACACACCAAGTCATAATTTATCTTTCTTTTACCATACTTTGTTCAAGTGGATCTTTAATACCTTTAGTGTTTCCCCATTATGTATCTTTTCACATTGGAAAAGTGAATCAATCTTGTAGCACCACAACCAACTAGTTCCCCCATTATCATGGTTTTTCTTATAGTTATTTTTTGTGATATTATAACCCCAACCCATCTATAAATGTCATTAAATATCATGTAATATTCCCATTAGAATGATGTATATGTGTTGTATTTAAAAGACAGGGAGCCTCCCATTAGCCCTAGATGTGTAACTTTAAATATAAAAACCCACATTAGTCCTTTCTTTGTGACTTTAAATTGCACAACTCCCTTTTATCCTAATTTTATTACTTTAAATAGTACATACACCATATATTTTGAGTTTCATTTATTAAATTTTTTTACCACATGTCCTTTCATATGATGTTAAACTATACAGCCTTCATCCTCGCTATGTAATGTTAAACTTCATGGTCAACATCGTTAACACATCATATTAAATTGAATATAATTTTCTCTATCACAAGACTTGAAACTATATGGTTTCGTGTTTCTCTCCTAAGAGTATATCTCTTTTTAGTGGTGTTAGTCTCTTATAATGGCTTGCTTCTAGTGACAGTCACCTACTGCACCACCCCAAAAAACATTGATTAATATTTCATAGGATACATAGTGACACTCAGATACCTTTCTTAGGCCTAGTTGTAAGATCCAACCCTATTATATACTAGTATTTGGGATGATTATTCAATTTTCATTAAGATACATTCCATTTCTCAACACTCAAATGGTGTCCCCATGCCTTCTCTTTTGTACGATCTCAATCAAAGCAGAGGATTTTTCATAATAACTATGTGTGGCTTGATTTCTACTTCATAGGATACATAGTGACACCTAGATGCCTTATCCTAGTCCCAGACACATAATTGATTTTATTCCCTAGTGAGAATACTTCCACTAAGTCACATGAGGTAGAAATTTTAATTCTCCCACTAAGTAACCCATGAATTTTCCCCCCTTCCTATACATGATCCTAATCTATATATATAACCCCAAGAACAACCTGTATCTTGATTCTTATTTTATGGGATATATAGTGATTCCCAAATTAATCTTTTTAATCCCATCAAAAAATATCCTATCACCCCCCCCCCCCACACACACACACAAACACACCACCACCACCACCACTACCGTTGCCGCCACCACCACCACATCTTGGTGGTCAGTACCCCTTTATTAGGTTTCCTTTACTCTCCTAGAACTGATACAATATTATTCTCCATAGTTATAGTCAAATGTGTGTGAAATTAAACTTCAACACCATATGGTTCAAGCATCATGACATTAAACTATGTGCCTTCATCCTAAGGTATGTCTATATTAGCCTGTGGTATTTTCATTCACATCAGGTTTGTCTTTCCCTTATTGATATATATACATCCCAATCCTATTGTTAAATTGGTGTGACCTTAAACTTCATTCCCATGGTCTATGTATCAGGACATTAAACTATATGCATCTTCCACTGAGGCTGACTATATTATCATTGATATTCTAATTCACTTTTGTATTACCCTTCATTTACCACTATATAGAATGCCTCACCAATAGTAAAATTTTTATGACCCTAGACTTCAACACCCCTATGTTCTAAGCTCTATGACATAAAACTTATAGACACGCACGATATGAGTTCCATGACTTTAAACTATGAATATCCCACTTATCAATGTTTAATGACTTTAAACATAATTTTCCCCATGATTAAAGTTGTACAACATTAAACTTGAGTACCTTGGTCAAATCTATAAGACCTTGAACTCCAATACCACTATGGTTCTAGCTTCATGCCCTTAAACTAATACCCCCCATTTGTAAAAACTATGATAACTTAAACTATATAGCCTCAAGGATCATATTGTTCTACTATCTAGGTCACAATAGAATCTAATTCTCAGGTCCCTTATGGGGTTGGAATTTGTATCTAGCTTAAAAATTACTTTACCACATAATCTACATATTTTTTATTCCATATGGATGTACTCAATGCATAATGTCATAACCTTATTAGTGATCAAACTCTTTCAGAGCATCTCCCTTCTCTCACAAATGAACTTTTTGTCCTATGATTTAAATTGACAACAACCTTTCATTTCTAAATAGACTACCCTCAATCTATGCTGATGGAATAGTTTCCCTAGCCTCATTATGCCTCCAATATAGGGTACACATTCTAGAGGAAACATCCTTAGTATCAATATTGTGGAACCCATGTTTCGAACAAGGTCAAAGTTCATCCTTACCATTATTCTCCCCTATTCTGGATATCATAGTAGTGGATCCCACCTTTAAAAAGTCAATCAGTGGTCATATAAATCCTATCAACCCCCTTTTCCTTTGATTCAAACTCTCAAATTTATGATTTACATTTCTCTCGTTTCTTTTCTCTCAAGTGGAATTCCAACATCTTTGACGTCATACTATCATGTTTCTCTACACATTGGTGGGAGAATCAATATTTTGGAATCAAACCAACTAGATTCACCTGTCTTAATTAGTTTCATGATAGTAGTTTGTGTGAAGTTCTAACCTAGATCCATCCACCCCTTTTTTCACTCTCATGTATTATGGATGATTATATGTTGTCTTTTATTTTTCACATTAGGAATTCCTCACATGGTATTAAATTTTTTAGTTTATTATTTCATTAAAATGGTCAAAATGTGGTGGATTCAAAACAAGGAGTTCAAAAAGTAATTTTATTACTTGTAAAATGGCGTGGAGGATCATTTATGAATCAAATCACCCCCCCCCCCTAAAATATATAGTTGCCTATAAAATATTCCAATAAATTGCTTCCTAAATCTTGTAAAACCTCCACTAGGAGGATTCAATGACCTAATGCAACCTAGTAAACTCCTTTATCCCAATCTTATATTATGATCAAACCTAGGCTTTCCATATTTGTAGCATTTATTATTGATACCTACACACTAAAGATATAGTTGGAGCCATATAAATTTCAACTACAACTAGATGAGTCCTTAGGTGGTTAACTACCTCCTTCCTCACCACAATGAGGACCTACAGTTAGTGCTCCTATTATACTTACTGAGAAATCTCCAATTGAGTCACCTAAGAAGCCTCTATAGTGGTCTACAGACATTTCCTTTTAAAATTAAAATTATCATACCTCTATTCACTCTTGCTCAACCAAAACTTTTGGATCATGGATAAAAATGGATTTTCATACCAATGTCTTCCTTAGAACTCAATCCTATTTCACCTCTTGGATATAATTCTAAGGAGGGTCATTTTTTAATGCTAAAAAATGCATCCAAGATGTATCAATGAGGAAGAATATATGAAATAAGATTTTTTTTAAAGGATAGATTCCAACACAATTAACCCATTATTATATAACTTGGGGCACCACGAAAGTTCAAATTTCCATGTGTGTGGAAGTCTTTTATGATACCCCCACTTCTATGAGTCTATAACTTGTGGTTACACAAAATTATATATTTCTATTCATGAGAAAATCTTTTTTGAGAGGACCACTTCTATGAGTCTATAACTTATGGAATTTTGAAAGTATGATGTTCCATATATGTGAAAATTGTAAAGACCCAGAAATTCTGTGGAAATTTTTTTCTTCTTCTTAAATTCATGGGATTTTTACGAGTCCGCGAAAATTTACAGCGCTTGATTCCAAGGCCTAGTGTGCCCAAAATCAATTTCTGAAGTTTTATTTGGGTATGTTCAGTAGACATGCGAGCGGGATTTTATAACTTTTGAACCGTTGCTCGGAATTAAAATCTGAGGGAATCGTTGAACTCGCAGCGTCGGTGAATGCTTAGTGAGACCTTCACCGCAGTTGCGTTCTAATGAGAATGGAAGTTAGATTTTGTGGTTTTTAAATAAATTAAATAAAAATAAGGAGATAACTTATTTTTATTTCATGGTGGTTAAAATATCCATGAGGAGGTTAGAGGTGGGAGCCACCACACCATAACCTCCCATTAGAGGTTATGGTGGTGGGGACCACCCGCACATAACCTCTCTTGGGAGGATATCTTGGTGGCGACCACCCGGGGGTTGTAACCCCTTGGAACCCCCAATTAAGTGGAGAAACCCTTGGAATTACCCAACCAATTAATTACACCAGCCCTCTCAGTTAATTAATTAAATTTATTCACTCAATTTAATTTAACTCCTTTTGAATCCATTTGAATTCTTGCCACCTATTAAAATAATAGTTAGTCTATTATTTTTGGATGGTAATTCATTTGTTGTAGCTTGAGAGAGGGATTGGAAGAACTTATAAAACTTCATCCTTACAATGAAGAACGCCGCTCACCACTGAAGAATGATGAACTCCTTCATCAATCTTCAACCATGCCAAAAGAGAAGGATCTAACCACGAAGAACGCTGATGACGCTTCTTCCTCGGTCTCCTACCCCAGACGCTTCCCGACATCAACGAATCAACGTCCGTCATTCATCTCCTTCCACCCTCAATGATCAACAAGAACGGTAGGGGATTTGAATTGTTTTTGTACCTGTTCTTCGTTATTAAAATTATGGAATGTGAATCGCCGATTTATATCACCGTAAAAAGGAGGGCTCGGACCACAGGAACACAGCCCGACTCTCCCTCCTTGTTGATCTCGTTTGATGAAGACGACGACGGAGCAACGGCGCCGCTAGAGTAACGGACCACGGCGAAACAACGGTGGCCAGCGACGGGCCGGCCGTGAAGAAACCAGCGGCGCAAGGCGGCCAGGTTTCCAAGAGGGTGTGACACTGTCGTGCCACACGGAAGGAGAGCCGCAGCCATGACGGGTTGCGGCGGAGGCACACGGTGTCGTCACGCCGCACGGAGGCTAGTAGAGGGCCGCGGTCAGGGTGAGTCATGGCGTAGGGGTGTGGTGTCGTCGCGCCGCGCTGGTGGAGCGGATCGGCTGGCCGCTCAGCCATTCGGGAGGAGCAGGACCCCGTCGGGTCCCACGTGTGTTGGACCGGTGCCACCTGGTGCCGGTTGGAACTCCACCCAAACAGAAAAGTCGTTCGGGAGCCAGGGGCGTGCGGTTTCTCCCCTGGTTGTAGCTTAGGTGGACCCCATGAGCCACCAGGTTTCCTGGACACCGGGCTGCCCTCAGGTCGGGCTGCCCATCTAGGCCAAGCTGCCATCGGCCCGGGTCGCCCTCGGGTCGGGCCACCTTCGGGTTGAGCTACCCACTCGGACCGGGCCACCCCCTCGGACCGGGTCGGACCCACAGACTAGGTCAGACCCTGGTTCGGACCGGTTCAGGCCGGGTCAGTCCGACTGGGTCGGGCCTGGCCCAGACCCGCTATGGCCAGTTTACACGTTTTCACCCATATCTTGGGTTACGGGTGTCCGATCGAAGAACTATCTACGAAGATGAAAATATTAGATCGATATAGTTCTTTTGGAATATTCCACTTGAGGTTTGGACACAGTTGGGATATGGTCGAGTTGGTTTGAACTTAAAAACCAATCTGGCCCCTGGAGTGAAAATGCCAATAACTCACAGACTGGGTGTCTGATTGACGCGTCGTCTGTTGCGTTGAGACCCTTATGACAAGGTAGACCTTTGAGATACTTCTAATTGGTACTTCATGACAGTTGGAGTATCGACCAATAGCTCATGGAGAAAATCCTCCCTGAGACGAGCGTACGGAGTACGGAGACCTAGTAGCTGGTTGAGACCTAATGACTGATGACCTTTCGACTCAGAGTGTTTCAACTAGCCCAGTGGGAAGCACCTCTATGTGGCACGGAAGACCCACTATGGGGAGTGCCTCTGTGTGACGCGGAAGACCCACGGTACTCGACAGGAGTAGTACCTCAGCAGGCTACAAGGGGGAGTGCCTCTGTGTGATGTGGCAGACCCACAGTGGGGAGAGCCTCTGTGTGACCCAGCAGACCCACATTACTAGACATAAGGAGTAGCACAGCAATCCAAGACAGTGGGAAGTGCCTCTGTGTGATGTGGCATGCCCACAGTACTCTATAGTGGAGGAGTACACCAGTAGATGAGGTTTTGATAGTTTGACTGGGAGTGTTACATGTTACCACCCCTAGAATAAAATCCTGGTTTTGAGCTGAGTCAATGATGTTAGTGTTTTCCTCACAATTGAGTTGGTTTACTAGATAACTTAGGTATATATATGGGCATATCCCTAAGTAATGGTTATCCGTTGAATTTATACCTTTTGGTTATCCTTGTTGGATTTTTTGAGACCTTGAGGGTCTTAGGGTCCCTACTGAGTATCGTTATACTCACCCCTTCACGAGCTATGCTCGCACCTCATTGTGTTGGTTGCATACGATGAACAGTTCTGATCGGGGAAAAGATTAGTAGGACTGGTCGGTACTCGGAGGTGGACCACTCGAAAAGACGTACACGGAGTGGATGGACGGACGTGGAGTGCTGAGGAGGCCATATGTACCTAACCTTCAGGTAGGAACCCCGGGGGGTGACCCAGTAGCTTCTTTGCTTCTTTTCTTCAGTTGTAATAGAATTTCAATTGTATTTTAATTTACTATTGGGCTTGTATTTCCAGCCCCCTTTACTTTCAACACACTCTTTTGTATACAGTTTTAATTAGTGTTTTACTTCCAGTTGCTTACTCTGTTGTGTTTGTTTACTATTATAAAGGCAATGCCTTCCCAGTTTAGGGATTTACGGCTTTGGTGCTAGTCGTTGGCCCCTGACCTATGGAAGGTAGGCTTGGGGTAGTCACGATACGGGCCCCGGGGGATGGGTCATGACAAATTTGTATCAGAGGAGTCAGTTCTATCTCAGAACATAGGACTCTGATCATTCTTTTCTGTGAAGCAATAGTTTTAAGGGTACTAAGTGTGGTTTTCAGTTCGGGGAGTCCAGTGTTGGTGTGGGCGGCCGACATATCCATACACCAGGACCCTGACTTCTGATTTCTGACTCAGTGCACGAAAACACTGATTGTGTGTGTGATTTCAAAAGTTTTTCTTTAATTCAGCTCAACCAGGTCAGCTCACCAGGTATAAATCTTTTGACTGTGTCATGTCTATTTCTTTCAGGATTCCTCCCCATAGATCCCCAAGAGTTATACACTCTGACAACCCACCGAGCGATGAGGCCTCGGTGCAGGTCCCTTTACCAGCAGAGGCACCAGCGGTACCACTTTTTGCTGGGCCACCGATGCCACCAGCCCCAATAGTAGACGATGCATGCCGCTTAAGCGCGTTGCATTAGTTCCAGTGCCATAGGACACCTAGGTTCTAGGGAGAGACGGACCCATAGGTGGATGAGGATTGGCTGGAGGCTATGGTGAGAGTCTTCAGGTTGGTAGGGACACCAGCAGACCTCATGGTGATCCTGGATGCCAGACTCCTTCAGGAAGCAGTAGGCAGATGGTGGAGCCTGATGCTCTAGGTCCGTGATGAGGCGACACTACTCTGGATAGACTTTGAGAGCCTGTTTCAGGCGAACTTTGTTCCAATGACTCTACGAGCGGTACGGATTCAGGAGTTACTTCATCTGTAGTAGGGAAGCATGACAGTAGCACATTACTCAGTGAGGTTTACTGACCTCTCGCGCTACTCCACGAATATGGTATGGGACCCATTCTTCAAGGCTCATACCTTCGATTAGGGGATTAGGAGAGAGATCAGAGCCTCGATAATCTCACTCAGCATCCCGATATAGGCGGGGGTGTTAGAGAGAGCCCTCCTAGTGGAGAGTTTCCTTGCTGAGAAGTCACCAGCAGCGAGATCCACCACGAGTCAACTTGTAGTGGAGTCTTCTACAGCTGGCAGTAGACATATGACGTAGAGGTCCAAGAGGAATAGACCCATGGGTGGACGACCGCATGACTCGGGATCAGTTTTTCAGGGCACCCGAGGTAGTGACTTACATGCCAGGAGTATGTAGTGTTACTCATGCAGTGGGAAGGGTCATATGGCTCGTGACTATATGAACTGTTGTTCAGATGATCAACAGACAGTTGAGGGACCTCCCAGGAAAAGGCAGAGGTTCGATCGAGGTGGTCCACAGGGAGTAGGCGGATGTGACAGAGGAGTTGTTCGAGCAGCTGGCGATGGACGACATTATGAGGTGTTACCACCACCACCACCAAGAGGTCCACCCCGACCGTAGGGAGCGGGTGGACAGGAGAGAGCTCAGCTTTAGGCAGCTGAGGCCTATGACCGTGGTGCTCTGGAGATGATTCGAGGTACGATTTGTGTCTAATCCACCTTAGCTGAAGTTCTTATAGACATAGGTTCCAATCATTCTTTCATAGCCACTTCCCTCATTCAGAGCTCGGAGATTCTGAAAGAGCCATTGTCTCGATCCTTACAGCTAGAGACTCCTACGGAAGCAGACTTGACAATTACACACTGGTTCCAGCAGTGTGAGCATACTCTAGGAGGCGAGATCTTTGGCTGGGATATCCTCATAGTGGCATCGAGGCCTTACGACGTCATCCTGGGTATGGATTGGTTATCTACAGTCCATGCTCAGATTAACTGTATTAGGCAAAAATTGTGGTGTGTCCCCACAGATGAGACCAGGTTTACCTTCACCGGTGAGAATGGAACCTTTGCAGCACAAGACAGACTTACTCGGAGGAGTGTGAAACCGATCACTCACCTGTTGACTTTCCTTACCTTCAGAGTAGTTGATGTGGAGAGTCTGACTTATCATGTAGTGGTGGACCAGTACGTGGATGTTTTCCCTGATGATGTTCCAGGACTACCTCCTCGCAGAGAAGTGGATTTCTACATTGACATGTACCCCAGGACGGCACCAATATCTACTCCAGCATATCATATGGCTCCCGCTAAGCTTCGTAAGATGAGGGTACCTCTTGAGGACTTGAAGGGGAAGGGATTCATTCGACCCGATGATTCTCCCTGGGCAGCCCTGATATTGTTTTCCAAGAAGGCGGATGGGAGCTTGAGGCTCTGTGTTGACTACCGTCACCAAAACTAGGTGACCATAAAGAACAAGTACCCACTCCCAAGGACTGATGACCTCATTGATCAGCTCAAGGAGCATGGTGGTTCTCGAAGACAGACCTCAGATCAGGCTATCACCAGCTCAGAGTTCGAGATGAGGATGTGCAGAAGACAGCCTTCAGATTTCAGTATGGCCACTATGAGTTTTTGGTTATGCCCTTCGGCGTAACCAATGCTCCATTAGTGTTCATGTGTCTCATGAATAGGATCTTCCAGCCATACCTTGATCACTTTGTCATAGTCTTCATTGATGACATTCCGATCTACTCGACTACTAAGGAGGATCATGCCTACCATTTGTAGGTGGTACTGGACAAACTCCAAGAGCACCAGCTTTATGGTAAGCTCTCGAAGTTCTATTTTTGGATTCAAGAGGTTCACTTCTTGGGACATGTCATCTTAGAGTCTGGAGTTGCAGTAGATCTAGTGAAGATTAATGCAGTACTTTCTTGGGAGCCACCCAGGAGTGTGACCAAGGTACGGAGTTTCCTGGGCTTGGCTGGATACTACCAGAGATTCTTTCCATATTTCTCCTGAGTTTTAGCACCACTATCAGCCTTGACGAAGAAGGGGAAACCCTTCGTGTGGTCAGAGAGATTCCAGAAGAGATTTTAGGAGCTGAGGTATAGGCTGACTAGTGCCCCCATCTTGAGGCTTCCAAAGGAGGTCATATGGTATGTAGTTTACTACGATGGATCAGGGGCCAGACTTGGGTGTGTCCTGATGCGGGAGAGAGCTTTGATCATGTATGGTTCTCAGTAGTTGAGACAGCACGAGCAGAACTACACTACCCATGACCTGGAGTTACCAGTAGTGGTCTTCGCCTTGAAGATGTGGTGGAACTATCTAATGGGTGAGAGTTTCATAGTCTACTCTGATCACAAGAGCCTCAGGTATATCTTCTCCCAGAAGGACATGAACCTGAGACAGTAGTGATGGCTTGAGTTTCTCCAGGACTATGACTTCGAGATAGTCTATACTCCTAGGAAGGGGAACATTATTACAGATGCGCTCAGCAGGAGATCTGGTATACAACTGCTAGGAGAGGCGACAGAGTAGCTGGTTGCCTTGTAGATATCCTTTGTGGATAGGGATGGAGCAGCCTATCTACAGTCTCTTACAGTCACTCCTCCACTTCTTCAGCGAGTCAGGGAGGCACAGTGTGGAGACACTAACTGTGAGACATGATGTGTTTAGACATCCACAGGGCAGGCACCTGATGGATTTTCTGAAGGTGGGGAGCATGTTATCCTCTTCAGAGGACATACCATGGTACCAGTTTCACTTTCGGAGTAAGTGTTGAGGGAGTTCCACACTTATCCTCTTACGGTACATCTAGGAGTAGAGAATATGTACCAGGACCTTCGACGACAACACTGGTGTCCAGGTATGAAGAAGGTAGTAGTGGAGTTTGTCTCACGATGCCTCACTTGTCAGCAAGTGAAGCCAGAGCACCGGGTACCAGCAGGCTTGGTTCAGCCCTTAGAGGTCCCATAGTGGAAGTGGGATGGGATATCCATGGACTTCGTGACGGGTCTTCCATGTATATTCAAGAGTCACGATTTGATATGGGTGATCATTGACCAACTCACCAAGTCGGCCCACTTCCTACTGATCAGAGAGTAGGGCTCAGTAGAGATCTTAGGACACCTCTATGTGTAGGAGATTGTGCATTTTCATGGAGTAACTTCTTCTATTATCTCTGATCATGACGCATGGTTTACTTCCCAGCTATGGAAGGGGTCGCAAGAAGCTTTTGGGACACAGCTATGTCTGAGCACTGCCTTCCATCCTCAGACAGATGGTCAGACTGATCAGACCATTCAGACCCTCAAGGACATGCTTTATGCTTGTTTCCTCGACTTTGGTTGCAGTTGGGAGGATCACTTACCTTTGGTGGAGTTTTCCTTCAACAACAGATATCATTCCACCATCAGTATGGCACCTTTTTAGGACTTGTATGGTCGACCTTACAAATCACCACTATGCTGGACAGACCCAGGGGAGTTAATACTAGTGGGACCAGAGATGGTACGGGCTACCAAAGAGAAGGTGCAGATCATCCAGGAGTGGATGAAGACTGTACAGAGCAGGTAGAAGTCATATGCTGATAGGAGACGGAGACCTATGGAGTTCAAGGATGGTGACCACGTCTTTCTATGGGTCTCACCTCGATGGGGTCTACGGAGATTTGTCCGAGGCGGCAAGTTATCTTCACGATTCATCAGACCTTTCTAGGTCCTCAGCAGAGTAGGCGATGTGGCTTACCGGTTAGATCTTATACCTCAGTTGCACCGAGTGCACGACGTCTTCCACGTATCTCAGTAGAGGAGATACGTGCACGACCCTTCCCACATCATCGACTATATGGAGCTGGACATCGATGATGGGGCGACTTTCACAGATATTCCAGTGGAGATTGAGGATCGACAGAAGCGGGTCCTACGTGGACGGTCGATACCTATGGTGCGCTTTCTCTGGCAGCACGGAAACCTCTAGGAGAGCTCATGGGAGCGGAAGGCTCAGATACGTGCTTAGTACCCCCCTTTGTTCCCTTAGTTTGAGTTATAGCTTACGGGGATGTAAAGCCCTGAGGTGGGGAGAATGTAAAGACCCAGAAATTCCATTGAAATTTTTTTTTCTTAAATTCATGGGATTTTTACAAGTCTGCAAAAATTTAAGGTGCTTGATTCTGAGGCCCGGTGTGCCCGAAATCAATTTCTGAAGTTTTGTTCGGGTACGTTCAGTAGACGTGAGATCAGGATTTTATAACCTTTGAACTGGTGCTTGGAATTGCAATCTGAGGGAACCGTTGAACTCATAACGTCGGTGAATGCTTAGTGAGACCTTCACCGCAGTTGCGTTCTAACAAGAATGGAAGTTAGATTTTAGGATTTTTAAATAAATTAAATAAAAATAATGAGATAACTTATTTTTATTTCATGGTGGTTAAAATCTCTAAGAGGAGGTTAGAGGTGGGATCCACCACACCATAACCTCCCATGAGAGGCTATGGTGGTGGGGCCCACCCGCACATAACCTCCCTTGGGAGGATATCTTGGTGGGGACCACCCAGGTATTGTTACCCCTTGGAACCCCCAATTAAGTGGAGAAACCCTTGGACTTCCCCCACCAATTAATTACGCCAACCCTCTCAATTAATTAATTGAATTTATTCACTCAATTTAATTTAACTTCTTTTTAATCCATTTGAATTCATTCCAACCATTAAAATAATAGTTCGTATATTATTTTTGGTTGGAAATTCATTTGGTGGATCTTGATAGAGGGATTGGAAGAACTTGGAGAACTTCATCCTTCCAACAAAGAATGCCGCTCACCACCGAAGAACGATGGACTCCTTCATCAATCTTCAACCCTGCAAAAAGTGAAGGAGCCGACTGTGAAGAATGCTGACGATGCTTCTTCCTCGGTCTCCTAACCTGGATGCTTCCCGATGTCAATGAATCGACGTCCACCATTCCTCTCCTTCCACCATCAACGATCAATAAGCGAGGTAGGGGATTTGAATTGTTTTTGTACCCGTTCTTCGTCGTTCAAATTAAGGAATGTGAATCGCTGATTTATATCACCGTAATGAGGAGGGCTCAGACCGCATGAACATGGCCTGACTCTCCCTCTTTTTTGATCTCATTTGATGACGACGATGTCGGCGCAAAGGCTCCACTGGAGGAATGGACCGCGGCAAAGCAACGGTGGATGGCAACAGGCCGACCACGAAGAAACCGGTGGCACAAGGCCGTAGGGTCACCAAGAGGGCGTCGCACCATCGTGCCGTGCGGAAGGAGAGCCACAGCCACGACGGGCCACGGTGGAGGTGCACGGAACCATCACGCCACGTGAAGGCCAGAAGAGGGCCGCGGTTAGGGCGGGTCATGGAGGAGGAGCACAGCGCCGTCACGCCGCACCGGTGGAGCGGATCGGCTGGTCGCTCAGTCAGTAAGGAGGAGAAGGACCTCGTCAGGTCCCGCGTGTGCTGGACCAGTGCCACCTAGCCCTGGTTGGAACTCCACACGAATGGCAGAGCCGTTCAGAAGCCAGGGGGCACGCGGTTTCCCCCCTGGTCGTGGCTTAGGTGGACCTCGTGAGCTGCCAGGCCACCGGGTCACCGGGCCGCCGGGCTGCCCTCAGGCCGGGTCTCCTATCCGGGTCGGGCTGCTATCGGGTAGGGCCTCCCTCGGGTTGGGCCACCCCCTCGGGTCGGGCCACCTTCGGGTCGGGCCGCCCACTCGGTTCGGGCCACCCCCTCGGACCGGGTCAAACCCGTGGACCGGGTTAGACCCCGATTCGGACCGGGTTGGGCCAGGTCGGTCTGACTGGGTCGGACCGGACCCAGACCCACTATGGCCAATTTACACTTTTCACCAATATCTTGAGCTACAGGTGTCTGATCGACGAACAGTACATGGTGACAAAAATCTAAGAGAGAGATGGTTCTTTTGGAATATTTCACTTGAGGTTTGGACACAGTTAGGATATGTTCAGGTTGGTTTGAACCTAAAAACCAACTGGGCCCCTGGAACGTAAATGCCAATAACTCATAGATCAGGCATCCGATTGAAGCATCTTATATTGTGTTGAGACCCCTATGACGAGGTAGACCTTTGAGATACTTCTACTTGGGACTTCATGAAAGTACGAGTATCGACTAGTACCTCATGGAGTGGATCCTCCTAGAGACGAGCGTATAGAGTACGGAGACCTAGTAGCTGGTTGAGACCTGACGACTACTGACCTTTCAACTCAGAGTGTTTCGACTAGCCCGGTGGGAAGAGCCTCTGTGTGACGCGGCAGACCCACAATGAGTAACACCTCTATGTGACGTGGAAAACCCATGGTACTAGATAGGAGTATTACCTTAGTAGGCTACGAGGGGGAGTGCCTCTGTGTGACGCGGCAGACCCATAGTGGGGAGCGCCTCTGTGTGACACGGCAGACCAATGTTACTCGACAGGAGGAGTACCACAGCATTCTAGGACAATGGGAAGCACCTCTGTGTGACGTGGTAGGCCCACAGTACTCTATAGAGTAGGAATACACCAGCAGTCGAGGTTTAGACAGTTTTATTGGGAGTGTTACATGTTACCACCCCAAGAATAAAATCTTTCTTTTGATCTGAGTCAATGACATTAGTGTTTTCATCACTATTGAGATGGGTTACTAGATAACTTAGGTATATGTATGGGCATATACCTAAGTAATGGTTATCTGTTGAATTTATACCTTTGTGGTTATCCTTGTTGGATTTTGTGAGACCTTGAGGGTCTCGGGGTCCCTACTGAGTATCGTTATACTCACCCCTGCACGGGCTATGCCCGCACCTCGTTGTGTTGGTTATAGACGATGGATAGCGCTGATCGGGGCAGAGAGTAGCAGGACTAGTCGGTACCCGGAGGTGGACCACTCGACAAGACGTACACGAAGTGGACGGATAGACATGGAGTTCTGAGGAGGTCATCTGTACCTACCCTTCTGGTAGGAACCCCGGGGGCGACCGAGTAGCTGCTTTACTTCTTCTCTTCAGTTGTACTAGAATTGCAGTTGTACTTTACTTTACTATTGGGCTTGTATTTCCAACCCCCTTTACTTTCAGCACACTCTTTTGTATACAGTTTTACTTAGTGTTTTGCTTCCAGTTGCGTACTCTGTTGTGTTTGCTTTCTGTCTTAAAGACAATGTCTTCCCATTTTAGGGATTTACGCCTTTGGTGCTAGTTGGTGGCCCCTGGCCTATGGAAGGCGGGCTTGGGGTAGTCACGATACGGGCCTCGGGGGACGGGTCATGAAAAAAATATTCTACAAGTTTCCTAGTTTTTTATCTTGATTCCTTTAAATACCCCTCATCTCACCACATTAAGGGATTTCTTTTTTTTCTAGTAGTTTTATTTTGGGTTAATATGGAGAATATTAGCTAAAAGCTCCAATTTTTTGTGTCACATGCAAGATATTTTTAAGGAGTTTAATGTAGAATCATATAGATGATAAATTTTAGGTGAATTAGACCATGTAATACCTTCAATGCATTAGAAAACTCTTGATATTCTTTTCTTACAACTCTTTTCCATAAATAAAATCTTTTATTTAAATTCTCTAAGCCTTTTAAAATTCAATGTCTCGTACAGCACTTATCATTCATGAAACCTATATCATGGACACCCACATGATTTCTCCTCTATGATAAAGTATTCTATGATATTTTATGGATGATGGGATCCACATTCACCCAATCTGAATTCATTCATGAAAAATCTATACATATAATTGAAATTTTGGTCTTCCATTTCTAATCCCTTTACATCAGATGAGGGTCGATCAACACATGTGTAATTCCCCCATGTATCCATGAATTTTATAATAAAGGTATAGGTGTCATTAATTTAAGCCCAAAACATATCCATTTTTATTCTAGGTTTAATATGGGAAACCCAATGCATGATACCTACAAACGTTTTTATGGTATCTACTTTCACAACACAAGTTTCCTTATAGTACGACATTAAAATATATGGACTGGTCCTATCACAAAACTTTAATTTGTGAAAATCTAACTATTTTGGTTTAAATTCCTATCCCAAATAGATACATGTCACATAGTTTAAGGTTTTGTGATAGGATCAGTCCATGGAACCTTGATTTGCTTAAGATATGTGTCCTTTTATAGACAGGAATTAAAGATCCCTGTTAATTTTCCCAAGCCGCTCTGTTGTTTCATGGGAACCTTTATCCAATCAGAATATATAAGGATTTAGATTGTAAAACATTAGATCCTACTCTCAATGCTGAACTAGAAAAGTAGGTAAATTAACTTCCATAACTTGAATAAGAGTAACGAGGGACTCAATAAGACCTCAATCAACTAGAGGGTCTACTTAAGATAAAACATTTTTAGTTCCCTCTAGAGAGTTTATTGAGACTTTTCTAGGATGTAAGACTCTAAAATAATAAGAAACCTAAATCATAATCAAAGTATATTTAAAAATTAAAAAATTACACAATATACAATACAAATAAATAAAACATCACCAAAATACCATTAAAGTCTCATTTAAATTTTTATATTACTCATCACTATAAAACCCTTTCCTAACATAATAAAAATCCAATTTTTCCTAATCAAAATCATTTAACAAGGAAATCATAAAATAATTTTTTATAAACTTTTCAATGTAATTTTATAATATACTTTATGAAAAGTGAAAATATCATTTTCATCATTAAAAAGTTAAACTAATAAATCAATTGATCACTTTTGTGAAACTAAGAAGAATATATTGAAAACACCTATTACTAGTTCAAAATAACGAAAATATTCCTTGGAATTCATTCACTCAAAAATAAAACTTCTTAGTAATATTTCAAATACATTTTATAAAACCTATTATGATTGAAATTTTTTTTTTGAAATGTAAACACCAAAAGTCACAATATAAGAAATGGGACCCAAATTAATTAAATAACTATAACACTCTATGCAAATCTTCTTGATACATACCTCTTGAGTCTAAATGATTATATATATTATCAATATTAACTTCTCAAATAAAATAAAATAAGATTAGGCTCAGATACCATTTTGTAATGAACCAACCTAGGACAACCTACCACGTCATCTGTGTTGGCCTGTCTCAAGGACTAAGGTGCATTCCTATTACCATGGAATATAAATTAGTTTTTGGGAATCAAAATCTAAACCATAGGGAATGATTTCATATGAGTGAAGAATAACTATAAGATTGATCCCACCTAGAATTTTGGTATGACCTCCCCATATCTTAGAGAACCATGTGTATCAAATAAGCTACATAAAGTTAAACTCATACAAAATGATTCATATTAAAATGTATTAAAACTCAATAATATATAACAAATTAAAAAACCATATCCAACCATCCAAAAATGTTCATAAAAAATTTAATATAATTACAAACATATAACTAAAATAATAAAAATAAAAACATGGGTCCAAGGTGGCATGACATACGAGATAAAACCATAATGGCATAACCAAACATGATCCAAAAAAGAAATCTCAAAACACCCATCTTCATGAATTAAGTAAATGATCTTCAATCATCACCTACAGAATACCCAAAATAAAATCTCATAATAAGTCTACTAAGAGTAATAAGTTCTTCACATAAACCTACATTTCAAATCATAAGGATTGTATATACAAAATCAGTGTGTATATAGGGCGTGGGAAAAAAATCCTCAGTATGTATCCTCCCCACACTCCATGAATATACTTTAAAAACAAATCCATGGAATGGTAGTTTGAAATAGAAATATAGAAACATCCTTTTGATTTATAAAGTAAAAAAAAGTTTCACATAATTATTTTATTAAATTATTTCTATTAACATGGTTAATTTATCCATTTTTATCAAACCTAAAAATAATTTGTAATTTTTTTTTAACCTAAAAATACTATGTGATTTTTTTTAAAGAAAGTTATAACATTGAATCTGATATTCAATTTAAAACTCTACTTAAAAAGTTTATAAGCTTAAAAAAACATAGATTATATCCCAAGAATTAATGATTAATTCAAAAACCATTAGATAATATATAATTAAAATATTATTATAGTTTTAAGGAAAAATATACCCATGAATATAGATCAAATAAGGATAAAAAGTTATATTTAAAACATTTTCACTTATTTATCAAATAACTACTTGTATTTAAATAAATAAAAACACATATTAAAAACCTTTACATAAATTTCACTTATAAAAGCATAAAATTGGGGAGAAATCAATAATGGATATTAGAAAATAAATAAATGAAATAAATATAACTCAATCGTCATTGAATTATCTAAAATATATGGATATGATCTAGGAAAAAAATAGGGGAATACATATAATTGGAATACTTTATGATATCCAACTAATTAAACACTTGGTTTTACCCTCCTTCCCTAACTGGGAGGCAAAATTCCCTATATAGAAAAAATTATTAAATTGGGGAACACTCAACAGAGTCTTATCATTTCTAGTGAAGTAATCATACTTATATCTCCCACCTAACAACCCAAGGGTACACATGATATTAAAATATAGGTGATCTCTACAATATAACACAACTTAATACAATAAGAATAGTTTTCAAAATTATTTATCAAATATAAAATCAACCTAACCTCTAAAATTCCTTCAAATAGTATCCACTTTTATAAACATATTAAAAAAATATGATTCATAATCCATTATTAACCATTCACATTCCTTTTATTACTCTTAGTATTAAAAAATCTCAAGGGGATTGTCTTTAAGGGTCAAAGAATAATTAATTTCAAATTAACTACTACACATAACAATTTAGGGAAACAATTTTGAAAAAATGTTGAAAGATAACAAATTACACATTTAAAAAACAAAAGAAAACATTTTTTACCAAAAATAAAATCACAAGTCCAAAATTCATTACTAATGAAAAAATTACCTCTAAAATTAGATAAACATAGTCTTACCCCATGAAAAAATTGATAAAATCATAGTGTAAATTCATTATAATTCATAAAAAACCTTTCCATGGAATTTTTGTAACATATTAAAAATATCATAGTTAATATTTTATCTAACACTTTATGTGCATGTTTTCCAGGTAATTAGGTATTGGTTGTTTAAACATATGAAAACCAATTTTAAGACAAATGAACTTTAGAGGAATAAAATTAAATCCATAGATTCATTAAGGATGGTTATTATAACATTTATTATGATTAAAAATCAAGATTAAAACACTAAACACTCAAGTTTCAATAAATAAAGGATAATGCATTAAGACAGCTATGAATATTAATGTAAATGAAAAATGGTGGTTGTATTATACCAAGAGGAAGCAATGAGACTCCCTAAATGATGATTTAGAAACCTGAAATTGGAAAATCCCCAAATGAAAATTTTACTACATGAAATCCAAATCACCATGAATATAGGCAAGAACAAAAAGGGAAGAATATGGAAGAACTAGATGAAAATATAAGGGAGAATGAGATTTTGTGTCACTAATATTTAAAAATCGTGGATAAAGGAGGATTTCTCCACCATAAAGAGAGCATGAAGGTAGGGAATAGAATAAGGGATAATGTTTGGGTCTAAATTAAGAAAACTGGGGGAAAATAGAATAATTCCTCATTAATTAAGTATAAAAGAATAATTAAAATTTAAAAAAATAAGGATGCACGGTTTTGATGCATAGTTAGGCTAACAATGAGTAGCTACTGGAATTAAAACTTTACATGCATGGTTAACATTCATGGTTAGGGATACCATTCACTCTAATTTTTTAACCAATAAAATCCTCATAAAATTCAAAAAATATCTTCCAAAACTAATTAACACTATAAAAATAAGTAAATGATAAAATATATATCAAAAAGTGACATTGTGGGTGTCACAGTTCTCCCCACCATCCCACTATCTATCCCTACAATTTATCTATATAAATTAGTTCTCAAACAAGATATGGGGATTACTCTCCTTGATTAATACATGGTATAAAATAAAATGATGCCCACTAATTGACTATAAGAACTAGTAACTAAGGATAAAATATTAATAAATGAGTCACTCATAAGATCTTTTATGATTATAGTTAGAAACCCTATATGATTTAGTTATGAAATTCATGTTCATAAAATACAACATAACACCTTCATGCAATAATAGTACTAGAAAAAGAAATACCATACTAAGAATGATGAAATTTCTTCCAAGTGGACTTATTTTTTGGACATATGTTATTAAGGTTAACTAACCCTTTTATTCCCTTATAGGTGGGGTTGGTTTGGCTAAGAAACACTTTTCTCAATATTAGCAATAAAAGGATAAAATAATTCTATATTAGTTTCCACAATATATATATTTAGACTCATATACAACTTCTTAAATGAAAAGGATCTTTTCCAAAGTCTCAACATAATAAGGAAAGGTTTTATAATTTCTATTATCTACTAGGTTATTTTAATACACGAGTATAAAATTATCTAAAGAGAACATCAAAAACACAAATGGGGAGATATAAATAACAATATCAAAGATATATCGAAATTTATATGCCTATAATTACCATTATAAACAAATAATTTCACTTTAAATGATATTCCACTTAAACAAAACCATACAGGGGAAATAAATATCATTGGATGATGTAAAAATATTATAAAAATAAATGTATATATCAATAAGGGGTAAAACTAGATCTAGATTTCTTTCTTGAATATCCTCTATAATAACTTTTAATATTACCCAATTTGATATAACTATGGAAGGTTTTAAGAGATATTTATCATGAAGTATTCTTATTCCTTAGCTTACTACATCGATGCCACACTAAAGATTTACCATTTCTAGAAGATGAAGTGACAAAATGGGATATCCTTTCAATACCTCCCCCAATATTAATGGGTTATAGCTGCTTATTATTCTTAATACTATAATTCCCTTAATCAATTATAGGGTTATAGGAAACTCCAATCATCTCATGAATTTTCATCATGATTTCCTCCACTCTCATTGAATGCTTTATTACCTCCATGTAAGTGCTCAATCCAAACAAAGACACATTAGGCTAAATATTAGGATAGAGATATCCTCCAAAACACTAAGATTTTAAATTTTAATTTGATATTAACATAAGAATATATTGTACTATCTCTTCAAAGTGACTTGCATTATTCAACACCAACTGACCATTCTACTCAGAAAAATTCAACTCTATTTCTTTTAATATTTTATGGTTTTGAGATAATCTTTTTGAATGAAAAAAATATTCAAAACTTCTCACATATATTCCTATTGTGTATTAAGGTTAATTGTAGACTTCAACCACTTCCAACTTGGGCCTTCAATGGTGAACATAGAAAATATGAGCTTGAGGGATTTGGTAATTTTAAGAAGACTAAATATACCATAACTTTTCCCAAGATACTCCTCTATTTCATCGGAATATTTCTCCCCTTGGAAGATGGAAGGATTCATGTTATGAAACTCTAGAGCCCAATCTTGATGTTTAACTAGAAAAGGATTGGAACCAAATTTAATAACTTGAATAGGAGGAATGGGTGAATCAATAAAATTTTGATCAATTAGAGGGTCTAATTGTGGTAAAATATCAACAATTCCATCTTGAGAGTTCATCAAGACTTGTATGGGTGGAAATAATCTAAAATAATAAGAAACTTGAATCATAATAAAAGACTATTTCAAAATTCAAAATTACACAATATACAATAAAGATAAATAAAACAATGTAAAACTACCATGAAAGTCTCATTTAAATTGTAATATTATCCATCATTTCAAAATCCTTAGCTAATATAAGAAATCCCCTTTTTCCTAATCAAAAACATTTAACAATGAAACCATGAAATCATTTTTTATAACTTATAAAAGCCATTTTAATCATTAAATTTTTTAACTAAAAATCAATTGAACACATTTGTGAAACAACCAAGAATAACTTGAAAACATCTCTTACTGGTTCAAAATAATAAAAATATTCCTTGTAAGTAATTTACGCAAAAATAAAAATTCTTAGTAATATTTCAAATAAATTTTATAAAACCTATTATGATTGAAAAAGTTAGTTTTAGAAATTTGAACACTAAAAGTCACAGCATAAGAAATGGGATCCATCATATTAAATAATCATAACACTCCATGGACATCTTCTTGATTGATCTAAAATTGAAAATAAGATAAAGTAAAAATAATTTTAAATCATATCAAAATTATAAATATCAGTCACAAAAAAATTAATAAGATACATTATGAACCATAATAAAAGAAAAAACAATAAAAGAACACATTTATAAGATTCATGGTCAGTGTGCATGGCCTGTAATCCATGAAAACTACTGGTGAAATTTACTAGTTTCCCTTCCAGCTTCTTTCAAAGATGAAATTTCACCACAAATGAATAATAAATGAAACCATAAACAAAAATAACACATCCCCAACATCCCTTGGAAACTCAAGGAATTTCACAAAAAGTTTTGGCCAAATAATTATCCATAATAAACCCATTGAGTTCTAATGATCCAATATTTTTTCTACCTAGATTTCCCAAATAACATAAAATAAAATGGGCCTCTAATATCATTTTTCAATAAACCAATCTCATTCAACCAACCACATCATCCATGTTGACCTGGAATAAGGCCTGAGGTGCATTCTCAATTGTTATAGGATAGAAACTAATGTCATAACATTAAAATAAGAATGATTTCTCATAATTTGACTATACAAATATGAGTGATTCCACCCATAAGTCTTGTATAACCTATTTGCATCTTGGATAATCATGCACAATAAATAATAATTTTGAAATCAAACTCGAATATTCTTTCAATGGGAGTGGGATCACTCTATATAGACTATGTTGGGTCCTTTCATGGGAATCAATTTTTAGCTATAGTAAATTCTTAATTTTATATCTACATGGTTTCAAAATGTAGATCAATCATCGATAGAAGCGCAAATTGGAAAATTTTCTATTATAAGAAAAACATTTTTCCCAAAATCAGAAAATTAGGAAACTACTTCCCAATCTACTGATGAAACTGGGGAGTTTTTTGGGAGAAGGGTGAGTGATGTCTCAGATATCTCCTTATTTAAATTTTTTTTAAAGAATGTATTGTTTGATAAAGTACTTTCATCAAGATTTTTGTAAAGAAGGCCCTCTTTTAGATAGATCCTTATTTAAAAATCCTTCAAAAAATCATTGTCCCATACAACACCTTCTTTTTAAAAATTATTATTATTATTATTTTGTTTTATTTAATATATATATATATATATAATTAAATATTATTTAACTATTTTTATATTTGGTATTACTTTAAGTAAAGTATTATAACATATTACATAAAATTCCTCCCAATCTCTGCTTTTATAGGGGTGTTATCCTTGGAAACTTTTCTAAATTTTCGATGTGGGATTCATACACCAATTTTCCAGTATTTAATTAACCCAATATTACTTATAAAAACAAATTGATGATAATAAATGACTAATTATAATATATTTTTAATAAATATTAATTATTTAAAAAATTAATAGATATTAACTAATAAACTCATGGTAAGACTACTAATAATGTCATTAATATTTTTAAAACTAAAATTAATTATAAAATATTTTTTTATATGATGTAATTAATAATATAATTAAAAATAAAAAAATAATAATTCATCATTTATAATGGTTACAAATAGTCAGAGAGAGAGAATTACAAATACTGAATAATTTATAATACTAAATATAAAATTATAATTAATAATATAATTAATTTAATATATCAAAATAATTAGTAAGAATTAATAATCTATTTATTATGAATTATTATTAAAAAATAATGTTGTGTGTTATTGTCATGAACCAGCCCGAGTTGACCATGAACTGGTCATCTAGGCCAACTTGCGACAAGTCTTGAGAGGCATTCCCGATCCTCTTGGGATAGTGACAAGCACTGAGGGAATCAATAGAGTACACAAGGGAACTATTTTTCCCAAATATAAACAATCAAACAAACATCGTAAAGAAACGTATATCCCAAAATACATTTACATAAAAAATTTAACTGCACATTATTTGTACAAGAAATCAAAAGTACAACTAAACCAAAAACTCAACCGACCAAACCTGAAAATCAACAAACTTTATGTGACCCCACTAGTCACTCTCCAATACAATGATCACACATCGCCCAAGGTGATCAAACTCAAGATGCAACCTGCACAAGGGAAAAAAAATAGAATAAGACTATAGGCGTGAGTATTAAAACTCAGTAGGTTATCCCAATATTCTTTTCCCAATGAACTTCCTTTAAAATAAATGAAACATAAAATTAAAGTTTTAAATACAAGTTATAAAAGTATATTTTTTTAAATGAGGTTCCATGCTATAATAATTATCAGGTGAAACTTCAAAATGAAAATAGTTTTCAAGAGGGATGTTTTAAAGAATGTACAATTTTAAATAAATCACACACACTGATGAATTTACCAACCAAACACACCATATGATGATGGTGAGTATAAAATATCCAATGAGCAAAAGTTAAGGGAACACCCCTCGGCACTAGTTAGTTGTGGGCCCCATGTACCTCATGTCTTGATGAAGGTAACCATAATAAATATATGTTTTCATGAACACGATCCACAAGTAGGGAGAATATATATAACCTAGTGTTCCCCCAATAACATCATCATCATAGTTTAGTTAGTGTTTTCATCATCAAATTTGCTACATGAAATAGGGGACAAACCCCACGGGATCACTAGCATACTAGTACATGTTCGCCCACCTAGATGCATGGGATTACCTTTAGTGCTCAATCAAGTTACACATATTATCATATACACTTTTCACATCAAAATTCCATTACCAAACCATAAACATACAAACATTACGCAAACATGCTTCACATTTCTTTCAAGAACCAATAAACCACTAAAAAGTTTTGTAAAACAATTTCAAGGAGTATAACGAGGCCTTGCACATAAAATCCATTAAAAATGCTCTTTTAAAGACAAAAACCCATAAATAACATATCAAACCAGATTTGGAAGCCCCAAAACAAATTAATAAATCAATTTCATGGATCATAAAATGGCCCCAAAAGATAGAACATGAAATACACATGGAAACCATTGTTACAACAAAAAAAAGTCAAACGGGCCTTTAAGCCTTTCTCAAAACAATAATTTGACAAAGGTTTGAATTTAACTTTTATTAAGGATGTGTATAAAAACAATTTAAAGTATCAAAACACATTCATAAATTCCTTAAAACACTCAGGTTATATATTCAAAACACAACCATTTTCATAAGGATGTGAAACAGGCCATTTTCCGGCAACTCGGGCCAAAACATGTTGTAAACCAAAACCCATTTGTTTGTAAAACAAAATAAAAATTGTAAAGACATAGAAGGACCCAAAAATAACATTTTTAATTATTTAAATTAATTTATAAATACAAAAATAATAATTTCTAAATCACACTTAACACATAAAATCCAACCGGGCAATTTATCGAATGCATGACATGCCCTTTTGAACAAAACAATTTATTTTAAGCACTTGACAAGGAATAAAACACCAATTGCATTCCATATTTTATTAAAGATACTGTAAAATGTTCAAAATACCATAAACCAGGTTCTAAACCTCATAAAATAGTTTTGAAAGATAGTGGAACATTTAAACAAACACTTGGTGCGCACTTTTATAACAAAACAACATTACCTTTCACAAAACATGGCTTAAAAAACCATTTTTCACCCAAAGAAAATTATCCAAAGGATGAAAAACAATAATAAACATATATATCAGGTGATAAAAATAATAAAATTATGAAACTTAAATGATAAAGGCATGTTAAATGGATATCCTACCTCAAATCCTTGGTGTAATGGAAACGCACACCCAATGTCACCATCCAATGGTTTATAAACCCTAAACCTATGACGACCAACCCCAAACAAAAAAACCCATAACAATCATGTGATAATACAATCCTAGGTCTAAAATTATTATCATAGAATATAAAACCAAGAAATAATGAAAGGAGGAAGAAGAGGGAGGAGAAATGAGAAGGAATCTCACCTTGAAAACCGGAAAACTCTTTGTATTCCATTAGATATGCACCCATAGAGGAAAGGGAATGACTTGAAACTCCTTGTAGAGGATTATAAGGTATGTAAGAACTAGGGGAAGAATATTTTTTTCAAAAAGAGAATAAATTGAATGATTTATTAATGAGACAAAATACATTTGGAAAATCTGGACGATTTGAGAACTATTGAGAATATTTTCCCTAATCTGTGACAAGATGAGTTCCAAAGAGATAAAATGGAACATGGGGGTGTGCATAGGGTTCTTGGCCTAGAGTTTGAGATGTAATCACCGAAAATTATAAAAAAATTAATAAGATATAAAAGAAACAAATTATTGTTTAAAAATTGGAAATGGGCCCTCAATCTGACCCAATAATTGACTAAATAACCCAAATTTACCATGCTTATGAATTTATAAGGGGTATAAGAGAATATTGTAGTTTTAATATGGCCGTTTAGGACAAGTGGGAAGCAGAATTAGTGAAAACTGTTGAAAATGAAGGATTTATAAAATAAACAAATTTGTTTTTTAAATCTAGAAATGGGCTCACGGTTGGTCCAAATCATAAAGTAACCACCCTTTTCTCCAAAACTCCCAAACAAGCTATGGGGAACCAATAGTAGGATGATTAGAAATATATGGTAGTTCAAAACTCAAAATTTATCTCACCCAAAACCCAAGAAAAATATCAGGATTTCCAATGAACCAGATTAAAATCAATACATGAAATGAAAAAAAACTGGGTGTGACAATTCTCCCCACCATTAAAACTTTCCGCCCCCAGAAAGCCATAACACATTTTCAGCTAATTGATCAAAACCTAAAGATTATTTATCAATATGGTCCAAGATCTAAATAAAATGACACACCATCCACTATTAATGGATCTTAAGCCTCTTACCTCAACTAAAACACCAACTCTCAACCACTTCCCGAGAATAAACCAAAAGATCGAGTCACTACCACCACAACCAAACCAAGAACCCGGTTGTTGGGCCTTCTACCAATGAACCCAACAATCACCCAAACCAAAGAGAACTCACAAAAACCAAATATTTTCGGGGAGTACGGAATGTACTCCCCGCCATTAAGAAACAACTAGCACTAGATAAGTTCTTATGAGGAAAAATCAATGGGACCCATGGTGGGTCTCCCCACCATTAGAACCCAACTAGAAATGAACAAACAAGAATTAAACATTAACTAGAATTGGTCCTCACTTGAAAAATTCCACCAAAAATATCCCACAATAACCTACCAACACGAGTTAAGAGGGTTATAACATGAATATTTAAACCACCCACTCCCGAACGGAGGGTACAAGAACTGGGCCAACACTTTCAGCATGGATCAAAACCCCCACCACTCAAGGTAGGGAGGGAAGGGGACCTGATCATTGGGTCACTAAAACCATAAAAGAAATAGATGAACCAACCAACACCCTACATCTATGAATAGTTAATACCAAGACTGTACCCAATTTACACAGGTGGTCCACACAGGGACATTGATCAGAAACTCACATCCATGAAGGCATAACCATAGACATTGTGTGAGGTGTAAGTCCACCATGCTCGTTGTAACAAGAAGAAATTAATAGTGATGAGGAATCACAATATAGACATAGAAACTACCTTAACACAATGGTGGAGGCAGGATCCTAGCTTTTGAAACATGAGAATAAATCCTTAGGTTGATCAACCAAAAATCTTGCAAACATAGAACTATCTAGGGCCACATCAGAGAATCCAACACATCTTTAGAAACCCATTGAAAATTACTCCAAAAAAGATCCACCAACAAGATCACATATCAAGACACAACTAGATTATTAATTCCATATCAAAAGGTTTCATACTAAATAAACAACTCTTCTAAGACATAGAAAAAAAATTATCCACATAACCATTGATTTATAAACAAATGCCATAATTTTTCATCTCAAAACACTTTTGAAAAACAAACTATCTTGGTGGATTTTCACATTCACCAATGGTGTTTCATCAAGTCTCACTAACATGCACATTTACATGCCAACCTAGGCACCCAACCACCATGCCATATAGGTCATCCTTCCAGATATCAATAAAACCATGCCTGTGAGCACCCATGAAAACACAAAAGGCTAAAAAAAACATCATTCCAAAAATCATTTACCTTCCAAAAGAACACTAACCACCAAGTCAAAAACCCTTTTCATATTTCAAAAAACAAACCACACTTCATCAAGAACAATTTGCTAAAAAACCAACCCTTTTAATTTTAAACAACTTTTAAAACAACCAAGCTACTGCAAACAACCCATTCCCGTTTTCTAAAATTTAGCAAGGTATATTTTCATAATATGATGACCATTAAGACCAATACCCTTTCTAGGAAAACACTAAACACTCAAAAATACTTTCCAAAAATAATTAATAAGATTCAAACACTTTTCATCATCCCAAAACACCCCATTTAAAACAAATATTCAGAATCAACTTAAAATTATTCACACTTTTAAAACATTTTATTTCAACAAACCACATGTTTATATTAGGGAAAATACAATCCTGTTAAATAATTTCCACTTCTTCCTAAAACATTGTTTCACAAAAAGCACAAACTTCAAAAACCATTCTTATATTTAATTTTTTAAAACCCATTTTCCACTTTTTAAAAACCAACCATTCTTTTAAAACCCCATTTTTACAATTCTCACATAAGAATTTTCAAAATAAAAAATCAGAATTCCATAAAGTTCCAAGAGACCCACAAAAGGGAACTAGTGTTGGTGGGTGACTTGACCATATGGTTGGTGGCTATATGTTAAACAAAACACCAACATAGAGAGAAATATTAGGAGCATGTCCCAGCTTCACATGGCTTTACAAACCCTGCGAGCTCACGGAGGCCATTAGTCAGACTCCCCTTGTCATATCCCAACACCAAACAATCAATAAGAACAAAGGACATTAATAAAAATGGACTTCCCGTGGAAACCCGAGGATCAGAATGAGAAAGAGTTCGCGATTCTCTTACCGCACTTACCCCTCAAGTCCCAAAAATCATACTCCATCTACCTTGGCATCCCCAAAATAACAAGGGAACTCTAAAAATAAAGTTCTGCTAAGAGCCGACCTCCTTTGATACCATTTTTTCACGAACTAGCCCGAGTCAACCCTAAACTAGTCACCCTGGCCATCCCATGACAAGTCCCGAGAGGAGTTCCCAATCCTCTCGGGATGGTGAAAATCACTAAGGGAATCAATAGAGTACACAAGGGAACTATTTCTTGCAAATATAAATAATCAAACAAACAGCAAAAATAAACAGACATCCCAAAATCTATTACATAAAAAATTGAACTGAACATTTTTTGTACAAGAAACTGAAAGTACAACTAAACCAACAACTCAAACGACCAAACCTGAAAACCAACTAACTCCATGTGAACCCACTGGTCACTCTCCAACATAATGATCACACATATCCCAAGGTGATCGAACTCAAGATGCAACCTATATAAGGTCTAAAATAGAAGAAGACTATAGGCATGAGTATTAAAACTCAGTAGGTTAGCACAATATTATATTCCCAATGAACTTCCTTTAAAATAAAAGAAAAATAAATTTCAAGTTTTAAATACAATATATAAAAGTATTTTTAAAAATATTTTTCTAAAAAATATTTTTTAAAATGAGGTTTCATTCTATAATAATTATCAGACAAAAACTTTCATGTTTTATAAACAAGAATGCTAGTAACAATTTTTCAAAGAGGTGAAACTTTAAAATGAAAATAGTTTTCAAGAGGGGTGTTTTAAAGAATTCACACTTTTAAATAAATCACAAAAGGTTCTGAATTTACCAACCAAACACACTGTATGCCGACGGTGAGTACAAAATATCCAATGATCACAAGTCACAAGAACACCCCAAGGCACTAGTTAGTTGTGAGCCCCAAGTACCTCATATTTCGGTGAAGGTAACGATAATAAATATCTATTCTCATGCACACGAGACACTAGTAAGGATCATACCCATAACCTAGTGGTCCCCCAACAACATCATCATCATAGTTTAGTATGTTTTTCAATCGTCAAAATTGCTACGTGAAAAAGGGGGCCACACCCCACAGGATAACTAGAATACTAGTACGCGTCTTCCCACCTAGATACCCAATATTCCCTTTAGTGTTCAATCAAGTTACACATATTATAAAATAAAATTTTCATATAAAAATTACATTACCAAACCATAAACACACAAACATATCACAAACATGCTTCACATTTCTTTCTCGAATCAATAAACCTCTAACAATTTTTTGTAAAACAATTTCAAGGAGTATAACGAGTCCTTGCACATAAAATCCATTCAAAAATGCTCTTTTAAGGCCAAAAACCCATAAATAAAATATAAACCCAGATTTTTAATCCCTAAAACCAATTAATAAATCAATTTCATGGACCATAAAATGGACCCAAAAGATAGAACATTAAATACACATGGAAACCATTTTTACAAAAAAAAAATGTCAAACGGGCCTTTAAGCCTTTCTCAAAACAAACATTTAACAAAGGTATTCATTTAAATTTTATTAAGGAGGTGTATACATGACATTTACATCATAAAATAACATTCATAAATCCCTTAAAATACTCAGTTTACGTATTCAAAACACAACCATTTTCATAAGGATGTGAAACAATCCATTTTCCAGCAACTAGGGCCAAAACATGTTGTAAACCAAAATCCATTTATTTGTAAAACCAAATCCAAATTTTAAATCCATAGAAGGACCCAAAAATACCATTTTTCATTCTTCCAATTCATTTATAAATTTAAAAAAAATAATTTTTAAATCACACTTAACACATAAAAGCTAACCGGGCAATTTACCGAACACATGACATGCCCTTTTAAACAAAACAATTTATTTTAAGCACTTGACAAGGAATAAAACACCAATTGAATTCCATATTTTATTCAAGATACTGTAAAATGTTCAAAATACCATAAAACAGGTTCTGAACCTCATAAAATAGTTGTGAAAGATAGTGGAACATTTAAACAAACACTTGGTGTGCACTTTTATGACAAAACAACACTACCTCTCACAAAACAAGGCTTAAACAACCATTTTTTCACCCAAAGAAAATTATCCAAAGACTAAAAAACAATAATAAACATATATATCAGTTGATTAAAATAATAAAATTATGAAACTTAAATGATAAAGGCATGTGAAAGGGATATCCTACCTCAAATCCTTGGCATGTGAAAGGGATATCCAGAAAACTCTTCGTCTTCCCTTAGCTATGCACCCATAGAAGAAAGGTAATGGCATGAAAATCCTCAGAGAGTCTCATAAGTTATTTAAGTACCAGGGTAAGAATATTAATTTCAAAAAGATAACTAATTAAATGATTTATTAATGAGACAAAATACCTTTGGAAAATTTGGATGATTTGAGAACCATTGAGAATATTTTCCCTAATTCGTAACAATATGAGCTTCAAAGAGATAAAATGGAACATGGAGATGAACATATGGTTCTTATCATTGAGTGGGAGGTGTAATAACTGAAAATTATAGAAAAATGAATAAGATATAAAAGTAATAGGTTATTTTTTTAAAACTGAAAATGGGCCCTCAGGCTAGCCCAATACCTAAATAAATAACCCAAATCCACCATGCTTATGAATTTATAAGGGGCCCAAGAGGATATGATAGTTTTAATATATCAGTGGAGGTAAATTGAGAAGTGGAATGAGTGAAAAAGTTTGAAAAATGAAGGATTTATAAAAGAAAAAAATTGGATCTTAAATCTGGAAATGGGCTCACAATTGGCTCCAATCATGAAGTAACCACCCTTTTCTCCAAAACTCTCAAACAAGCTATGGGGAACCAATGGTAGGGTAATTAGACATATATGGAATTTCAAAACTCAAAATTAATCTCACCCAAAACCCAATAAAAGTATCGTTATTTCCAATGAACCGGATCAAAACCAAGACATGAAAAGAAAAAAAAAATCGAGTGTGATAGTTATGTAAATTATTATTTGTTTATTATAGTTATGTATAATAATAATGATAATAAAAATGATAATAATGATGTATATAACAGTACTAAATATAATTCTTAGTAAATAAAATAATTTAAATATAAGAATAAAAAAATATTATTATTATTATTAAATATAAAATAATTTTTCTATTAAAATAATTAATGTTTTCTTTTTATTGTTAACTAAATTGCAATTATATTATTATTAAATAATAATTATGTACATAAATTAATATTTTATTTAATTTTTATTTATAATTAATTACATTATTAATTATATTATTATTAAGTATTATTAAATGCCTAAATAAATAGATTATATGTAATATTTATAACAATTAATTGTTATTTTATTATTAAAATATTAATTATATTACAATTATGATTATTTATTGTATGATAAATTGTTAATAATAACATTATTGTTAATAATTATATTTTCTATATATCTATTTTAATAAAAAAAAATTATAATATTAACAATTTTATTAGTTACATTAATAATTATATTATTTACATCATTATTGATATTTATTATTGAAATTGTTGTATATATTTAGTAATATAATTAATATTTATTAATAATGGAATAAATAATATTTAATAATGACAACATAATTAATAATACTTCATCATAATGTAATTAACAATATAATAATAATAATTATTATGCCCATAAATTTGTAAAAGTTTAAATGTTATTTTTCTAAATAATAAAGTTTGTGTCATGTAAATTAGTTTTTATTTATTATATTTATGAGTTTATTTTTATTTTCAATTATTTTTTATATGTTTAGTCAGTTTATCAAATTTCATTTAGATTGTATTTATACTTTATAATTTATATGCTTTCAGAGTCACCTACTTGAAGGAGACTTAATAGTTCAGGAAGAGAAGTTATAGATTTTGTGGAATAAATATGAGTAGTTTAGAATGAGCCTAAGTAAATTAGTTGATACATTTTTTTTATTGGATGAATGTTCTTATTTGAGACATGTGAGGTCTTAGTAAATCATGAGGATATAAAAATTGTTAATGTAATTCTGATAAGATTACCTAAAGATCTGAAAGTGGTGACATTATAAATACATAAAACACTTATGGAATATTAAATGATAACAAATGACAGTGATTCAATTTAAAAATAAGAGACTCGTGAGATGGAATTCAAGGCTATAAATATACTCTTGATCAAATAAGAAACTATGGATCAAGAAATTTACGAGATTATGTTATTTCTCTCCTCTAATCTTATGAATAGAAAAAGGAAGTTCAAGGGGAAGTTACCTCTCACTTTTTTTTAAATGTTGAAAAATTTGGGCATCTCACTACTATTTGTCCAAATAAATTTCAATATGACAATGAACAAGATTGATCCATAAAGATACCCTTAAAGCGTGATAATGGAAATCAAACAGTGTAGTGAAAACTCTTTAGAAAAAAAAGAAGATTTTATCTAAGGAATATTATGACTCAAAGGAATATTAAGTAGAGGTGGTTAAAGACTATAAATATCACAAATAACATGTCCTTGTGGACATTTTTGACAAGTATAAATAGGATGACAGTGATGATGAAAAGGATGGAATCGAGGGTTGAATTGATCTTGAAGCTGAGCTTGAGGAAATACGTGAAGACATAGATATCTGGAGATCCAAAACAAATAAGGATAATGGTTTGTTACATGAATCCAAGTTCTATATTCAACAAAATTAATTAGAAAATTAATAACTAAAATTGGAGATTAAAAAACTCAAATTTGGAAAATTCTAGAAGCTCACAAAAGGAAGTTGAACTCCAACTCAAAATTAAAGAACATGTTTGGATTATAGATAGTTTGACCAATACTATGAATGATTGGATCAAAATAATTTAAGATAATTAAGGATAATTTATTACATGGAGATAAATTTGTGGATATTAGAAAAGACTACTAACTCTCAATATGAAATTAGGGAGCACAAGTGCATCATCCATTAAGGAAGTTGTGGGGGTGTTCACAGAAGAAGTTGTTATTATTCCTTGGGTACAACAATTTAGTGAAAAAATAAATTCGTTTTTTTTGACTTTTCCATTATAATAAATCAATTATATTTGTTGGTAAACTCTAATATTCCACTCCTCAAAAGAAAGTGGTTTCAGATGACTCTCAGAAGACCCAAAAAGGTGTTTCTATAGAAACATAGGCATGTATTAAGAAACCAAAATTTATTTCCATTGTCATGGAAAGATAGAGCATACCCAATATTTTTTATCTGTAGATAATATTTTTTTTAGGTAGTAAGGAAGGTGATACCAGATGAGAAAATTTTCATTTTCTAAATTTTTATTTAATGGATATTGTTTTTACAATGAAGGTTTTGGGAACAAGGTTGTGAATTGTCCATCAAGATCACAAAGAAGTTTCCCAAAGTAGGCCTGAATAAAGAGTGTTCAATAGTAATATATATCCTCAAATTGGATAATAAATAAAATATATATATACAGCCCTTTAGGATGAATACTAAAAGTCCATAGAGTTGGAAGGATGGAAAGCTTGTCTATCAATAAGTATAACCAACCAATGATAATGGTTTAAGAAGATTAAAACAATGAAGAAAATTGTTACTAATATTTCTTTAAGGGAAATGGGTAGATATGGGACATGGATTTTTTATAGTGGTTTCACTTCCCACGTGATAGGAAACAAATATCTTATCATAGGGACAAAATATGATAAGGATGGTGTTGTAAGGTTTAGTAATGATTAGGGGATGAAAATAATCAACTTCAGAAAGGAAAAAAGTGGAAAATATCTAATATGAATATATGTTTTTTGGTATAAGGTCATTTCATAACACCCTAAAAAATTATTTTAAAATAATAATAAGCCTGATATCTTGTTTAACACGCGACACTATGCTTTAATAGAACTATGAAACACAATAAATGTGATCATTATAACCTAATCGTTAAATTGATGATATAAATAGGAATAACCACATTATGAAAATTATGTATAAAGGTTTTATATAATTATTTTTTTTATTATTTCATAATAAATTAGTACTCAATTTTCAGTAAAGTCCTTTATGTTCAAAAATATTTTTTTACAAAAATAGGTTTTTATTGCATTTTGTACATGGAAAGTATAGTTAATTTTAACCATTTTTAGAAATTATATTTGCATAAATTAATATAGTGTTTGAAATTATAATTTCAATATTATCTTAGGGTGAATATTTGGGATTTTTCTAAAAAAATATTTTTAAGTGAATAGTGAAAAATACAAATTTTTGTAAAACTGTCATTTTCTTTATTAAATAAAGTAATTTAGAAGTATAATTATGTTTTGAATTTTATAATAAAATAAAATTAGTATCATTTAATTAAAAATAATCTATTTAATTATATATGAATCATTTTTATACTTGATTTTTTTATAAGTTCATTTTTTGATTTAAAAACACATTTTTCTAAAAACCATTTTTCATCGCACTTTACAGATTTTTTTAAATTTAAATATACCACTTATAGAAATTGAATTTGATAAATTTTACTCCATAATTAGAATCATAATGACCAAAAATATTTAGTGAAACCACTTTCATTTTTTTCATTATGAATAGTAACTTTGAAAGAAATCCAATTACCACGGTAAGAGTTAAAACATATTAAAAGGGTTAAAAATAAAATTACAAGGGTTAAAATGACCTAAATACTTTTTAAAATACTATTTTATGGTCTTAATTTGATCCTATATCATCTCCTCTTGGAATATGGGTCATTTTGGAGGCATTTTACTTGAGTAAGATATTATTATGTTTTAATCATTTGATAAATTCCAAGTGTGTCCCCTCCCGCACTTATAAATGGTCACCAACTCTCCTCTCTTTTGCACACTTCTATAGACTCTTATCTTTGTCAATACCTACATAAATACTTTCGTAAAATCTATAACCATGATATATATGTATTTTTTTATCAAAATATCAACCTCAAAAGGCTTAAGTTATAATACAAAGGAGGCTATCCAAAGAAGAGGTATAGCTCTTAACTGAGTGTTTTCATTTTATTTATTCTTATAACTCCTTCAATTATATTCTTAACACAGTGATATAATAACATAAGTATCTACCATATAATATTATTTTATTATGTTGATTTTGAAACCATTATTCATCTCCTTCTCCATCAAATGGTTAACAAAAGCATCATGCGTGCATGTGTGCAGGCTACCACCTCGCAAAGAGATGTATTTAATTTTTCATCACCAAAATTCATGGGTGATTATTATGATGAATATAATTGTTATATAATATATTTATTACATATTTTTTATTTTATAAATATAATATATCATTTACCTTCTTACCATTCTACCCGTTAAAAATGATAATGTCGCTCTTGCATTTGTGTGGACTACCACCTCCACGAAACGATGTGATTCTTTTTTCATATCTGAATTTCAAGGTTTATTATAAATATGTATTTTATGAATATATAAAATATTTATATCATTATTAACATTCAAGATATAATATAACCATGAGAAAAGAAGCAACAACTAAAACTACTGAACTAAAACTTATATGAAAAATGAAACAGTTAACAATCAAAAATTGTGATTTTAATAAGAAATTATTAATAAACAGATGTTTAAATGTTATAAGTGGATCATATATGATATTATAATTATTTATATTGTTATGGTATAGAATTATAATAAATTTAAATTTATTATACAATAGGTTGAAATCACTTATGAAGCAAGTTGGACTTGAGGTAGATTATTTATGTTTAAGTTTCCATTTGGGGAATTATATAATACTTCTATCTAAAACAATATTAATTTCCTTATATTGTGGTTATTTATATAAATTATATGTTTTAATTTAATTTTCCCTTTATATCTACTCAAAAGTCTTAAAGGAATTTTTTAAGTAAAACTGGTTTTTTTCTACTTGATCAGGAATCCTTTTCTCAAATGTCTATATTTTCATTAAAGTGTTTTAAAAAATATTTTTATTATTATAAAATAATTGATTAAAGTCATTTTTACCTTTTTTTCATTTTACAAAAAAAAATTAAAGGAATCTTCTTGTCATTTTCTAAATAAGATACTTTTAACCAAAGGTTTGAAAGAAATATTTGTTTTAATATTTAATTCACAAAAGGATTTTCCACCATCATGACTATTCCTTTCCTTGAATCTCCCTTTATAAGTTTCCATTGTTATTTTCAAAGAAAATGATTTTCATAATATTTTTTAAATTTTTGGATTTTAATATAATTGATGTCAAAATAAAATGGGTATTTTCCTCAAGAAATATTTTTGTGATCTTTTAAAAGTATTTCCATCTATATAGATATACTTTGATGAACCTTATGATTTACTAAGGATATACTATAATGACCCCATCCACTATATTTATATAAATATATCATGATTATTTTAACTGGGGAAAGTATTGACATTTCGTGTGTTAGTTCTTCCAATATGAATAGTTATTGATTATTAAGTCATATTGATTAAGTTGTATTATTTATTCATTTGATGATTTCATTAGATTTATTATGTAAGGGTGGGGACTATAATTACATATCCTCTTGATGCATTGGTAGGTCTCATGAGATAAAATAGGTTGGGTATTTGGTGTATTCCTTACCCATTTTTGTATGATAACCTAGCACAAGGCCTCAATGGTAAGTTTAAGATATTTAGTATTATGCCTTCCATCATTATGAAAGTAGTTATTGATTTCCATGTGATTATTATAAAAGTTATGTTTTACATGGATATTTTTCATGCTCATGTGATTATTTGTATGGCATTATTTGATCATCATTTATTCCTGTAATATTGTTCATGCCTTATTTATTCTTTGATGGCTTCTATTGTACGCATTCCCTTACTAAGAATTTGATCTCACCATTTTATTTTTTTACATTTCCATGGGATTCCAATAAGTGTATTATGATTGATATGAAAGGATATGTTATAGGGAATAATAATATTCATAAATAAATTATTTTATTTTATTTTATATTTTCAAATTTAATGTGATATTCAAGCATGTATCCAGTTTTCCAAGACTACTAACCATTTGATCCCTCAGGATGAGATCGAATGAATCTAATGTTAATGTAATAAAGTTTCCATTGGCTCTGGTCTACTGGGGTTAGGTTTATTATAGTTAGTATCAGGGAAAGTCTAATAGGTCCCTTGGTTACTAGATTTAGGAAAACATAGATTAGAGAACATAACCCTATGAGGGACTCTAAGGATAATTCTAAGTAGAAGATAATATCATACAGTTTTGGTAAGGTATATAATGTGTGGTTTCATAGAAAATATATCCATTTATGGATATTGGAAAGTGGATGTGGTTATAGAACAAATTTATATAGGGGTAATAAATTTGAAAGGGGAGGATTGGGTATTAACTCAACCATCATTGATGCATGATGAGTGGACCTAAGACTGTACACCTAGATAGACACTCTTAGGGGATATTCTTTAATCGATTCACATGATCTTTTATAGACCATTATGAAAGATTTTTAATTTTTTTATTTGAATATATTACCAAAGATACTAAGATTATGATTTTGAGAGTATTTATGCATAAATTATTAATTTAAGTTAGGTATTACACCAAATTTAGAATAATACACTATGATTTATAATTTTATGAGATAATAGTGTCTACCATTGTTTAGAGAAGATGCATAATAGAAGGAATGTGAAACATATAAATGATCATAATATATATTGGTATTTCCCTATTAATAAACTCTATAAGACTATAGTTGGAGATAAGCATATTATAAAAATATCAGTGAAAGTTATGGATAATAATATTAGCTATATAGAGAAACTTGTCTCTTCACTACATGATACTATTATGTTGGACTACTTAGTATAGAAGAAACCTTCATAATTTAATTAAAATATTGATCTATAAGTAGTTGAACATTGGATCGATCCCCTTGAAAAGATATTTCAAACTTTAGGATATAATAAAAGGTAAAAGGTTATTATAGTAGTATTTTTTAAGGTAAATTCTAATCAATGATGGGTTTTGATTAAAAAACTAAGGAGGATGAGAAAATATAAGATATGTATTGGGATACTTTTAAAGCTATATTATTTGAAAAATAAATTCCTCATGAGTAATGATTTGATTTGGAAAGGCAGTTTTTAAATTTGGGACAAAGGGAAGAGGAAAGTGTTATTAATTATAAATCAACCTTTACAAGATTAGAAAGGCGTGTTGTGGACTACATATATAATCTAGAGAGTAGGATTGATTATTTATTTGGTGGGATAAATACAAACCTTTTAAGGGTGTTACTCTCTCAAAACAATTCAACATATATTGGTATAGTATCAAGTTCCCTCATGATAGAGAAGTAATTCCCCAAGTCTTATATTTTTATTGAAATAAAGAGAAAAATATAATCGTCAATCACTATGAAAAGAAAAATTTGGTAAAAAGGAAAAATTTAAGAGTAGAAATTCCAATATGTAATAATTTTTTAAGGAAAATCCCCAGTATTTGTTTGAGGGGAATGGTATTTTTCTTCAAGTGTGGAGAGAAAGTCCATCAAGCACATTAGTGTAAGGGTAATAAATAAGCTTCCAATTTCTATTATTTTAACTATAAGGAGATGGGGTACTAATAAAATTAATACCCTAATAGTCAAGAGAATTTATCTTAGAAAAAGGATAAGGTATGAAGGCCAATCTTATGCAATTACTACATTTGAAGTTGAAATCCCTTAAGTTGTTATAGTAGGTACTTTGGTCATAATCTCAATGTTACCTCATGATTCCTTTTATTTTAGATATACATAGTATTTTATATATTTTAAGAATATTTAATCATCCACTAACACTCTAAGGAAGGAGTTTCAAATCAAAACACCTTGGGGGAATATTCTTGTAAAGAGAATATAGTTGGAAATCTCTAATAAGATGCATTGATATTCTATAGTTATAAACATGGTTGTTATACTAATGTTTGATTTTGGTTTTTTTGGGGGGAGGGGGTTAATTAGTTTTTAGTATTTATGAATTAGTATATAAAGAATAAAATAATATATGTTGAACTAATGGTATTATAATTTTAATGTTAACTTATTATAGCATTTTTATGGGTGTTATTATTGATGTTTTAAGAATTAATGTATTACTTATTCACAAGAATGTTTATTCATATTGAGTATCATATTAACTTTTTGTAATAATTTTTTAGATAGGTGAGATAACTTTTATTTCTTTTAATGATATTATGATCCATTAAAGGCTAATTTTTGTGTTTTAAGTATGGTAAATTCTTCTTAGTCATTAATTTTTAGAATCAGATGTCAAAACTGATTAAACAAATCAAAAAAATATTAAAAACTTAAAATAAATAAGGTGAGTATATTTTCTCATGTTCTCCATCTTGATAGTAAAATAATACCTTAACTCTGGGAAATAGATCTTGTTATAAAAATATTATCCATTTAACTTCATTTATAATGAATTGATGGTTTTCTTTATCCCTTACCGATTTATAGTTTTGTGTCTATGAACTTTATCATTATCATATTCTATATAACTCTATATTATACCTTGTACATTATTATTTATCCTCAATATCAATATTTTCACTTATTTTTAATGTTATCCTTGTCTAAGAATCCGATTATGTGTTATTTTGGGTAACCTTTATGTTTCCCTCTTCACCTTTTCAAATAAAGTTTTATTATTCCATTATACGATGTGGTCTTTCAAAAAATGTATTTTAAAATATTAAACCTTTTATTATCAGGATAAAAAAATATTAGGATGAAATTTATTTAAGGGGAGAATGTAACACCCTAAAAATTTAGTTTAAAGTAATAATAAGCTTTATAGATTTCTTAACAAGCAACATCAAGCTTTAAGTGAACTGTGGTATACTATAAATATGACCATTATAACCTAGCTGTTAATTTGGTGGTATAAATAGGAATAACCACATTAAGAATAAAATGTATAAATTTTTTATATAATTCATATTTTTTGACTAATTTATAATAAATAAGAACTAAATTTTTAGTAAATTCATTTTATGATTCATAAATATGTTTCCCTCAAAATGGTTTTTTATTACATTTTTGCATGTGGATATTGTAATTAATTTATAAAAATTTAGGACTTTTATTTTATGAAATAAATATCATTTTTGAAATCGGTATTTCAATAATATCTTAGGGTGAATTTTTGTTAGTTTTATAAAAAAATTAATTTTAAGTAAATAATGTAAAATACTAATTTTTTGTAAAACTGCCAATTTTTTCATTAAATAAAATAATTTAAAATTATCATTATTTTTTTAATTTTATAATAAAATAAAATAATTATACTTTAATTATAAATGATCTAAATAATTAAAAAGTAATCTTTATTATACATGATTTCGGTATAAAATCATTTTTTGGTTTAAAAATGCATTTTTCTAAAAATCGATTTTCATCATATTTTATGGGGTTTTTTAAATTAAAATATACTACTTATAATAATTTAATTTAAAAAAAATTGACTTTGTAATTTGTATCATCATTTCAAATTTTTTTAATGAGGCTACTTTCATTTTTAGTCATTATGAATAATAACTTTGGTAAAAATTCAATTACCACAATAAGAGTTAAAACATGTTAAAACTAAAATGATAAGGGTTAAAATTCCCTAAAAACTTGTCTGAGTCATATTTATTTATCATATTTTGACCCTTTATCTTCTCCTATTAGAATATGAATCTTTTTGGAGCCATTTTTCTTGAGTAATACATTAATATATTTTAATATTTTAAAAATTTTCAAGTGTGTACTCTCCCTCACTTATAAAAAAGAAACCACATATACTCTCTTCCCCCACACTTCAAGAGCCTATTATATTAGAAAAAAATTACCAAAATACATTTTTGACATCCCTACCCATAATATAGAGGTGTTTTTTTAATCAAAATACCAACCTTAGAAGTCTTAAGGTGTAATCCAAAGAAGGTTATCCAAAGAAGAGGTATTGCTCTTAACTGAGTGTTTTCATTTTATTTATTCTTATATATACTTAAATTATTTTCTAACCATGATGATATATTAACATAAATATCTTACATATAATTTTATTTTATTATATTGATGTCTCAACCTTTATTTATCTCCTCTATAAAATTGGAAACAAAAGCATCGTTTGTGTGTATGTATGGACTATCACCTCATGAATCGATGTATTTATTTTTTCATCACCACAATTAATGGATGGTTATTATCATGTATATAATGTTTATATATGATATTAAAATAATTATGATTCTTTAAATGAAATATATTATTTATCTTCTTAGCCTTCCACCCATTAAAAAATGATAAAGTCGCTCATATGTACGTGTGGACTACCACCTCCATGAAGTAATGTGATTTAATTTTCATGTATAAATTTCAATAATGATTCTAAATATTTATATTATGAATACGTATTATATTTATATCATTATTAACAATCTAGATATTATGGAACCATTAGAAATATGCAAGGACCGAAAGTACCGAACTGAAACTTACATGAAAAACAAAATATTTAACACTAAAAATGATGATTTAATTAAATAATTATTCATAAAATGATGTTAAAATATTATGATAGGATCATATATGATATTATAATTATGTATACATTTCTTTTATAGAATTAAAATAAATTTAAATTTATTATACGTGAGGTTGAAATCACTTACGAAGCAAGTCGGACATGAGGTAAGGGTTTATTTCACAATATCATACTTATTTTGGATTGTTTATATTTAAGTTTAAACTAGGGTAATTATATGATATTTATACTTTAAATTCCATCAATTTTCTTCTCATCTATTTATTTAAAGATATTAAAATTTTATCTTCCATTTTCCTCTCTCTAACTACTCAAAAGTCCAAAATAATGCTTTTAACATTTATTGTGTGAATTTATTTTCCCATTGTCATGACTATTCATTAACTTGAAGATCCCTTTACAATTTTCCATGGTTATTTTAAAATAGAATATTTTTCTTAACATTCTATAAATTTTTAAATTTTAATATAATTGATTTTAAAATTAAAAAAAAAGTATTTTCCTCAATAAATTTTCACATGATATTTTAAAATTATTTTCATCTATGTCAACATAATTTGATAAATATTAAGATTTAATGAGGATATACTCTAATGATACCATCGACCATATTTCTATATATGGATTATGATCATTTTTATTGGGTAAAGTATTGGTATTTTGTATTCTAGTTCCTCAAACATGGATAGTTGTTTAATATTAAGGCTTATGGATTTAGTTGTATTGTTTATTCATATAATGAATACATTTGACTTATTAAGTGATGTATGGGTGCCCGAATTACATAGCCCATTAATGAATTGGTAGGTATCATGTGAAAAAATAGGTGGGTTATTTGCTATATTCCTTTCCCATTTATGTATGATGTCTTGGAATGAGGCATTGATGGTAAGTTTAAGATATCTGGCATTATACATTTCATTATTTTGAAATCAATTATTGATGTTCATGTGATTATTTGAATAGTTATTTTATCCATGGATAAGTTTCAAACACATGTGATTATTTATATAGAATTTTTTTTCATCATTTATTCCTACCATATTATCCATGCCTTATTTATTCTATGATAACTTCTAATGTACGCATTCCCTTACTGATCATCTTAGTTCACCCTTTTATTTTATTTCTTTTCCCTAGTATTCTAGGAAATGTATTATAAATGATATTAAAGGATATTTTAGAGTAAATAATAATTCTATAAATGAAAATATTATATTATATTTAATGTTTTTAAATATAATATGATATTCAAGAATGTATCAAGATTTCTAAGATTACTATACTATTTGATCCCTCAAGATGAGATCACTTGTATCTAGTGACAATGTAATAAAGTAACCACTAGATCCGGGCTACTGGGGTTGGGGATGTTATAGTTTGTTTCAGAATAATTTTAATAGGACCCTTGGGAAATATATTTAGGAAAATATATATTATAGAACATGCCCCTATGACAGACATTATCAATAAGTCTAATAATAAGATAATATAGTAAAGTTTTTTGTAAGATGGAGAATGTGTGGTTTCATATAAACTACATCTATGTCTAGATACCAGTAAGTGTATGTGGTTGTGGCATAGATGCACCTAGTAATAACAACTCTAAAAGGGGTGTATTGGGTGTTAACTCATCCATCACTAGTACACGATGAGTGAGCCTAAGACTAAAAATATAGCTAGACACTCATGTGGGATATTCTTTGGTCGATTAACACACTATTTACAAACCATTATAAAAGATTTGAAAATATTTTTATGGTTTGAGGATATTCCCAAAGATACTAAGATTATTATTATGAGAGTATCTATGCATAGATTTTCAATTTATGTTAGGTATTTCAACAGATTTTTTATCATACACTATGATTTATAATGTTATAAGATAATCTAGTCTATACCATTATTTAGAAATAGTTTATATAGAAAAAAAATAGAAAACATATCAATAATCATAATCTATGTAAGAAAATCACTCCTAATAAAGTCTTTAAAATTAGAGTTAGAGCTAAAAAGATTATAAAAATATTGGGGAAACTTATGCAAAATAATCTTAGCTAAATAGAATAACTTGTTTCTTCACCACATGATATTATGATGTTATACTACTTTTTATAGCATGAACCTCCATCCTTTAATAGAAATAATAATCAATTAGTATCTAAATAATGTATTTTATTACCTCGAAAATATATTTCAAACTTTAAGATGTAATGAAAGGAAAAGGTTATTCTAGTAGTGTTTTTTTAAAGAGATATATTAATAAATAGTGGATGTTGGTTCAAAATACTAAGAAGGATTAGAAAATAGAGAGTATGAAATATGATACTTTTAAGGATATATTCATTGAAAAATACATTCCTCATGAGTAATGAGTTAATTTGTAAAGTTAGCTTTTAAATTTAGGAAAAAGATAAGAGGAATGTTTTCCTAAGTATGAGTCAAACTTTTCAAGATTAGTAAGTCATGTTGCAGACTACGTACGTAGTCTATAGAGTAATATTTATTGTTTATTTGATGGGATAAATCAAAGACTTTAAAGGTTGTTACTCTCTCAAAAAATTTCAACATATGATGGAATGGAATCAAGTTCCCTCAAGGCATAGAAGGTTTTATCCAAGTTTTATATTTTCATGGTAAATTAATAGAAAATGATAATGGTTGATCTCTATATAAAGATAAATGTGGGAAAAAAAAGAAAAATTGAAGATTGGAATTTCCAACATGTAATAATTGAGTAAAGAAACACCTTGGTGCTTTCTTGAAGATAATTTCTATTTTCTTTAAGTGTGGAGAGAAATTCCATCAGGTGCGTGAGTGTAAGGAAAAGAAAGAAGCTTCCAATGTCCAATGTTTTAACATTAAGGGGATAGGGGGCTATGAAAATGATCTCCCCAAGCTTCAATTGAATTTACCTCAAAAAATTATAATGGTTAAGTTATAAGCTTATGCAATTACTACAACTGAATTTTAAATCTATTAAGTTATAATAGTAGGTAATTTGATTATAAACTCAAAATTAGATAATGCTCCATTTTATTTTATATCTATGTAGTCTTTTATATCTGATAAGAATATTGAATCAATCCCTAACACTTTGAGGAAGGAATTTCCAATCAAAACACATAGTGGTAATCTGGTTATAAAGATAATAAAATGGGAATTCTCTGATAATATGAATATATATTCTCTAGTTGTAAACATGGTTGTTATAACATTTCTTAAATTGACATTTTTTTAGGGAGGGGTTAATTAGTTTTGAGGATTTATAAATTATTAGATTAAGCATAAAATAATATATGTTTTAATAGTGGTATTATAACAAAAAGGTTAAAGTATTATAGCATTTTTATGGGTGTTATTTTGATATTTTAGAAATTAATGTATTACTACTTCATAAGAATTTTTATTCATATTGAGAATTATCTTAAATTTTTATAATAATTTTTTTGAAAGGTGAGATAACTTGTATTTCTTTAATGGATATTATGATCCATTATAGGATTATTTTTTGTGTTTCAAGCATGAAAAATTCCTCTTATTCATTAATCATTAGAATCATATGTGGAAACTAATTAAAATAATCATAAATAATTCTTAAAAAGTTGAAATAAATCAAGTAATAATATTTTATCATGTTCTATATCTTGATATTAAAATAATCCCTCAACTCTAGGAAAAGTATCTTTAAATAAAAAAAATTATCCTTTTATCTTTATTTCTAATGAATTAATGGTCTTTATTATCCCTTACCGGTTTATGGTTTTTGGGTCATGAACTTTCTCATGATCATATTCTCAATCACTATATATTAATCCTAAGACATTATTATTTCTCTTATATATACATATTTTCACTTATCACTAATGTTATCCTTATCTAGGAACACAATTATGTGTTATTTTGAGTACATTTCTCACTTCCCCTTTTTAAAGGAAGTTTTATTATTCCATTGTACGATGTATGATTTTAACAAATGTATTTTAAAATATTTAACTCTGTATTACTAAGGAAAAAAATGTAAGTATTAAATTTATTTAATGATGGAGAATTTATCACCCCAAAAATTTATTTTAAAATACTAATAAGCTCAAAAAATTTCTTAACAAGCAACACTGATCTTTAAGCGTACTGTGATATACTATAAATGTGACTATTATATCCTAATCAATAATATAAAGGTATAAATAGGAATAAAAAGATTTAAAAAAAATACAGAAAGGTTTTATATAATTGAAATTTTTTATTATTTTATAATAAATAATTACACAATTTTTAATAATGTCATTTTATGCTTTAAATATATGTTTTCTTCAAAAATGGTTTTTTATTGCATTTAGTGCATAGAAATTATGATTAATTTATAACCTTTTTATGAAATAAATTTGAGGAAATTAATATAATTTCTGAAATCATCATGTCACTATTATATTAGGGTTAATTTTATAGATTTCTTTTAAAAAATTATTTGTAAGTGAATAGTGAAAAATACCAATTTTTGTAAAACTATCATTTTTTTCATTAAATCAAATAAATTTAATGTATAATTATGATTTTTATTTTATTATAAATTAAAATAAGTATATTTTAATTATAAATAATATAATTAATTTCATATTAATCATCATTATACTTGATTTTGGTATAAGTTTATTTTTTGGTTTAAAAATGCATTTTTTTTAAACATTTTTCATCACATTTTGAGGGTTTGTTTTTAAATTTAAATATCACACACATTGAAATTTAATTTTATAAAATTTAATCCCTAATTGGAATCATTATTTCCAAATTTTTATTATTTCACTTTTATTTTTAGTCAATATGAATAGTAACTTTGGTAAAAAGTCGGTTACCACAGTAAGAGTTAAAATGGTTTTAAAGGGTTAAAACTAAAATGATAAGGATTAAAATGACATATAAACCTATATAAATCATATTTAATGGTCATATTTCTACCCTATATCATATATTCTTTAAATATGAGTTATTTTGGATCCAGTTGGATATAGTGAGACATTAATACATTTTAATATTTTGAAAAATTCTAAGTGTGCCCTCTCCCTCGCTTATAAAAGGAAACCACCTAACCTCTATTCTTCACACTTCAATAGACTCTTATATTTTCTAATACCTACCCAAATCCATTACTAAAGTCCTTAAACCTGATCCATAGGTCCTATTTTAATCAAAATATCAACCTTAGAAGGATTTAGATGTAATCCAAAGGAGGTTGTCCAAAGAAGAGGTATAGCTATTAACCAAGTGTTTTAATTTTATTTCTTATTATACCTATTTAAATCCTATGATAACCATGATTATATAATGAAATAATTAAATTTAATATATTGATATGTTTTAATATCTATTTCATAATCTTTATTCATCTTCTTCTCTATCAAATGGGAAATGAAAGCATCATTCATGTGCACATGTGGACTACCGCCTCGCGAAGAAATGTATTATATTTTTCATCACCATCATTAATTTATGGTTATTATGATGGATATAATGTTTATATATGATATTTATTGTGTAATTATGATTATATAAATATAATATATCATTTAACTTCTTACCCTTTCACCCTTTAAAAGATGATAATGTTTCTCATGCGTACATGTGGATTACCATCTTCATAAAGTGATTTGATTAATTTTTCATGTACAACATTCAATAATGATTATAAATATGTATATAATGAATATATATTATATTTATATCATTATTTAAATTTTGTAGATTATGTAACCATGAGAAAGTTTCCTGGACCAAAACTGTCAAACTGAAACTTACATGAAAATGAAACAGTTGACACTCAGAAATGATGATTTTAATAAGAAATTATTAATAAATAGATGTTTAATGTTATAAGTATGTAATATATGATATTATAAGTATTTATATAGTTCTTTTATATAATTATAATAAATTTTAATTTATTATATAGGATCTTGAAATCACTTATGAAGAAAGTCTGGCCTGAGGTAAGGGTTTATTTCACAATCTCATCCTTATTCGAGATTGTTTATGTTTAAGTTTAAAGTGGAATAATTATATGATCTTTATATATTTAACACTATTAATTTTCTTCTACAATATTTATTTATGTAAATTGTAATTTTTCCTTTCATTTTTCTCTCTTTTAGTACTCAAAAATTTTGAAAAAATGTTTTTATAGAAAACTAGATTTGTTTTTCGATTTGGTTGGGAATATTTTTCTTATATGCCCATATTTTATTTAAAATTTTCTCAAGAATTTTTTTAATAATCTACAATGATTGATTAAATTCATTTTTACCTCTTTATGACTTTCTATAAAACAAATTAAAAGGAATATTCTTATTGTTTCTCGAAGGAGTTACTTTTTACCAAAGGTTTGAACATTATATTTGTTTTAACATTTACCACATGAAAAAAAATCCTATATTCATGAATATTACTATCCTTTAAGATCAATTTACAAGTTTCCATAGTTATTTTCAAAAAAATTATTTTCCTATTATTCTGTAAATTTTTATATTTTAATATAAGTGATTTCAAAATGAAAAGGGAATTTTCCTTAAGAAATATTCTAGTGATATTTTAAACTTATTTCCATATATATAGGCATAATTTGATGAATATTATTCTTTAATGAGGATATAATATAATGATACCATACATAATATTTATGCGGATGTATTTTGATCATTTTGAGTAAGGGGAGTTTTGGAATTCGGTGTGCTAGTTCTTCTGATATGGATAGTTATTCATTATTAAGGAATGTTTCTTTAGTTTTATTGTTTATTAATATGATGAATACATTACACTTATTAACTAATGGGTAGGGACTATAATTACATATCCCCTTGATGCATTGGTAGGTCTCATGAGACAAAATATTTGAGGTATTTTGTATATTCCTTAACCATTTATGTATGATGTATTAGCATAAGGCCTCAATGGTAAGTTTATGATTTCGGGAATCATGTATTCCATCATTATAAAACCAGTTATTGTTGTCTATATGGTTATTAAATTAGTTATTTTATCCATGAATAAGTTTCAAGCTCATATGATTATTTATATTTCATTATTTGATCGTTATTTATTAATTTCATAGTATTCATAATTTATTTATTTTATGATATATCCCACTGTATGAATTCCCTTACTCAGTATATAATCTCACCCTTTTATTTGGTTTAATTTTCCCAAGATCTCAAGAAGTGTAATATAATTGATATTAAATGATATACTAGAGGTAATAATAATTTTCTTCAAGAAAATATTATTTTTCATTTTATGTTTTCAAATTTAATGTGAGATCTAAGAATGTATCTAGTTTTCCAAGACTATAAAACTATTTGATCACTCTAGATGAGGTCTCATGTATCTAGTTCCAATATAATTAAGTAACCACTAGCTCTAGTCTACTAGGTTTGAGGTTGTTACACTTTGTCACAACCTTATCATTGTAATTCAATTATGTGACTCTTTCCATGACATGAAATTTAATAGAAATAATTCTACTATAAAAAGAAAGAATTGTATTACTATTTTTTAAGGAAAAAGAGACAAAGGGAAATATCTATCTCATCAATTTAGAGGAGGAAAATTAAATATTTTTAAAGGAGGAAGAAAATATATTATGTTATAAAAGGATTGTTCAGTTAATCCCAAAAATCCTAGAAGATTTAGTAAAATTGATATCTCCCTACACTATCATGAGATCACACTCACATGTGTTATGCTTTTCAAAAGATAAATATTTTTCAAAAAAACTACAAGAAAAAATAGAAAAAAGTCAACAATATTGATTGATATTTTTCATGTGGATGTGTTTATTCCAATGATACCCAAATCCATGGATGAAAAAAGATATTATGTCTTTTTTTTATAATTGTAGTAGAATGGAATGGTTAATGGTCATTTCTCATAAAACAAAAGTATTCTAGAGTATAATTCAATACAAAATATTGGGAGAAATAATTATTGGGTTTTAGATTCAAAAGTTTTTGTTTAATAATGGTACAAATTTTACCAATATTCTAGTGGAATAGTATTTCAAAAAACATGGGATATGGAATTAATTTTCATCCATAAGGACTCCACAAAAAAATACAGTCATTGAATGAAGAAATTGCATTATCAACAACATGGATTGGACAATACTCATTGATAAGAAGTTATATGTGTAATATTTGAAGGAGTTAGTTTTTACATTAGTGTACATATAAAATAGACCTTTTTGTTTCCAAATGAAGACAATACTCCCTGCGAGCTATGGTATGGGAATAAACCATCACTCAAATAATTTCAAGTGTTTAGAAGCAAATTCTTTACTGATAATAAAGAGAAGCATAAAAAGTTTGAACATCAGGGAGATAATGTATTTTTCCTTGGACACTCATCTAAAATCAATACATATAAATTGTTAAACAAATTACTAAGACAAATTTTTGAAATTTAAGATGTAACTATTATTTAAAATGAGTATAATTCACAAACTGGTGAGTGGATTTTTCAATATTAAAACGAGGAAGAAATAGAGGAAAGTGATGTTGAGGTGCATAGGCCTAAGGGAACTTCAGGGGATATTTAATACTCCTATTAAGACTCAAGAAATAAATAAAATATGCATCTAAATCATCTATTAATAAAAAAATCAATGGAGTAGAAATTGGTGACTAAAACATAATCGGGGGTTGGACAGCTCCGGTTAAAACTTGAAGGATGAAGTCCCAGTAAAAAACCTCTTTACTTACATAGGTGGATACTAAAAACTTTAAAGAGTATATTGAATATTAAAATTAGTTAAATTACTTACATGAAGATATTAACTAAATTGAAAATAATTGGACGTGGTAAATTGTTTTTAGGAAAAATAATAAAATTGTTGTTGGAACCAAGTGAGTTTTTTGAAATAAGACCAATGAATATTTCCAAGTGACAAGGAAAAAATCACATATAGTGTACAAAGTTTATTCCCAAATATAAGGAATTGATGTGGATGAGGAATTTTCACTAGTATCCCAACTTGAAACTATATGGATAATCTTAGGTACGGTTGTGAATAATATATTAAAAGTGTATAGAATAGGTTTCAAACTGGCATTCTAGAATAGAGTCCTTGAATATTAAGTATACATCATGAAACTGGATGGATTTCTCATTCATGATGATGAGAAAAAAGTGTTTCCATTAAGGAAAGAATTATATGGGTTGAAACAAGCATCAAGGGCCTAGCACTCATGGCTAGATCGATGCCTAAATAATTTTAGGTATCATATTTGTGGGGTTGATCAAAACCTTTACATCAAGAAGTATAAAGGTAAGTGGATGGTGTTTTCTATATATGTTGAATACATTACATTTAAAGGCTTGGATGACACCCAATGCAAGAATTTTTTAGAACTTATTAGGTGTGAATTCAAGATGTTATTAATTATTGAATTATCAGTTTTTATTGGTTTGAAAGTGATTCAAATAAAGAGTGGTATTTTTATATCCTAAAATAAATATACTAATAAAGTGCTAAAATTGTTTCAAATAGATGTTTTTAATCCTATGGTTACTTTAGTAGAGACTCAAATGAAATTTTTAAAAGATGGTGAACGTGAGGTAGTAGATGTGACACTCTATAAGAAGACTATAGATAGTTTTCTCTACTAAATAGCCACTCATATGGACATTGTGCTCACAATATTTTAATATTCCCAATATTATAGCTATCTAAAAGAAAACCACATGAAATATTTTAGGCTTATACTTTGATATATCATGAATCCATGGATTTTGGGTTGTATTACCGTATAAATTCATAGTAGTAATTGGTAGGTTATATGGATGTGAATTGGATAGGTTTGGTTGATGAAAAAAATATACTTATGGAGGTATGTTCTATAGTGGTATCTCTTACATTTATTAGTATAGAAAAAAAATATTTCATTTCCTTAACCACTGAAAAGGATAAATATGTTGAAACAACTCAAGTTTGTACATGGTTGATATGGATAAAACAAAAGATTAAAGATTGGCATTGATGTGGTATCTTACATTCTTATTATATGTGACAACTCTAGTGTTATAAAAATTAGCAAAAATACCATTTAATACTCAAGGATGAATCACATTATGTTAAAGTTTCATTTTTTCAGGGAGAATGTATGGTAATAGATGGTGAATTTGGAGTATAATCCTACTTAGGATAAAGTAAATGATATCATAAAAAGGATTTATTCAAGGTTTATTTCAAAAATCTTCGATAGGCCCTTATATTTCAACTAAATCCATATATTTTGATGGTTTTAGAGACGGACCCACACCTCCATGGGAAATTTATCTTTGAATCAATGTATAATCTCTCTCTTGTGTTCCATGTATGGAATAATAACTCTCTTTTGTGACATTTTAGAGAAGTTATCTTTGGTTTCATTGATAAAGGGGTATAATTGGACCTATAATTGAAAGGGGGTTGTGTAGGTGTTTCATCAAAGTATGAGCATGTTTAAATGTTGAATCAGGGGGATTTTTTTGTAGACTCTAAGTTCATACAGATAATGGTTTGGGTTCATAAAAATTATTTTTCATTCAACACTTATTTATCACACTAATTATGGATCAAATTTCCTTAGATTTGGTGATAATCTAGTTATTGTTCCACTCCTTAATGTTAATATTCCAAGATTCCACTCATGATAAAATCTACTTAGTTCTGAAATTTCATAAAGGTTCAAGGTCTAATTTTTTTTGGTTTATCAAAAAATCCAAAGGGGGATATTACTAACAAATCTATTTGGAGTGTATTTTGGGTTGATTTTTTTAAAAATAGATTGAAATTAATCTTTTATATAGTCTCTCTACATGTTTTGAGTCTACAAGTTGGAGTATAGAAGATATCTAGAAGCAGTATGGATAAATTTGGTGTAATTTGGAGTTCTATGGTTTTTTAGAAAAATAGAAAATTTCCCACATATGAAAATATAGTTATGTTAGTGAGATCATGTAATTGAATCAGTGGTGTAATGGTATTCATCTATGTGAATAAATTGTCTATGTGAAGGAGTCATGTATGTGAATCTTCCACATAAGTAATTTAGCTATGTAAGTAATTTGGATGCATAAAGGAATTAACATATGTGAAGGAGTCATGAATAATAAATTTCCACAGAAATGAATTTAGCTACATGAAGGAACTTAGCTGCATAAAGGGTCACATATAGAAATTTTTTAGGGAGCCATGTATGTGATTTTCAAAATTTTATAGTAGTGTAAGGGATGCAATTTCAAATATTTTCTAGAACTAGGTTGAGGCTGATTTTGTGGAACCAAAAATATCCATTTAGATTATCATGGGAATTAAAGGAGACAAATAGAGAGTAGTGCAGTGCATGATGAGTGTATTTTTTAATAAATTATCAGATAGGGGATTTGGAAGCAAAATTAGTGATTTTTTATGCTTTTGAGGAGAAAATATGTTAGGGTATTGATGTGGGTTGAAAATGGAAATCCCATTTAATGTGAAAAAACTAGGTAAATATTTTTCATGAAAATAGGATATTTGAAGTTAACACAAAAAAATCAGAAGAAGGAGACCCTATTTTTGGTACATTTATGGAACTCAATTATTTAAGAAAATTAAGGTGGTACTTAGCTCTTTTTGATACAACCAAAAGATGAAAAAGAAGGATTACAGGAGACAATATGGAAGTATTAAAGATAAGGTAGAATAAAAGAGAGGTGTTCTAGGAGTATTACTTAATATAATTTCATGTGGAGTTCCTCAAAATGAGGAAGGTGCGGTAAAGAGATACACAACTACGGGTGTGGATTTTAATGACAGTTCATGGGAGAAGAAGTTTTTTTCATGGGTAGTAGTGTGTTCCACTCTATAAAGAGAGAAATTAGATTTACTATGTAGATGGTTGTAAAATAGGAGGTTCAATGCAGCTCTTTTGAAACTTGTAACCAAAAGGCAATGAGAATTAGTATTTTAGGTACACAGGATCATTTTCGTGTATACTCCTTAGAGTAACCCATTTGGGTGAACTAAGTAAAATATCTGGTGTATCTCTTTACTACTTTAATCATTTTCATTTATATTGAGAGGTAGAGAAAAAATTTCCTGATAACTTTGGAGCAAGATATTGACAAGGGGTAAACGTTAAAGTTATGCATACCTTAATCCATCCCCCCAGGGTACAAACCTTATCTAGGTACCAATAACAATCATTAAAAAATAATTTTTTTCAAATATTGAGTAAACTCTTTCAAAATAAACTTATGCATAAAAATGATAATGCATCTTCATTTAATATTAAGGTTTATAAAAAATTAAAAACAAATGGAGAAAAAATGATTCCAATTAAATTTAACACTCCCTAAAACTTGAATGAAACTACCCATTAAAATTTAGGCATAATTAGTATGCACATAAAATGTGGGGAATGGATCAAATAAAAATAGTCTTTATTCTACATCTGGTGGATTGAGTTAAGATTCTATGTACCACTTTCTACAAACTATAAAAAATAAACAAAACATGAGAGTTTATTCAAAATAACAATAATGAAAATGATAAAGATAGAAATAAAAGCGATAAGTCTTGGTTTAACCCCCAAGGAGGTACTAGGTTTTTACTTCCCTTAATCTGGCAGTACCAGTTATTATCCCAAATACAATGGGGAATTTGGATTGTGTGATTTGAACCACCACATATTTTTTCTTCCAGTGATAATTTTCAAAAAATGGGTGCAGAGAACCCCATGGATAATGTACTACAGACCAACCCATTTTAAAATTAGTTATAGCTTGTATGTCAAGGGTAGGTATAGGTATGGTTCATTCACTATGTTGGTTGGAGGAGTGGTTCCACTAGTGATGAATATATTAATGTAACATATATATTCTCTTATGATTCAAGTTCATAAATTGATTGTGTAGTGATTTCTAGTTTTGTACCATCATCCTCATTTGTACCAGTGTGCAAATCAAGTGGATCATTCATTCTATCCTCAAATCAAACCATCCATTCTTGGGCCTCATATTCTACTTCCAAGGATTTATCTATTAGTGTTGCACTAAATATATCAAAGGTTAAGTCAATTAATAGATCAATTTGAATAAATTAAAACAATATGAATCAATATTAAAATCCTCCCCTTCAATCATGACACCTGGTAGAATTTTCTTCTCATCAAAGGATATTGTCTATTCTTCTCCCATTCATGCATTCCTATATAGGTAAATCTTCTTATTATATATCAATATTTGTAAAATCCATTGGTGTGTTGAATATGTAAGTTAGAAATAATGAGATTTAGTGATTAATTAATTTTCAATAAAACTTGATATAAATAAGTGTGATATTAGACTATATCCCTAAGTGGATTAGTTATTAAGTATTATTATTTACTTAATTCCTCCTAGAGTTATGTTGTTGTAATTGGGGGTTGGTATTAAATCCCTTATAATCTCTCATCAAATATCACCTCCTCAGTTGTTTCTTCTTCTTCCAATTCCAAAGAGATGTAAAATGGTATTGATGGTCCTTCTTCAAATATTGGATCATGTTTTAGGTTACTCTTGATGAAATTACTCTAATATGAGTTCAAAATTTATTTATCTCCCGCATGTATATCAACTATTAGGTCTACTACAAGAATCTATTCTAGAAATGATAGAGAAAGTCCTGATAATATATCTTCAATTTGTTCCTTCTTAACCTCCTCGGGTTATTCAACTTGAAAAACTAATGGGGTAATCTCCTCCTCCACTTTTTCTTATTATTTTTGTTATAATTACTGATCATATGATTCTCATAGGTATTTTTCTATCTAGTAAATCTCTACCAAGTCTCGTACATGTCTTTCATAATCTCTTGTAACTGGGATTATTTTTCATTGTAAACCTCTTCTTCTTGAAGCTATGAGTAGCTAGTCCATGCTTAATAATGATCTAGGTTTGAATATATCATGGAAAAATTCACTATTTTTTAAATTTTTTTATAAAAACAATGAAAAATAATTACGAATCATGAAATAATAATGAGTGATCAAATTGTATCCCTATAAACAACACTATATTTTGACACACTTATCATGGGGTTCTATAAAATAATATTTATTTTCTTCTAGTATATCATAGTGACTGGACAATATCATCTCTCAAGGTGAATGTTTTAGATCACTCACTATTCTGATTATTTTATCAAATTTTTTGAATTTTATGTTTTGAGAGAAACCAATGAAAATGGGTGTGTTTTTTTATGGATGAAAAAATGAAATAAAATGAAATAAAGTAAGAACTAGATAAGAATTATCAATAAAGATATTATTTCTGGGGTTTTCTTCTTAGGTTCCTTCATTATCTATTCTTTTACTATTTATATTCTATCTGATAGTTTAACCCATAATACTTGAACTATTATCCCCTAATTTGAGTGTATAACTTATCATGCCTAAAATATCTCTTCAGCACACCAAATCACACCTCCTCTTTAGGAATGTTGAACACACCTTAATTGAGTGTGTGAGACCTTCCAAGAATTAACTCTATCATATGTTGTTTCATCTCTCAGCCAAATTCAACTCCATTATATGAAGTGATTCTTAATATAATGGAGGTAATGAATGTTTAGTGGGGAATATAATGAGAATGAGAATAATTCCATGGATAAGTGTACAATTTTCACACCAACCCAAAAAACTACCACCTGCGACACTAAAAATAGAAAACAAGAATTAAGAAATTAAGAGTTGGGATTTGGGAACACTGAGAGAACCTCCCACAAGGCTAGGCCTTAAGCTAGATACTCCACCATCACAGAGCATTAGAGAGATATTTTATGGGGTAAAATAGGGGAAACAATAGAGAAAGATAGAAATGGACTATTATTTATTAAAATAAAAAAGAAATTATAGAATTAAAATGAAGCAGAAAACCTGGAACTACTTCAACCAAAACTAAACTAAAAACTGAATTCTTAAAAAATATGTTAATGAAAGGTTTAAATAGAAATTATTATTGAATTAATGGACTTAAATTTTCTTGGATATGCTTCCAAATCAAAATATATTAAGCAATAGGATTATTCCATATGGGTAGCAAGATTCTTGTATTTTCTTGATTTATTATTCCTAGAAATCTTCCCAAATTATTTTGTTTTCATTTTCTATTTCAAATTAATTCATGTGCTCAATATAAAATTTTAAAAAATCTTAATGGGTAAAGGACTTTGGATTCATATTACGCGGCATAAGTTCGGGTTCTAGATGGTGTTAATGTGACTTAAGAGTATTTCAAGTCTCGAGAGTATATTGGGAAGGATAAGCATACCCTAGAGGATAGTTGGTGTGTGTGATCTTCTTATTATTCTTAGAAAAGTATAAAACCTTACATATCATAGGGAAGCTTCTGGTGTAACTCTTACAAATTATCTCATTCCAGTTAATTGTCCCTTATGTATCATCCACATATCTTTTTTGGAAAATAAATTACCCTTATGTATACAAGGATTTAGTATAGTAACCCTTATGTATCATGTTTTATGTCCTGTTAACCTTTAAATATGCCATTTCATAGTCTAGTAACCCTTACGCATGAACTTTCATGGTCTGGTAACCCTTATGCATGCCTTTATGCAGCGGTAGCTCTAGACCCTCAGATCACACTTACATATCTCCGCTGACCCATACATATGGGTTTTACCCTTTCCCTAAAATTTTAAAAAAAACAATGAATAATTATATCCATTTAATCAATTAATAACATAATAATAATAAAATCACTAAAAATTAATTTTAATCCATTTTTTCAATAAATTATAAAATGCACCTATAAACTAATTTTGTGATAATTTCCCGTAAATTATAAAATTAATGAAGATTAATTCATTAAATTATGAAGTAAAAATAATAAAATATTGTTTTATGTCAAGTATTTTTGAGTTATAGATACCTCATATCATATTTTAGATATATTTCATGTTGAAGATAATTCCTCAAGATGATGTTTTGTAGATTTTTTGGTTTTTTTATTTACAAAGTGTGTTTACAAAGTGTTCTTACAAATTTTCGAAGTAGAGAAGACCATGGGGTATTCATAAAGAAAATGATCTAAGGATTTTAGAGTCTATTCAAAAAAATTGAATAGTCGTTTGGAGAAAAGGATTCCCATGCCAGTCTAGAAGACTCTTGTGAAAAGTATATAGACTCGTATAAGATAATTACATGAAATTGATAACATTGTGTAAATAGTGGAAACACATTTTGGGGGTGAGAAAAGGGTTGTGCAATGGATTTTTTTCTAAAAATAGTAAACTAATCCCACTATTAAAAATTATATAAGAATTGTAGGATGGATAAGTACTATTTTTTCATGTAAGACTTATGTGAATGTATTTATTGTATGAATGAATTTTATTTTTCCAACATTTGTGTGTAGAAATGAAATTATATTATTAAAAACAATGTTGTGAAAACATGTTTTATGTGAACAAAATTTGTTCGCAAAGATGGTTATGTGAACCTTAATTTTCCCCTAATTTTAGTTGAAAAGTGGAGTTCATAATTTTAATGGAGTAATATCTTCATGACGTACTAGTTGTATTGTATGAAAATTTTATTGAGAACATCAAAGAAATATTATAAAGGAATAGTGAGTACACTTCAACTGAGAGAGTAGTGAGTTCAAAAATTTTGGGAGAGCAGTGAGTTCTTGAGGTGATTAGTTATAAACTAAGGGGAAAATGAGTCCAATTTGAATATTCTAAATAATAAATGCACTTAGTAATTATCTTATATTGGAACATTATCATTGTATGCTCCTTATATTTTCCCAACATGGGTGAACCAATTGAAAATTTCTTGTGTCTTTATTTTACTTGGTTTATTATTTCATATCTTTTGTGAAGGAGAGGGGTGTTCCTACAAATAGTGTGTAACATCCTGAATAGAGGAAGCTCAACTAGTACCCCATCCATATTCACCACATAACCTCAAGGACATCTTCTTATATGCCAAAATATTTTGATTATTAGCAAGGGTCTAGGGTTTGATTGTGGGGAGACTATGACCCCATATCAGAGTGAACGGTAATAGATAATGAACTAAATAACATTCACATCACCTAAATAGAGTATGAAGAATAAATAAACACATCTAATAATAATCAAAATAGTGTTTAAGTAATACAGACTCAAACGGTCATTCTAGAATACAAGATAGATCGCCCACTATGCGAATAAAATATATAAAATAAATAAACAAAATAAAAAAACTAGATAATAGGTTATACTCAAAACTCCATGACTCACCACTAATATCTTAATCCCACTCAAGCTACAATATATCAAACACATAATACGGTTCCTCAACCCAACCTGTATCTATGAATAAGTAAAGGTATTCTTGAGTACCCTAGTGCAATGGAGGTCTAGCCAAGGTGTGAGTACATAGCTTAGTAGGAAAACACTAACAAGGTCCTATACATACTGGAGATGAAGTGTTATGTGCATATTATATTCTCAACTAAGAATACTAAAAAAAATATAGGAAATAAATGAATAAATAAATTTACATCAAGCTTCAGGTCTGTAACCTCGATTGAACATACCTACTTCGGCCAGTTCTAGAGTGCCTGAGTACGTCATGATGTTGTACCAAACATATTATAACTAAGGTCAAATCCCAAGAGCATGTCTTGGGGAATCCAAAAATTTCTATCTCAACACTCGGGTATCTCATCATAAAAGGCCCAACAGCCAAATCCCAAGAATCATTAGTATCTCTTCAAACTTCAGGTATAATGAATAGATAAAGGAAGATTCTCGAGCATCCTGGGAAATAACTTATCATAATCGTCTTCTCTTTCACTATACCAACCAATTGGATCCCATGCATCCTAAGTACCCCAATTAGAAAACAAAATGACATCATACTTATAATGAATCAGCCTTAAACATTATATATGTAAAGACTCGTAAAATTAAAGGAAAGTTTTTTTTCTTAATTTTATTGGTAATTTTACAAGAACGCAGTTTCTGACGGCACCTAATTCTGAGGCCCGGTGTGCCCGGAATCTTTTTCTGAAGTTTAGCTCGGGTACGTTTAGTGAACGAACGAGTGGGTTTTTCTAACTTTTGAACCAGTGCTCAGAATCAGATTCTGAGGGCACTGTTGGAATCGCAGCACCGGTAATTGCTTAGAAAAAAAATTTCTGGAGTTGCGTTTGCTCGAGTGTGGTTTTTAAATTTTTCGAGTTAAGTAAATGAATAAAATAAATTGGCCGCACCATTTATTTTTATTTCAAGTTGTTTAACCTAAGTTAAAGAGGTTAAAGTGGGACCCACAATATCCTACACCACTAGGTAGGATATTTGTGGGGTGGGGCCCACACGAGCCCCAACGTTTCTTTTCTTCTAAGTAATGCACCCTCACCCCCTATTAATAAAGTCAACTCAAGCATTTATTCTGGTTAATAAACGCCTCATTAATTTGGGTGGTTAAATCATTACAATTAATTCTTTGAATTGATTGTTTCTTTTTGAAATTAAAACGTTGGCTTGTGTGTTAATAAAATAAGACAACTCTTATTTTATTTCTGTTGGAACTTGTTGCGTGGAGAGGATTTAGAGAAAAGCCTTCTTCTTCGACGAAGAACGTGAAGAACGCGGAGAACGCAAAGAACGCGCCGACCTCTGACGAAGAACGCCAAACCCTCGGATATCGACTACGCGATGACGTGTACCACTTCTTCTGCGATGTTTCTTCTGCGACGCTTCTCCACGACGCGACAATCCTCCCTCCATGATGCCTTTTTCCGCGGCGAACCCTCGCTCAACGATTCGTCAAGGTAGGGGTTTAATTATTATTTCGTTTGTTCCTGATTACTTCATCTTTGGTTTATCGTCTATTTGGGGCCACCTGTTATCGCAATAACGGGAGGAGGTCGGACCGCACGAACACGGCCGACTCACCTCCCCTTTTTGGTTTTTTGATATTGATGCGGCAGGAACAAAGCAATGCTGTGATGAAGCACCGTGCGGAAATTATTAAGGAAAGGGGAAGAAGCGCAGCGCTGTCGCGCCGTGCCATTGAAGACGAACCAAATACGCGGCGTCGTCGCGCCATGCCAGAGAACCAAAAAAGTACCGCGGCCGGAGCGGGGTCCGTGGCAGTGGGGCACGGCGCCATCGCGCCACGCCGGACAGACCAAGGTCGCGGACAGTTCCGGGCCGCGGTGGAGCAGGGAGACTGGCAGCCGGTTCCGGGCCACCGGCGTCGGAGCAGGGGGGGACCGGCCGTCACTGGTCCCATGGAGGCAGAATCCGGTTGGCCGGAGCGGGCCGTCCGGTAAGGGGGAGAGCTGGGGGTTATGACCCCCGGCTGGCCAGCAAAGCTGTAACGACCCGAAATTTTGAATAAGTCTTGTTTCCTAATTTTATGTGTTATTTTATTTTATTTTTATACTCAACAAAACTGTTTCATTTGATAACATGAGTATAATTAAAATGAGACTGTTGGGTTTTGACTGTTATATGATCATTGGTCACTATGACCACTGGAAACTAATAGTTTTGATTATTGTCTCTAAAAACAAGTGATCATGGTTAATTAATATAGAAAGAAGATTCGATGGCCTCACCCAGTAGTCTTGGACCGATCGAAGCCCATCTAACAGAACTTGGGAAGGAGGTAGCACCACTGGGCTTTGCTCTATACCAAACCCAAGACGAACTTCATCGTTTGAAGCTAGAACGGAATCGCCTTTGCAAGAAGTTCAAAGTGATAGAAATTACTACTCATGCGATGTTGGCCGAGCCTCTCTCGGATTCTCTCACCTTAGCACACCTTACACTTAGGTCCTGTGTTGGTGTGATAAGGGGCTATGTAAGGATACCGTAACTTCCTTGTGTAATCATTTGTATTAAATAAAAAATTGGGATTTCTTCTTATGATGAAGTTTATGAATTTTCAAATGTCCGGATAAATATAGTATGCATATTTTTGGTGAATTTTAGAAAAAGGATATTTTAAAAATGTTTTATGTAAACCTTAAATAATTAAAAATGTGTAATGATTTTCAAAAAATGGTCTTCTACAATTATGTTCAGTACGAAATTTAGAGTCTAATAAGATCAACTTGATTTTTGATGAATAGTAAATTATGAATAGTGATTTTATGCTTAGGATTAGTAATGTGACCAAATGGATTAGTAATCTCACTTAAAGAAATTATTAATATAATCTAGGCATCTTGATTTAGTAATGTGATTCAATAAAATGGTTAAATAACGGTTTTATAAATTATTAGTCAAGTATTAGTTTTTTCGAGTGAATAGTGTTTTATAATAAAAAATTAAATTGAAAATATTTAGAAAATTATTTTTATAAAATGGATTTCATTTTTGAACTCAGAGCATTAATATTATGTTAAGGTAATTTTTGGGGATTTTTCTGAAAAAATGAATTTTTGGTGAATAGTGTATTTATTTAAAAATTAAATTAAAAATATTTAGAAAATTATTTTTATAAAATGGAGTTCGTTTTTGAAAACAGAGCATCGATATTTGGTTAAGGAAAAATTTTGGGATTTTTCTGAGAAAGTTGAATTTCTGATGAATAGTGAAAATACTATTTTTAAGTTACGGGTGTTTAATGACATCATTAAATGATGTATTAAGTATGTAATCAATATGGACAAATTATGAATAGTAAGATAAGGTATGAGGTGTCTCAAGTGGCCAATACCATGGGCAAATACCATGGGAAAGCCCATGGTTTTTTCAAAACCACTTGTGAGGTGTCCCTTGGCCATTAATGCCTTGTCCCCTCAAATTTCCTATAAATACCCACCATTTCCTCCTTTATTCTTCACTCTAAACTCTCCCCCAATGAAGCTCTGGTCTCATTACCTCCCAAGGAGTCCTCTCAAGGTTCCCCCAAGCCCTCAAGGTCCCAAACTTTGAGTTTTAAGAGTTACGTTTTAAGGTAAGGGATCTGATCTCCCTCTTTCTTTTCAAGTAATCTCTTTTATGTCATTTATTTTATGCTCCATGTTCTTATATTGGAGGATGTTATTTTATATTCATCTTACTGCCCTTTTTATGTTCATATGATGATAGACCCCCTCTTGCTCTCATCAATTCGTTTCAAGAATGTTTAAGTGGCGCCGTTAGGCTGCCGAAATTTCTGTAACGGATTCTTTCTCCCTTCTCTTTTTTTCAAGATCTATTTTCATGTAAAGTATTTAAAGTTCCTTTTTATTATGTTGGGGTATGATCTCTATATCTATCATACTGATATTTTATGATCATATTATGAGGGACCCCATTTCATCTCTTCAATTCAGTATTTTGATGTTTTAAGTAGCGCTGTTAGGCTGCTGAATTTTTAAGGGATTCTTTCACCCTTCTCAAGTTCTATTTTCATGTCAAATATTTCGAGTTCATTTTTATTTTTTTGGGGTATGATATCTATATCTATCATACTGAACTCTTATGTTCATATTATTAGAGACCCTATTTTATCTCTTCAATTCAGTATTTTTTAAGTTTTAAGTGGCGCCGTTAGGCTGCCGAATTTTTAAGGGATTCTTTCACCCTTCTCAAGTTCTATTTTCATGTAAAGTATTTCAAGTTCCTTTTTATTTTGTTGGGGTATGATATCTATATCTATCATACTGAACTCTTATGTTAATATGATTAGAGATCCTATTTTATCTCTTCAATTCAGTATTTTGAAGTTTTAAGTGGCGTCGTTAGGCTGCCGAATTTTTAAGGGATTCTTTCACCCTTCTCATTTTCAAGTTCTATTTTCTTGTCAAGTATTTCAAGTTCCTTTTTATTATTTTTTGGTATGATATCTATATCTATCATAATTATCTTTTATGTTCATATGATTAGATTCCCCATTTGATCTCGTCAATTCATTTTGTTCAAGTTTAAGTGACGTCGTTAGGATGCCGAATTTTCATAAGAGAAATCTTATTTTTGTCTTCCTTTCATGTTCTTCATTTCATATGGTATGTCTTTCAAATTTCATTAACATATTCTTAAATCCTTTATATTATATTCCCTTACTGTTTTATGGATCATTTATGAGTGGGTGACCCATTTCCCCTCTCTTTTCAATGTTTTCTAAAACCTCGTAACATAGCATTTATGCTGCAGAATTTCTGTCTTAAAATGTCTCTCTCTTTTTCTAAAGTTCATTTATTTTATTAAGTGAATACTCAAAGCTCTTTATTCTAAAGGGGTATTCAAATATATAACAAAATGTTCTATTTTAAATTTTGGGATTTACATACATGATACCCGCTTTCCTTTTCCATGGGTTTAAAGTGACATAAAGATCATGTCTTTAAAGCAGTTTTAAAATGTTATGATTATGAAATGAAACCCATTTATTTTATTCTATATGGGTTGTTTATGAAATTATTGATGATGATATATGTGGCTCATATGATAATAAATACATTTCAATGGTGCGCCCAGATAGCGCTCCAATTCATTGGGTAAAGACTTAATCTCTAGAGATTACCTTTTAGACTGATACCTTGGTGAATAACCTTGGTAATTTTTAATGACACATTGGGGATGGACCTTGGTGAAACGAAATGATTGTCAATATTAAATGTTGTAGCCACATCTTCAAGTTATGAAAAATGTTATTTTTATTATGATATTTCTCATGATTTCTTTCTCATGCCTTAAATCTCTTTTTCATGACATTGTTGATGTATCTCAAGTTCACATGTTAAATATTTCTCCTTGTTTCCCTTACTGGGCCTTTTTCTCACCCTTTCTTTTGATGTATGTCCCCAGGTTATGAGATGAAGTAATGAACCTAGGATAAACATAAGGAGAAAACTTTCAAGTGTTTAAGAAGAATGTTTTATGTTTTCATGTTTTAAGTTCCTGGTTTCCAAGACACTAAACCTTAAAGATCCTCTGTTTTGTAAAATGTAATGAAAGTTTGTGTGATAAAAAGTTGGGATGATATAGTTGGTATCAAAGGATGGTTTAGTTATTTTTGGAAATTAGGATATGAAAACTTTAGGAATAATCCTATAGAAAAGTTTATATATAGGAAATCTTCCTGGTATTTTGATGAGTATTGAGTAAGGGGTTTCCAAGAAAATACATCCCTCTCTGGATAGGAGTAGGTAGAGGTGGCTCTGGCACAGATGTACATAGGGGTAAAACCCGAAAACACTGCTTTGATCTAGACTCAAACGGGAACTGGTACACTACAACGGGCCTTTATTCACTCTTGGTTACGACACTCCCGGGGGATATGCTTTGGTAAATTCATAGGCTTAGTATGAACCATTATTAAAGGAACAAAGATAAAATAAGATAAATATTCACATAAGAATATATAATCATGGATAACCTAGTTTGAAACCTAGGGGATCACAAGTTAGGGTATAATTTTCTTCTACAAGTTATCCTTATATGCTTTAAGTTCTTTTTCATGATTATTGGCCAAGTATTTGAGCCCCTAATTATAAATTTTGTTCTTAGTTAATGGTGGGAAATGGAAGAACATGTCCCAACAACCAATGTGATAGGAAATGCGGCGATTGTCGTATTAATATGACAAAGATTATTAGGGGATTAAAAGATGATTATTATTTTGGAAGACGTTCACTATTTTGGGGACTCTATATGATCGACGTAAATAGATTACTACGGTATTTTCATTGAGGAGAAAGGTTGACTTATATTTTGAAGAATCGATGAATTTAAGGTGGACTTATAGTAATTTAGGTTACTTATGGAAATGATTAACCTATCTTGGGTAAAATATGTTTAGGTTAGCTACTTTTGTTATAAGATGTTAGGTGTGGTTGATGTTGTTTGGAGATGAACAATGAAGTTTATTTTGGAAGACTGTGTTATCAAATCCTTCTTGTATTTGGGTTTCAATCTTAGTTTGGTTTATTTTGAGGAATTTTAAGGATTGTTATTTATGGAATGGTCTATGATGAACTTTGGGTAGTACCATAGAACTTTGAAGATTTAAAAGTAGTTTCCATTCCTATGGGATTCTTTCTTTTTTAAGAGTTGTTTTACCTTACCCTTTCTATTTTTGGGATAATGTTTAAAGATAGAAGAAATATATAGTTAATATTTTTTGGATTATATGATTCTCTAGAAGATTATTCTTGTGCTTTTGATGAGACCAAGTGTTTTTGAATTATCATCGTTTTGATAAAAGATTAGTTTTTGTAGAGACTTATTAAAGGATGAAACTCTACATAAAGGTAGGTATATTTTCTTAAGTTTTTTTTCTATGTAGTAAATGAATTCCTCAAAATTATGAAAAGTAACGTAAAACAAAAACGTTGTTGGTTTACGTTTCCTACTAGGTAATTAAAGACCATTTACACACATCATAAGTTTGGGATTTTCTTATGGTTAACTTTCTCCTAATCATTTTTTCTATCACTCTCCCTCAGAACTTGACCCTTTGTTTTCTCCTCCATGTCCATGTTTTCCTACATGGAATCCTAGTGTGGGTTAACTTGGGTGACCTTTTTACTTCCCTTTATTTCTTTTAAAGTAATAGTTTTACTGACTCCTTTTTCGATGTGGGACTTTCAATGAAATTTCAAAACCAAATTTTAAAAATTGAGAGGATGCAATTTCTTAAGGGGGGAAGATTGTAACGACCTGAAATTTTGAATAAATCTTGTTTCCTAATTTTATGTGTTATTTTATTTTATTTTTATACTCAACAAAACTGTTTCATTTGATAACATGAGTATAATTAAAATGAGATTGTTGGGTTTTGACTGTTATATGATCATTGGTCAATATAACCACTGGAAACTAATATTTTTGATTATTGTCTCTAAATACAAGTGATCATGGTTAATTAATATAGAAAGAAGATTCTATGGCCTCACCCAGTAGTCTTGGACCGATCGAAGCCCATATAACAGAACTTGGGAAGGAGGTAGCACCACTGGGCTTTGCTCTGGACCAAACCCAAGTCGAACTTTATCGTGTGAATCTAGAACAGAATCGCCTTCACGAGAAGTTCAAAATGGTAGAAATTACTACTCTTGCGATGTTGGCCGAGCCTCCCTCGGATTCTCTCACCTTAGCACACCTTACACTTAGATCCTATGCTGGTGTGATAAGGGGCTATATAAGGAGACCGTAACTGCCTTGTGTAATTATTTGTTTTAAATAAAAAATTGAGATTTCTTCTTATGATGAAGTTTATGAATTTTTAAATGTCCAGATAAATATAGTTTGCATATTTTTGGTGAATTTTAGAAAAAGGATATTTTAAAAATGTTTTATGTAAACCTTAAATAATTAAAAATGTGTAATGATTTTCAGAAAATGGTCTTCTACAATTATGTTCAGTACGAAATTTAGAGTCTAATAAGATCAACTTGATTTTTGATGAATAGTAAATTATGAATAGTGATTTTATGCTTAGGATTAGTAATGTGACCAAATGGATTAGTAATCTCACTTAAAGAAATTATTAATATAATCTAGGCACCTTGATTTAGTAATGTGATTCAATAAAATGGTTAAATAACGGTTTCATAAATTATTAGTCAAGTATTAGTTTTTTCGAGTGAATGGTGTTTTTTAATTAAAAATTAAATTAAAAATATTTAGAAAATTATTTTTATAAAATGGATTACATTTTTGAACTCAGAGCATCAATATTATGTTAAGGTAATTTTTGGGGATTTTTCTGAAAAAAATGAATTTTCGGTGAATAGTGTATTTATTTAAAAATTAAATTAAAAAAATTTAGAAAATTATTTTTATAAAATGGAGTTCATTTTTTAAATCAGAGCATTGATATTTGGTTAAGGTAAAATTTTAGGATTTTTCTGAGAAAGTTGAATTTTCGATGAATAGTGAAAATACAGTTTTTAAGTTACGGGTGTTTAATGACATCATTAAATGATGTATTAAGTATGTAATCAATATTCTCGACTTATGAATAGTACTATAAGGTACGAGGTGTCCCAAGTGGCCAATACCATGGGAAAATACCATGGGCAAGCCCATGGTTTTGCCAAAACCACTTGTGAGGTGTCCCTTGCCCATTAATGCCTTGTCCCCTCAAATTTCCTATAAATACCCACCCTTTCCTCCTTTAGTTTTCACTCCCAACTCTCCCCCAACTAAGCTCTGGTCTCATTACATCTCAAGGAGTCCTCTCAAGGTGCCCCCAAGCCCTCAAGGTCCCAAACTTTGAGTTTTAAGAGTTACGTTTTAAGGTAAGGGATCCGACCTCTCTCTTTCTTTTCAAGTAATCTCTTTTATGTCATTTATTTTATGCTCCATGTTCTTATATTGGAAAATGTTCTTTTATATTCATCTTAATTCCCTTTTTATTTTCATATTATGAGATACCCCCTCTTTCTCTCATCAATTCGTTTTAAGAATGTTTAAGTGGCGCCGTTAGGCTGCCGAAATTTCTTTAACGGATTCTTTCTCCCTTCTCTTTTTTTCAAGATCTATTTTCATGTAAAATCTTTAAATTTCCTTTTTATTATGTTGGGGTATGATCTATATATCTATAATACTTATCCTTTATGATCATATGATGAGGAAACCCATTTTATCTCTTCAATTCAGTATTTTGAAGTTTTAAGTAGCGTCGTTAGGCTGCCGAATTTTTAAGGGATTCTTTCACCCTTCTCAAGTTCTATTTTCATGTCAAGTATTTCAAGTTCATTTTTATTTTTTTGGGGTATGATATCTATATTTATCATACTTAAATATTATATTCATATGATGAGAGACCCTATTTTATCTCTTCAATTCAGTATTTTGAAGTTTTAAGTGGCGTCGTTAGGCTGCCGAATTTTTAAGGGATTCTTTCACCCTTCTCAAGTTCTATTTTCATGTCAAGTATTTCAAGTTCCTTTTTATTTTGTTGGGGTATGATATCTATATATATCATACTCAAATCTTATTTTAATATGATGAGAGACCCTATTTTATCTCTTTAATTCAGTATTTTTAAGTTTTAAGTTGCGTCGTTAGGCTGCCGAATTTTTAAGGGATTCTTTCACCCTTCTCATTTTTAAGTTCAATTTTCTTGTCAAGTATTTCCAGTTAATTTTTATTATGTCGGGGTATGATATCTATATCTATCATACTGATATTTTATGTTCATATAATGAGATTCCCCATTTTATCTTGTCAATTCATTTTGTTGAAGTTTAAGTGGCGCCGTTAGGATGCCGAATTTTCATAAGAGAAATCTTATTTTTGTCTTCCTTTCATGTTCTTCATTTCATATGGTATGTCTTTAAAATTTCATTACCATATTCTTAAATCCTTTATATTCTGTTCCCCTAATGTTTTATGGATCACTTATGAGTGGGTGACCCATGTCCCCTCTCTTTTCAATGTTTTCTAAAACCTCGTAACATAGCCTTTATGCTGCAGAATTTCCGTCTCAAAATGTCTCTCTCTTTTTCTAAAGTTCATTTATTTTATCAAGTAAATACTCAAACCTATTTCTTCTAAAGGTGTATTCACATATATACCAAAATGTTCTATTTTAAATTTTGGTATTTACATACATGAGACCCGCTTTCCTTTTCTGTGGGTTTAAAGTGACATAAAGATCATGTCTTTAAAGCAGTTTTAAAATGTTATGATTTTGAAATGAAACCCATTTTTTTTATTCTATATGGGTTGTTTATGAAATTATTGATGATGATATATGTGGCTCACATGATAATAAAGACATGTCAAGGGTGCGCCCAGATAGTGCTCCAATGCATTGGGTAAAGACTTAATCTCTAGAGATGACCTTTTAGACTGATACCTTGGTGAATAACCTTGGTAATTTTTAATGACACCTTGGGGATGGACCTTGCTGAAACGAAATGATTGTCAATATTAAATGTTGTAGCCACATTTTCAACTTATGAAAAGTGTTATTTTTATTATGATATGCCTCATGATTTCTTTCTCATGCCTTAAAGTTCTTTTTCATGACATTGTTGATGTATCTCAAGTTCACATGTTAAATGTTTCTCCTTGTTTCCCTTACTGGGCCTTTTGCTCACCCTTTCTTTTGATGTATGTCCCAAGGTTATGAGATGCAGTAATGAACCTAGGATGAACATAAGGAGAAAACTTTCAAGTGTTTAAGAAGAATGTTTTATGTTTTCATGTTTTAAGTTCCTGGTTTCCAAGACATTAAACCTTAAAGATCCTCTGTTTTGTAAAATGTAATGAAGTTTTAAGTGATAAAAAGCCGGGATGCTATAAAAGTGGCCCCCATGTGGGGCCAAGTCTTCAAAAAAATGGGGGGCAGCGCCCCCCGCGTCCCTTCGCTTGGCCGAAACGGCCGAGCCCCTGGCTGGCGCCAGCGCGCCGGGCCGGCTGCCTTGGACGGTCCGCCAGACCGGGCCGCTAGGCAGGGCCGCACCCAGGCTGGGCTGGGCCGTGCCAGCTGGGTCGGGCCGTGCCCAGGCCGGGCCGTGCCCAAGCAGGCCGGACCTGGACCCGAGTCGGGTCGACCCGGTTCGGGCCGACCCAGGGGGTACCGGGCCGGGTCGGACTGGGCCCGAACCCCCTTATACCAGACTCTTTCGGTCTTTTGCCCATAACTTGGGTTGTAGACCTCTGATCGATGCACCATCAGCGGTGATGCGATCCTTGGATCGAGACGGTCGTTTTGGTATATTACACTCAAGGTTTCGGAATACTTTGTGTTCGGCCGGGTTGGTTCGTACACGAAACCAACCGAGCCCTCGGAGCGGAAACGCTTATAACTTGAGCTCCAGACGTCCGATTGACGTGTCGTCGACTTTGTTGGATTCCTCTAAGTGAGAAGGACCTTTTGTATTACTCCAATAGAGGTTTGGACGCAGTTGGAGTACGGTCGGGTTGGTGTTGACTTAAAAACCAACTGGGCCCTTAGGATGAAAAGGCCAATAACTCTCAGACCGGGCGTTCGATTGACGCGCCATCTGTGATGTTGAGTTCCTGTTGACGATACGGAACTTTTGGATACATAAACTCCAGACTATGTGTCAGTTGATGTATCAGACCCTTGGCTCGTGGTGCAGACCCTCCCGAACGAGCTTGCTGTGTGCAGGAACCCTAGAGCTGGCTGCGACTGCGACGACAACGACGACTGTGCAGAAATCCTCCGTGGATTAGACTACGACGACATCAGCACTCAGCGATCCTACGTGGATCAGTGATATCGATCCTGTGTGGGTCAGATCCTATGTGGGTCAGCGCTCAGCGGTCCTGTGTGGGCCAGCGCCTACAGATCATGTGTGGGTCTGATCCTGTGTGGGTCATTGCGAGGGTTAGTTACCTATCGATCCTGTGTGGGTCAGATCCTTTGTGGGTCATTGCAGGGGTTAGTACCTATCGATCCTTTGTGGGTCCGACGGCTTAGATGAATCAGTGGCTATACCTGATCATCTCTATCATCATACGAAAAAGTATACATGTGTGAGCTGAATCTTGTTTTGCTTTCCTATGTGGATTGTGTTGTGTTATCCTGTGTGGATTACGTTATGCTTTCCTGTGTGGATTTGGTTGTGTTTTCCTGTGTGGATTGGGTTGTACTTGAGCTTGGATGTTGGAGCCGAACGAGAATTGATGACTTAGGTATATGTATGGGCATATACCTAAGTAGTGTTGGATGTTACTTTGTGATTTTATCTTTCCTTTGTGGATTATCCTTGTGGATTCTGGGAGACCTTCGGGGGTCTTGGGGTCCCTACTGAGTAGATTATACTCACCCCTGAACAAGTTATGCCTGCACTACATTGTGTTGGTTGCAGACGACGGACAGTGATGATCATGTTTAAGGCTTGCAGAGCAGGACGGTACCTGGAGGTGGACCACTGGGCGGAACGTACTCGGAGCGGACGGCTAGACCCAATGAGCTGTGGAGGCTATCTGTACCCACCCTTCATGTGGGACTTCCAGTGGACGGCTCGAGGCTTCGGCTTTACTTTTCAGTTATTGTTTTCCCTTTTCAGTTGTACTTTACTTTCAGTTTGGGTTTGTATTCTGGCCCACTTACTTTTCCATACTTACTGTTGTACCTAGTTTTTACTTAGTGTTTACTTCTGCTTGCTTTCTCTATGGTGTTTTTTTTACTTTACAAAGGCAATGTCTTCCCTTCTTACTGGGAATTACGCCTTGGTGCTAGTCGCCAGCCCCTGTCCTATGGAAGGCAGGCTTGGGGTAGTCACAACACGGGCCCCGAGGATGGGTCGTGACAATATAATCTTGATTTTTGGTCAATAATTTACTTTCTTTAACATTGAGTATCTTTTCAGGTTTATATTTTTAGATAATTAGTCCATAACTCATACATAACAAAACTATAAAATACAAATTGGACACTTCTGATTAGTACCCCTTTCCCATAATATATAGAATTTTAAAATAAAGCATGATTTCCTTTCATAGAGAATCTCCATGATTTTCAGCTTGAATTCTTCATTTCCCTTACCCATCCTTAAAACCTATGAAAACATTTTAAAAAACTTTGTATGAGTGCCAAATTTAGTAATTAATATAAAAATAAAGGAAACCATTAGTTTAGTAAAATCATGAAAAATCATACAACGTTTATCTTTGTCTTCAAATTTCTTTAATCATATGAAATAAAATATTTTCACATAAAATTAAAAGCACAAATTTTTCTCAAAGAAAATCATTAAACCCAATATCAAGCAATTAAAACTCCTTTATGTGACTTAGATAATCATATATATAAAACCCTTTCAAATCCCCTTTTTAATTGAAATAACTATATGTCTGACTTCTAATATAATCATTACTCAATGAATTGGATATCTATAATTGGGATCATCCTTTATGTAAGCTATATCGGGTTCACACCTGATCTATAATGGGGTTCAACCCTTTTTATAATCTATATAAGGCTCACCCATTTTTTATGAGCTATAATGGGGCTCAACCCTTCATATAAGCTATATCAGGCTCACCCGTGACCTATAATGGGGTTAAACCCTTCATATAAGATGTATTAAGATCACCCATTTCAAATAATTTTCAAGTAAAATATCAGGAATAAAACACTTTCATCATAAATCCCTTTTAAAAACTCTTTTTAAACCCATTTTAAAAATACTTTTAGAAAAAATAACATTTCCTTTTAAAACCCCATTTTCAATACAAAACACTCTTTTCTTTGAAAAACCATTATCAATACCAAAATACCCAAAAAATGAAAATATGGTTTTTTATTTAATAAAAAATTTAATATTTTAAATTAATCTATAAATAAACTAAAATTCATGATGACATGAAATTTTTTTGTCACTGTACTTTAAAAAAGGACATTTCATTTTTCTTTTTTTAAAACGTTTATTTTGAACCATGTAAAAAAAATCCCTTTTGAAAACATTTTAAATAAAGTAAAAGAGACATAAAATGTGATTTATAAATATTTTATGTCCATATAAAAAATTTCAATGATCATTTTAAATCATGTACATAGAATAAAAATAGAGTTTTAAGGAAAACATTAAAAGATGATTCATTTAGAAGAAAAGTCACTTATCACTTTGGAAGAATTTAAACCATAAGCCCCATAAAAGGATAACTTTAAAAAAAACATTAAATACCATGATAATAGATAAATTAATTATATAAATTTTCAAATTGTCTTTATATACATCTTACAAAATAATAAAGGTGCATAACATTAAGAAATGCCTCAACGAAAGGAAATTGATATAAACTTCCTTACCTTGAGTTTGATTCATCACGTGTGTATTTATCTTCATAAATAATAAACTTATTTTAATTATTTAATTTATTTATAAACTTTATTAATTTTATTATTAATTTTATTTTACTTATTACCAAGTTATATACAATTACTTAATCAATTAAGTTTAATTCAGGTGTTTTGACCATATTCAGTTTATGTGTCAAAAAATGACTTTGGTCGGTCGATTATGATCAAAAGGGTCATTATTTAAAAATATATAGAATAATAATAATGAAATAATTATAATATTTATACATTAATTATACTTTTAAAATAAATCATGAAATATGTTTATGAAAAATTAACCAACATTACGATCACAGATATGGTAGGTCGTACGTACATATGAGCAACATTCTCATTTTTGATTGATCAATATAGAAATAAGGTAAGTAATATTTATCCTTAAATAATGATAATTAAATAATAAATACCATATTATTAAATTATATATACTTATGTATATCATTCTTGTGATTTGGTGATGAAAAAAGAATAATTTCATCGTTTTGAAGAGGCGGTAGTCCACACGTCCACGAACGACATTATCACTTTTCAATGTGTGAAAAGGTAAAAAATAAAGATATATATTGTATTTACATAAAGGTAATTATTTCATTAATAACATATATATTTCATGTATATCACATATTTTTATTAAACTCATCCTTAATACATTTCATGTAAAGTGTAAATGAATCACATCACTTTCAAGAGGCGGTAGTCCACGCGTCCACAAACGATGTTTTTGTATTCCCACCAAATAGAAAGCATGAAGGTATGTGTCATATAATAAATCAAGAATCATAAATAAATCATAAATATCATACATATTATATAAAAATAGTATTTCCATCATTATTCCACCCTTGATAGGTGGTAATGGAAGAACGAATGTCATTGGTTCGTGAAGCGGTAGTTTTTCGTACACACAAATAATGATTGCTTAACCCACTTTATGGAAGGGTGTGAAGTTATAATTAATAAAATTAATATAATAATGTATCATTATATTTAATATACTTAGGTTATTATATAATAATTATATAAAAATAAATTAATGGGTTTTATAAATAAAGAAAACAAAAGGGCATGTTGATGAACGTTATCTCTTCTTCAGGTAACTCCTGTTGGTTTGCACCAAATTACTTACTTGGATGAATTTATTAACAATTTAAGGATTCTAGGATGAGTGTATGGAATTTGGTAATATATTTTGATAGGTATTGGACAATAAAAAGGGCTTTATAGGTGTGAAGAGAGGAGGATAGGTGGTGGTCTTTTATAAGTGTGGGAAAGGGCACACTCGGAATTTTTTAAATAAGTTAGTAAAACCCACATTTTACCTAAAAAGAGGCTTAAATAACACCCAAAATTATATAATATAGGTTTAATGGTATAAATGTGTCAAAAAATGGGTTTTTTACAAGTTTATAGGTCATTTGTTCCCTTAATATTAAAGTTTAACCACTATGTAAACTCGTTTTTATTTTAATCATTGTAATTAATTTTAATTTTTTTCACTAATATTTTTAGTAAAAAACTAAGTTGAACATACTATAAATTATAAAATATTATTATTTAAAATATTAAATCCATTTTGAAAAATCAAATTCAAATAAGTGGTAGAAATTAATTTAAAATTAATCCCGTATATGGGACGAAACAATGGGTTTTTAAAGTAAAAATGTTCAAAAGTTTGAAATGTTTTTATATCAAATTTAATTGTGAAATTGATTAAAATTAAATATATTGGATTTATTTATGTATAATTTAACTAATTATACTTTAAAATCAATTTAATATATAATTTAACTATATAAATAAATTATATCAAAATACAGTTTTCAATTAAAATTCAGTGTTTTTCGCTATTCATCAAAAAATGAAACTTCTTAGAAAAGTACCAACAAATCACCCAAGGTAAATTTTGATATTAATATTTAAAAAATGAAGTTTATTTTTTATAATAAAAATTATAAAATTATCAAGGTTTAGTTTTAAAATAAGTGTGCCATTAAAAGGCAGAAAAACTTCCTTATAGAAAAATCCAGTTTTTCATACGTAAAATTGGATTTGTTCTTATATTATGCATATAAAATATATTTTATAAATGAAAAAATATTTGATTGAATATGATATATATATATATATATTATTAATATAATTCAATAATAGTAATAAATTTATTTTATTAATATAAAATTAATTTGGGTGCATAAACACCTTTACGTTATATTCAATTGGGTTTTATTTTCATTGATAATTAATTGGTAACCATTGAATTCATTTTATAAACATTTTTCTACCATATTTTCATAATTTTTTTAATATTATTCATTCCCACCATTTCAACATTTAAGTGATAACTATCATGTTAAATAATAATATTAACAGTATATTATTGTCCGGAAGAACTTGACCTTACATGAAACACGAGTTATAGAAGAAACTTGATGTTATGTGCAATGCAAGATAAACTTGGTGTTGCATATAACACAAGATAAAATTTACAATTCATGTAACTCAATATATAAAAGAATTTAAATTAATTTTAAATAAAATATTTCATAAAATCTTGGGATGTTACATCCTAGCCCCCCTTAAAATGAATTTCACCCTAAAAATTCATCTTGGTTATCAAAGGATTAACATTTTTAGAATTAATATATTGAAACCCAAATCATAAAGGGTTAATAAAACATCCTATTAATATGAAAGAAAATGATGTATGTAATTCTTCTAGAAAACGCATTCTAGGTCTCCAAATAGGATAACATAGGTGGGAAAATAGAGGGAGAGCATAAATAATTATAGAGAGTGATTAGGGTAATTGATCACAAGAAATTGAATGATCAATGGAAATTTGGGGGCCTCAAGACCATAAAACTGTGATGATCAAAAATACCATCAGTTCATCAGAAATTAAGGTACTATGATAACATTTTTGTTTCAAGATCCTTTTTCTAGAGTTAAGGAATTATTTTACTAGTAAGGATATAAGTAAATATACTTACTTGATATATTTCTATTTCATAAAAAATCATTATCATAACATTCCAAGAAATATTATGAAAATACCTAACCTTAATCAAAAAAGATCATATAAACCTTAAAGTTTATCAATACCTTAAAACTCATGTCTAACAGTAAAGGCATACTTCTCATTAAACTAAAGCCTTACATAGACATAAACCCAACAAAAAATCTCCCAAAAATCCCTTAATCACTTTATGATATCATCACTTAAAACCTCATAAAGAGTTTCTAAAACCTTGAACTTATATTTAACCTTTGAAAAATACATATCTCACTAGAGTTATCACCACTTCACCAGATGGCCCAACATCAAATATTGAGGTAGAAAATGATTTTTCCACCCCTTTTTCTTCTAATAATGATGATTTATACCCTGAGTATGTAACTTTGGACATACATTATCATAATGTCCCAAATCATTTCAAATAAAACATCTCACTATTGAATGTATTTATTTCATCTCATTATTGGATTGTTTAGGTATCTTTTCTTTGCGGTCACAAAACTTGTGACCAAACACACCACATCGGTAACACTTTACAGATCCTAATATATATTCCCCAAAATTTATTTTACCACACTTGAAAAAAAATTTGGGCTTACCTAAATAAATATTAGTTGGTTGATTCTCTATTTCTTACCACCATGACTATTTCTTACTTGTGTCATCTCATGGAACATAATTTTCTTCAAACATCATCTCAAATTTCTCAACATAATGAACAAATTTCTCATAAATTTGAAATTCTCAAGAGGCCAAATCACTTAATAGATTTAGTTTCAATCCTGAGTAAAATATATTAATTTTACTATCATTGTCTTGAATAAAATCTAGAACATATCTTTCCAATCTTTTGAAGTTTTATTCATACATGGACACTAAATTTCCATCATTTTTATTTAATTCCAAGAATTTTTTCTCTATCCTAAGTTGAACAACCTTATGGAAATATTTATCATGGAAAATAATATTAAATTTATATTATTACATAGCATCAATATAATCTTTCTATCTAGTATTCTTAACCAAATACCACCATCAACCAAATTCACCTTCAAAATGATAAATGGTAAGGGTTTCCTTTTGATGTTATGAAATTTCCATGACTTCAAATATATTCTCCAAGAAATTGATCCATCCTTCATTTTGCAATGGGTCAGATGATCCATTTAATGGTGGGGGGTGTTACCTCATGAAATTCATTACTACTTAAATGTTCCTCTATGGTAGATTAGGTTCCTCTCTAGCATGGATATTTCCACCATCCTATATGGAAAACCATTCTAAACAAAAATATTTTATTCAAAGAAACATGTTAGTATTTAAATTCTATATCATTTTAACTTAATCCTAAGGAAAAATATTTCAAGAGGAAAGTTATTAACATTATCCTAACTTCTAAAGTTATCTAATCCTTTATTTTGATACCAACTATAATGTCTCTCCCTTAAAATTACATAATATTTAGTTTTAGTAAATAATTTACACTTTGAGGATCTTTTTAGGTTTATAGTTTTAGATAATTATGCCATAACTCATACATAACAAAACCATAAAATAAAAAGTGGACACTTTTGATTAGTTTTCATTTTTCCCATAATCTAAAAATTTTAAAATAAATCGTGATTTTTTTAATGGAAAATCTCCATGATTTTAAACTTTACTTATTACTTTTCCTTACTGTAACACCCCGACCCTAGATTCCAAGATTCGGTGTATTATTTTAACACATTGGCATGATTACAAGGAATCATGTCCTGAAAGACCGATCATTTTAGCAGTCTTGGAAAATAGATTACTTACATAAACATTACATTACACTTTCTAACATACAACACACAAAAAAAATCCTTTCAGAATGCCGTTGTTCCCTTAGGTTAACCCTGCATCTCAAACATAAAACACTTCTTGGGATCCTGGGAAAATAAAACATAAGAAAGGGGTGAGCTCAGATGCTCAGTAAGGGTAAATAATTTAGCATAAGCTATAAACCTTTAAGGCAAGATGTGTAATAAAAAACAATAGCCTTTTAAACATAACCTTGAACATAATATGGCAAAAATAAAGCAAACATTACCATATAAACATGCACATAGATTATTCTACTAGTCAAATAATCACATGTAATAACTAATTTCATAATGAGGGAATGTATAGTACCGAACTTTAATTTCTGTGTCAAGGCCTCGTGCTAGGACCTATGGGCTAACTGTAACCAGACCTAAACCTGGAGAGCCTCTTTAACTGGACTCTATCCCATAGAACCTCTGTAACCGGACTCCAACCTGGAGAGCCTCTATAACCAAACTCCAACCTGGAGGTTCTGCTGTAACCAGACCCCAACCCAGAGGGCTTACTTTTATCGGTCCCCAACCTGAAACATACTAGTCCAATACATTCATCATAAGAAAAGGTTGAAATATAACATAAACATTCATATAAAAACTAGCATACGAAATGTCAATAATTTATCCATAAACCTTGAATGGTATAAAAATAACACATACACAGTCAAACATATCACAAAACATTCAATACAACATTGAACAATTGTATCATAATAAATCAACTTCAAACAAGTTTAAAATCCATTAAAGGATGTTGACATAGATGAAAATGATCGGTAAAATGCTTTGAGAGAAATACCCCTTTTCATGAAATCGTTTAAAATTCTCACAATTTATAAAGGTAGTCATTTAAAAGGGATTTTTGAATCAAAGTGTCTCATACCACTTTGAATCTTTTTAAAATAATTATCATTTCAAAACATTCATGTCCATATAAATAAAACCTTAAAACCATTTTAAAAACATGGACATTAATGAGAACGGTTTAGAAGAATAAATATTTTAAAACATTTAAAATGATGTTTTGGTAAAATATTCCCTTAAAAATAATCTGTTGGAAAATTCTTTAATGAAACATGGACATGTATAATAAATATGTTCCAGTAAAAACTTACACATAAACAATCTCAAATAATAATGAGATTGAGGAATTAACCCTTACCAATTTGGTAACTTATGAAACATACACCCCATGAAAGAAGTATCATACAATGAAGATGTAAATACACATAAATTAAAGTTTATTACACAAATAATGCAATTATGGGCAGTACATATACCACAAAAAAGTAAATAGTGGCAATATAGCATGAATCTCATCGGAATAAGAAGTGAGATGAAAACCCATTACCTTGCACTTTCCTTTGGTCGAGGGTACGTTTAACCTCCTGTATAATGTCCATTGTATGTTATTAGATTATAACAGAACCATATTAATATTTATTATATCATACATGATTTATTTATGACTTTATACTACCCATTTAGTAATGATTTTCATGTTAAATTAACATTTCAGGTAATAATCACTTTCTTTATCGTACGTATTTTAACTTGTTATTCTTAACCATATCATTTAGATCATGATTTAAATAATTCCAGAATACAAACATTGATTCATATATCATATATATTTAGAATATAAATATTTATAATAGATAGATATATGAAATGGAAAACACCGTTTATGGAGACGGTAGGTCGTACGTACACATAAATGTTGTTTCTGTTTTCATATCGTATTGAACAGAAGTAAGTGAATAAGATATATGTAAGTACATAAATACACACACACACACACACACACACATATATATATATATATATATATATATTTATATATCTCCAGTAGAATTATTATGTCATATATTACATACTTATTAGTAATATATTTTTTTATAATCTTCGATGAATGGTGAACGTGGAAATGAATCTCATCGCGTTGTGGAGACGATAATCTGTACGTACGCACGAGCGACAATATCATTTCTTTAAAGTTTTGGAATTAGATGGTATATTAATTTTATATATACATTATAATGTTATTTTCATTATTTATATACATATTACTCATCATTATATCCATTCAAATAATATAGTGTTGAATGACAAATTACACCACAGCGTGGAGACGGTAAGTCGTACGCACGCACGCATGGTGACATTATCATTCATAGGATGGATAGAATAATTAATATGGTTATGACATATTTATAATAACATCACAGTATATATAAGGTACTGGAGTTATTATTTTGGTATGGTAATAACAAATAAAGAGTAAGTGGAAGAATAAAAGAACTTGAAAGAGGGTGGTGAAATCATTACCTCTTCTTCGGGTTCTTCCTTTTGATTTGATCAAAAGGGATACTTAGGTTGGATTTATAACCAAAGGAGGGACTCTAGGATTAAGTTAGGATAGTTGGTAGGATATTTTGGCAGGGGTTGGCCAAGAAAAATGGCTTTGGATGTGTGAATTTGAGAAAAGGGGAAGTGCCCTTTTATTAGAGGGGTGAGGGGCACCTTAGCAAAAACTTAAAATATTATTTTATAATAAATTTATTTTCGGTTTCTAATGGCTCAAAAATGAATTATTTAAAGGATAAGGTGGGGATGGGTCTAAAACCACTCAACCAATAGGTTTTAGACAGGTTTGGGTCACAATATCAACCTTATCTTTTATATTTAACTCTTAGTTAAATAGTTTGACATTTACCATGTCTCTTTGTATTTTTATATTATATGGTTAATAAACTTACTATAAACTTCCAAGAGAACACCAAGTAGTTCATTAATGACATATATAATATTATTTAACCCCTTTGGCCAAAACTTATATTTTTATGAATAGAATACCAATTAATAATATAATTTTTATTTTAAAAACTCTTTTATGTCAATTTTGACACTATTTGGTATTTTGTTTTTGTTAAATTCATAACAACATTATTACTTCAAAAAAAATTCATTTAATAAACCCTAACATTTCATATTAACCTAAAAAATTAGTTTAATTCATAAAAGTCTCAAATTAAATTTATTTGGATATTTATAATATTAATTATTTTAATATTTCATTAATAAGGTAATTATTGCATCATCATTGTGTCATAAATAAATTAAATTATTTAATTTATAAAAAATATAAATAAAATACCATTATTTAGGAAATATTTTTAGATTTCCAAGGAATATTTATAGTCTAAATGATGACTTATATAACCCCATGTAAAAATTGATTTACTAAAAGATATTTGTTTATGTCATTTTTGCATTTACTTTAAGTTAATTAAAATAAAGTGTCATTATCATTCATAAGTGGCTCCATGGGGTCCCAAAATCGACCCAAGGATTCCCATGGTCATCCATGACTCATCTGGTTAGTACAAGTGTTAAGGTAATTTTTTATTATTATTATATTCTTTTTACCTTGAATTACCCTATTTACCTTTAACCGCGGTAAATAAAAGTCAAAAGTTACTATTCACCTAAAATTATATTCATCTTATTGAACCACATTTTAATTACTGAGGTTAACTGTGTCTCTCGGATTTTTGAAATTCCACTCACAGAAGCGGTAAAATTAAGTTTTATCAGAATTTGTAAATTTTCCTAGGATGTGGGTAAAAGACGGTGAAAAGTTCAATAAACTTTTTGTATATCTAAACTTATTATAAAATGACTCTAATGAATTATATTAAACATATATAGGTACTATGTATCTATTTTGACCTAAAATAAATTTAAATAAAATAAATAATTATTTAAATAAAAAGTCAGTTTTAACCAATAACTCTATGTTTTTCACTATTCATCAAAAATTGGAATTTTCAGAAAAATACCAAAATTTCACCCTAAGCTAATTTTGATATTCTGAATTCAAAAATTAATTCTATTTTACCAAATTCAAAAGATAGAAGTTTCATTTATTAATTTAAAATTAATTCTCGTTGTCAAAACCAAAAAGCGTGTTTTTAAGAAATAATAACTAACAAAAGATTGATACTTGTTTATGTTCAATTTCAAAGTGAAATTATTTCCAATGTATAAAATTAGATTAAATGGTAAAAATATAATCTATTTATACTTCCAACCCATTAAAATTTATAATTTAACAATAATAATTATTTTGATTAAAAAAGTTGTTTTCAGTTAAAATATATTAATTTTCACAATTCACCCAAATATGAAAGTTATCAGAAAAAACACCAAAAATTTATCAAAACTAAATTTTTATGTCCCGATTCTAAAGAAGAAGTTTATTTTTTCAAATTGAATATATTAAATTTTCAAATATTTTATTTAAAAAGGGTTCTCCATTAAAAGGCGGTAAAATTGCATTTTTTTTTGAAATACTTCTTTTATCTGAAAAAAAAATGAATTTGTTTTTTTCATTATGTCTAAGAAACTCATAATATGGATTATAAAATTATAAGGATTATATAAAGTTCAAAATTTAGTTAATACTATTCATAACCTCTTTTGAATGACTAGTTTGGTAAGTCGTGGTGCGCTTGAACTCGGTGTTGCGTGTAGTGCAAGTTATTGAATTACTTTGAAGAAATGACGTACTATGAAATATTGGGGTGTTACATTCTTCCCTCCTTCAATAAATTGTTTTCTCGCAATTTGAAATTGTTTTTTAAAAATAAAAGGTTGAAAATAGAAAATACCTTTGTGGGAAAACCCACATCGGAAATTGGGTTAATAAAATTTAGTCTTAATAATAGAAAAAAGGGGAATGAAAAAGTCACCACCAAATTATGATCTCTATTAGGAGAACATTGGTGTCAATTAGAGACACATAATTAGAGGAAAAACATAAATATTTATATGGAGTTATTGAGGTCATCAGTCATAAATAATTGTAGAATTGAGGGCCTCAAAGCCATCAATCTATGATGATTTAAAGTATCACCGGTTCAACAAAACATAAGGTATTAGGATAACACATTTTTAGTTTTAAGTTCCCTTAACTAAATTTTAAGAATTAATTTCTTCATGGAATAAGAGAAGAAAAAAAAATATACTTGACAAGTAGAGTTCCATAATTTAACTAATTTCTACCACAAATTCATTTTTCTCCCTAAAAGAAAATAGAACTTAAAAAAATATTCTATTTATCCTATTCATATATGGTTCCAAAAATGAATTTATAATTCACCTATCATGCCCTTTAATAAAACTACATTATACAATCTAGGTACTTGACGTAGTTTAGTGGTAGGTGATAAATCCCAATCGCACTATGGTTGTGGGTTTGATTCCAGTAGCTTTGTCTGATGCGATGGTTTGTCAAACAGTCTGTGTGTTGTCCTTTTTATAAAAATACAAAAATAACCTTAAAAATAGTATCCAATTTCAAAATTAATACATTCAAACCTTTAGACTTATCCAAAATACTTCTATCCAAACTCACAGTCCAAAATTTATAGGGAAGTTAAACACAATGAAGATCCTTTTTGCCATGTAATAACATGTGAACACATTTATCGTGTATTCTTTTAAAACACTACAACATCCTGAATTACCATAAAACCTTTTTGATTACATTCATGCTCCCTTATTCCTTATAGAATACTAGATATACTCCTTCTATCCAAAAATGTTGTAAACTCCAACAATAATGGAATATACAAATCATTAATCAGTTTCAAGGTAGTCAAGAATATCCAATATAATTTATCCAAATAAATCATGTATTATTCCAAAATCACTACCTCAGTATAAAATGATATTATGGTTTATCTTTCTCTCAACCATATATTTTCCAAAAATTTAACCTGCTATTGAGTCACTTTTCTTGGTTCCACACAATCTCAAGTCCTTAATGAAATAATACTATAGTACAATCCTTATATACTCTATAATTCTTATAACATGTACATCATTAATAAAATACTTGAATGAAACAATACTTTAATAAAAACGTAATAAATCTAATCATTCATCTTCATATTTGGTAGTATCATAACTTTATTATTATCCAATATCAGTATTTGGGGTATACTCTGATGATTTGGACATTGATTCACGTAGTGCCCCAACTCCTTGTAGATGAAGCATTCTACATTTGAAACTTTTTTATTACCCTTGAAATCACGTACTTGGTGTCCTTTTTCTCCACACTTATAACAAACTCACATTCCCTTCAAGAATTTACCAAGGTGATTCTTTCCACAGTTATCACATATGGGAAAATCCTTCTTTCCCCTCTTTCCTTTATCCATCATTCCCTCTACCATCCTTTCCTTCTCTTACTTCCCTTCAAAGTCATAGGACTCAGAGAATTATTTACATATCTTATTAACACATGATACTATTTCTTCATATGATGAGAATATATGGGTGACTATTTCCCTTCTAAATGTTGGCTTAATACCATGAAAGATATGATCCTTCTTACTCTTTGGATCAAACGTATTGCTGGAGTTCTCATTCATTATACTGGGTGTCATTTCTAAACAATGGCATACACTAAGTCAGTTTATGAATCGCGATGCATAATTCCAAACTTGTAAAATACCTAACATAAATTGAATAGTTTATGGATATAATCCATAATCATAAAAATATTTTATTTGAGTAGGTATATATTCATAAATCCTTCATAATGATTTTTAAAGAAAATGAGAATTATCCTAAGCATATCCCCTGGGAGTTTCATAACCAAGAGTGCATCAAGGCTCATTGTCATGCACCAGTTCTCATTCGAATCTAGCTCAAAGTGGTTCTTTTGGGTTTTAACCCTAGGTACATCAGTGCCAGAGCTGCCTCTACCTGCTCGTATCCAGACAGGGATGTATTTGTTTGAAAAACTCACAAAATCTCTACATTACCAAAATTCTAGAAAGTTCTTATATACTAATCCTCAAAGTCTATCTTAGGGTAATTTGCTCTAATCAGAGTTTATCTAAATCTAGTTTCCAAGGTTATTGCTAAAATTCATCTGATACCAACTGTAACGCCCCGACCCTAGAATCACAGAGTTAGTGCATTATTTTAATACAATGGAATGATTACAAGGAATCAAGTTTTGAAAGAATGATTAGTTTAGCAGTCTTGGAAAATAAATTACATACATGAACATTACATTACACTTTCTAACATACAACACAAAAAAAATAATCCTTTGAGAATTCCATTGTTCCCTTATATTAACCCTACATCTCAAACATAAAACACTTCTTGGGATCCTGGAAAAATAAAACATAATAAAGGTTTGAGCTCAGATGCTCAGTAAGGATAAATGACGCACGCCTGTCGTAGTGCGTGGGCAAAAACAATTGTATTCTTTTCCTAGTGCAGCACAGTGGCTGACCAGGGTCGTCTTTCTTGAGGAGCCTTTCAGTTTGGTTCACTTAATTTATTCTAATTCCCCTAAACTATATCTTTTTTTGGTTTTTTAAAATAAAGCGATGAAAATCTTTTTTGGGTTTTTGATTTAAAAATATAAACAATCATGCAATGCAAACAGAATGAGTTAAGAAGAAAGTACTTGCTTTTAGGGTTTAGTCTTGGATTCAATCATTATTCTCTTTTATATATTGATTTTAGTTTGATAATCCAAACATGAAATCTCATATTTGAATCACTACTCTCTTCCATAATAGAAATAGTTTGAGTTTCATGTCATTGGGGGTCTTCACCCAATCGGGGACATTCACCTCACCAATGCATGATACTCAAATCTACCACAAACAATAAAACAAACTTTAAAGAAAATTAATGAATATCTTGACCTCCCCCAATACAAGTCTTGAGTTAGCTTCTCATTTTCGAGAGTATGAAATTACTTGGTGGACTAGGTGTAGGAAGATAGAGAGGTGGAGATAGAGAGAAAGAAAAGAAGAAAAGTGGATGGGGAAACACAGATGCATGGATTAATAAAATTAAAAATAAAATAAATTACAATTGAAAATAAAACTAAACAAAAACTAAAATGAAAATAAAAATAAAAAAAATTAGGGGGTAAGAGAGGATCAGTAGTGGCCCGTGCCCCAGTGGGATCCCTCCTTGGCTTTGGGTGTCGAGCTGATGGATTGGAAGGAGGGGAGGGCCTCCTTTTATAGGAAGATTTCTTTTCCCCGAAAGTTTGTGCGTTTTTGGACCCATAAATGACCGATTAATGCATGGACTCATTCTTCAATGAAGTTCATAAATGTATTGGTTGTTCACCCTCCACATTTCAGCGCATTTGGACCCCGAATTAAGGAGTTATGAATTTTTCATTGAAGGATTCTATTTCTGAATGAAGCTTCCAAGAAGGTTCCTCCAAAATTATGTCATTCAATGTCCCTTTAATGACTTTAAAACTCCCCAAAATTTGTTGAATATCTGTATCTATCTATCCTCGTGGTATTCCATGTATAAACACCTCATTTTGATGTGTTTAGGCCGCGTTTGGGTTCCGTTACGGTGGTGGGGTCAATGTTGTTCGCCTGAAAAAATTTCCAACTTTAATGAATTTCTAGGCCCTTTAGATAGCCGAATCAAATCCTGGTCCAAAATAAAAAATTAGAGGAAATAAAATCAGTATTATAAAAAAAATTATCACAAAGTTTGGATATATATTTTATGATAAATGACAAAAATACCCTTTTGGTTAAAATCTGTCCAAAATTCCAGAATTATGCACTTTTCACAATTTTTCTCATTTTCATTCTAAAACTCAAATTACCCATTATTTTAATAAAATAATGAAATACATGGGTTTTATCATCAAAAAACAATAAAAAATACTCATTATTTGATCAAAAATATGCACGTAAATTTGCTCTGTCAGTAAATAATTTAGCAGAAGCTATAAACTTTTAAGGCAAGATGTGTAATAAAAAACAATAGTCTTTTAAACATAAAATTGAACATAATATGGCAAAAATAAATCAAACATTACCATATAAACATGAACATTTATTACTATACTAGTCGAATAATCACATGTAATAACTAATTTCATAATGAGGGAATATATAGTATCAGACATTAATTTTTGTGTCAAGGCCTTGTGCCAGGACCTATGGTCTAACTATAACCGGACCCAAACCCTGAGAGCCTCTATAACCAGACTCTATCTTGGAGAGTCTCTGTAATCGGACTCTAACTCGGAGATCCTCTGTAACCAAACTCCAACCCGGAGGGTCTGCTGTAACTGGACCCCAACCCTGAGGGCTTACTTTTACCGATCCCCAACCCAGAACATACTAGTCTCATACATTCATCATAATAAAAGGTTGAAATATAACAAAAACATTCATATTAAAAGTAGCATACGAAATGTCAATACTTTATCCATAAACTGTGAATGGTATAAAAATAACACAAACATGATCAAACATATCACAAAACATTCAATACAATATGGAATATTTGTATCATAATAAATCAACTTCAAACAAGTTTAAAATCCGTTAAAGGATGTTGACATAGATGAAAATGATCGGTAAAATTATTTGAGAGAAATACCCCTTTTTCATGAAATCATTTAAAATTCACAAAATTTATAAATTTAGTCATTCAAAAGGGATTTTGGAATCAAAGTGTCCCATACCACTTTGAAATTTTTTAAAATAATTATCATTTAAAAACATTCATGTCCATATAAATAAATCCTTAAAACCATTTTAAAAACATGGACATTAATGAGAAAGGTTTAGAAGAATAAATCTTTTAAAACATTTAAAATGATTTTTTAGTAAAAGAGTCCCTTAAAAATAATCCCTTTGAAAACTATTTTATGAAACATGGACATGTATAATAAATATGTCCCAGTAAAAACTTACACATAAACAATCTTGAATAATAATGAGATTAAGGAATTAACCCTTACCAATTTTGTAACTTATGAAACATACACCCCATGAAAGACGTATCATACAATGAAGATGTATATACACATAAATTAAATTGTATTACACAAATAATGAAATTATGGGAAGTACATACACCACACAAAAGGAAATAGTAGCAATATAGCATGAATCTCACGGGAATAAGGAGTGAGATTAAAACCCCTTACCTTGCACTTTCCTTTGGTCAAGGGTACATTTAACCTCTTGTATAATGACCATTATATTTTATTATATTATACCAGAACCATATTCATATTTATTATATCATACATGATTCATTTATGACTTTATACTATCTATTTAATAATGATTTTCATGTTAAATTAACATTTTGGGTAATAATCGCTTTCTTTATCGTACGTATTTTAACTTGTTATTATTGACCGTATCATTTAGATCATGATTTAAATACTTCCATAATAAAAACCTTGATTCATATATCATATATATTTAGAATATAAATATTTATAATAGATAGATATATGAAATTGAAAACACCGTTTATGGAGACGGTAGGTTGTACCTACGTATAAACGTTGTTTCTGTTTTTATATCGTATTGAACGGAAGTAAGTGAATAAGATATATTTAAGTACATAAATAAATACTTATATATATATATATATCTAGTTGCATTATTATGTCATATATTACATATTAGTAATATATATTTTTATAATCTTCGATGAATGATGAACGTGGAAATGAATCTCATCGTGTCGTGGAGACGGTAATCCGTACGTACGCATGAGAGACAATATTATTTCCTTAAAGTTATGGAATTGGATGGTATATTAATTTTACAAAGACATTATAATGTTATTTTAATTATTTATATACATATTACTCATCATTATATCCATCTAAATAACATAGTGTTGAATAACAAATTACACCACGGCGTGGAGACGGTAATCCGTACGTACGCATGCATGGTGACATTATCATTCATAGTATGGATAGAATAATTAATATGGTTGTGACATATTTATAATAACATCATATTATATATAAGTTACTGGATTTATTATTTTGGTATGGTAATAACAAAGAAACAGTAAGTGGAAGAATAAAAGAACTTGAAAGAGGGTGGTGAAATCATTACCTCTTCTTCAGGTTCTTCCTTTTGATTTGATCAAAAGGGATCCTTAGGTTGGCTTTCTAACCAAATAAATTCCTCTAGTATGAATTTAGGGTAGTTGGGAGGATATTTTGTCAGGTTTTGGAGGAGCCAAATGGCTTTGGAGGTGTGAATTTGAGAGAAGGGGAAGTGCCCTTTTATAAGAGGGGTGAGGGGCACCTTAGGAAAAACTTAAAATATTATTTTATAATAAATTAATTTTCAGTTTATAATGGATACAAAATTAATTATTTAAAGGATAATGTGGGTCTGGGTCGAAAAACACTCAAAAAATAGGTTTTAGATAGGTTTGGGTGACTATATTAACCTTATCTTTTAGATTTAACACTTAGTTAAATAGTTTGACATTTACCATGTCTCTTTGTATTTTTATACTATATGGTTAATAAACTTACTATAAACTTCCAATAGAACCCCAAGTGGTTCATTAATTACATATATAATATTATTTAAACCCTTTTTCTGAACGTTATATTTTTAGGAATAGAATACCAATTAATAATATAATATTTGTTTTAAAAACTCTTTTATGTCAATTTTGACACTATTTGGTATTTTGTTTTTGTTAAATTTATAACAGCATTATTACTTAGAAAAAAATTAATTTAATCAACTCTAATATGTCATATTAACTTATAAAATTAGTTTAATACATAAAAAGTCTCAAATTACATTTATTTGGATATTTATAATATCAATTATTTTAATATTTCATTAATAAGGTAATTATTGCATCATCATTGTGTCATAAATAAATAAAATTATTTAATGTATAAAAAATATAAATAAAATAAAATTATGTAGAAAATTTTTTTATCTTTCCAATGAATATTTATTGTAGAAAATATGACTTATATAACCCAATGTAAAAATTGATTTACTAAAAGATATTTGTTTATGTCATTTTTTTCATTTACTTTAAGTTAATTAAAATAAAGTGTCATTATCATTCATAAGTGTCTCCATGGGGTCCCAAAATCAACCCAAGTATGCCCATGGTCGGCCATGACTCATCCAATAAGGTTAGGACAAGTGTTAAGGTAATTTTTTATTACTATAATATATTCTTTTTACCTTGAATTACCATATTTACCTTTAACTGCGGTAAATAAAAGTCAAAAGTTATTATTCAACAAAAATTATTTTCATCTTATTGAACCAAATTTTACTTACTGAGGTTAACCGTGTCTCTCAGATTTTTGAAATTCAACTCAAATAAGCTGTAAAATTAAGTTTTATCAGAATTTGTAAATTCTCCTAGGAGGTGGGTAAAAGACGGAGAAAAGTTCAATAAAATTTTTATATATCTAAACTTATTATAAAATTACTCTAATGAATTATATTGAACTTATATAGGTATTATGTATCCATTTTTACCTAAAATTAGTTTAAATATAATAAATAATTATTTAAATAAAAAGTCGGTTTTAACCAATAACTTAGTGTTTTTCACTATTCATAAAAAATTGGAAGTTTTCAGAAAAATACCAAAATTTCACCCTAAGATAATTTTGATATTATAAATTAAAAAATTAAGTCTATTTTACCAAATTCAAAACATATAAGTTTCATTTATTAATTTAAAATTAATTCTCGTTGTCAAAACCAAAAAGCGTGTTTTTAAGAAATAATAACTAACAAAAGATTGATACTTGTTTTCGTTCAATTGCAAAGTGAAATTATTTCAAATGAATAAAATTAGATTAAATGGTAAAAATATAATATATTTATACTTCCAAACCATTAAAATGTATAATTTAACATTATAAATTATTTTTATTAAAAAAGTTGTTTTCAGTTAAAATATTGTATTTTTCACTATTCACCCTAATATGAAAGTTATCAGAAAAACACCAAAAATTTATCAAAACTAAATTTTTATGTCCCTATTCTAAAGAAGAAGTTTATTTTTGTCAAATTGAATATATAGAAGTTTCAAATATTACATAAAAAGGGTTCGCAATTAAAACGCGGTAAAACTGCATTTGTTTTTTGAAAAAATACTTCTTTTATCTGAAAAAAAAATGAATTTATTTTTTCATTATGTCTAAGAAACACATAATATGGATTATAAAATTATAAGGATTATATAAAGATCAAATTTTAGTTAATACTATTCATAACCTCTTTTGAACGACTAGTTTGATAAGTCGTGGTGCGCTTGAACTCAGTGTTGCGTATAGTGCAAGTTATTTAATTACTTTGAAGAAATAACGTACTATGAAATCTTGGGGTGCTACACTTACCCATCCTTAAACCCTGTCAAAACATTTTAAGAAAACTTGGTATGAGCACAAAATCTTAGTAAGGGATATAAAAATAAGGGAAACCATTAGTTCAGTAAAAACTTAAAAAATCATACAACATTTACCTTTATCTTTAATTTTATTTGAGTATATGAAATAAAAAAATTCACATGAAATAAAAGCATAATTTTTTCTTAAATAAAATCTTTAAAACCCATAGAAAGTAATTGAAACTCTTTTAGGTGACTTATAGAATCATATACATAAAACCCTTTCAAACCCCATTTTTATTTAGAATAACCATAAGGCTAACTTCCAATATAATCATTATCCAATAAATTAGATATCTATAATGGTGATCACACTTAATATAAGCTATATCACTCTCACCTGTGAGCTATAATGGGTCTAAACCCTTCTTATAATCTATATTGAGATCACTTATTTTTCCTGAGCTATAATGGGGGTCAACCCTTTTTATAAGTTATATCAGGCTCACTTGTGAGCTATAATGGGGATCAGGTCTTCATATAAGTTGTATCAGGATCACCTGTTTCTTATAATTCTAAAGTATCATATTATGAATAAAAAACTTCATCATAAACCCCTTTTAAAAACTCTTTTTAAACCCATGTGAAAAACAATTTCAGATAAAAAAACCATATCCTTTTAAAACCCCATTTTTAATACCAAAACACCCTTCTCTTTCAAAACCTATTTTCAATACCAAAATACCCAAAAAAAGGAAAGTGGGTTTTTTATTTAAGAAAACATGTAAGATTTAAAATTAATCTAGAAATAAAAAAAAATTATGATGATATTGTTAGTGCCAAAAATAGGAAGGGAGGAGGATAATAAGAAAGTCTCTGAAGCTGCCTCGCGATGACCTTTCATGGAGTTACATGCCCCACGCCCACTGCAAAGAGAGGATACGGGATACTCCGCAAGCCCCTTTGACGTTTTCAAGCCCGCCGTGAAGCGAGGAGGCGGGATTCTCCGTGAGCCATTTTGACGTTCACGAGCCCACCGCGAATCGAGGAGGCGGGATGCTCCGCGAGCCCATTTGACGTTTGTGAGCCCACCGCAAAGCGAGGAAACGGGATGCTCCACGATATGATTTGACATTCACGAGCCCATCGCAAAGTGAGGAGGTGGGATGCTCCGTGAGCCCATTTGACATTCGTGAGCCCTCCGCAGAGTGGAATGCATCTTCGCGTCGAGTGAGCTCTGCTTCGCAGCACCTCTTTTCTATAAATATTGGTCTCCCCCCAGTCCCAAAGGACAGATCATCCGGCATTTCACCTTCTCGGCCCTCAAATCGCAAATCACTTTCTACTCTGTGAACCATGATCTGGTCAAGGTGCTTTTTCTCTGCGAAGTGCCTCCCCTTTTCCACATCAACGCCGTCACCCATTCTTGCTGGATGAGGAGCAGGTAAGCCACGTACCTACACCACCAGCTTCAGTTCGTCTGACCCGACGCCAGCGTCGGGTGCAAGCTGAAGAGGATGCCCACCAAGGAGTGTCAACGTTGATGACTACTGTGGTTCGAGCCACCATGGACACATATCATCAGTTCCCTATATACACTAAGCAGGGACACTTATACAGCCGACTAGGATTGAGGCCCCAACTGCCCCACGGGTAGGCTAGGTCGACTTGCTTGGTCGCCAGTGCAAGCAGTGGTCGTAGCGTACTAACCCACAGCGATGCCACCCAGTACGGAGGTCCTCCCCATACCACTACCACGGAGAGCGTGGGCCTTCCCCGCTTCGAGGATTAGCATGGAGGTCCGCCTCGTGCCACCCTCAATCCAAATGAGGGCCTTCCCTGCGTCGGTGACACTTGGTACGGAAGTCTCTCTCATGCCCATTACACTGGGTATGGAGTCATTCCTCCTGCCCCTGACCGCCAGTGTAGGGACATTGCACATTCGGTCTCTCTTCAACATGGGGATTCTCCCAGTGTCCTCTTAGTAGCTGGTGAAGGTCCTCCTCACCTTAGAAACTAGAGGGGTGAAGGCCAGCCTCGCCTCACTAGCACCCAACATGGAGGTCCTACCCCTGTTCAGCTAGACCAGTACAAGGACCCTCCTCATACTGAGGTCTCCAGGGGAAACAAGCATTGAGGTCCTTCCCATGCTTCTGCCAGTTCTAGTGGAGTTATTTCCCTCTCAAGTGTTATCCATGGAGGTCCTCCCCATGTCCCCTTTGACATTTTTCCCAGTGCTCCTCGCACCCCGACTTACTCAGGTAGAAACCCTCTCCGCCTCAGCACCAGTGTAGCCGAAGGACCTTGTGGCAGAAATCAGCCATGTCCCGAGGAGCCACCCAGGGGCTGGAAGGCAGGTCATCTCCACCATAAAAATAATTATGGGAAGGTCCAGACAGAGATTAAACCAGTCCACTTCTCAGACTCTGAAGTAGAGTACGACTCAGCATGGGAACCCTCCTCTCGCTCGTCCGAGTCAAGGACTGGGGTAGGAACGAGGCGCATCAGCCTAGTACTCCCAGAATGCAAAGTCCATCAGATTCCCACCTCCCTCCATCGGTATATCAAGGAGGATGAAAATCTGGAAACCCCATAGGTTACAGTCATGCAATCACCACCATCGTCACTAGAAGAGATCTCTACCTCGACAAAAGATCACGGAGAATTATTTTGGGGGCCAATGGTGGGCGATCAGCATCACGGCCTATCGCCAGTAGCCCTAGCCCCTGAGCTAGGAACTGTGGTCGTCAGTCCGTCTTATATCGATGTAGAGGCCAGGTCACTACACTCTTCCGAAGACAGCTCGAGATTCTGCGGCCAGTCAGCCCACTCGCCATACTCTCCACCGGCCAGCCTGCCATCCCAGCGGTCTGACTCAGTACCGCTACTAATTCCTCAGCCACCCCAAGTTGACGGATGGGAAAATCAAGGGCCAGACCTTGAATCTGAGCCAAGGATCTTATGGAACATCCTCGTAGCGGACCACTTCCCTGAGATGTTCTGGCCCGTGGCAGCACTAAATTTTCATGCGCCAGAATCCCTCACCCCAGAGGAGGTTGAATGTTTCTTCCAAACCCTCTAAGAGATGCACTTTTGCCTTTGTCATTAGCGAGTGGTTTATCCCAGTATCCAAGAACATTTTTAAGACATTGGTGAGTAATGTCATCTAGTCGATCTAGTTGTGCTCCCTATGGCCCAGTTCCCCGAGTCATCAGGCCGCTGTATGATCCTCTAAGAGCAATGCGTTCAGAGTTTCAAGATACTCTGGAAGATCATCAAGGAGGAATCCCCCCGTGTGAAAATTTGTGGCTGGGGGTAGTATGTTCCCCTCCTCTTCAGTCCTATTCGGAGGCAGCCTAACTTTCTAAGTGATATCGAGGACATTCCCCCAGGAAGGGTCACGGTCAACATGGCTGACATTGAAAATTAGGAGGATGAGTTGGAGCTTATTGATGGAGACTTACCCCCTGGGGGTGTTCCACCACTATTGGACCCATCAGGGAGGGTTACTCACTAGTAGAGGAACCTACTAGGTCTCCCTGTGCCCACTAAGGCATTAGTACTCAACCGGAATTCTGGTAAGGGTAAAGAGCATGTTAGAGCTTCCAAGCACTCCAACCCATCTGCCTCAGTGTAGAAGATGGAGGAAGACCTTGAGAATTCCACATTGCTCCAGCAAATTGCTGAGCAAAAGAAGTTGGTCGATAACCTCTTGGTTGAATGCACTACAGAGCGACGGACGGACTACGACAATCCAAGGCCAGGGCAGCAGGGGCAGAAACAACTTCCCCTCGGCGATCTGCCTCTAGGCGACCCTGATCGTCCTGCCCCTGCAGACAGGGTTGAGGCCAGAACTTATGGCTAGAGGGAATGGTATGTCTCACCGAACCCTCCCGAATGGCGCAACAATCTAAGGGACCTAGATCAGGCTCCCCCAGCCACCCCAAGGGTTGTTCCACCAACCGCTCCATGAGCCGCTGGGCCTACTTACCATGTTGAAGAACCTGCCAGCGTGCTTGTGGTTAGAGAACCCTGTCAAGATAGGGACCCATGCCCAGATAATCCAATGGCGGTACTCATTGCCCGCCTTGAGGCATTGGAAACATGACAGGTGGTAATCCCGCCTGATGGCAAACCATATCCATCATGGGTGGATGATATGCCGGCACCTCTGGGTTTCAGGAATCCCACCTTCTCACCCTTTAACGGGATGGGGGACCCGCTGCAGCACCTAGACCACTTCCACTCAAGGTGTGGGCCCATGTTAAGGACTCTAACGCAGTAGGAGGCTGCCAAGATCTGCTATTTTGTTCAGACATTGGAGGGGCCTGCATTCGTTTGGTACAGCCAGCTTCCCATCAGATCTATAACCAGTTGGGAGGACCTTCACAGGCAATTCCTCTACCAGTTTAACTCCACCACGGGGAAAACAAGCATCACAGACCTCTTCAAGTGCAAACAAAGGACTAATGAGCGTGTCACAGACTTTATCACACAGTGGAAAGGGATTACATATTCCCTTGACATGCCACAGACTCAGGAGCAATTACTGACAATGTGTGGGAAATGTCAAGACAAAACTGGTTCCCTCTCTGATAACCCAAAACTACCCCGGGGGATTTAGAGACTTCTCCAATAAGGCCCAGCACCTAGAAGAAGCCCTGCAACAGGCCATCCAGATACGTCTGTTGCCTCTCTCCATTCCCATGAGAAGGGATGTCAGAGCCGAGCCTGCCACGGTGGACCAAATATAGCCCCCCAGACAGCTGGAATTATTACTGGTGGAGCCACTTCCCCAGCCTCGTAGAGGCCTACTGCCATAGGCATAGCCTCCATCCCAGCAGAAACTTCCTTAGAATCGGCAGGTGCCCCCGCAAAATGCACCACCACCGCCCAGTCGGGATAACCAGGCTCCGCCTCCTCGACAGGCTCCTCCAGCTCCTTGTCAGGGCCAGGCTCCAAGGCCCCCCTTCCCAGAAAAAAGAAACTGGACATACTCATTCAACAAGAATCAGGTCCTCGACTATTTCTGAAGTGCCTTAGAATAAGGGATTGTGCGTTTTCCTGACTGAAGAAGGCCAGAAGAGGCGAACCTCACTGATCGCCCCAACTACTACCCCTATCATCAAATCCTAGGGAACACTCTCAAGTAGTGAAATGTGTTTAAAGAATGGTTTCAAGACCAGTTCAATAACAACATATTCAGGTTGTCCCCGACTCCTTCACAAGTGGCATGCATCGTCATAAGGCCTGACAGCAGTAGCAACAACGGGGGCAAATAGCAGCGGGTTTCTAACCACAAGTCCCAGAAGTATGATGACTGGATGGCTCTAAAAATGGTTTCCCGTGCCCATGGAATCATCTGTGTATGCCTGAATCATCTGAAGCCTTCAGAGGCTGCAACCTCCACTTCTGCATCATCATCTCAGCCGGCCTCTTCCCAGAAGAGCAAGCATCGGCGGCGCAAGGGAAAGCAACGCACCCTACCAATGCCATCAGCATCCCGTACTCTCTATGACTTCATGCCCTCGAAGATGGGAATTCCTCCCAGAATCTACCTAGCAGTGGATGAATCTTCAAGTGATAGTCAAGGGTACGCTTCATTTTATAACGTAGATTTGGTAAATCCCTATATGACTCCTGATGGCGGGGAGCACTAAGCGAACCTCCCCAATGTCACTAGCTGATGCCAATGTCAGCGAAGTCGCGGCCATATAGGTTATAGAGGCACATCATTTGGCACTTCCATCCAGGTCATGCATGCCACTGAGACCAGACAGCATGCCCAGCACAGAACTCAACACGCACAGCCTCTTCATCTGGTATCATCGGGCCCGCCTCCACCGTCATTTGTGTTACTGGATCAAGCAGAGCCACTTCGACCATGTCGCGACCAGCCTCGCCCTGCTATAGGCCTATCTCAGTCATCCAGACCTCTTCCAGTAGCTACTTTGTGGGCTTCGACTAGTGAGCAGCAGGATATGCCCAGTACCAGTCAGTCGTCGGCCTAGCCAGTAGGGTCCGCCATGCCTCCTGTCAAAGAACGGCCTCTTGCAAACAGAATTTCATGCCTGGAGTGGCAGTTTGATGTTATCAATAACCTTTCCATCATCTCAGCAGAGCTTTCCATCCTCGAGGCCCTTCTCCTGTCATCAGATATGTGTGAGGCCCTCGCTGAGGCTTTAAGAATCCATCTCCAATTTGAGATGGAGGTAGCAGCTGCAGAAGTATTTCATTCTGAAGCAGTTGATAATGCTGAATGTCAGGCCATAATTTCATTCTCTGGAGAAGAAGAAGTCTCTCCCATACAAGGGAACATCCTCCCACTTTACATCACCATCCAATTTAACATCATGTAGGTTCTCCGTTTTCTTGTTGACACCGGCTCCAGGATTAACTTTATCCCGACACGGACACTACAGAAGCTAGGGTTATCTGAAGATGACCTGACTCCCTTCGATTTAATAATCCAGGGATACGATAGGACATAGAAGACCCCAGTCGGTAAGATCCATTTGAAGACCCAATTCTTTGGCCTAGTTTCTAGCACCGAGTTTATGGTTGTCTCCCAAGACACCGCGTACAATGCATTGATGGGCAGACCATGACTCCACCAACACGCGGCGGTTCCCTTGTCATATCACCAGTGCCTCAAGTACTCCCTTAATGGTAGAGTAGGCATACTCCAAGGTGACATGTCTCCTTTTGCCTCTTGTGAATCCCACTACCTGGATGTAGACTATTATAAGATCAAGGACAAGCAGATTCAGGCCAACGGGGTTGAACCCGTCGTGATTGCATCTGACCCCTATGTAGGTCTGGATGGTGCCTATGTCTTCCTGATCCATTTATTGGAGGCCACAACCTCCGACATGGGGAAATATTTTTTTTCTCTGGTACAAGGGATAATCATATTCCCAATTCTAAATGACGGTCGAAAATCACCTCGTTCTCCTACACAAATCAGGCACATGTGATCCCAGAGCCTCTTACCCCCATAAGGTATCGGGATGTCTGCCCCATGGCAATAGCAGTATGTCATACATGCCTGTTTCGCCGAGCTGGAATCAAGCGGCTCAAGCTAACATGCCATTATTATTTTGATATCATCAAGCATGGCCCCTTAGGCCTAAGACCAGATGGGATCGGGTTGACAACCTTTATTGTTATGGTTTCGATAGTACCAGAATCATCTGATGTAGTAACCACTGCTGCTCAGGCTGGTACCAGCCACCCGTCGAAATCTACTGACCTAGAGGATGCTTCTTCCAATGGGGATCCCTCTATAAGAAAATAAGAGGATTTAGAGGATTCTCCCCCCGCCTTTGAAGAAGGTGTCTCTGCCACGGTCGATGAACTGGTACAGGTGAACCTTGGTAGCGAGGCAGATCTGAGACCCACATTGATCAGTGCCGCCATGTCCCTTGAGGAGTGGAAGTGGTATATAGACTTTCTGAAATAGCACCGTGACGTTTTTTCCTAGAGTTATGACGAGATACCAGGACTAGATCCTCAGGTAGTCGTCCAGCGCCTCGGTCTTCCGGAAAATCATCATGGGTTCAAGTAGCCTCCCAAAAAGATTAACCCTTCTCATAGTTCCATGGTTGAGGCCAAAGTGGAAAAGATCATCAGGGCCAACTTCTTCAAGTAGGTCCATTACCCCAAGTGTCTATCCAACATCGTGCCAGTCAGGAAGAAGAACGGAGAGATCATAATCTGCATCGACTTCCGTGATCTCAACTGTCACTGTCCGAAGAATTATTTTCCCCTTCTAGTGATGGAATTTCTGATCGATACTATGGCTGGGTTCCAATCCTTTTCCTTCATGGATGGGTACTCCAGATATAATCAGATCCGGATAGCCTCTGATTATGAGGATTCCACAGCTTTCAGAGCACCTCAAGGTAAGTTTTGTTACCAGGTCATGCCCTTTGGCTTAAATAATGCAGGTTCTAACTATCAGTAGTCCATGCATTGAATATTCAAGCCAATCCTCAGGACATTGATGAAATTCTATGTGGATGATCTGGTGGTCAAATCCCACCAGTTCTAGGACTATATCAAGGATCTCGAGAAAGTATTTGTCTTCCTCTGTTCCCACCACCTGAAGATGAACCCATTTAAATGTGCCTTCGAGGTCACCTTTGGGAAGTTCCTTGGATTTTTTGTCAGGTACCAGGGCATCGAGATCGACCCAGAGAAGATAAAGTCCATCAGTCAGATGCCTCCCCCGAGCAATATTTGGGAGATTCGATGTTTCCAAGGCCACTTAGACTACATACGCCGATCCATTGCAAATATGGTCGGCAAGTGTAAGCCATTTTCTTGGCTCATGAAGAAAGGCACCGCCTATGAATGGGACGAAGAGTGCTAGACTGCTTTCGAGGAAATCAAGCAGTATCTACTCCAACCTCTGGTCTTGATCCCACCCATCTCCAGAAAACCATTGGTCCTTTATGTGACTACCCTGGAAGAATCTCTTGTCACCCTTCTCACCCAGAAGAATGATGAGGGGACATAGAACAGTCTTTACTACCTCAGTCGCATGCTCATAGATACGGAGACTAGATACTCCCCCATCGAAAAGAGTTGCCTTGTGCTGCTATTCATTGTACAGAAATTGCAACACTACTTGCAACACCACGAGGTACAGCTTGTGTCTCGGTTGGACCTGTTGAAGTACATTCTGAATCTCCCCATGTTGACTGGCCATCTAGCATGGTGGGTAGTGATTCTTCAATAGTTTGATATCAGGTTTGTCCCTTAGAAAGCTATTAAGGGGAAAGCATTGGTATACTTCCTTGATGCCCATCCAACTCCTACTGACCAGTCCTTGGATCTCGATTTTCCCGATGAGGCAATCCTCTCAATAGATTATGTCATTCCGTGTTGGCAGATTCACTTTGATGGCACCTCCCGGAGCCCCACCGGCAGGCTCAGTGATCCTAAACTCAACAGGGTAGTCCTGGGTATTGTCTTTATTACCCCGGCACAATCCATTCTTCCATAATTATTCTTATTGTTATAAGGATACACCAACAACGAGGTAGAGTATCAGTCTCTTATAACTGGCCTTGATCTGGCCCTCGAGATCGATGTGCCCCATTTTCATGTGAAAGGGGATTCCGAACTAGTCATCAAGCAAATCAACGGTGACTACGTTGTCAGAAATATAGAGCTCATACCATTGTTGGATCGCACCCTCCATCTAATGGCCCAATTCCCATCTCGGCCGAAAGTTACTCATGTCCCTCGATCTCATAACGGTCGAGTTGATGCCCAGGCCAGCCTGGCTGCATCACTTGCAGAACCTGAGTAGGATGATCTGATTATACATGTGGCACATCATAGATTCATTGCTCCCGTCACCCCAGATGATGACGACAGCCTGTGGGTAAGCCATCTTATCGCTGGAGCCTCCACGTCAGGACCCCCAGGTCCCACGGATGTATTGGTTGAACTAACTTCTGATTGGAGGTCCCCCCTTGTCGAGTATCTCCAAAATGGTTACCTCCTGACTGATCGGGCTGAGCACAAGCGAATCTGATGCCGCGCGTTGTAGTTTACCCTCCAGAGTGGTCCCAATCTTTAAAAGATCCTCTATAAGCGTGGGTTTAATGGTGTTCTCCTCCGTTGCATCCAAAGAGTCAAGATTTTTCAGTTCATGTAGGAGGTTCACATAGGTTCCTGTGGGGCTCACCAGACTGGGCCGAAGTTGTCCCATCAGATCTGAAGACTGGGGTAATTCTGGCCCTCCATGATCCATGATTACATCGAGTTCGCCAAACGGTGTCACACGTGAAAAATTCATGCTAACTTTATGCATCGGCCACCAGAACCTCTCCACTCCACTAAGTACTCTTGGCCATTTGCGGTGTGGGGACTCGATGTCATGGGACCATATCCACCAGCGACAGCTCGCCAGTGCAGGTTCATCCTAACCGCTACGGATTTCTTTTCCAAGTGGGTAGAGTAAGTTCCACTCAAGGAGGTCAAGGCTCGTTCTATCATTGACTTCATGAGCTCCAACATCATCTACTAGTTTGGAGTCCCTCGCGTCTTCCTCACTGAAAATGGCACCAACTTCCAAGAAGCTGAGTTGAAGAAGTTGTACGTCAAGTACAAAATCCGTTTGAACCATACCTCCTTCTATCACGTGCAGTAAAATGGAAAGATCGAGGCATTAAAAAAACCCTCTCTAACATTTTTCAGAAAATGGTTGGTCAGAATAAGAAGATTTGGCCTGACAAGCTCCCCAACGCCCTCTAGTATTATCGGACGATGGCTCGTAATTCCACCCAGGTGACCCCATATTCCCTGTTGTATGGAGCTGAGGCCATTCTACCCATAAAGATCCAACTTCCTTTGTTAATTACAGTGGTCTATGACCAATAGGCACCAGAGAAGGTAGCCAAAATTCATCTGGCTGAATTGGAAGCACTTGACGAGAATAGGCTTCATGCCCTGCACAATCTGGAAAGGCATCAGAATAAGATAGCTAGAGCCTTCAACAAGAAGGTTCACATCCACTCTTTCCTGTAAGGTGACTTGGTATTGTCCCTCCGAACACCAATGATCCCTGGTAGGAAACCACCCAAGTTGGAGCCCAAATGGGAAGGACCTTACATAATTCACAGGGTTTACCCCAATGGTGCGTACTCTTTGGTGACCATGTATGGTGAGCATATAACTCCTCCCATCAATGCCAAGTTCCTTAAGCAATACTTTTTCTGATCCTAATAGTCCGAAAAGACCTTAAAATGGATGATCCTACATGACCCTAAACTACATGATGGTCCTGCATGACCTTAAACTGGATGGTCCTGTATGACCCTAAACTGCATGATGGTCCGACATGATCCTAAACTGTTCGGTCCAGCATAACCTTAAACTGTTGGATCCTACATAACTGTAAATTTTAAAATATCCCTCATGACGTTAAATTGTATGTTGTCCTGCAAGACATTAAACTTCACCGTTAGAACTACGTGTGGCTTGATTCCCATCCGCATGGGATACGTAGGAACACTCAAGCATTTTTTCTTGAGCCCAACCCCCAAACTCTTCTCTTTGACTATCCCCCCTGGGTATATTTCTCTTGTAGGGTCCTTGTATGATATGTTATAGGCTTCCTTAGCCCCACTCATGTCAAGATTATGATGATTGCACCATGTTCCCACTCCTCGTTCTTCTATCCTCCCACATCCTCACTGTACGACACTAAACTGCATGGCCTTCAAGAAATAAGTATGGCTTGATTCCCATCCTCATGGGATATGTAGGAATTCCCAGAAATTTTGTCTATTGGACCAACCCAAACACCATAATATTCCCTCAGGTTAAGACATATGGTGTGATGTAGACTTTTTCCCCAATTCACGTCGAGCTCATCTCGATCCTGCCATACGTCCCACTCCTTGGAGGAGTTCGCCTATTTCACAGATGGGTACAGTTATGCTTCACCCACTCCTTTGATTGGGACTCCATCATCTTTCCCATCTAGAAGGGACCCCGAACAGTAGGGATGCTAAGACCAAGGGCTCTCCTACTGCTTCAGGACAACACCCTCGAGGATGTTGAGCAACAAACTGATACAAGTCCCACGTTGCGAATATGGTCAGCAGTCGATGCTCATTTGTTGTTCCCAGTCCAGGTCACTATAGGTATGTTGTGTTTCAAACATGGTAAATAGATATCCTTTATTGTTAGAGCCACCCAAAGATGTCCCAAACATTGAGTGTAGTGTTTCATTCTTCCCCATTGTATCTCCAAGCGACGAACTCCCTTCGGGCGATGCTAGCTATTAGAACCCTATATGACAGGGAGAGCTGAGTCTGGATCCTTGTTTCCCACACCGAGCACTACTCACATGGTCTTAGGAGCTTTGATGAGGCAGTAACCGAACAAGAGGTCATATGGATACCATTGGCTGGGACGCCCAACCTCAGGCCCCTTAGCCTTTTCCGGCCCCTTGGCCTTTTCTGGCCCCTAGCCCAAGTTCTCATTTAGGGTTGTGTGGTGTGGAGAGGACTTATGTCCTCATTCACGTCAGGATATTTATCCATGCCATGCATATCCCCTTGAGACATCCCTCCTGTCATTTATCATCCATACCGTGAGCACAGGCCCTGTTGCGCTTCGCATGCCCAATCTTGGGCCCCCCTTAGCCCAAGTCTTAACTCTTATGAGATTGTACGGTGTGGTATGGGATTAGTTCCTCATTCATTCTAGGTTACTCATCGAATTTTACACCTCCTGTATGTGGGGTATCTTACCCATTTGTGTCCTTACTATATGATGATAAATTGCACATTACTTGCTTCAAGATCTACGTGTGTCTTGATTCCCATCCTCATGGGATACGTAGGACCACCCGAACATCTAGACTTCGGGTCCAACCCCATCTCTTAGAAATATCCCTTTCACCTTGGCCCCTTGGCCTACCCTTTCCTAGGGAGGGGAGTATATGGTGTGGAATGGGACTATGTCCTCATTCACATTGGGTTTGTGACGACCACGCCATGTACTTCTCCCTCCTGAGAGTTCTCTATCCCATTGTTCTATACTCATCTTTTCAAATCGTCTGCTCTCAGGATGAGCCCCCCGGTCCTCTTCGGCAATTCACTAATGTGCCCAAGGGTACTCTGGTTTAGCACCTAGAATGTTGGATTCTACCCGGACATGCTTTCACCCATTTCTCAGGCTTCGTTTTCCCCTTCATTAGGGATTCCATCACCTTTCACACCCAAAGGGACCCCCGAATGACATGGATACTCAGCCCAAGGGACCTTCTACCATTACGGGCCAACATCCTCAAGGGTTTCGAGTAACAAATTGATACAAGTACCGTATTGTGAATTTGTTCAGCGGTTGATGCTTGTTTGTTGTTCCCACCTCAGATCACATGATATGGATGTTGTGTTTTGAACACGATCAATAGTTATCCTCCATCTTCACGCCAACCCCATTAATCCCAAAATGTCGATTACATAACTCACATATTTCTCCACCTCATCATGTCCAAGTAGAATTTCGAGACTCTTGGTACTATTCCTCAGTGTGCATCCGCGCGTTAGGAGGAAAAAGCCACGATAAGGAAATCATTTGGGGCTCCACCGATTTCCCCTTTGCATGTATTTAATGTATTGCAAATACCTTATCTTCCCTTGTTTCCTACACCGAGTTAGACTCATGTAGGCTTAGGGATCGGATTAAGGTATGCACTTACTTAGAATAGTCCCAATTTTCCATGGTCTAAGTTCTAAGACCTTAAACTAAGATCTTTTCATATTGACCATTTGTAGAACTACATACAGCTTGATTCCCATTCCATGGGATATATAGGAACACTCGGACACCTCGTCTATGAGTCTAGATTAATTGAGAGCTAGTCTCTCCTACTTCCTACCCTCTTACCTCTTGTTGGCCCCTTGGCTCGAGGTTTATTTCTCGAAATTGCACACAGTGTGGTGTGGACCTCATCCTCATTCACATTGAGTATGCTTTATTGCACTATGCACATTCCTCCTTTAGCCTCATCTCTACTACGTCTGTTCCGCACGACATTAAAATGCATGGCTGGTCCCATCACATGACCCTAAACTAAAACAATATCATCTCGGCCGCATGATGAAAAACGACATTGCATTGTGATGTCCTCAATCAAGGGACATCATTTTTGGTATCGGTCAAACACCATACCATTTTTCAATGCCTCCCTTTGGCTTGATTCTTGTTGTGATGCCTAGATTTTCTATTCTAGGCCCATCACTTCATAAAAAACAGCTTTATTCACCCTAAAGGATAAACAAGACCTATCAAATGTTGCTTCTTTTGGTGCGAGGACCAGACCCGCACACCCCTTTTATCCCTGGCACTGGTACCTTACCATGACACCTCTCATAAGTATTTATGGCTTGATTCCCATCCTCATGGGATACGTAGGAATGCCCAGAAATTTTTTGTCTCTGGGTCTAGCCCCAAGAATCTACAAATCATATCCCTTCTTTTTCATCCCCTTGGCCCAAAATCATCTGGGAATATGTGGGGTGGCAAGTACCTCTTAGGTTCTAGTTAATGTTGGGTCTTTCAATAGCCACACCATGTTCTTCCCATATCTTTTCCCAGCATGTTCCAAGTTATATGACCTGAAACTAAGATCTCCCTATGGGAACTACACATCACGTTTGGTTGTTTCGCCGCCCTGCGCCCAATCCATTAAATCAGGGCCCCTTAATGGTCCACCCCAGGACCTTAGTTTGAAAGCATGCAACCCCAGGACCCTTTTCTTTGGGAAGGTACTTGACTCCCTCTATCAGATATGTCTTATAGTCATATTCAGATGCATTTTGACAAAGATCCCGAAGTGTGGAATTTTCATGGGGACATTCCCCTAGCTCCATGTCCAAGCTTCATGAGCCTGTTATTTGGATCCTCATCACCTTCCACATATGAAGGGACCCCCTTCATGGCCTGGTCTCATGCCTCCTCGGATCACCTACCATTTATTGCCAACGTCCCTAAAGATCTCGGATGACATTTTTGGCAGGTCCCGTGTTTCGAACATAGTCAGCGGTCGACCCTCATCTGTATGTCCCCATTCCAGGATAATGTGATATGGATGTTGTGTTTTGAACACGGTCAATAGCTATCCCCTATCGTCACACCACCATCATTGTGGTCCAGATTTCAAGCATCATGATTCACATGTTTCCACTCCCTTATGTTCAAGTGGAATTCCAACATGCTCGGCTTTACTCTTCAGTGCATATAGGTGGGTTATATAGGCGGGTCAGTGTCAATAGGACTTTGGTCATCTAATGCCACATCGTCCCTAACGTGTGCCTCCCTGTTCTAGGAAAGTCCCATCACTACTTATTGTTTCCCACATCGAACACGACTCACGTGGGCTTAGTAGTTCTAGTAGGACGTGTACTGGCACAGCCATTGCCACGCATGCCTTTCCTCATCCCACATGACATTAAACTGCACTCTCAGAACTATTTATGGCTTGATCCCCATCCTCATGGGGTATGTAGGAATACCCGACCACCTTGCTTCAGGGCTCAGCCTAATTCTCACTCTTGGTCCCTTGACCTGAAGAGTTTCTTCTGGGGATACGTGGTACGATCTGGACTCCAAGTCCTCATTCACATCAGGTTGATACCGCGCCACATAATCCCTTCCAGATATCTTCCCTTTCACTCCACGTCATATCGTATGGTGTTAAACTGCATGAGTCCATATTTTCTCAACACATGAGACTAAACTATGGTTCTACCCTGAACAAGTTTGGGATGCCCTATGTTAATCATGGGATGCATCAGTTTCCTCTCCAGATAGAATTCTCCTTACCAGTGTTGGTCTCTGACCACACTGTTCCCCAAGAACTACGTTTGGCTTGATTCTCATTCTCATGGGATACATAGGAACCGCTAAACATCATGTCTTTGGGTCCAACCCCAGGAATCGTAATTCCCATTTCCCCCTCTTTTTTTGGTCCCTTGACCTAATCTCTTTTGGGGAACCATGAAATTGCAGCTTTACCCTAAATAAATTCGGGATGCCCCACAATAAACATTGGGAGGAAACAATTTCCTCGTCAGAGAGGTCCTGTTCAGAAGTATGTTTGATCCCTGATCAGGCCGGTGTATCCACCTAATGTGTTTCCACCACGGTGGCATAATTTCAAGAGTGTTGTACTCTAGTCGAACAACCCATCACTCCACTCTCCATACTTTGTGTGCCCTTTATTTGGATCCTTTCCCTCCTTCATGTCTAGAGGAACCCCCTAATAGCACGGATGTGTGGCCTACGACTTACCTACTGTCTTGGGCTAACGTTATGGAAGACTAATAGATTACATTTTGAGTCAGGCCCAGTGTTTCAAACATGGTCAGTAGTCGGCCCTCATTTGTTATCCTCATTTCAAGCCAACGCAATAAGGATACTATGTTTTGAATGCGGTCAAAAGTCATTATTAATTGTCATGTCATCACTACAGTGTTCCGAATCTTGGGTATTGTAATTTACACATCCCATTCCCCCTATTTGGATTTATTCCAGTGCCACTGGCGTTACCCTGCTCATGAACAAGAGCACGCTGGGAAAACGGTAATTCGGCTGTTCTAAGAGCATCATTATCCAATCAGGTCTCTCCCTTCTCTTCCCAGGAATCTGGGTTGGTTGTTCAAACCCCCGGATTCCCGAAGCTTGGTTTTCTATCCTATATTTGGATGGAGTGATAAGGTGGTCATCCCTTGTTTTTTACATCAGGCCCGACCCACATAATCTTAGGGAATGATCTTTGGACACTCCACGAATATCACAGGTGTGAAATAAACCAATAAAAATAATGGAACTTGTGCATGATACAGGCATAAAATAATCAAAGCATGAAATTAAGTTTGAGGGTTTGTAATCATTATAGTACCAGAGGGTCGATTTCTCCCATGGACGAGTTAACCTAGTCAAAAGAGTGTAGCAGCTCCGCCACCCTCTAGCTGGTGGAATCCAGGATTTGCTATCGCTTGTTCAGATCTCGTTCCTCCTCGGCAGTGATGGGTTGCAATTCATCAGCCAAAATCTGGGCCCGCTCTACACCAGTCCGAATGATGATAATTTTGTCAGAGGCTCGCTTCATTCCCTCTTCATCCTCTGATAGTTGGGCCTTCAATCGCGATATTAGCTCAGATTGCGTGTTGAGGGAGGTAGAGTGCTCTTCCACCTGACTATGTAGTTTCTAGACCTCATCTTCATCCCCCTGGAGCCTCTTGATGTTCACTGCTTTCCTCCGCTTCCAACCCACACCAAGGCCATGGTCATGATCCTGAATCTTCTCTACCATAAGATCTCGGATGATCATGTGAGAAAATTGGTCATCCACTCCCCCCAGCACACAGTTCGCGTAGTCACGAGCGAAGTCTGTCCATCTCATCCATCCATATTGCATGGGGGTGTCATCAATGAAACGCTTGATCCGCTTTCATGATCAGTGATTGACTATTCTGTTTTCCTCTTCATCAGAGGTCGTCTCTTCCTAGTCAGCGTGGTTAACAGGCTCATATGTAGGGAATTCCCCCAGGAACTCATCAGTCAAGTATGCATCTGGTGTTAGATCAGGCATGGTGGGACTTGGGCTGACGGATCGATCCTCATCATTGGAACCCAACTCGATGATCTCAAGCTCAGCATCCCTGATGGTCCAACTGGTGACCGAGAGCATCGTTGTTCGATCAATCTAGACCTCCACCTCCACAGTCACCAGCATTACCCAGGGAAAGGCTCTGCCAGGGGTACCAAATGACCTCGCCAAGGCAACCCACACCATTTGGAGGACTATGTGTACCAAAAAAAAAGAAGCATGCATGTCAGTTAACATGGTGGATGGATGATAGTCATTAATTTGGTAGAAGAGACTTAAATAGATCGAATTCTCAGTCTTGTTCTTGGGTTGATGTCTTCAGGACCCCGAAGCGTGGCCCTCCATATATTTTTGGAAAGTCTAAAGATTTGGGAGCAACTTTGGGTATTCCGACCCCACCAGACATGCTAATATCCCTGGAAGCAGGAATAGACCCCGAAGGTCCTGCATCTATATCTCTTGAAGGGAAAGAACGAGCTATGTGAACAAGGCCCTCCTGCACAATTTAGATGCTAGCAAGGAGTCCGGAATGACCTGAAAATGGGCCCTGAAGAAGGGGTTTGGAATCTTTACCTCAAGGGACTCGGTGAAATCTTCAAGATCTGATTCTTGATCCCTGACTTCACCATCCTCCAATGGGATCCCTCTCCCGGGAGGCACGTCATCATCAACTCGAATGGTTGGTTTCTTCATCATTTCCCCCAGGTAGGCTACCTCCCAACTCAGGGCATATTCCTTCACTAACCCGATGACAGCGGTCGGTGGAGGCAGCTGGTTCCACATCTTCCCATCTTCCCTTGTGAACATGAGTCACATCTACTTCATCACACATGGGTGTTCCTCATAGAGTACCCCCAGATAGACCTGTGGGGTCAGTCACTGCATGCACCAGAATTGCCAAAAAAATCGGTGCGGGGTGTACGACTCACAGAGAGGCTCATAATCCACCCTTGCCACCAAAACTCTACCTTGAAAGTCCAGGAGATAGGCATGGTGCTCCTCCGTCCCCCAGAAATTATCATTGAATACCCCCATCGGTAATGGAAACAGATAGAAATTGAACTCCTCCACCTTCTAGACATGGTTCAGAACCAACGGTGTGGTCAGCTTTGCTGGAAATCTCCTGGCAGTGTTCAGGATGGATGGGCAGAAGTTAGATTCCAGAGGGGAAATGGGGTTTGGGTATTCATAAACCCCCCTGACATGTGTCGCTATCCACCCATACAGGAGGTGGAATGGCCCGCATATTCTCTATGGCCTCTTCCCCTCGCTGATATGCCGTAGCATCTTATACAGCTTTCCGAACATCGGGATCCTGAGGGTTAACCCACCCTCCTATTTCCAACACGGACGTCATAATAAATGTTCTTAGTCGCACTCCCATGTTGGTGTCCCTCACTGGTAGGATCCAACCACAGTTGAGAGTCACGATGAACGCTGCCATCCTGACTATCGGTTGGTGTTTGGTGATGACACTAAATCCCCACTTCTTCCACTGGTTGTCCTCCAAAAGTTGCCAGTATGAGTTCTCCTTACTCCGGGCCCCCTTCGGGCAAGTCCAAGGCCTCACTGGAAATTGTCTTTCCTCTGGGAAGTTCAGAAACTATTTGAACCACCGCCTGAAATGGACATCCCTCACTGTCTCCTTGTCCTCTCCCAGCACAAGCTCCATCAAAGCCATCGCCAGCGGTGGAATTTTCTCCGAGTCCTCCCACACACTCATGACAGGGAGGAATTTGTCATACATATCCCCAAGTATCGGGACCCCCGAGATCTGGTGGACATACCACAAGTTAATACTGACTTTCCCATGGTTAAAATGGAATGTGTTGGTCCTCAATGAACACCTACTCAACAGCTCCGACATCAGCTGCTTTGGATGGTAGATGTGAAACTGGGAGGCCCAAGCTGCCTCATATAGTCCCACTCTTCTCAACTCCACCCCAAACTACTCACACGAGGTGCCTAACTAGTAGGCCCAAGCCCAATAATTTGTGAAGTTTCCGCCCTGGAACAGGTCCCACTCCTCATACCACCCCTTCTTCGGGTTCCCCAGAGCTGCCTTCAATATCGTCTGATGCATGGGGGGAGACATCTCCAGCTATAACTACTTCCCATAAACATTATTCAATTGGTTGTATTAGCAGCCAGCAATGACGAGTGTGAATTCCTCTGAGGCATGGTCGTTAGCCAACCTGACCCATCAGTGTTGGCATGGCGTGCTCCTAAACCAGTATACTGGTTCGTCCCGACTTCCTTCTGGGATGAAGACGTCATACCTCAACCCGAATCCATACAAAGTAAACCTCTTACATAATAGGTAGTTCCTTTGTCTCTCTGATAGAAGCACCACCAGATAACCATGGTCAAAGTGGCTCCGAATTATCTCTCTTAAACTCAGACTATTCTCCATCTCATCCCTTCAGGTAGAATCTTCAAGGAACCCCTGGGAAGCTTCTTGACGAGCCATTCAGTCTTTTAGGTTGGGGTGACTTTTGGGTTCGTTTGCAAAGATCGGTCGTGGAGAGCATTCACGAAGTCTGTTCATGGAGCCCTGCCTTGGCCTCTGAATGAGGAGTCTTGAAGCACACAGACGTGAAGTCAAAGACTCGTTATGTGCCATGAAGCTGAAAGCCCGATTCATAGAGAGCAATTGTGGAGTACGCGGATCTTCGCGAATTGAGAGCACTAAAAGCCAAAATTGCGAAGGAGAGAAAGTAAAAAAGAGAATTCAGTCCCTCTACTTATAGGCGATGACCCTCACAGCTTTGTGGCATGTCTCGACCACGGCGAGCTTCACGGTGTGCCCAGCCAACCCATCGCTTTCTTGCTCGGTGATCCTCCTTCGTGATCCAGCTTTGCAAACGACCGAGAATTTTTGGCGATTGACCCTCAGACTTTGACCCTTGATTTCTCCTCGAATCCAAGTCTAAGGGGTGCATTTGTTGGCACCAGAAATCGGAAGGGAGAAGGAAAATAATAAAGTATCTGAAGGTGCCTCGCGAAGACCTTTTGCAGAGCGCTATGGCCTTGCGCCTTCTGCGAAGCGAGGAGGTGGGATGCTCCACAAGCCCCTTTGACATTTTCGAGCCCTCCGTGAAGCGAGGATATGGGATTATCCACGAGCCCCTTTGATGTTTGTGAGCCTGCCATGAAGAGAGGAGGCGGGATGCTCCGCGATTCGTTTTAACGTTCATGATCTCACCGCGAAGCGAGGAGGCGGGATGCTCCACAAGCCCCTTTGACGTTCGTGAGCTCGCCGCAAAGTGATGAGGCGGGATGCTCTGCAAGCCGATTTGACATTCACGAGCCCGCCGCAAAGCAAGGAGGCGGGATGCTCTGTGATCCCCTTTGACGTTCATGAGCCCGTTGCGGAGTGGAATCTATCTTCGTGCCGAGTGAGATCTGCTTCGCGGCGTCTCTTGCCTATAAACATCGGCCTCCCCTAGGGCCAAAGGATGGATCATCTGACCTTTCACCTTCTCGGCTCTCAAATAGCGAAGCACTTTCTTCTCTGTGAACCATGAGCTTCTCTAGGTACTTTTGCTCTATGAAGTGCCTCCCCTTTTCCATGTTTCCACCCCCTCTTTTGAGAGGGATGTCTTTTTTGAAGCCCACGGGTCTTCATGAAGAAAGGAGATCCTCATGGGAACTTGGGTCATCGTGGAGCGTTTATGCTTCGTGAATCACCCCCCATGCACATGTGACTCAAATGCTAAGGCAGAGTCACTGTACCTCATGAAGCACATTGCTTCACAGGACCTTGTTTCGTGAGGAACCCATGCTTCGTAGGGATTTGCTTCGCGAATTCCCTTCCACTTCGCAAAGCACCTCTTGTATGCACCTGTTCCCTATGCCTATACAAGTCCACTTCACTTCGCGAAGCCCACACCTTCAAAAATCCATTCCATTGCATGGAGCACCAGAGCTCTACGAGGCCTCTACTCATAAACCCCTTTGCCCTACAACTCCTTCCCTCGTGCAACCTCCTAGGTTCGCACGAAGAAATTTCAAAGTCCCTTGGACGACACTGCCCATTGCGTTGCTTCGCCTCATGGTTCTTCGCATAGGCACGCTAACGGGTATTTATTCTTCGCATAGCCATGCTAACATGGACCCCCCAATGGTTTGATCCATGACACCCCATAGCCACGGCATTGTCGGTGCATTCCCTTCACCAAGGTGCAGAGGGTATCAATTATGTAAGTCCTAGGGGTGTGGAGTGAACCCTCCCTCGTCCGACCTGCAGGACGTTATACCGCCAAGCACTGTCATCCTCAGCACATGACGTTAAACTGTGACTTCCCCCCATGCATCCTACACGGGGAAAGGGAAACCATCCTGGTGTAATCCCCTAGATTTTCTTGCAGGAGGCAGTATCCTTTTCCCTCCTTTCTTCGGTGCCAAATCCCTCTCCCGCTAGGATTTTTCGCCATAGAGCCTCCATCTTGGAGTAAGTACCATCCTCTTCAAGCTGCTAACCATGCATAAGCCCCAGTTTCCTCTTTGGGTTGCGATCACGTGTAAGCCCCACTCTATTTCCCACGGATGCACCTTTCACGACGTGATCGTCAAGTCTCTTTTGTATCTTGTTTCTCACACCGAGCATGACTCATGTGGGCTTGGAGCAAGCACCAACCATGACATACTCTATGGGAATCCTAGAGTGTAAGCCCCACACCACCTGAACTATGAGGTATTTGATCCTTGCTAAGGAAAGGTATGTAATAAGCCTCCATGAGGTTCAAGCCCACCACCCATTGGTTGCTCCGACCCCCTTCACGTCGGTTCACCAACACCTTGGGCAGCCTAGAGTCTAAGCCCCACACCACCTGAACTACGAGGTCTTTGATCCTTGTTAAGGCAAGGTACATAGGAATCCTCCACGAGGTTCAATCCCACCACCCATTGGTCACTCCGACCCCCTTCACATTGGTTCACCAACACCTTGGTCAGCCTAGAGTGTAAGCCCCACACCACCTGAACTACAAGGTCTTTGATCCTTGCTAAGGCAAGGTACGTAGGAAGCCTCCATGAGGTTCAATCCCACTACCCATTGGTCACTCCTACCCCCTTCATGTTGGTTCACCAACACCTTGGGAAACCTAGAGTGTAATCCCCACACCACCTAAACTACGAGGTCTTTGATCCTTGCTAAGGCAAGGTACGTAGAGGTTCAAGCCCACAACCCATTGGTCGCTCCGACCCCCTTCACGTCGGTTCACCAACACCTTGGGAAGCCTAGAGTGTAATCCCCATACCACCTAAACTATGAGGTCTTTGATCCTTGCCAAGGAAAGATATATAGGAAGCCTCCATGAGGATCAAGCCCACCATCCATTGGTCCCGACCATCTGTAACGACCCAAACTTTTAATAATTTGTGTTTCCTTTATTTGTGTGTTATTTTATTTTATACTAAACGAAACTATTTCATTTAATGAAATGAGTATAAATAAAATTAGACTGTTGGGTTTCGACTGTTATATGACCGTTGGTCAATATGATTGTTGGAAACTAAACTCTTAATATTGCATTTTTTTCTATAAAAAACAAGTGACCTTGGTTAATTATTATAGAAAGAAGATATGATGGCCCCATCCAGTAGTCTCGGGCCGATCGAAGCCCATCTGACGGAACTGGGGAAGGAGGTTGCACCACTGGGTTTTGCTCTGGACAAAACCCAAGCTGAACTTCACTGTGTGAAGCTGGAATGGAATCTCTTTCGGGAGAAGTTCAAGATTATATAAATCACTACTCGGGCAATGTTGGCCGAGCCTCCCTCAGATTATCTCACCTTAGCACACCTTAAACTTAGGTCATATACTGGTGTTATAAGGGGATATGTAACGAGACTGTAGCTACTTTGTGTAATCCTTTGAGATAAATAAAATTGTGATTTCTTCCTATAGTGAAGTTTGTGAATTTTCAGATGTCTGGATAAAAATAGGATGTATCTTACAGATTAATTTTGAAAAAAAAGGATATTTTAAAATATTTATGTAAACCATAAATAATTAATGATGTGTAAGGATTTTCAAAAAATGGTCTTCTGCAAATGTGTTCAGTAAGAAATTTAGAGTCTAATAAGATCAACTTAATGTTTAGTGAATAGTAAATTATAAATAGTGATTTTATGATTAGGATTATTAATGTGACCAAATGGATTATTAATCTCACTTAAAGAAAGTATTAATATAATTTAGGAACTTTTATTAAGTAATGTGATTCAATAAAATAAGTAAATAACTGTTTCAGAAATTATTATTTAAGTATTAGTTTTTTCAGGTGAATAGTTCTTTTATTTAAAAATTAAATTAAAATTATTTAGAAAATTATTTTTATAAAATGGAGTTAATTTTTTAATTCAGAGCATCTATATTATCTTAAGTTGAATTTTTGTGATTTTTTTGAAAAAGTTGAATTTTCAGTGAATAGTGAATTTTCAGTTTAGAGTTTTGGGTGTTTAATGACATCATTAAGGATGTAATAATTATTTAATAATTATGGTAGACTTATTAATAGTAATATAAGGTATTAGGTGTCTCAAGTGGCCAATACCTTGGGCAAATACCATGGGAAATCCCATGGTTTTTCCAATACCAATAATGAGGTGTCCCTTGGCCATTAATGCCTTGTCCCCTCACTTCCCCTATAAATACCAATCCATTCTCTCATCCTTTCCATTTCAAAATCCTCAAAAACAAATTTCTGGTCTCCTTACCTCCCAAGGAGTCCTCCCAAGGTTCCATCAAGCCTCCCAAGGTCCCAAACTTCAAGATTTCGAAGTTACTCTTCAAGGTAAGGGATCCTTTTACCCTCCTTTTAAGTCATGAATTTCTTTATGTTGTGTCTTATATTTTCCATATATTTATGTTGAGGGTATGTTATTATATGTTCTTATTTGTTTCCATTTTATTTCCAAATTATGAGAGACCCTTTCTCCTCTCATCAATTTGTTTTCAGAATTTTTAAGTGACGTCGTTAGGCTGCCGAATTTCTCGTAAAAGGAATCGCATCTTCTCTTTTCTTTCATGTTTCCTTTTCATGTGGTATGTCATTAAAATTTCCATACCATGTTCTTAACTCCATGTTTTTCTATATTTATACTTTATTATAAGTTATTTATGATCGGGTTACTCTTGTACCCTCTCTTTCCAATGTTTTCTAAAACCATGTTATATAGTCGTTATGCTGCAGAAATTTCGCCTCAAAATTTCTATCTCTTTCCCTCAAGAAATTCCCTTGTTTATTTATGTGAATACCCAAACCTATTTCGTTTCTATGGGTGTTCATAAATATATAAATATGATATATTTGATTCTTTAATGGACATACATATAACCCTCACTCCCTTTCCATGGGTTATAAATGATATAATGATCTTATTTTTAAGAGCTTTTAAAACGTCACGGTTTTGAAATAAACCCATTCCTTTAATTCTCTATGAGTTATTTATGAAATTTTTGAATATGATATATGTATCTCACATGTAAGTAAATACATATTAAGGGTGAACCCTGATAGCGCTCCAATTCATTGGGTAAATATTTAATCTCTAGAGATGACAAGTTTCACGATACCTTGGTGAATAACCTTGGTAATTTTTATGACACCTTGGGGATGGACCTTGGTGATTTGTTCATGAATTTCTAAATGAAATGTTGTAGCCACATATTCAATTTATGTTTCAAGTTCTTTTCATTATGATATTCTTATACTTCCATTGCTCGTGTCTTTATGTTCTTATTTATGTTCTTATTGATATCACAAGTAAATTGATTCCTTATTTACCCTTACTGGGCCTTCTGCTCACCCTTTAATTTGATGTATGTCTCCAGGATATGAGATGCAGTAATGGAACATAGTATGAACATATGATGAAGCCTTACAAGTGTATTAGAAGAATATTTTATGTTTTTTTCATGTATTATGTTCCTGATTTCCAAGACACTAGACTTTAAAGATCCTCTGTTTGTAAAATGTAATGAAAGTTTATGTATTAAAAAGACAGGATGCCATAGTTGGTATCAAAGGATAGTTTAGTTATTTATGGGAATTAAGTCATGAAAACTTTAGGAATAACCCTATATAAAATTTTAAATATAGGAAAACTTCCTGGTATTTTGGTGAGTATTGAGTAAGTGGTTCATCAAGAAAATACATCCCTGTCTGGATACGAGTAGGTAAAGGTGGTTCTGGCACAGATGTACATAGGGGTAAAACCCAAAAACACCGCTTTGAGATAGACTCTAATGGGAACTGGTACACAACAACAGGCCTTTCTACACTCTTGGTTACGACACTCCTGGGGGATATGTTTGGTTAATCAAAAGCTTTTTATGAATCATTAAGAAGGAATTATTCGAAAATGTAATTGTTTAAGCATGAAGTTTTAAGACATAAAATCCTTTATAGTTAAAAGATTCATAAATTAAATAAGTTTCTCACTAAGGATTTATTCTTTTAGAAAATTGAGGGCAATATGAGGAATCGTGCAAATAATGAACACAATGGACCATGTGCTGATGGCCCTCCGATGGAAGCCGGAATGGAAACATTCTTGTGAATGATGAAACAATTGACTCAAGTTATGGGAAATAACTTGAATCAAGCTGAGAGACCAATCTCATCGCAAAGGGAAAAACATGTTTTTGAGTCATTTATGCATCAACGACCACCAACCTTCAGTGGATCGACGGACCCATTGATTGTTGAACAATGGATCATCTCTATAGAGAAGATCTTTTCTGTGCTCCACTGTTCAGAGCAAGAGAAGGTCACCCCGGTTGTCTATCTCTTAGAGGGAGAAGCTAATTAGTGGTGGGAACTGATTAAAAACACAAGGCCAAGATTGGAGGTTGAAGATATGGAGTGGGAAGAGTTTAGTTGGATCTTTTTCAGTAATTATTTCCCTCGTTCCATGAGAACAAGAATAGAGAATGAGTTTCTCGAGCTGAGGCAGAAAGAGAACAAATCTGTCGGAAGCTATGAGATGAACTTCACCCGACTTTCATGATATACCTATATCTTTGTCATGGATCCAAATAGTAAGGTTGATATATTCTTCGGTGGACTGAGACCTCATTTGCGGAATAATCTAGCTAACCGACACTATGATAGCTATGAGGAGATCGTACGGAGTGCGATGAAAGCTGAGCTAAAGTTTGGTGAGATGCGGTGGTCTCATAAATAAAACAACAAGAAGAGATCGCTAGATCCAAGCTTAGGGAGGATCTTTGATCAAGGAAGAGGAGGAAATCAAGTACAACTTTCCACGTGTAATAAATGTGGTAAGAAGCATTCGGGCAACTACCTGCTCGGGAGTGGGAAGTGCTACAAGTGTGGTGGAGATGGCCACATTGAGAGGAATTGTCATAGTGAGGTGAAACCTCGGCCTCCAAACTCTAACGATAAGGGCAAGATGGTGCAAGCCCTACCTGATGTCAAGTGCTTCAAGTGTGGACAACGTGGGCACTTTTCCAATCACTGTCCAAATCTGAGGGCAGTGGAGGGGAACCACCATCAGCCTCAGCAAATGCCAAGGGAGCAAGGTTGTACTTTTGCTATCATGACAGCTGAATTTGAAGCTCCAAATGATGTGGTAGCAGGTACTCTTATTTTACTCTCAAAGCTAGCAAGTACTTTGTTTGATTCTAGTTCTACGCATTCCTTTATTTCCTCCAAGTTTATGAAGAATTTAGAATCAGCCCCCGAATTGCTAAAAGTAGAGTTGTCATTCAAGACTCCTGGTGGGAATATCCAAGCATCGCTAGTGTATAGAAACTCTAGTATTTAATTTAGTGATCATAATATTATTGCAAATCTAGTATTCATTCCCATGTTGGAATTCGACATTATACTAGGGATGTACTGGCTCTCAAAGTATAATGCTAAGATAAATTGTAGAAGCAAGTAAATATCAATATTCTTGAATGGAAAACCTACAGTTATCTTCTAAGGAGAGATATCTCAACCTCATCTTTGTCTAAAAGAACCCCCTATATCCTTCTTTATAGAGTTTATCGGTGAAGAAGAAGAAGGAGATTAGAGTTTGATGATAGAAAATGTCCCCATCATCTAGGAATACATTGATGTATTTCCTGAGGAGTTACTCGGACCTCCCCTAGAAAGAGAGGTAGATTTCTCCATTGAACTCATACCTGGATCTCATTCGATATCAAATACCCCATATAGGATGGAAAATGTGGAGCTAGATGAATTAAAGAAACAACTCCAAGATCTTTTGGAGAAGGGGTTTATCTGACCGAGTGTGTCTCCTTGGGGAGCACCAGTTCTCTTCATGAAGAAGAAGGATGGATCGATGCGGCTATGAATTGATTATAGAGAACTGAATGGGATCACAATGAAGAAAAAATACCCTCTTCCAAGAATTGATGACATATTTGACTAACTTTGTGGGTATCAATTCTTCTCTAAGATTGATGTTTGATATAGTTATCATCAATTGAGGGTGAATAAAGAAGATATTCCAAAAACTGCCTTCCGATCAAGATATGGGCATTATGAGTTTGTTGTTATGCCCTTCGGACTGACTAATGCACCTCCTATTTTTATGGATTTGATGAATAGATTCTTTAAGGACTACCTTGATAACTTTGTGGTATTTTTTATTAATGATATTATGATATATTCCAAAAGTCGCAAGGAGCATGAGGATCATCTAAGGGATATTTTGAAAACTCTATGGAAAGAGAGGCTTTTTGGGAAGTTTAGTAAATGTGAATTCTGGTTACAACAAGTTTCTTTCTTGGGGCACATTGTAACCAACGAAGGAATCGCAGTTGACCCTGCAAAGACAAAAGTTGTAGAGGAGTGGTCTCAGCCTACAACAATAACTGAAATTCAAAGTTTACTTGGATTAGATGGATATTATAGGAGGTTTGTGAAGAAATTTTCACGACCTTCTAATCCATTAACCAAGTTAACTCAAAAAGGGGTCAAGTTCATCTGGAAAAAGGAGTGTGGGGAAAGTTTCCAAGAGCTGAAGAAGAGATTGGTTACTGCACCCGTGTTAACTCTTCCCTCAAGTGGAGAAGGATTTGTTATTTTTAGTGATTCATATCTGAAAGGGCTTGGGTGCATCCTCATAAAAAATGACAAGGTCATTGCTTATGCATCTCGACAGTTGAAGATTCATGAGCAGAATTATCCTACATATGATCTGGAGCTGGTTGCAGTCATTTTTTCTCTGAAGATATGGAGGCACTTCTTTATGGGGAGAAATGTGATATATACACAGACCATCAAAGTTTGAAGTATATTTTCACACAAAAGGAATTGAACATGTGACAAAGGAGATTCTTGTAACCTCTTAAAGAATATGATTGTTCAATTCATTATCACCCTAGAAGAGATAACAAAGTTGTTGATGCATTAAGTAGGAAAGACCCAGTTTTTCTTTCCATGATGAGGATTCAAAAAGATCCTTTGATCAATGACCTAGTAAATTTGGACATGGGGATTAAAAGGGAAGGGACATCATCAACCCTAACCCAAATGATTTCTCAACCATCATTAATAGAGAAGATCAAGAAAGCTCAGAAGGAAGATCCTTTGTTACAAGAAAATTTTGAGGTTGTAAAGGATGGAAATTTTCCTGAGTTCAATATTGATCAAGAAGGTGTACTAAGATTTCATACAAGACTATGTGTCCCATATATTCTGGAAATAAATAAGGAGCTGATGGATGAAGCTCATAGATCTACTTTCTCTATACATCCTGGAAGCACAAAAATTTATAGGGACCTTCGTGATCATTATTGGTGGGATAATATGAAAAGGGGGATTTCTGACTACACTTCAAGGTGCCTAGTATGTCAGCAAGTGAAGGAAAAGTGACAAATTCCTAAAGGGGTATTGCAACCACTACCCATACTAGCATGGAAGTATAATAATATCACTATGTACTTCATCACTGGTCTCCCGAGAACTTCCAAATGAAACAATACGATATGGGTTATTGTGGACCGTCTCACCAAGACTGCCCATTTTATCTCTATTCAGGAAGATTTCTCTCTTGATAAACTTTCCAAGATTTACATGAAGGAAGTGGTAATGCTACATGGAGTTCCACTTTCAATCATGTTTGATCGTGATCCAAGGTTCACATCAAAATTCTGGATAAGTCTTCAACATTCTTTGAGAACTGAATTGAATTTTAATACGGTCTATCACCCCCAAACTGATGGTCAATCTAAAATAACTGTTCAAACACTCTAGGACATGCTGAGAACATGCTCAATGGAATTTAAAGGTGGATGGGATCAACATATCCCTTTGGTCGAGTTCTCTTACAACAACAACTTCCACTCAAGCATTCAAATAGCACCCTATAAGGCTTTATATGGGAAGAAATGTAGAACTCCTACTTGTTGGGATGAAGCAGGTGAGAGAAAGATTCTTGGGCTTGATCTTGTCCAAGAGATGATAGAAAAGATCCATGCCATCCAACAACACATTAAGGCTGCTCAGAGTCGGCAAAAGAGCTATGCCAACAACCATCGTAGGGACTTGGAGTTTGATGTTGGTGATAAGGTCTTTCTTAGAATTTCACCTTGGAAGAGAGTCATGAGGTTTGGGAAGAAAGGGAATCTCAACCCTAGGTACATTGGCCCCTATGAAATCCTTGATCGTGTGGAAGCAGTGGCCTATCAGCTTGCACTTCCTCCAAATCTAGCACAAGTTCATGATGTATTCCACGTATCCCTCTTGAGGAAGTACATACCTGACCCTTCACATGTACTGAACCCAAAGTTGGTACAACTATAACATGACCTATCTTATGAGGAGAAACCAGTGGAGATCTTGGATCATAGAGGAAAGGTTCTACGTAACAAGACTACCCACCTTGTTAAGGTGTTATGGAGGAACCACAAATATGAAGAAGCCACATGGGAACTAGAGGAGTCTATGAGGTAGAAGTACCCACACCTTTTCTTTTCTGAGGGTATGAGTTAAAATTTCAGGGACGAAATTTCTTAAGGGGGGAAGAATGTAACAACCCGAACTTTTAATAATTTATGTTTCCTTCGTTTGTGTGTTATTTTATTTTATACTCAAAAAAACTATTTCATTTAATGAAATGAGTATAAATAAAATGAGACCGTTGGGTTTTGACTGTTATATAACCATTGGTCAATATGACCATTGGAAACTAAACTCTTAATGTTGCATTTTTTTATAAAAAACAAGTGACCTTGGTTAATTAATACAGAAAGAAGATATGATGGCCTCATCCAGTAGTCTCGGGCCGATCGAAGCCCATCTGACGGAACTGGGGAAGGAGGTAGCACCATTGGGTTTTTCTCTGGACCAAACCCAAGCTGAACTTCACCATGTGAAACTGGAATAGAATTTCCTTCGGGAGAAGTTCAAGCTTATAGAAATCACTACTCGGGCAATGTTGGTCGAGCCTCCCTTAGATTCTCTCACCTTAGAACACCTTACACTTAGTTCATAGGATGTTTTTATAAGGGGCTATGTAACGATACCATAGCTAATTTTTGTAATCCTTTGAGATAAATAAAATTGTGATTTCTTCCAATGGTGAAGTTAGTGAATTTTCAGATGTCCAGATAAAAATAGGATGTATCTTATGGATGAATTTTGAAGAAAATGATTTTTTAAAATATTTATGTAAACCTTAAATAATTAATGATGTGTAAGTATTTTCAAAAAATGGTCTTTTGCGAATGTGTTCAGTAAGAAATTTAGAGTCTAATAAGATCAACTTAATTTTTGGTGAATAGTAAATTATGAATAGTGATTTTACCCTTAGGATTAGTAATGTGACCAAATGAATTAGTAATCTCACTTAAATAAAGTATTAATATAATTTTGGCACCTTGATTAAGTAATGTGATTCAATAAAATAGGTAAATAACTTTTTCAGAAATTATTAATTAAGTATTAGTTTTTTCGGGTGAATAGTTTTTTTAATTTAAAAATTAAATTAAAAATATTTAGAAAATTATTTTTATAAAATTGAGTTCATTTTTGAATTTAGATCATCGATATTATGTTAAGGTGAATTTTAGGGATTTTTCTGAAAAAGTTGAATTTTCGGTGAATAGTGAATTTTCAGTTTAGAATTTCGGGTGTTTAATGACATCATTAAGGATGTAACAATTATTTAATAATTCTGGTCTACTTATGAATAGTGATATAAGGTATGAGTTTTCCCAAGTGTCCAATACCATGGGCAAATACCATGGGAAAGCCCATGGTTTTTCCAATACCACCAATGAGGTGTCACTTGGCCATTAATGCCTTGTCCCCTCACTTCCCCTATAAATACCAAGCCATTCCCTCATCCTTTCCATTCCAAAATCCTCCTAAATGAAGTTCTGGTATCCTTACCTCCCAAAGAGTCCTTACAAGGTGCCCTCAAGCCTCCCAAGGTCCCAAACTTCAAGATTTCGAAGTTACTCTTCAAGGTAAGGGATCCTTTCACCCTCTTTTAAGTCATGACTTTCTTTATGTTGTGTCTTATATTTTCCATCTATTTATGTTTAGGTTATGTTATTATATGTTCTTATTACTTTAAATTTTATGTCCAAATGATGATATACCCTTTCTTCTCTCATCAATTTGTTTTCTGAATTTTTAAGTGACGTCGTTAGGCTACCGAATTTCTTGTAAAAGGAATCGCGTCTTCTCTTTTCTTTCATGTTTCCTTTTCATGTGGTATGTCATTAAAATTTTCATACCATGTTATTACCTACATGTTGTTATATATTTATCCTGTATTATAAGTTATTTATTAGTGGGTTACTCTTGTACCCTCTCTTTCCAATGTTTTCTAAAACCATGTTATATAGTCGTTATGCTGCAGAAATTTTGCCTCAAAATTTCTATCTCTTTCTCTCAAGAAATTCCCTTGTTTATTTATGTGAATCACCAAACATATTTCGTTTCTATGGGTGTTCATAAATATATAAATATGATATATTTTATTCTATAATGGACATATATATAACCCTCACTCCCTTTTCATGGGTTATAAATGATATAATGATCTTATTTTTAAGAGATTTTAAAACGTCATGATTTTGAAATGAAACCCATTCCTTTTATTCTCTATGGGTTATTTATGAAATTTTTGAATGTGATCTATGTGGAAAACATGTAAGTAAAGACATATTAAGGTTTTTCCCTGATATTTCTCCAATGCATTGGGTAAATATTTAATCTCTAGAGATGACAAGTTTCACAATACCTTGGTGAATAACCTTGGTAATTTTTATGACACCTTGGGGATGGACCTTGGTGATATGTTCATGAATGTCTAAATGAAATGTTGTAGCCACATATTCATGTTATGTTTCAAGTTCTTTTCCTTATGATATGCCTATACTTCCATTGATCATGTCTTTATGTTCTTATTCAAGTTCTTATTGATATCACAAGTAAATTGATTCTGTTTTTACCCTTATTGGGCCTTCTACTCACCCATTACTTTGATGTATGTCTCCAAGATATGAGATGCAGTAATTGAACATAGGATGAACATATGATGAATGATTAAAAGTGGATTAGAAGAATATTTTATGTTGTTTTCATGTATTATGTTCCTGATTTCCAAGACACTATACTTTAAAGATCCTATGTTTGTAAAATGTAATGAAAGGTTATGTATTAAAAAGGCAGGATTCCACACCATCTCCATGTTGGTGCACCAAACTCTGTCCTGAACTACGAGGTCTTTGATCCTTACCAAGGAAAGGTATGTAGGAATCCTATAAGAGGTTCAAGACCAACACTTGGTCGCTCCGACCACCTTCACGTCGGTTCACCCCCATCCTGCATGACATTAAACTTTGGACCCCAATTAGTGGTAAGCCATTGTTTATGGCATCCCACATTTTTATTACATAACTTTACATTACATTTTACATACAGATGATCTTTAATGTCTAGTGTCTTGGAAATCAGGAACAATAAAACTTAAATACAACATAAAAAATTCTTCTAATCCACTTGTAAGGCTTCATCATAAGTTATTCCTAACTACAATTACTACATCTCATATCCTGGAGACATACATAAAAGGGAAGGGTGATAAAAAGGCTCATTAAGGTAAACAAGTGAAACAGTTGACATGTGATCTTGAGAAATATTAATAAGAACATGATAAAAGTTATATAAGGAATGAGCAATGGAAGAATAATAATATCATAAGAAAAATAACTTTAATCATAACTTGAATATGTGGCTATAAAACTTCATTTATACATTCATGAACATATCACCAAGGTTTATCCCTGAGGTGTCATAAAAATTACCAAGGTTATTCACCAGGTATCGTGAAACTTGTCATCTTTAGATATTAATTATTTAACCAATGCATTGGAGCACTATAAGGGTGAACCCTTAATATGTCTTTACTTTCATGTGATCTACATATATCATAATCAAACATTTCATAAATAACCCATATAGAATAAAATAAATGGGTTTCATTTCAAAATTGTAACGTTTTAAGAGTGCTTAAAAATAAGATCATTATATCATTTATAACCCATGGAAAGGGGTGAGGGTTATATGTATGTCAATTCCAGAATCAAATATATCATATTTATTTATTTATGAACACCCATAGAAACTAAATCGTTCTGGGTATTCACATAAATAAAACAATAGAATTTCTTGAGAGAAAGAGATAGAAATTTTGAGACGAAATTTCTACAGCATAACGGCTATATAACATGGTTTTAGAAAACATTAAAAAGAGAGGAGAAAAGGGTAACCCACTCATAAATAATTCATAATAAAGTATGGGTACTGAATAAGATCATGGTATGGATATTTTAATGACATACCACATAAAAAGGAAATGTGAAATAAAAGAAAAAATGTGATTTCTTTTACGAGAAATTCAGTATCCTAACGACGTCACTTAAAAATTCAGAAAACAAATTGATGAGAGAAAAAAGGGTATCTAAATAATATGATATGAAATGGAAAGTAATGAGAACATATAATAACATACCCTCAACATAAATAGATGGAAATTATAAGACACAACATAAAGGGAGTCATGACTTAAAAGAGGAGGGTGAAAGAATCCCTTACCTTGAAGAGTAACTTCGAAAGCTTGAAGGTCAGGACCTTAGAAGGCTTGAGGAAACCTTGGGAGGACTCCTTGGGAGGTAAGAAGATCATAAATTATTTGAGGATGATTTTTTAATTAAATTAATGAGGGAAATGGCTTAGTATTTATAGGAAAAGTGAGTGAATAAATTATTAATTTCCAAGGGACACCTCATCGGTGGTATTTGAAAAACCATGGGCTTGCCCATGGTATTTTCCCATCGTATTGGCCACTTGGGACACCTTATAGAATATCTCACTATTAATAAGTCGACCAGAAATCTTACATCATTATTACATCATTAATGATGTCATTAAACACCCGAAACTCAAAACTTCATTTTTACTATTCACCGAAAATTCAACTATTTCTGAAAAATCCAAAAAAATAATATTAACCTAATATCGATGCTCTAAATTCAAAAATGAACTCCATTTTATGAAAATAAATTTCTAAATATTTTTAATTTTATTTTTAAATAAAATAATTATTTATTCCAAAAATACAACTTTAAAACTATAAGTTATTTTGTAACACCTTAAAAAAGTTATCAAGGTCTCATAAAATTATCATATAACTATAAGACAATAAAGTAACAATTTATGATTAAATTTTATGACAATAAATTTCCATTATAAATTATTAAATTAATTATAAAATTGTAAATAAAATATTTATGACATTCAAAAATACCAAAACTTAAACTATGATCATTTTTTTACTTTTAAGATGTCTAAAATGTATTTATACATTCATGGGTGAAGTTTATATTTTTTTGTTCAATTTATTATTCAATACTATTCATTACTATTCATATGGGTATGTTACTATTCATACTTTACTATTCACTAAAAACCAAGTTGATCTTATTAGACTCTAAATTTCATACTAAACACAACTGTAGAAGACCATTTCTTGAAAATCATTTCACATTATTAATTATTTAATGAATAAAAAATTGTTTAAAATACCCTTTTTTCATAAATTCATCAATAATACACATCCTATATTTATCCGGATATTTAAAATTCACAAACTTGGCCATAAGAAGAAATAAAAATTTTATTTATATAAAAGGGATTACACAAAGCAGCTAAGGTCTCGTTACATAGCCCCTTATAACACCAGCATAGGACCTAAGTGTAAGGTGTTCTATGGTGATAGAATCTTGGGGTGGCTCGGACAACATTGCCCAAGTGGTGATTTCTATCAGCTTGAACTTCTCCTTTAGGTGATTCCGTTCAAGCTTCATACGTTGAAGTTCGGTTTGGGCTTCGTCCAAAGCAAAGACCAGTGATGCTACCTCCTTCCCAAGCTCTGAAGTATTGGATTCATATGGATCGAGTCTACTAGATGAGGCCATTCAATATTCTTTCTGTATTAACTAACCAAGATAACCATATTTTTTGAACCCTCTGGGAGAATTAGTTGAACTCATATTTTGATAATCCCAATTATGCTCAATTATATTTTGATAGTTCCAATTATGCTCAATTATATTTTGATAATCCCAATTATGCTCAATTATAGTTTGATAATCCCTATATTGATTAATGATTAATTACTTATTTCAGTATTTCTGTACACCATGCACATATTCATATATTACTGGATGGATATATATTCTAACTTAACCCATTCTGCCAATAGAATGCTTAAACAGACAGGTCACCGATACATCATGAAGGTCACCGTTACAGAACAAGTCTACTGATACGTCAAGTCCACTGGTACAACAAGTCTACCGTTACGTGAAGCTCACCGATACAGACAAGCCACCATTATGCATGTCTACCATTACGTGAAGGTCACCGATACAGACAAGTCACTGTTATGCAAGTCTACCGTTACATGAAGGTCACCGATACAGACAAGTAACCATTATGCAAGTCTACTGTTACGTGAAGGTCACTGATACATCATGAAGGTCACCGTTACAGACAAGTTACCAAAGGAAGTCTACTGATACACCAAGGAAGCTACCGGTACATGAAGGATACCGTTACACGAAAGGTCACTGGTACATTAAGTCTACCGCTACTGATCAAGTCTACCGACAGACATGAAGTCTACCGATACAAGAGGTTACCGATACAAGAAGCTACTGATACACAAGAAGTTACTGATACAAGAAGTTACTGATACAAGAAGTTACCGATACAAGAGGTTACTGATACATGAAACTACCGATATATAAGAGTTTACCGATACAAAGACTTACCGATACACAAGGCTACCGATAACCAAAGCTACCATTCCAGAGAATCCGACGCTACCTTAATTTCTTTATCATTGTTTAATCTAACCAACGGTCATATCAATTATATTTTAATGCTCTGTCATTTATTTAATGAAGGTTGTTGGATGTCAGGGAACCGTACCTCGTACCTGCAAAAATAAATCATTTCTTTTGCCGGAGATCGTGCTATAAAAGTCCATGTTGCTGCACAAGAGACCATATAAGACACACGATATACAATATACGATATACAAGAAAAATAAATAAGTGATACAAGAGACATGAACAAGAAGAGATCGTACAGATATACATGCACAACCAAGAAGACATAGAATCTCATACACACTCAAGCTTACTCAAGAAGAGTTCTTTACTTTCACGAGGATTTTGAAGAAAATCATCGACAACATTTTCACTATCTATGAACCTGGATGTCAAGCAAACGACACTCTATTTTCCAGAAAGAAACCAGAAGAGGACTCAGAACCATTTCTGATCAAATTCGAAGGAGTCCAGAGCTACACTGCAATCACTAGAGCCATTCTAAATTCTATATCTTGCTCAATGATTTATTATTTACTTTATGAGCAGTGTGTGTCATCAGTTTTAATTTACACATACACTGTCTCCTGAACCTTAACTAGAGGATCTATAAATCCTCATTAAAACTCTTTACATCTTCTATTTCTCACTGTGTATAGTGGTAGAGATCGTGTGTGACCTGGACAGCTGTATTTGCTATTGTTTTTGTTTCCCACGAAGAACTGTGGTAGAGGTCTTTGACCTGGACAGTTGTAAACTGTTGTGAACCCCGATCCAGGGTGTGGATCAATTTTATATAAAGTGTTGAGAGGACTAATTCTCGGCTTGAGACTGAACCTCTTGGTTATATCTTCTGTGATTTATTTAGTTTTATCTAAAACCTTTTATTCCGCTGCCAAGTGCTTTAAAACTTAAACTGTTTTTCAAAATTACTCTGATAATTGAATTATCAAGTGTTTGCATTACTTGCAAATCATTAGGTTAGTTTCAAAATCTAATCTGATCTTCTGATTAGATTAACTGGGAATTAATCAATCCCTTGAGAACCTAACTGAAAGTTTGCTTTAGTTCAAATTCACTACAATTCAATTAGTATTTTAAATTGGGGGATTTTAGTAAAGGATTTTATAAACATAAATTTTAATTGGAACTCAATTCACCCCCCCTCTTGAGTGTCCACTCCGACCAAAATTTGGTATCAGAGTATTTTAAAATATTTTCTGAAGTACTCTGTTTTTCAACTGTGATTTTAGTTGTATTTTAAAGTTCTTAAAATTTCTGTTATTTCTAAATATTTATCTCTTTAAAAAAAATTAACCTAGTTATCATGGATAACAGACTAGAAGGTGTTGCTACTAATAGACCACCATTTTTCAATGGAAAAAACTATGCTCAGTGGAAGATTAAGATGAAAATTCATTTAGAGAGCATGGGTTTTGATATTTGGACTGCCATAGAATCAGAATTTAAAATTCTCAGTACTGTTAGATCCACTTGGAATGAAGCTACTAAGAGAGATTAAAATAATAATTTTAAAGCTATGAATGCTCTGTATTGTTCTTTAGGAGATGAGGAATTTAATATAATATCTGCTTGTAAGACTGCATATGAAATTTGGGATACTTTAAGCGTTTCTCATGAAGGAACAACTAATGTTAAAGAAATGAGATTGAACACCTGTTCTATTAAATATGATAATTTTAAGATGAAGCCTGATGAACCCATTTCTGATATGTATCTCAGGTTTAAATAAATTGTCAATACAATGATCTCACTGGGAAATAACATTTCACCAAAGGATTAGATTATGAGAATTTTGAGATGCCTACCTGAAAGATGGAGGGGCACTTCTGTTTCAATCAGAGAATCTTGTGATATTGGTAAACTTCCATTCACTTATTGGTAAGTTGATGATGTATGAAGAAGAATTTAAGGTAAAAAAAGAAGAAGAAGATAAACCAAAAAGGAAGTCAGTTGCCTTCAAGACATCTACTTCAAATAATAAGTATAAGGAGAAACTTCAAGTTGTAAGTGATAACTCAAGCTGTGAAGAAAGTGAAAGTAATCTGACAGTGATGCATAAATGGCTCACATATCCAGAATATTTAAGAAGTTTTATAGGAAGAATAATTTTTTCAGAAAATCAAATTACAAAGGTAAGTATGACAACAAGGGACACTGGAAAAAGGACTGGAAGAAATCTGACAAATCTGATGAAGTTGTCTACTATGAATGCAAAAGAAAACGACATATAAAAGCAGACTGTCCAAAGCTAAAATACAATAATAAGCATGAGTATAAGGACAAAAAGTATAAGAAATCCATGAAGGATACTTGGAGTGCTTCTGAGGATAGCTCCAGTGAATCTGAAGCTTCTGAGACTAAAAACAGAAATAAGGAAAACATGTGTTTTATGACAAACACTTCTGAGGTAACATCTGAAACTCCTGCTTTAAATACATATTATTCTGGAGATGATTCTGATTCTGAAAATATGTCAAAATCTAAACTGTTTGAATACTGTGATATGTTAGAAGAAACTTGTAATGAGCTGAAAGAAAAATACAAAGGTTTAAAGAAATAGTCTGCTTTAACTGTTAAACATAAATCTAATCTTGACATAGAAATGGAAAAGAATTCTCAGTTGCTTAAAGAAAACACTGAACTAAAATTGTCAAATGATCATCTTAGTAAGGATTTAGAAAAGTTTACAAATGGAAAATATACTCTTACTCAAATTATAGGTAAGCAGATTGCACCTAGATATACTACTGGTATAGGATACCAACCTGGACAAAGAAAAATTACCAAAACTAGATTTATTTCTAAATATAGACAGAATGTAGATAGTTCTAGTTCTAGAAGTCCATATGCTTCGACTAGTTATATTCATATTTACAGATCTAACAAGGTTTATCTTTCAAATCTGTTGATTCTACAAATTTTATGAGACCCATAAGACAAATTTGGGTACCTAAAGTTTTATTGGATAACCTGTCTGGACCCAAGAAAATCTAGGTACCAAAATCATTTCCTATCTAAATCTATTTTGTAGGGAACCTTCTTAAAGAGATCCTATAGAAAGACTTGTTACTTGGACAGTGGATGTTAAAGGCATATTTTAGGATACTTCTCATGCTTTAAAATATTAGTCAAAGTTGATGGAGTTTTTGTCACCTTTGGTGATAATTCTAAAGGGAAAATCATCGGCTTAGGCCAGATTGGTAACACTGACTCAGTATTAATTTCTAAAGTTCTATTGGTTGATGGACTTAAATATAATTTACTAAGTATTTCTCAGTTATGTGATTATGGTTTTAATGTTAAATTTGAAAATGATTCTTGCAATGTTTTTAATTCTAAAAATGCTTTAGTATTTTCTGCCTTGCGAAATGAAAATGTCTATGTTGTTGACTTAAATTCTTTAGCTATGAAAAATATTACTTGTTTAAATGATTTTCACAAAGATTATTAGCTTTGGCATAGAATATTAGGACACTGAAATGTACACTCACTTAGAAAACTTACTAGGAATAACTTAGTTAGAGACCTACCAAAACTTGAATTCCCAGCAGATAAAGTTTGTAATCCCTGTCAAAAAGGAAATCAACATAAAGTTTCTTTCAAATCAAAGAAAGAAGTGTCAACTTCTCAACCTCTCGAGTTGGTTCACATGGATTTGTTTGGACCTTCTAAAGTTTCTAGTTTAAATGGGAATCACTATGTCTATGTTCTAGTAGATGACTATTCTCGATATACTTGGTTATATTTTCTAGCTCACAAAAGTGAATCTTGTTCTTACTTTGTTAAATATTCCAAGTCTGTAAAGAACCTTAGTGGACTTAAGATTAAAACATTGAGAAGTGATCATGGCCATGAGTTTGAAAATCATGAGTTTGAATCCTACTGCTCACACAACGGCTATAGTCACAATTTCTCTACCCCTCGGACACCTCAGAAAAATGGTGTAGTAGAAAGGAGGAATAGAACCCTTCCAGAAATTTCCAGAACCATGCTCAATGAGTATGACCTACCTATTTATTTTTGGGTTGAAGTTGTCAATACAGCTTGTTATATTATCAATAGAGTCTTGATCGGACCTGTTCTTAAGAGGACCCCTTATGAGTTGTGGAACCATAGGAAACCTAAGGTTAACTACTTCAGAGTTTTTGGTTGCAAAGTATTTATTCTTAATACCAAATATAATCTTGAAAAGTTTGCATCCAAGAGTGATGAAGGAATTTTCCTAGGTTACTCTATTTATAGTAAAGCCTATAGAGTTTTCAATAAGAGAACCAAATGTGTGGAGGAATCTGTTCACATAAAATTTGATGAAACTGACCCACATGAACCTAAGAACTCTCTTAAAAATCTTGAAGATGATCTCTCTGTTTTGAACCTTAATGATAAAGACAGTGGACCTATAGTTAAAACATCCAGTTCTAGAAATTTTCCAGGACCTGCTTCTGTTGATTCCCAAACTATTGATGAACCTGAAATCTCTAGCCCTACCTTTTCGAGACCAACTAGGATCCTAAAGAACCATCCTTTAGATGTTTTTGTAGGTAATCTAGATAGAGGAACACAGACTAGAGCTTCTCTAAGAAATCAGGTTAAACATCAAGCCTTTCTTTAACAGTTAGAACCTAAAAATATCAATGATGCTATCAATGATGAATTTTGGGTAATGGCTATGCAAGAAGAACTAAATCAATTTGAAAGAAATAAAATCTAGGAATTAGTAGAAAGACCTAAGGACACTTTAACCATAGGCACAAAGTGGGTGTTTAAAAACAAAGTTGATGAATCTGGAAACATCATTAGAAAAAAAGAAATACTAGTTGTACAAGGTTACAATCAAGAAGAAGGAATTGACTATGAGGAAACCTTTTCACCTACAGCTATATTAGAGGCAATTAGGATCTTACTTTCCATTGCATAACATCTAAATTTCAAGTTATATCAAATGGATGTGAAAATTGATTTTCTAAATGGTTTTATTGTTGAAGATGTTTTTGTAGAACAACAACCTAGTTCCTCAAATCATCACTTTCAAAATCATGTTTTTAAACTTTCTAAAGCTTTATATGGTTTAAAATAAGCTCCAAGAGCTTGGTATGAAAGACTTAAAAATTTTCTTATTTCAAAAGGATTTACAAAAGGAATTTCTTATCCCACTCTTTTTATAAAAAGAATTTCAAAAGATGTTTTAATATTACAAATCTATGTTGATGATATTATTTTTGTATCTTCTAAAAATTCTTTATGTACTAATTTTTCAAAGGTTATGCAAAATGAGTTTGAAATGAGCTTAATGGGAGAGATAAAGTACTTTCTTGGATTTCAAATCTTTCAAACTAAAGATGGTATTATTTCAAATCAAAGTAAATATACTAAGGATTTATTAAAACGTTTTGGTTTGGATAGTATTAAGGGAAGTTATACACCTATGAGTACCACCTGTAAATTAGATATTGATGAAACTGGGAAACTAGTAGATCAAACTAATTATAGAGGTATGATTGAGAGTTTACTTTATCTTACTGCTAGTCGACCTGATATTATGTTTAGTGTATGTATGTGTGCTAGATTTCAAGCTAACCCTAAAGAGTCACACTTACTTGCTGTTAAAAGTATTTTCAAATATCTTAAATATACTGCTAATTTGGGACTGTTTTACCCAAAAGGACAATCATTTGATTTAATAAGTTATTAAGATGCTGACTTTGCTGGATGCAAGTCAGATAGAAATAGCACATCTGGAACATTTCATTTACTTGGAAAGTCCCTAGTATCATGGTGTAATAAGAAACAGAATTCAGTTGCATTATCTACTGCTGAAGTAGAGTATATAGTTGCTGGTAGTTGCTTTGCACAGATTCTGTGGATGAAACACACTTTATTAGACTATGGGTTTGATTTTAAACATGTTTCAATTAACTATGATAACACTAGTGTGATCAACATCTCAAAGAACCCTGTGTCTCACTCTAGAAACAAACACATTGATGTTAGACACCACTTTCTAAGAGATCATTATCAAAGAGGTGATATAACTCTTGAATTTATAGGCACTGAACTCCAATTAGCTGATATTTTCACTAATCCTTTAAGTTCAGAAAGATTGAGTTTCATTAAACACAAATTAGGAATGATAACTTACTCTTAAACCATTAGGAGAAACCTCACCATTAGGAGAAACCTCACCGTTAGGATAAACCTCACTGTTAGGAGAAACCTCACCGTTAGGAGAAACCTCACCGTTAGGAGAAACCTCACCGTTAGGAAAAACCTCACCGTTAGGAGAAACCTCACCATTAGGAGAAACCTCACTGTTAGGAGAAACCTCACCATTAGGAGAAACCTCACCGTTAGGAGAAACCTCACCATTAGGAGAAACCTCACTGTTAGGAGAAACCTCACCGTTAGGAGAAACCTCACCGTTAGGATAGACCTCACCGTTTAAGGACACCTCACCGGTACATCTCTCACGCTGTTTTAAATTTTCATATTAAGGCCGAGACTTCGAACCATTTTTAATATGAGATTTATTTTATATGTGAATCCTAAATGATATTAAACCTAACTCTAGATATCACTCAATCACCGCGAACCCATCTGTTCGAAACCCTCCTACCTAAAACCTCTCAAGCTTGCAAAACCCTAAGCCTCAGAATCTGAAATGGCCCATGTGAAGTGACCCTCAGTGGATGAAGGGAGTGATGCGCCGCAAGATAAGAAGCAGAAAGTAACCAATGTTGGTGCTAGTGGAAGCAGTAGAAGTGTTGTTCGAAGGAATCCTATGAATGCGCATTTATCGAAGCGAGAAATTGTAGTGAAAAGGGAGTTATGTGCGGAATGGCTGTTGGAAAGCAAGTCCTTGATTCTGAAGACCTTACAAGAGCAAGGATGTCTCGAATGCTTCATGAACAATAATGGAGCGTATTATCCAGTACTGGTAAAGGAGTTCTATGAGTTTGTCTGTTTTGAGATTTCAGAAGAGGAGAATAGGACGATTTTATTTGTGAATGGTCAAAAGTTTGTGTTTTCATCAGTTGAATGGGCTGAGAACCTTAGAGTTACTCATAGTGGTGATTATTGATTTTATTCAAAATCCATACCTACTGCTAGTGAATTTTTCAAATATGAGGATGCCTTGTTGGAATTGACAGGAAATGGAACCCCAAGAAAGATCATTGCTGTAGAAATGGAAGGGGAGGATAAAATACTTTTTAAGTTCATTCAGCATGTGATTTGTCCAAGGAGAGGAGATTTTTCTACCCTTAGATTTCAGGATATTTATTTGTTGTATCTATTAAAGCATGGAGTAAAGGTGAATTTGTGCAGATTGCTAATGATTCAGATTGAGGATATGACTAGACCAAAGTCTAAGTCCAATGCACTTTTCTTTTCTAAGTTGATTTCTATTATGTTGAAGGCAAAGGAGGTAGCTGGACCTCAGGATGAAACTGTTGTGGTTAAGGATAAATTTTGCCTCACCAGGACTGTTTGTAAGTTTATGAAAGTTAGCTGGAACCCTTGGAATAAATCATGGGTTAATGATGAAGGTAAAGTCTATAACAAGTACACTTATGTGGACCATCCTTCTAGACCAAAGGATGTGAGGGATCCTAGTCTTGGACCAGATGAGCCAAAACTGGTCTGCAGTGATAATGAAGCTGAATCTGGGGAGGAAGAGACATTAATTGAGGAAGGAGGAGACCCAGATTTACCTCCTAGTCCTGTGCACCAAAATATTTCCTATGGAGCAGCTAGCCCTCCAAAAGAACTACCAAGGAGAGAAACTATTCTGAAGGACAATGATACTAAGTCCACTGAAGAAGAAGAAGAATAAGAATATCAGAATGTTTTCAAAGAAACCTCTGAGGAGGATGAGGCAACCGAGTCAGATCTTTTTGCTCATGGAGAAAAGGAGGCTGTTGTTGAAGCAGATGATGTGGAAAATGAAGAAGAAGAGCTAAGTTTGAGCCCTCTGATAGATAGTACAGTCAGGATAATGCCTGATCAGGAAGAATAAGTAGCATCTACTTCCATTGATGAGAGAGTCTTTGAGCCCTTAGAGCAAATGGTTGTTTCATCTGCTGAAGTGGTATAGGAATTTGTGGAGTTACCTCGAGCAGAAAAGTTGGAGGAGATTCCTCAGGTGAATGCTCTAAGTGAGGGGGATCATCTTGGTTCAGTTTCTGTACTATATGACATTGAAGTTTGGACATCAGATCCAGGATATATGGTTCTTGGACTTGATTATGGAGATTATGATGAGGAAGAACAGCCCTAAATGGAATCAGTTATCCTACCTGTTGTGGCTGAAAATTTGGCAACCAAGGAGGACCTTGAGTCCTTAAAGACTGAAATAAAAGAAGCACTGAGAGAATCAGTGGCAGATTTGAAGCAAAGTCTAGTTGATGAAATGAGGAGTGTGGAGCAATCCCTGGAGCTATCTCTGGGATGTGTTGTTTCTAGTCCAGTGAGGGGAATGATGGATGAAGTTAAAGTATGCCATACTCAAATTGAAATTTGGACAGGAGCTGTGGTTTCTCTAAGACAATCTATTGCTTCATTGACTACCATGAACAGCTCTCAAACCCAAGTGAATACTGATATCAGATATATCAAAGAAGTAGTTAAACAGTTTGTGGAAGTATTTGAGGCTTTTAAGAAATCAGTCAAGGAACATTTGAACAGTCAAGATGAAATTGTTCAGAAGGTGGTTAGTAATCTGGCACAATCTTTCAAGGAGACAGTAGCTTTCTTGGTAAAACCCCTTCCCTCATCTAGCTCTAATGTGAACTTTGACCAGATCAGAACTGTGATCCAGGAAGAGTTGGCTAAGGCCAGTACCAGTGGCACCTTAGATACTCAGATCCTTGCTACCACTAGGGAAGTTAGTAGTTTTTTTCGTGATCACCTATGAGCAGCTACTGCTTCTCAAGAGGCAATTAAGAACAAGGTGGATGCTTACTTTGAGAAGGTCTATACCAAGCATCAAATGACCAATCATTTCAAGCTCTTGATGGAAAATATGAAGTTGCCTCCAGTGACTCAAGCTTTCAGAGAATAGGTTAGTAAGATCAGGGAGCTTACTCCTGCCTTGGATAAATTCATTGAAAATCGAGATGATTTTGTGTCAGCAATGGAGAGAGGAGGTAGTATTATTATGGATTTCAGGAACCTGTTACTACCATTCTTGCATGTGGATGCCAGACCTGTGATTTTCCCTCCTGCCCTTCCTGCCTCTGCCTCTGGGAGTACACCTCAGTTGACTCTAGTTCAGTCTATTCGAAGCTTAACTCCTATGATCACATAGATAAGCACATATTTCAGATATGGTACAGTTTTAGTGGTTGAACCTCTAGTTGTTTTTTCAGCTATTCCCAAGCCATCTACTCAATCTAAACCTGTACCCTCTTCTAGTCCTAAGAGAAAGACTCCTATTCCAGAGGAAGATTGAGTGATTCTGGATGTTTTTAATGGGATTCACTTGTATTTTCTCTTGTAATACTGACTTTATCAGTTTGTATCTTTTGTGATTTAATGGAAAGTTACTCTTACATTCTCTACTTTACTATGTTTCTGTGTAATCTGTTCTCTTTTAGTTTCTACATTTCTCTGATTCTACCCTTCTTTTTGTTAATCACAAAGGGGGAGAAAATGAAACTAATGAGACCTGGGAGTGTAATTTCAAGGGGGAGAATGCAAGGGGGATAAAAAATGAGAACTTTGTTTTAAAAGTTTTTTTTTTGAAATTTGTTCCTCTACCACCATTTTAATTTTCTTAATACTTTGGCATAAGTTGTGATTATCAAAAAGGGGGAGATTGTTGAACCCTCTGGGAGAATTAGTTGAACTCATATTTTGATAATCCCAATTATGTTCAATTATATTTTGATAGTTCCAATTATGCTCAATTATATTTTGATAATCCCAATTATGCTCAATTATAGTTTGATAATCCCTATATTGATTGATGATTAATTACTTATTTCTGTATTTCTGTACACCATGCACATATTCATATATTACTGGATAGATATATATTCTAACTTAACCCATTCTTCCAATAAAATGCTTAAACAGATAGGTCACTGATACATCATGAAGGTAACCATTACAGAACAAGTCTACCGATATGTCAAGTCCACCGGTAAAACAAGTCTACCGTTATGTGAAGGTCGCTGATACAGACAAGTCACCGTTATGCAAGTCTACCATTACGTGAAGGTCACCGACATAGACAAGTCTCCATTATGCAAGTCTACCATTACGTGAAGGTCACTGATACATCATGAAGGTCACCGTTATAGACAAGTTACCAAAGGAAGTTTACCGATACACCAAGGAAGCTACCGGTACATGAAGGCTACCGTTACACGAAAGGTCGCCGATACATTAAGTCTACCACTACCGATCAAGTCTACCGAAAGACATGAAGTCTACCGATACAAGAAGCTACCGATACACAAGAAATTACCGATACAAGAAGTTACTGATACAAGAAGTTACTGATACAAGAGGTTACCGATACAAGAAGCTACCAATGCACAAGAGGTTACCGATACAAAGACTTACTGATACACAAGGATACCGATATCCAAAGCTACCGTTCCAGAGAATCCGACGCTGCCTTAATTTTTTTATCTTTGTTTAATCTAACCAACGGCCATATCAGGTATATTTTAATGCTATTTCATTTATTTAATTAAGGTTGTTGGATGTCAGGGAACCGTACCTCGTACCTCCAAAAAGAAATCATTTCTTTTGTTGGAGCTAGTTCTATAAAAGTCCCTGTTGTTGCACAAGAGACCATATACGACACACGATATACAATATATGTGATACAAGGAAAATACAGAAGTGATACAGTTGACATGCACAAGAAGAGCTCATACAGATATACATGCACAACCAAGAAGACACAGAAGCTCATACACACTCAAGATTACTCAAGAAGAGTTCTTTACTTTCACAAGGATTTTGAAGAACATAATCAACTACATTTTCACTGTTTCTGAACCTAGATTTCAAGAAAACGACACTTTGTTTTCCAGACAAAAACCAGAAGAGGACTCAGAACCATTTCTGATCAAATTTGAAGGAGTCCAGAGCTACACTTCAATCACTAGATCCATTCTAAATTCTATATCTTGCTCAGTGATTTATTATTTACTTTATGAGCAGTGTGTGTCATCGGTTTTAATTTACACATACACTGTCTCATGAACCTTAACTGGAGAATCTATAAATCCTCATTCAAACTCTTTACATCTTCTATTTCCCACTGTGGATAGTGGTAGAGGTCATGTGTGACCGGGACAGCTGTATTTGCTATTGTTTTTGTTTCCCACGAAGAACTGTGGTAGAGGTCTTTGACCTGGACAGTTGTAAACTGTTGTGAACCCCGATCTAGGGTGTGGATCAATTTTATATAAAGTGTTGAGAGGACTAAGTTTTGGCTTGAGACTGAACCTATTGGTTATATTTGCTGTGCTTTATTTAGTTTTATCTAAAACCTTTTATTCCGCTGCTAAGTGATTTAAAACTTAAACTATTTTTCAAAATTACTCTGATAATTGAATTATCAAGTGTTTTCATTACTTGCAAATCATTAGGTTAGTTTCAAAAGCTAATCTGATCATCTGATTAGATTAACTGGGAATTAATCAATACCTTGAGAACCTAACTGAATGTTTGCTTTAGTTCAAATTCACTACAATTCAATTAGTATTTTAAATTGGGGGATTCTAGTAAAGGATTTTCTAAACAGAAATTTTAATTAGAACTCAATTCACCCCCCCCCCTCTTGAGTGTCCACTCTGACCAACAATTTTTATAAAAACACAATGTTAATATTATAGTTTTCAATGGTCACGTTGACCAGCGGTCATGTTGACCAGCGGTCATGTTGACCAGCGGTCATGTTGACCAGCGGTCATGTTGACCAGCGGTCATGTTGACCAGCGGTCATGTTGACCAGCGGTCATGTTGACCAGCGGTCATGTTGACCAGCGGTCATGTTGACCAGCGGTCATCTTGACCAGCGGTCATCTTGCCCAGCGGTCATCTTGACCAGCGGTCATCTTGACCAGCGGTCATCTTGACCAATGGTCATATAACAGTCTAAACCCAATGGTCTCATTTTAATTATACCCACTTTATTAATTAAAGGATATAGTTTTGTTGAGTATAAAGTAAAATAGCACACAAAATTAAAAAACAAATATAATTAAAAAGTTTGGGTCATTACATTGTTTCCCCAGTCAGTGGTAAGTCGTTGCACACCAAACCCATCTTGAACTATGAGGTATTTTATCCTTACCAAGGTAATGTATGTAGGAAGCCTCCACGAGGTTCAATCCCCACCATCTATCTGGGCCCCGGTTCCCCATTCACGTCGGTTCGACCCCATCCAGTGGTAAGTCGTTGTGACCTCAATCAGCGGTAAGCCACTCTATAAGCCGTTGAAATTCTTATCCTGTGGTAAGCCGTTGCGACCCCATCTAGTGGTAATCCATTTTGACCCTACTCAGTGGTAAGTCGTTGACATTCTTATCCAGCGGTAAGCCATTGAAACCCCATCCAACAGTAAGCCATTGAAAACCCCAATCAGAGGTAAGTCATCGTCAGATGAACTGCGTGTACTTTGATTCCCTGCCACGGGGATACATAGGAAGCCTCTTTAAGGCTCAAGCTCAAAACCATCCTCATCCTCATGACAGTTCCATCCCATACACCATCCACTTCATTCAACCTCTCCATCATCCATCATAATTCTTATCTGGGCTGCCACATCCTGGTGAAATCATGCCATCTCATTCCCCATTCCCCTCAATAGTAATCGGGAAGTCAACCACACGTTGGTCCCAACATCAGTGTTCCCTCCAGGGGTTGCACCCATCTGATCCACTCTATTCAGTGCTCTAATCTGTCTGATCCATCTCCGCTGGATGTTAAACTTGTGGCATACCCTGTGTTAAACATGGGAAGCTGAGGAAAACCTCCGAAACATTCCTATGGCATATAATTCCTCACATTCGATGTGGGATGCCTCGGGCTTCTGTGCCCTCGATAAGCCCTATAATAAGGGGAAGAAACCTAGATGTTTCAGTGTCCTAGCATCCAGACACAACAGTGATGTCCAACGTGACTACTCCCCTGACCAAAGGTTTCTGCCCTGACCAGACCCCTTGGAATGTCTTGAAAAAATCAGTGTAATTAACTGGTGTCCATGAAGATATGGAACCAGGAAGAGTTTCACGAACAACATCTTAAATCTATAAGGGAGACTCGGACTAGGTGACGAGTTTCGAGGAGAAATCCAAGGAAGGAAGAACTGACATCCCATCATCTTGTTTCGATCAAGGAGAAAATGTCCCTGCACAAGGAGTGGATGTCGCTCGCCTTTGGAAAGTAGGAATTCGGGGCAACAAAACTACACCTTTCTTCCTCAAGAATACAAAGGCATGTGCCCCAGCGAAATCAACGAAAACAGATATGAAATTTAATTATCGTCAACTTTAAAAATAGGTCATTTCATTTTTCATTTGTCAAAACATTCCTTTTAAACCATTTAAAAAGATTCCTTTTGAAAACCTTTGAAATAAAGTAACCAATACATAAAATGAAGTTTATAAATTTTTTATGAACATATAAAAAATTTTAATAATAATTTTAAATCATGGACACAAAATATAAAGAGGGTTTGAAGGAAAACATTAACTGAGGATTTATTTAGAAGAAAAGTCCCTTATCACTTTGGAAATATTTAAACCATAAGCCCCATGAAATAATAACCTTTAAAAAAACATTAAATACCACTAGAATAGATAAATTCATGATATAAATTTTCAGGTGGGATGTATATACACCTTATAAAATAATAATTTTTCATAACATCAAGAAATGCCTCAATGAAAGGAAATTGAGATGAAGTCCCTTACCTTGAGTCTGATTCATCACATGTGTCTTTATCTTCATGAATAATAAGATTATGTCAATTATTTACTTACCTAAAAAAATTAATTAATTTTATTATTAATTTTGTTTCACTTAATACCAATTTATATACAATTTCTTAATCAATTAAGTTTAAGTCAGGTGTTTTGACCGTATTCGGTTTATGTGTCAAAAACAATTTTATAGGTTGAATATGGTCAGAGAGTTCATTATTTAAACATCTCCATAATAATAATAATTAAATAATTATAATATTTATAAATTAATTATATTTTTAAAATAAATCATGAAATATGGTTATGAAAAATGAACCAATGTTACAGTCATTGAGATGGTAGGTCGTACATACGCATGAGTAACAATCCATTTTTCAATGATCATTATAGAAATAAGGTAAGTAAATTTTATCTTTATAGAATTATAATTATATAATAAATAACATATTATTAAATTATATATACTTATATATATATATATATCATTATTTTTCTCTGGTGATGAAAAAAGAAGAATCACATCGTTTTGAGGAGGCAGTAGTCAACGTGTCCATGAACGACGTTATCAATTTTTCAGTGTGTGAAAAGGTAATAAAGAAATTGATATAATATATTTATATAATTATAATTATTTCATTAATATCATATATATTTCATGTATGAAACATATTTTTATTAAACTCACCCTTAATATATTCCATGTAAATCATGAATGAATCACATCACTTTGAGGAGGCAGTAGTCCACACATCCACAAACAATGTTATCATATTCCTAAAAAATGGAAAGTGTGAAGGTATGTGTTATATAATAATTCCAGGAGAATAAATAAATCATAAATATAATATAAAAATAAAATGTACATCATTATTACCAACCCTTAGAGGAGGTAATTAAAGAACATACGACATTAATTCACTAGGTGGTAGTCCATCATACACACGAATGATGATTGTGTATCTCATTTGATGGAGGTGTGTGAAGATTTAGGTAATACCCTTAACATAAAAAAGTCTCAGTATATTTAATATAATAAGGTTATTGTATAATAATTATATAAAAAATAAATTAAGGAGTTTTAGAAAGAAAGAAAACAAAAGGGCTTGTTGATGAACATTATCTTTTCTTCGGGTAACTCCTTTTGGTTTACACCAAAGGAATTCCTTGGATGGATTTATTCCCAATGTAAGGACTCTAGTATAAGGGTATGGAATTTGTAAATATATTTTTATAGGTATTTTATAAGAAAAATATCTTGATAGGTGTGAATATAGGAGGAGAGTTGGTGGCCATTTATAAGGGGGGAAATACACTTGGTATTTTTGAAAAGAAGTTAGGTGAACCAACATTTTTACCAAAAAATAGGATTACATAACACAAAAAATTAGATAATAGAGGTTTAATGGTATAAATATGATCATAAAATGGGTTTTTTATAAGTTTCTATGTCATTTGATCCCTTAATATTAGATTTTAATCACTAAGTAAACTCGTTTTTACTTTAATCGTTGTAATTAATTTTAATTGATTTCACTAATATTTTTGGTAAAAAACTAATTTTACCTTACTATAAATTAAAATTTATTCCTATTAAAAATATGGAATCATTTTTAAAAAAAATTAATTCATATAAGTGGATTAAATTAATTTAAAATTAATCCCACAAACGGGACGAAACAACATGTTTTTAAAGTAAAAATATTCAAAAGTTTGAAATGTTTTTATAACCAATTTCATTGTGAAATTTATTAAAATGACCTAAATTTTATTTATTTATTTATTATTGAACTAATTATACTTTAAAAAGAATTTAAAATATATTTTAACTATATAAATAAATTATATGAAAATGCATTTTTCAATTAGAATTGAGTGTTTTTCACTATTCATCAAAAAATGAAACTTCTCGGAAAAATATCAAAATTTCACCCAAGTTAAATTTTGATATTACTATTTTAAAAAGTAATTTTATTTTTTCAAATACAAATTATAAAATTTTCAAGATTTATTTTTAAAACATGTGCACCATTAAAAGGCGACAAAACTGCCTTATAGAAAAATATAGCTTTTTATGCACAAAATTAGATTTGTTCTTATCTTGTACCTATCAAAATTATTGTATGAATGAAAAAATATTTTATTGATTATAATATATATATATATTATTAATACCACTCAATAATAGTAATAAATTTAATTTATTAAGATAAAATGCTTTTGGGCACATAAAAACATTTCCATTATATTCAATTGGTTTTTATTTTCATTTATAATTAAATGGTAACTAATGAATTCATTTTGTAAACATGTGTAGACCATATTTTCATAATTTAGTTAATATTATTCATTTCCACCATTCCAATGGATAGGTAATAACTATGATGTTAATTGATAATATTAATCATATATTGTTTTTCGGTAAGAATCGTCCTTGCATGTAACACAAGTTATAGAAGAAACTTGATGTTACATACAATGAAAGATAAACCCAGTGTTGTGTATAAATCAAGTTAAACTATGCATTGTGTGTAAATCAAGCTATCAAATAATTTAGTTTATTTTGAAATAAAATATTTCATAAAATCTCAGGATGTTACAATTCTCGACTAGTCAGGTCCTAGGGGTGACTTAGGCATTTCATAATAACCATGATAATAATAATAATAATAAATACAAAAGCCTATATGGATGGATCCCAGACATTATAGGAATCCTAGGGACCCTTGTAATCTAAGGAATCCTATATACTCAAGGTCAAATCCCAACATCTTGATTATTCTTCATGTGGATGAACAATCAAATCCTGAGAAGCACATCTAAGAATCCATATAAAAATCATTTTCATTTCACAAGGGCCAAAAAAAGTACAAGGAAATGAATTTAGAAATCCCCAATTTCACCATAATCATATCATTCTAGGCTCATAATCTTAATCCTAGGAAGCACATATGTGAATCCATGAGTGCATCACAACAAAAAAATGAAACCATGAATAAAATTTAAGGTTTACCTAAATACTTAACCCATCACAAAAATCCATTGCCCCTCAAGCTTACACATAAGGTATGGGTTATAAGGTGACACTCATTACCCTCTCTCTACCCAATCCCAATCCCAAACAAAACTTCTCAGGACTGGACTATCATCAGGGAACCTACTGAGGCCCCCAACATCATTATATAATAGAGGTACCCTACTTGGGGTCCTTTAAGTCAATACATGGCAAGCAAACCCTACATAGTGGGGGAATTATAACATGGTATCATTAGGTTAAAAACCCTTCTATTGGAGAAACCCATCCCTTAAAAATACCATAATCATATTATGACCTCATAGGCCCCATGAGTCAATCCTTATTGTCTATGAATGGATCATGGCCCATCTCAAGTCCAAGGTCATTTAGGTTACTCCAATCACTCAGTCCATTCATCTTATCCAAGGTTTAACCACCTTGGAAAACATGTATCGAGGGAAGGATCTCTCACCCTATATTCAAGATCACTGATTAGTCACTAAAATTGGATAATATTAATTTTTAATATCTTTATATTCATTTTTCCAAAGTCCATAAACATTGTTTTTAGTGAGTTACATAAATAGAACTTCATTTCTCATCTTAAATGCAATTCATGTTTAAAATGAAAATTTGGGCCCAATAATTCATCTGTTTGTGGAAAACATTATATTCATTTTATGAATTTGATATTTTGGTATATTATTTATAACTTTGTTTGGAACATTTTATCTTTTAGGTCTTATGGATGAATCCCAAGGGAAGATAGATATTTTTTGCGTCTGAATGCAGAAATTTTCCGGAGAAAGCATAATAGGCCTAAGGCCCATCAAACAAATGTGGGGCCCAAAAACCAAGCCCAATGAAGCTAAAATTTTTAAATTATAAAGAAAAAACTATGAGGATAATTTTATTCAACTATGTCCAGAGCTAATTCTGAAGTTTTCATGGAGATATATGGATCTGAAGTTTACATTTATATGGTGGGACCGATATGAACGCCCATAAATTCTTCTCACCATTTCGAGAATAAATTTCAAAATGATGCACCAAATGACCTTAAATTTTGAAATCTGATAGAGAACACATGGAATAAGATATTTTTCTTCTACTATCACTGATTATTTGGCCATATTTAATGTCAAATTCGAACATCAAAATAGAGGATGAATCTGGACAGTTTTCCGGGTCAACTTCAAAACGTCAATTTCCTTTTGATTCTTAACCCTTGTTTTTAATTATTTTAATTATTGGGGGGTAAATTAATTATTTGGGGGTGGAAATAAGGCTCCTAATATTCCTATATAAGGAGTTGGTGGTGAAGGGAATTATCATCTCATATTTTTCGTTGGAATCAAAGTTTTTCTTTCATTTGTATTGTCATGCTTTCATTTTGTAATCGTTTTGTCAATTTCTCCCATGTAAGTTTTTCGTTCACCTTCATTTAATTAATAAAATATCATAATATTCTTCTTCTTAATTTCTTATTTCATTTTACATATCATTTTAATACCATTTACTTAGGGAGTGAGGTTATTCACATAATCTTTTGTGAAACTCTTCACACAATGGTGGAGTGATTTTTATTTATTTTTTTTTTCTCCAATTCTACCATCATAAGTCTACTACCCGATTTAATTGATATAATAGCATCAATGGAGGGCTGATACTCTAAATGTTTGATCCAAGGGAGTATCAAGGGGATTAATTGGATGTTATTTCTTAATTTAATAATTACTAATCAATTCTTTTTTTGAGATTTTCATTCAATGATTTACGTTCTCCTTTAAACTCACCAATTTTAAGGATACACATCCCGAGTGCTAAAAACGATCCTCAAACTTGGAGTGCTCATAAATATGATCCTCCAAGTGTATAGGTGATTAGACTTAGGATAGTGAAACTCTAAATTGTTGAGTGATTTGTGATGATTGTATTTTGTTAAAGGAAATGCTCAAACTTAAGACATTGAAATAATTTAAAAAGAAATTCATCCAATTCACCCCATGCGATACCCAAGGATCAACTCATGTTTTTAAATTAAATTCACTTAAGTCTTTAAAATATCAAATAATCCAATCAATTAAATCTAAATTTGTCTACTGCATAGCCAAATCAACACCATCAAATCACCTTCTTAGAATGCATGTTTCTTAGGTTTATTCTTAGGTCTCTGAGGATCGATAACCCAAGTCGTACTACAATGACCGCTTACACCATACAACTTGGGTAAATTTTGGCGCAACCAAATTTTGGCGCCATTTCTAGGGAACAAGTAATTCACCTTAGAACATCTTTCTATTCTCCCTCAGTTCTCTTTTCTCATCCCCATTTCTCTTCTCTTTTCCCCTTTCTATTTTTTTCGACTCTCAAAAATCACAATTCAAAATTTCCAAATGAATTAAATGGAGTATAATCAACAATATCCCTTTCGAAACTCTAGATGTAATCAATTAGAAAATCCACATTGGTAATCACCAATTTTTTTTAATTACTTTGTTCAACCTTTGAATGAATACACCACACCCGATAACATGAACGATCTTTATGATGATGAATGTTTAAAAGATAAATTTCCATACCTATCAAGAATGATTGAAAAGATAAATATTGAGGAAGTACATGATGTCCAAACATCTATCAATCCTAATCATGAAAAAATTCTTCAAAAATTGTGCGAAAAAATGGAAAAAAATGAATTCAGAGGTATCAAGTTTTAGACTAGAACTACAAACCATTAAAACTTGTGTGGACCCCATTCCCACTCAAACCATCTATTCCTCAATATTGATAGAAGAATATTATAACACAAAAACCCCTCATCCCTTTATTTAAGAACCAACCTTAGGATTTGGAATAATTGGAGAGGATCGAGGAGTTTTTGAAAGGTATTTAAATCAAGAAGAAATTGATTTTTTGGATTCAAAAGAGGAAAATTTGACATCATGGATTGAGTTTCCTGGATATAACTCCATTAATAAATTTTCAGAAGCACCAATAATTGAACCACTAGGATAAATCACAAACATTGATTCTATAACCATTCCTAACATTCAACTGGACAATTTTCATGAGAAATCACAATTTCAAAATGAACCGATTATTTCTAAATTTTTTGAAGAAGAAAGTTATTTTTCAAATTTCCAATATTTTTTAGGAAAATTCAATCAACCCAACCTCAAAATTATTAACCTTTCATCCCCACTAAATTATCCCTTTATAAGGTACAAACAAGACCTTTCAGTTTTCATTCATCCATCTCAGGAAACCAGTAATGTAGGAATGATCCTTAGTGTCTTAGGCAAGACTATAGAAGCAACTCAATCAACCATTTCAGATATTCCTTGGATTTTACCAATCATTGTAGAAAATAGGATTTTACATGAAACAAATTTCAAAAAAAAAATCAATCTCAATCTTATTGAAGTGGAAAAAGATGGGTTAATTAAAATATCAATAGTTGGAATTGGATAAGTTGGGGGGTACAAGTCGAGCTAACGACATTAAACAAAAGCGCTGCACAGGAGGCAACCCATGGTTTTCATGTTTCCAATATTTTTGGAATCATATTTATTTTTTAAATAGGATTAATAAATCATTTTGATATTTTAAAAATATAAAAATAAAAAATAGACTGTTGACATGTTCTTCTATTATGAGTATGGATGGGTATGAAAGGGGAGCACCATATTCATCTGTGTCATGTGGTGTGATACTTGAGTAATACCTTACCCAAAATTTAAAAAGAATACAATGTATCATCAGTTTATTTTTTTTATTTTATTCTTATGTTTTTATAGGTTAAAAATAAAAAAATAAAAAAATTAAAAGGACACGTCGTAGGTCATGGAGAAAAGCCTGTCACAACCATCCAAGCCACTAAGACTCAAACCTAGGATTGAAAAGATATTATGGCATGAGATTTCATCATCAACCACTAGGTGAATTCATTCCATTTTTATCATTTTAAATTTCCTCTTTGAAAAACTCTCCTACCCCCCTTATAACTTTTCTTTTCTTTAAACACTGGGGACAATGTTATTCTAAGTTGGGGGAGATAAAATAAAAAAATGATTTTTTTAAGAACATGCATGGAAAGAAAAATTCCATTAACCTTGAACATGATAACACACATTTAAAACTCTGAAATTGGATATCAAATAATTTTGCATGCCTTGATTCTGATTTTAATGCAAGTTTAAGTTCATGAGCATAGTTTTTGGAAAGTGCAGTTGTCCGATTTAATTTTTCAAAGTTTACATTTTCATCCTCTTAATAAAAATGCTACAATTCATGTCTACAGGATCGTGGGTGTAAATTTGAGTTCTTGGGTCCCTTTAATTATAGCATAGGGTTCTGGGGTCACTTTTAGTTTAATTTGAGTATCAAAAAAAACAAAAAAAAACAAAAAAAAAATTGAAAAAAAAATAATGACCACATAGAGCAATGTTTTCTCCAAATGTGTGGCATCTGGCACTTGGGGATCGTGACTTCATAGTTTTCTTTCCCAAAGTTAGGCTTTATATCTCTATTGTAGAGCATGGAATTTACAATATGTGTGGCGTCCGGCACTTGGGGATCGTGACTCCATAGTTTTCTTGCCCAGAGTTAGTCTTTTCATATGTATTGTGGTTAAAAAATAAAATAAAAACAAAACAAACAAAAAAAATCAAAAAAAAATTGGATACTCATCTTAAGGTTTAATTTTATTTCCACCTAGAGCTTCCATTTTTCCCCCTTGAACAATAAAATGGGCCTCATATCTTTTGTGATGCACAACACTTTATCATGCTTAATTGAAATTGGATGAAATGTGGCGATAAATTTGAACAAAGTAATGGGCTTGGGCTTAGGATATTCTTATGGACCTATCTTGTTTTAAATGATTTTGATGGGTTTCATAAATTTTTTTTGGTATGAGGTCTTTGGGTGAGCAATGTGTATTAAAATGTTTTTTGTAAAAGGGGATTTTAATTTCATATTTGTAATATATTTTTCTCGGGACTAGAAAAACCCAAATTGGGGGGTGTGATTAGTCACAAAAAGTGTCTAATATTCATTTGTAATATCTTTATATTCATTTTTCCAAAGTCTATAAACATTTTTTTTAGTGCATTACATAAATAGAACTTCATTTCTCGTCTTAAATGCAATTCATGTTTAAAATGCAAATTTGGGCCCAATCATTCATCTATTTGTGGACAACATTATATTCATTTTCTGAATTTTATATGTTTGGATATGATTTATCACTTTGTTTGGAAAATTTTATCGTTTAGGTCTGATGGATGAATCCCAAGGGAAGATGGATATTTTTGCGCCTGAATGCAGAAATTTGCTGGAGAAAGCATAATGGGCCTAAGGCCCATCAAACAAATGTGAGGCCCACAAAACAAGCCCAATGAAGCTAAAAATTTTACATTATAAATATAAAAATATGAGTATCATTTTATTCAACTCTGTCTAAAGCTAATTCTGAAGTTTTCATAGATATATATGGATCCGAAGTTTACATTTATATGGTGGGACCGATATGAATGCCCATAAATTATTCTCACCATTTCGGGAATAACTTTCAAAAGGATTCACCAAATGACCTAAAATTTTTAAATATGATAGAGGAAATATGGAAGAAGATATTTGTCTTCTACAACCTCTGATGATTTGGCCATATTTAATGTCAAATTCGAACGTCTAAATGGAGGATAAATCTGGACAGTTTTCCGGGTCAACTTCAAAACGTCAATTTCCTTTTGATTCCTCACCCTTCTTTTTGACTCTCTTAATTGTTGGGGGGTAAATTAATTATTGGGGGTGGACCTAAGACTCTTAATATTCCTATATAAGGAGTTTTTGGTGAAGGTAATTATCATCTCATATTTTTCTTTGGAATTGAAGTTTTTATTTCATTTGTATTGTCATGCTTTCATTTTGTAATCATTTTGTCAATTTCTCCCATGTAAGTTTTTCATTCACCTTCATTTAATTAATAAAAAATAATCATATTATTCTTCTTAATTTATTATTTAATTTTCCATATCATTTTGATACCATTGCCTTAGGTAGTGAGGTTATTCACATAATCTTTTGTGAAACTCTTCACACAACGGTGGAGTGATTTTTATTTATTTTTTTTTCTTCTCCAATTCTACCATCATAAGTCTACTACTTGCTTTCATTGATAGAATATAATCAATGTAGGGATAATAATATAAAGGGTTTATCCAAGGGAGTAGCAAGGGGATGAATTGTATGTTATTTCTTAATTTAATAATTCCTAATCAATTCTATTTTTGAGATTTTCATTCAATGATTTACGTTCTCCTTTAAACTCACCAATTTTAAGGATACACATCCCGAGTACTAAAAACGATCCTCAACCTTGGAGTGATCATAAATATGATCCTCCAAGTGTATAGGTGATTAGCCTTAGGATTGTGAAACTCTAAATTGGTGAGTGATTTGGGATGATTGTATTTTGTTAAAGGAAACGCTCAAACTTAAGACATTGAAATAATTTAAAAAGAAATTCATCCAATTCACCCCATTCGATACCCAAGGATAAAATCATGTTTTTAAATTTAATTCACTTAAGACTTTAAAATATCAAATAATCCAATCAATTCAATACAAATTTGTCCACTGCATAGCCAAATCAACACCATCAAATCGCCTTCTTAGAATGCATGTTTCTTAGGTTTCTTCTTAGGTATCTGAGGATCGATAACCCAAGCCATACTACAATGACTGCTTACACCATACAACTTGGGTAAATTTGGGCGCAACCACTCACTGATCCCTAAAACTCTAAGGTATCTCAAGGTTTATGACTTGGTCTACTAAGGCCAATCAATATCAAGGTACCTAAGAAAGGGCCATTAAGTTTCTTCAATTTCAATTCATTTTATTAAAACCCCTCAAGGGTTTCAAGTTTCAAGGAATATGATTAGCCTATGCCTCAACCATTAGTGGACAAGGTATCCAGTTAGTGCACTAGGTCCATGGTGGCCTAGTCACTTTTCTCCTTTTGCTCTTAGTAATTTCATATGATTTGAAAAAATTAAATTAACTTATCCCATTTAATTGATTTAAATAGTTCCATTAGACATAAAATTTCAACCTCCTTGGTGGCGATACCACATGTTTGCATGCATATAACAAAAAGTGTTAAGTCTTAGAGAAAGTACCAAGGACAACTTACCTATTACGATGCTTTCCTCTTTTTAAAGTATTTTGACCACTCTTGTTAAGACTCATCTATGGTCATCTATATTCAATTATTCATCATCCAATAATCCAAGGATATGACATAATCTAAACAATACAATTTAATTAATTATAATCAAATTATTATTAATTAAAAAAACTACATTTAATTAAAAAAATAATCAAAACAAGTTATATTCACCAAAAACCCACTAAAAAGCCTCATCATGCAAAAAAAACATGACCAACAACCCCTGGTAAGTCCACAGTGGACCCCCAACATATCCTGTAAAAAATTTATATCATGCAGCATTGATTCATCAACCTAATTAATTAAAATTTTAAAAAATCCTTAATAAAATTCACCATGGTGTCACACCTCATTGAAACAGTATGAGACGACATTTAGACATTATCTTAGGACATCCTCTAGCTAGGCTGCATGAAATCCACAAAATAATCTACAATTAACACCATTAAATAAATTTAATCTTAATGAAAACTATAGAAAATTCATAGCATGACATACCTAAACAAAAAAAATGAGTCGCTGCATGCAGATAGTATTACAGGACACCCTCTTCCTGGGAAGAACAAAATCTTCATCACAAACATCCAATTTCACCATAATCTAAGGGAATTATAATTGAAACCCTAATTAGAGTAAACCAAAATTAGAAATAACAAATGGGGAGAAGAAGAGATACTATTGGATATAGAGGAATTCCTTGAATCACCAAATAAGAGCATGAAATTTTCCCAAAATTAAAGGGAAACCAAGAGGAAGGGGTGGGTAAGTTGTCTAAGTTGCGCACCAAAAAAAGGATGATAAGGGGGTGGTACCTATAAAATATAGATGGGTAAAATAGTAATTTTACCCCCAAAATTACCCATCTTATAACTGGTACTAGGCCATCGGCTAACCGGTGCGCCCATCGGGCTAGCCGGTGGCTGCATATTATATCCATCCTACAATCCCACCACCCCAAGCTACCTTCAATACTTTCTAAACCCTCCAAAATATATAATTATCCCCATTACATGCCTAAAAACATATTTTTAGGTTGCTCAAACTCTTATAATTATATTCCAAATCATGATTCAAAATCTAGACCATCCACCAATATAAAAATTCAAATTCCCTCTAGAATTTTTACACCTTGTGAACATGGGATCTTACAAACTCCCCACCATAACACTTCTCATCATCAATAAGTCTTTATGGATATAAAATTATCCATCCCGACTTTACTTGATCATTAATTCACATTCAAACATTTGTATCTCATCCTTGAATTCCTCATGCACTTTTAAAGCACAACTTTGAACATGAGGTGTTAAAATCACTAAAATCTGATCCAACACTTTTCATCCTCACCAAATCATTAAAATAGTACTCCAAATATCACATCTATCTTGAGACACCCAATTTTACTCAACTAATTGATCATCCATCCCATGGTTCTCCCTACCATAGTACTTAGATCATAATGGTAGATTTTAAGTCATAGCACTCCCAACCATTGGAATTGCCTACTGAAACACCCATATCACATTCTAATGATGCACCCGATGAGGTTTCCATCATACCACACCCAAAAATACATTAAATCACCAATCCCATGTTGGTTCCCCTCATTATTCTAAAATTTAAAAATAAATTAATGTTTATCCATTATCCAATAATCAATCTAACAATCCATCATTTTCCCTAAAAATCCCCAGTTGATTTATGAATCTTTCTTGTCATACCCAAAATGATACAACTAATGTGTTTTTTGTTTCATCACATCCAATTTCACATAATACCATTGGTCAAACCTCCTTTGGTTAACCCATCTTAAGGACACTCAGCTTCAATCATCGATGTTATTTTAAATCACTTAGTCATAATGCCTTTATCCCTAAAGGATCTCAAGATTGTTTGAATATGGTCATTGAAGTCTATACATAACTTATAGAGAAATCCCATGGTTAAATCCTCAATTGGAAAAAACAAACCATCATATTTTCCCAAACCATGAGCACCAACGTACGTCAAATCAGATCAAGCTCGGATAATCTCAATTTATCTTGAGCACAAAGTCGATGTTTAGACTCCATATAGTATCATACTCAAATTTATACCTATAAATCACTGATAAATACATCTAAATTTAGTTCTAATCACCCATAGTCAATCTTAAATCCAATATGATCATCCAATGACCAATCCCATATCTCTATGACCCTTCTTACACAAGGTTCATTACACCCATTACTAACATTACACTCCCCACCATGGAAATTTCCTTATCGTTTCACCACTAGATCAAATCTAATCTCTATTATAGATGATTCATTATCCACTAAACATGATGTTTGTTCATGGTTGAAACCATTCATACCAAATTTACATCATAAAATGTCAATCACAAACTGTTCTTAGCTCATGGAAACATCACACTTGGCATCTGTCTAAATCTCAACCTTAATAAGGGTCACACCATCACATTTCCACTGGTGTAATCCCCACCATATATCCCACCTTAAACTAATTCTCAAGCACTACCTCAATAGGTTCATTCATAATCATATGTGTGCCACTCCTTTTGGGACATGCTCACCAAATTCCCATGCTACTTGGCCCAAAAACAACTCATAAAATCTCATTGGTGCTTAAAATTCCCAAGGCCATCACTAATTTAAAATTGAACAGGTTCCACGTGTAATGTTGTGGATCACCTTAATATCCTTAAAACATAACAGGAATACACTCCCATACCAACCAATCACTAAAACCTAGAACATGCTCTCGTGAGTTTTGCATCATCAAACTAAGTTGACCATGCTCTATGGCATGTCAATTTCATGTAACCAGAGCACCCTAGGCACTCCTCTTCCAAATCAATTTTTTTCCTTTTTCTAAAAATCCGCTTTAAGGATAAGCAGGAAACCATAAATTCCAAACACAATTACATTCAATTCAAATTAAAACATTCAAAAACATCATCATTGTCTCGATTCACATGAATCTCGAGTTAAGCTCCTTCCTCGAGTCGCACACCTTCACAATGCTGGAGAGACCCACTAGAATCCTCATCACCGTCAGTTTCAACTTCACCGATGTCTCCCAGAGTTATGTGTTATCATCGTCACTATCCTTCACACTGATCTGATCTAGTTCCACTATCATTGTCATAGTCCAAATGCCACACCATTCCACTAGAGAACGTCGTAGTTTATCAAGTTATCCTAAGCCGAATCAATCCACGAGTTCACCACCATCAACACATCTCCATCCAGACCCCATTGTTGTCTTCGTGTCAACATATCGTCGAAGTATTCATCCTCCAAACCTCCTCACCATCAGCCTCTGCAACAACGACGCTTGAACTTCGATGTCGAAACAAGCCACCGTCGTCGATACCCTGAACTGGCTGCTCGCTCTCATGACCCAAAGAAACATGATGACCACCTCACTACTCCTCCTTAGAGAGATTGGGGGAGCCTCGGAACTAGAGTAGAGAAACAAACGAACCGGGATAGGATGAAACACCAGTGAAAATAATCTTGACATCATCGCATCGTCGTCATCGTTAACACAACATCAGCCTCTGCAAAAATAACAACCACCTTCACAACCGATGATGCATGGACCTTCGATGCCGAAACATGCCACTGCTGTCGATTACCCTGAACAGGCCGCTCGATCTCATGACCCAAAGAACCATGACGACCACCTCACTACTCTGCCTTAAAGAGATTGGGGGACCCCAAAACCAGAGTAGAGAACCTAAAGAACCAGGATAGGATGAAATGCCAGTGGAAAACATCTCGACATCATCGCTTCGTCATCATTGTCGTCATCAACACAACATCATCAAAAACACAAACATAAAGCAACCCAGACTTAAATCACCATGAATCACATATTTAGAAATTAAACCCCTAAAAACATGGAAAACGCCATCGAAGAAAGGTCGTGCAAGGAATTCAAAAAACCGCCACTCCACACATCCCAAATTATCACCATTACCACCGCACTTGATCCACCATGGAGGGGCGTAGAAGAATGAGAGACCAGAGCATGGAAGGAGCAGTCGAGGGATTCGAGCGTTGGCACCATCAGTGAGACGGATGAACAAAACCATATGGATGAAACACTAGAAGACCATCACCTGAGTGAGCACATAGGCCACCACCAGAGACTAAAAAATAATAAGGAGAAGCAAGAATAAAAGGGAGAGGGGGAGACAATGTCATAGATCTGCGCACAGGCCTCCCCCACTCTGATATGCCTCCAAGGGAAAACCCTAGCCTGATAGAGGAATCAGGGAGACGCCGCTCTGAGGCTTATGTGTTATTCTTATGCTTGACCTATTTTTTATTCTTAATCACATTCCCCTAGGCACTCCTCTTCAAAATCAGGTACTTCACTTATGCCATGGTTAATCACATGACCACCCAATAATTGGAATCATTCTAAAACTATGTTCCTACCCATGATTCTCCATGCTACTACAGTGCATCCAAAGTCAACAAGGTCAAGAACTCGATTGGTCCTACATTTTAAATCTCACCTCGATACTAAGGAACTCTATGTGACTCATATTTCAATGAAAAATCACTCAATATTCTTTTCACATGAAAGGATACTAAGGCATCACCATGCCTATTCTATATTCCTGATAACACATTCTATGAACCGATATCAAACTCAAGGCATCTATCTATTCCTTTACACATCTAAGATACTCACAAACATGTGCCAACCCCTCTCACGGGTCACCCACACACATGAATAGACACTTACTCACTCTGAATATTGAATCACATCTCAAGGGTCACTAGGTCCTCCCACTTAGCCTAAAAAACATATCTCACAAGGTTATAACTCATAGTAAATATCTTATTCTCGTATCAAAACCAAAGGAATTATATATGCCAACTCCCACTCAAGGGTCTCGCATACACATAGATCAGGCACCCATACCAAGTTATCATCCTACTAGGGAAGTAATTCTCAACAGACATCCACCTATGGAAGTTACCCTTTCAAGGATCACATTATCATCTAGCTACATATATATATATATATATATATATAATAGCATCATCCAAGATGGTCTGTTTCAAATAGACTCTAGTCACGCGGTTCAGTTAAGTAGAATTTCATTCCAATCTATATGGGAAAATTTATATGGGTTGTTAACAATTCTTTAAATAACCATCCCTGAATAAAAACACCCAAAATGGGTTCAACACCAAGGCATCATATACAAATTTTGATCTATATGGTCCGTTATAAAGGTATCAAGTGCATACACAGGCTTATTAGGGTCCCCCATGTCCTATACACTAAAGGACTATGTCATTATTGTTAACAAACATCTCACCATATATTCACATGACCTACTATCAAAAGGAAACATGAGTATGTTAGTCCAGTTGAGTAGAATGTCACCAAGAACTTATATAAGAAAACATTGTATGGTTTATTTTTTAGACTTTAAATATTTGAACCTCTATCATTAGTGATAATAATCACACTTATAGGCTTGTACATTTCATATAAATCCTACATGCCTAATCATGATGCATGATACGCCCCTTGACTCTATGGTCCAAGAGACAAAACTCAATATAAATCATAAATATAAAACATCATGTGTGTCGCACAAAGTGAAAATTATATAACTGTAACATTGCATATCAAGAACAGTAATCTTGAGTCCCTAGTAATCTAGACTTCCTACTAGAACAAGTGTTCATGATGCATTGGACTGGTATCCATCACAGACTCCTACACATTCCTATATATCCTAGATACTATATTCCAAATAGTAATAAAAAAAAGAAAATCTATGAGACCACTTTGTAATGTTATGAACCAAATGAAACTTCAATGGTGTCTTGACTTGATTCACTACATGATCTTAGGTGCACCTCCCTGTATGCTAGAGGTTGTTGACTAGTAGTAGGGGTCTATGGTGTGACCATGGAGAGACTATATACCCATGTCAAAGTTCACAGTAATAGATAAATAAATAAACAATATCTGCATCACCTCATCAGAGTATAAAAAATCAATAACCATATACAATAATAATAAAAAGAATGTGGAAGTAGTACATACTCAAAAATTTATGCTGACATACAAGATAGATCACCCACTGGACCAATCACATATATAAAATAAATAAACAAAAGAAACAAGACTAGATAAGAGGCCCCTCCCCAAACTCCAAGCCTCGCCTAAAATTTTCTAATCCTAATCAAGTTTTTTCAGCTCAAACAAATAATATAGGGCCTCAGTATAACCTATAATTTCAAACAAGTTAATATCTTCTTGGGTACCTCATTGCAATGGTGCCCCAAGAAGGTTGTGAGTACATAACTTAGTAAGGAACCACTAACATGGTCCCATACATACCAACAATATTATGCTATTTATATGTGACATGCTTAGCTGGGAATAATAAATAAACTTTAGGAAATAAATAAATAAATAAAACAATGTCAATCCTCATGCCTGTGAACTCGATTGACCATACCTACTCCAGCTAGTGTTGGAGTGTCTCTAAGCATTTCAAAATATCATTCTAACAATAAAAACACCAATTTTGAATCCCAAGAGAATGTCCCAGTAATCCAATAACATATGTCCCAACAACTGAGTATCTCATTATGAAAGGCCCAAAAATTAAATCCCAGGAATCCTAAGAATCTATCCAAATTCTAGGTTTAATGAATGGCTCGAGGATGATTCCCAAGCATATCAGGTAATCACTAATCAGAATCATCCTCTATATAACCATGACAACTGGTTGGATCCTGGGCATCCTGGGCATCTTGATCAAGAATGAGAAATGACATCAAGACTGATTTATCATATCCTAGGGGTGGCCTGGTCATCTCATAACAACCATTATAATAATAGTAAACCTCCAAGATTGTAGGGTTGGATCCTAGACATTATATGCATCCTAGGGACCATTGGTGTACAAGGCTTCCCATATAGACCCAAAGTCAAATCCTAGAATCTTGGGCATTCTTCATGTGGATCAACAGTCATATCTTGGGGAGAACATCTAGAAATCTACATCCAAATCATCATCATATCATAAGGGATAAAAAATCAGGTCTGTTGAGCACATTTTTTTCCCAATGCCACCATCATCATATCTTATCAGGATCATAAGTTAGATCCTAGGAGTAACATTTGGGAATCCATATTTAAATCATATAAATAAATAAAACATGAATAAAATTCAAGGGTTGTATGAACTCCTAACCCATCACCACTACCCAATACCCCTCGAGCTTATACATAGGGTATGGGTTCTAAGGTGACACACATTTCCATCTCTCTACCCAATCCCAAATTCACTCGCTCAGGGTCATTCTATCATCGAGGAACCTATTGGGGTTCCCTAAGTCATGACATAGAAAAGGTACCCCATTTGGGTTCCTTTAAGTCGACACATAGTAGGGAAACCATACTTGGGGGGGCTTTTATAACATGGTCTCACTAGGTTCAAAACTCATCTCTTAGGGAAACTTGTCACTCAGTAGTACCCTAATCATAGTACAACCTCATGGGACTCATGAGTTAAGACTTACTAGTTTTGGTCAAGATAGATGGATCAAATACTATATCAAGTACAATTTTATCTAGGTTGATCCACTCACTCAGCACATTCATCCTTCCCAAGGTTGAACCACCTAGTAAAACACATCAAAAGGTAAGGATTTCTCGTTCCATATTCAATATCACTGATCCAAATAGATATAAGGTATCTCAAGGGTCATGAATCAGCCTACTAATTATAATTGATATCAAGGAACCTAATAAATATCCACTAATCCACATCAATTTCAATTCATTTAATTAACTCCCCTTTGGGGGTTCAACTATCAAAACATATGATTAGTCTAGGCCTCAGCCATCGAGATTTGAGGCCTCCATCCAGTGTAATAGGTCTATGGTGGCTTAGGTAATTTTATCCTTTTATTCTTAGGCATTTCTTATGAGTCCAAAAAATTAAATTAAATTAATACATTTAATTACTCTGTTCAATTCCATTAAACATAATGATTCAACTAACTTAGTATCAAGACCACACACCCGCATTTATATAACAAAATTGTTAATCCATAAGTAAGTATCAAGGGCCATCTTCTACTTGTGAATCTTTCCTATTTTAAAATTAGTTTGTCCACTCTTATCGAGATTCATCTAGGGATTCCCATGTTCAAATAGTCATCATCTAGACATTTTATGCTCTAAATCAATCCAAATAATCCAATTTAATTAATTATAATCAAAATATAATTAATTAAACAATTTTCATTTAATTAAAAATTTAATCAAAATAAGGAATATTCACTAAAAACCTATTAGAAAGCCTTATCATGACATAAATATGACCAAAAGCCCATGGGAAGTCCGTAGTGGGACCCTAACATCATCCTTGGTGAAATACCTATCATGTGTTACTGATTCATCAACCCAGATAATTTAAATTTAAATAAAACCATAACAAAATTCACCATGGTGACATACCTCATTGAAATAGTAGGTGGTTATGTCTATACATCATCTTAGGATGTCCTTTAGTTAGGACACATAAAATCCCCAACATACACCTCCATTCCCACCATTAAATAAATTCTATCTTAATGAAAAAACATAAAAAAATATTTGAATGACATACCTAAAGAAAAATGATGATTTGTTGCACAAAAATAACATTATGGGATGCCCTCTTACTAGGTAGAACAAAATATATATCTCAAACGGTCAATTCCACCATGCTCTGGTAGAATTGCAATTGAAACCCTAATGGGTGGAAAAAAAATTAGAAAGAAGGGTAGGGGAAAGAAGTGAGGCTACTGGATAGAGATAAACACCATTAACCTAAGAGAATTAAATCATGTTGGTGTATAGATTTTTAATAGTGTGTGTACTTATCATATGATAGGAAACAAGGATCTAGTCATAGGTATCATATATTAAAAATAAGTTATCATATGATTTGGCACAATGAAGGTTTGAAAATTATTAGATCAAGAAAATCCAAATTTGAGGGTAAAGACATAAGATGAAAATATGTCTTAGATGTTGAAGGTATTTATCTCAAATTTATGAATGTAAGTCAATTATATGGATCATAACATGTGTTGAATTCTACCAAAAATAATTATAGCATCAATGGAAAGGCTGGTATGGTTGTAATGAAAGGAAAGAACACAAAGGGTAATCTATACCTCATCAGTGGAGAGTAGAAGATATGATTCTTATCCAAGGAAAAAATAAAAAATATTGTGGTATAAAATATTATTCACTTGACCCAATAGTCCTTTTAATATCTGGTAAATAATTATGGATCTCTTAGTATCCCTATATTATCATGTGATTGTACACACACTTGTGTTTGTAAAAAATGGAATATTGTTCTTAATACATACCAATAAAAATGCAAGAAGTCAAAAAGGTTGATAGAATTAGTGTGGGGGGTTGATATCACAAAGATCCATTGACAAGAATAGATATTATACACTATTCATTGATTATTATAGTAGGATGGCATGGTTGATGGTTATCACCCCCAAGTTTGAGTTGTTCAGTTGGATTGCTCAATATTGAAGGATGGATGAGAAGATGATTTTGTAGAAAATTATAAAATTTTGGGACAATAATTTTTCCAATATTTAGGTGAAGTATTATCTTGATAGACATGGGGTAAGGCACTAAGTCTCAGCAGTAATAACTACTCAACAAAATGATTTAGTTGAGAGGAGAAATTGGATCATAAAAAACATGGCCATAATGATTCTTATTGAATATTTCCTACCATAAATTTTTTTTTAAATAGTATTCATGACATTGTTCTATATTTCTAATATATATTTTTTTTCTTGAGGGAAGAAAAGAATCCATACAAGATGTGACATGGAAAAAATACAGTTTTTAAATACTTTTGAATCTTTAAAAGTAAGTTAATTATTCTCAATATGGAGAAACATGAGAATTTTGAGTCTTATAGAGATGAAGGGGTTATTATTAGCTACTCAACCAAGATAAAGGAATAAAAGTGTTTCAATAAATTGTTTGGAAAGAATTTCAAATGTCAAGATGTTAATATAGTGTAAATTGAGTGGGATCTTCAGCAAGATAGTGAATAGATTTTAGAAGAGAGTGATGAGGAGTTGAGTAGATTAGAGGGGTATAAGGGGATAATATAGATTCTAAAGAAGACATTGATGATGAGAAGGATGAATTTAGAACAGAATCTACACATAATATAGAAATTATGGTTGAAATTTATGAGCAAGATATCATCAGTGACTAAATAGAGCCAGTGAAAATAAGGATAATTAATTCTCTATAGAAAACTTTATTATTATCTCAGGGATATCCAAATTATTTTTAAGAAGATACAAAATATGATAATTGGTTCCTAGTGATTCATGAAGATCATGACCAAATTGAAAAGAATCAGAAATTAGATATTTTTTGAGGTCAACAGATAAGAATGTCAATAGGACTAAATGGGTTTTCCATAATAAAATAAATGAAAATGGAATGGGGATTTGAAACAAGGCATGACTTTTATATAAGTGATACTCAAATATTAATGGTATTTGATGTATATGATATATTTTATACTATTTCTATGCCAAAAACAATTCAATTATTCTTTTCCATAGTGGTGCATATGGGATTCAAGGTATTATAGATGTATATAAAATTATCATTTCTAAATGGATTACTTGAAGAAGTGGTGTACATTGAGTAAACAAATGGTTTTCTTACTCATGAAGATGAGAAAAAAAATCATTTATAAAATAAGTGTATGGTATAAAAAATAACCAAGAGAAAGGTATTCAATATGATATAAATATTTTAAGAAACTTGGTTTTATGCATTGTGGAGTGGATCATAACATCTATATCATGATAGAGAGTAATATTAGGATGATGGTGCTCATGTATGTTGATGAAATAATATTTGGTGTATTAAATGAAGCACAGTGAAAGAAATTTATAGAATTCATGGGGTATGATTTTGAAATTTTGATGATTGGAGAGTTGACATTTTTCATTACCTTGAAGATGATATAAGGAAGGAATATCACATCCATCTCTCAATACAAATATGCTAATAAGGTTCTTAAAATATTTTTAATGGAGGATTCCAAGTTGATGACATCATCGGTTTATACCTGTATGAAGTTGTGAAGGGATGGTGATGGTAAAGAGGTAAATTTCATAGAATAGAGACAGATCATTTATATACTATTATACTTAATGGAAAAAAGAATCGACATTGTGTTTTTTACTAGTCAAGACGTAATATACCAGAGTAATCCCAAGGAAATATACTTTCTATTGGTGAAGAGAATAATGTGGTATATAAAAGTCACAGTGTATTTTTGTATTTATATTGAAACATCAGAACATGAGTTATTGGGATATACATATATATATTAGGCTGATTTAGTAGATAAAAGGAATTAAACATTAGAAAATTCATTCCATCTTGGAGGATTTTGTATTTCTTGATTAATCAAGAAATAGGATTTCATCTTATTGATCACTATAGAAGCTGAATATATTACAACCAATCAAGATTGTATGATACTATTGTGGATGAAATAAAATCTTGAAGATATGGAATTTAAAGTGGATTATCCTATCAAAATAAACAATTATCATTCAATTTATATCAATCTTAGAAAAAATACCATCCATAAATCATGGATGAAGCTCATTTAAATCAAGTATCACTTCATAAAGGATAAATTTGAACATGGTTTGGTTAAACTAGAGTATGTGCCTATTAAACTTCAAGTTGCACATATCATGATAAAGGCCCCACCCAAGTATGCATTTTATATGATTCGACTAGATATTAGAGTCCAATCATCCCACCGTAATTAAATAGTTAGATGTGGAAACCCAAATCCCTATGTTCTGGTATGGATTTACCCATATACTGATAATTTTTATTTTTCTATTATATCTCACCATAGAGTGTGATCATAAATAATAAGTGGTTGATGAATTCATGTCATTCCTTTCCTCAAATTTGAAAATTGGGGAAGGAAAGTTCTATGGGAAACAAATTTTTGTATAATTTTAGTGTGGAAAGGTTTATCACCTTGTAGAAAAGTATCATAATAAGTTTCAAGATGATGATGAGAATGATGAAGTTCCTATAAATAAATCATTAAATAATGTGAAATGTAGAAGGGGTACTAAGATAAAATTCTTCAATAAGAAGAATATTTTTTCACAATAGGATAATAGCTTAGAAGTGATAGAAGTAGAAGATATTAAGGATCGAAAAAGTTATCAAATAATATATTTTCATAGTTGTTGTAGGAAACTCTCAAACAAGATAATACAATTATTATGATAAATAAGAAGTTGAAGGGATATTTGATCTCAAATAAGAGTTATAGGCTTCCCTTGATGTGATAGATTTCTAGAGATCCAAGGTAAAAAAATCCAATAGAGTGGTTCATGATGCCAAACTCTATATGTATTAGTGTGATAAGAGAATTTTTAGATAAAGGAATAAATTAAAAATCTCAAATATGGAAAGCTAATAAGTTTAATGGTAGACTTCTCATATGGTATTTATATGATTGAATGGAACTCCCCCTTTACCCATGTGATACTTGAGATTTAGTGTCGCAAAATGACCGATTAGGGTCATGGAATAATGCCTGTAATCCATAAAGGAGGCTAGTTAAGACCATGTCACAAAACTTGGGGATCACTATCATATTGTGTCTAATAATTTTCCCCTCAACATCGCCTGAGTAGTTTGAACCTACCCCTTGTTATTTGATACTAGTTAATGGGTCATGGTGCCCCTCTATACATGATATTGTTCACTTTATCTCACTACCTCATGGATTTAAAAGGCCCTATGTTGGGGGGAGTTATTATATGATATTTATATGAGTTCATAGAACTCCTATTCACCTCATGAGGGGCTCAATATTTAGAATCACATAATGGCCTGCTAGGGTCGTGGTGTGATGCTTGGTATCCAGACAGGAGGGAGGTTAAGCCCATATCATGAACCTTGGGGAGCAGTGGCATCCTATATCCACTAATTCAAGCTTGAGTATATGAGTTTATTTTAAAGTATAACCATTCCCCAACAAGTATAAATTAACCCTTTGCATTGTTCAATAGACATTGATAGTTGATAGATTCTCTTGATAGCTTGTGGCGATATATATATGGTGTTCCTGTTGTTTCCCTAGGAGTTTCATTATAGAAAATTTTATTTTAATGTCTATTGAAACTATATTTGGGGAAGAGTTATAGAATATGGTTGATTAAGTGGATTCTAAAGTGTGAAAGTAGGGGTGATAGTTCTTTATCCATTTCCCATAAGTGATGAGAACTAACTTCAATGATTGGGATTCTTAAAAAGTTGAGTTTAATAAAGGAATGAAAATTATAATGAAAAGAATATATTGGGTGTATAAAAGTGTTTATAGCACCCATTTCATTGAGATTCAGTTATATATACTTTCAAAAGATTTAATAATACCTCCTCTCACTCAAATACTTAAAGAGAAAGTTGAAAATTTTTATGCTTCTTAAAATACATTAGAAAGGTTCATTCAATATGATATTGATTTGGAGAAGAAAATATATTTAATCATTTAGTCACTTGTTAGTCTCAAAATTTTCATGAAATTATTTATAATACTAGAAGTTAAAGTTAATTCTAAAGTTATCCATTTCTCTATTCTCGATCAAATAGTACCCTCTTCTCAATATCTATCTAATCCTTTATTTTTTTTAAACTTCCATCTACTTTTATAATTTTTACTACTTCTTCTAGATCCTATATTGTAAAAAATACACCTAAAATGGCCTTAAGGACTTTTAAATCATATGATCTAAAATTTTAACCTCTAAAAACTATGATCTAAAAGTTAAAGATATCGGATATAAAATGAGAAATTGATCCTTATGATGTGGATGAGAATAATGGTTTAGATTAGGGGATTTTTGTTTGAGTCTCCATTTATAATTTAGGGTTGATCATACTATTTTAAGTCATTTGTTCTATTGTTTGAGTCTAACAGTTTGTTAAATGTTGCATCATTAAATATTTTTTATATTTTTCATATAATTTATGTGGCCCCATTACCTTTATGAAATAAAATTATTCTGGTTACTTCAAAATCTCATGTATTAGAACTTTTTTATTTCCATTTTATAATTTTCATCACATTATAATGATTTACATACATATATATTCATGTCTTGATATTTGTAATATTATTCATGTTGTAATAATTTTTTGTATAACTTTTTAGCTCTGATATATGCTCATATTTTCTTGATATAGTACTTTGTAATTATTTTAGCTATAGTATTATTCATTCATTTTTTTAATTATTTTTAATATCGATATCTATGAAGTTTTTTATTCTTAGCGCTTTTATTCAGATCTAATAATTTAGGTTTCTATGAAACTTTTTCCTTACTACTCTATAATTTATTTTCGATCTTAAATTTGTTTTTCCACCCTTGTATACTTTTTTAAAAAAACAATTTTCTTTTTAATGATAAAAAATCAGGATAAAGTTTGGAATTTTGTCTCTTTAATGAAATTTTTTGAAGTATTTTTTTAAATTAAGTTATCTATTTTTATTCATTAATTATTAAATCCCAATTGAAATTAAGTTATTTACTTTTATTATTTTATTATTAAAACCCAAATACATTTAATATTGAATGGTTTTGATTTAATAAATCACTAGTTAAATTAAACTAAAATTATATGAGATAAAATTAATTTATTTTAATTTTTTTATCAAAAAATTATAATTTTATTATAGATTTGGATATATATTTTCTTTTTTTATGTTTTATAGTTTATCACTGATCTATGATTGTATATTTTCTTATTTTTTTATGTTTGGATTAATTTCATGGTTTTTTATCATCAAAAGGGGGTAGAATATTGGCTTAAGTGTCTTATTCTCTAATTTTTTATCACTAAAAGACATATATGTTATTTATTTGATATGTTTATTTGTGATATTAAAGGTTTAGTAAATTTTTATAAATTTTTAAAGTGTTTGGAAACATCATTCAAAGTCTAAAACTTGAGGGTTTTTTTTAAAGTTTTGTTGATAGAATATAATAATGTGTCAATATACTTTTAGTGGTGTCATAATAAGCATTTAGTGATTTTTTGAAAACCCTTTAGATTTTCTTCCACATCTTATTTTTCAATGAGAAAATTATCAACATGATACAAAGGTATAAGGTGCTATTATTTTCAAAGACCTGTCAACAACTCTTTATAGCTTTATCAAAATCTATTCATGATCCATTTACAAATCTTTATAATTCCATTCCAATCTCAATGAGTATCTACTAAAACTATTCATAAATCAAACATATCTCTTTTTTATTATTCCAAAACTTTGTGAAGATTCTCCAACAACCTCTATAATTTCATTAATATAAATTAATGGTTACAAACAGCATAATTTTTTTTATTAAGTGTTTTAAGGGACAAAGTGTAGGTGAACTAGGTAGATTAAAATTTTGTTATGTAAAGTGAGTTTTTATCTCTTTAAATGGATATATTTTAATATATGACTATAAATCAAATAAATATATCACACATCGAAGGGATAAAATATTTGAAATCCTTTAGTGATACATTTAAGAAATCCACTCTTTTTTTTTATTTCCTACATTCCTTTAAGTTCTATCAACACTATTTTATTAACACTTTCAAATATCCATATCTTGATGGATATTGGATAACTTTTAAAATAATAATATTCTTATCCACGTCAATTTTTAATAATTTTTGTTCATTGGGATCATTATTAATCTTTATTTTCTAATTTGAATTCTTTCATAGTTTTAGCTATTTTAAATTTATACATCTATTTCTACACTCTTTATAATTTGTATTAGATTATTTAAATTGTATTCTCCTTTTACTCTTTAAACACTTATCTCACTTATTGTGAAAGAATTTATAAAAGTATAATATGGGGATAAACTTGGGATTTATGTATGATGTATTTTTTTATTCATGCTTTGTACTTAATCTTTTTATATTTGAAATCATTGTGTTTGGTTTATTTTTTTATTGGCTAGTTTGGTAAAGGGAGGAGACTAGGGTCACATTTATACCTAAACTCATTGTTAAATCTATTGTGTTATGTTTATTTATTTCATTCATTTTTTTATTGTATGAATTTAATTTCTATATGTTTCTTGTAAGTTTTTTTAATTAATTTTTTAATATTCTAAAATATATTTTTTTTGATATAAAAAATATTTTATGTATTATAATTAGTTTTTATATGTTTTAAAAAAGTTTTGGTAATATTTTATTTGTTTTAAAAAAAATCATTATCTATCCAAGTTTAATCATATTCTAAAATAAAAGGTTGTTTGAATTTATTTAAAACAATTTTCATAATTGTTTAAATTAGTGTAATAATTTTAAAGAGGTTTATTTATTTATTAAATTCATTTTAAAAATTGGATAAACTCAATGCACCCCCTTTTAAGCTACCTTTTGGGAAATTTCCAATGTGGTCATAATTATCTCCACCAAACTTTTTTTTAAACTTCATTTTTTAAAAGATTTTAAAAATTAATAGAATCATATTTAATCTCATGATTTTAAAAATACTCTAAAAATTCACCACATGTGTATTTAACTATATTATTAAACCAATTTAACTTAATTTTTCTATCCATTTTTTTTTCATCCAGCCTATTTATGCTTCAAATCAATCATACATGTCATTTTAATAAAATCATTTATAAAAGAGTTGAAATAATTTATACATATTTTTGAATTTTTTATTATGGATCCACAAATGTTAAAATGAGAAAGATTTTGTTAAATATTAAATTAAATTTTGCACACTTATATTAGAAAAATTCCCCATTTTTTCTTCTAACATGTGTTGTAAAGGAAATTTTTTTAACATTTCAGCTTTGTAACATAACATATAACATCGATTCTTAGAATTTGTCTCAACCACCTTAATCCAATGTGTCTCAATTTTCCATGTTTCAACATATTTTATTTTTATACAAAAATAATATGAATTTTTCTTATTAGTGACTTAGTACTTTTTTTTCTTTAATAATTTTAATCATAATTGATATATCATTAAATATCCACACATACAATGATTTTTCCAAAAAAAATAACTTAATGCATTCCACAAAGATTATTTAAAATAAATAAAATATGTTTAAATCCTTAAATTTATTTAAAGTCTTTAATTATGAGTGAATTATCATTTCTAAACATGTTTAATCCACCATGTAACACCCCACAGACATGACTGTCTCAATTACATAACATAGATAAAATATTTAATTACTTGCATTCCCAAGACCTTTAAGGTTTATAGTTTTAGAGAGTTAATAAAAATCATAAATCATTAAACCCTATATATTTTTTAACTAGTAGTCATTTTTCACTATATATACAACTACATAATCCATAACAAGTCTTCAATATCTCCTGCTGATTATTCACATTAGATACTCTTCTAGACATTTCATACTTTTCTTTTCTTCATAACTTGGTAAAATAGAAATATAATAAAGGGTGATATCAAAATCATGGTAAGGGTAAACATAAGATAAGTATGTGGGTATATTAGGATGCATAAGAAAATCATACCCAAAAAAATATATATCATAAATCATGATTAATAAGGCATGGAACAAACTTTAATATAGGTAACATTACCATTATAATCCATACTATCGATTCCCATGCTTACGTGTAATTAAAATTTACTCACAAATATTTATCTCATGAGATATAAAACCTTAATCAATGCATTAGAGGGTGATATAGGACCTCAACAATCATTATCCATACATATGTGTGCCACATAAAATAAATCATCATATCATAAAAAACCATAAAAATAGAATTAGTTTCATATCCTTTTCAAATTGAATAACATAAGGAAAACATTCATAATTCCATCAATAATCGTAGCATGATATACCTATGGAAAATAAATGGGCATCCAAAGATATTCAGTAAATTTATAGGTAAATACCCTTCAATCAAGATAATAGATCATATGATATTTAAACCATATAAATTAAGGGTGTATAGTTATGTTAATAATTTCCTCAATCAATATATGTATAGAATCAAGGTGAACACCCTTTAATCAAAAAAGTGGAAATATGGTATTTGGAAAGGAAGTGCATTAGAAAAAAATTTATGCATATTCATTATGGCTGTATAGGAAAGAGAAAGAAAGTGATTTATCACTTCTTTGATAGAAAATAAAATTAAATAATCCATCCAAATAAAGAATATATATGGAAACATTTTAAGAATATCATTGATCAGGAATAAGATATGTTAAACGACAATGACATAGATGAAAAACACTTTTTTAAAGTTTTGGAAAAATCACTTTGGAAATAATAAATATCCTTGATGTTTTTAAATCATTTTAAATAATTTTTTTATAAAACTAAAAGAAAAATAATTTATTTTAGAAACCATGAAAACGTAGAGAGAAAGTTTCATATAAAACAGCAAAGGTGGCCGAAAGATATGTTCAATCAGAAATACTAAAATAGATTCTTTTTTCAAAAAAGACCCATATGAGAAACATTAAATTGGTTTTATTATAAAACATTTTCAAATAAAGTCAAGGTGGTTAAAAATCAGCTTTTTAATGTTTTAAAAAATGTAGTTATATCCATAAAATGAGGATTCAAAGATAAAATATGATTGGAAATGAGTTTCATTTTTATTATATTAAAAATAACTTTGTTAAAAACCACATTTCTTAAAAAATTATAGAGTATACAATTTAAAACAAGATAAATAGGGAAAAAATATCACCAAGGATAACCATAGGGGAAGAAAATTATTGGGATATTTTAAGAAATAATATATTAATTCCTCATATTAGTAATCACATTTGAGAGATCTAGGTTTTAAAATGGGGTTGAAAAAAGAAATCATGTGGTTTAAGTATCATTTAAATCAAAACCCTGTAAAGTAGAAAGATCTTGAAAATAAACTTCAAATTCCATGAAAAAAAAATAATCCACGATATAATAAAACAAATAGGTAGTACATGCACCATATAAAAGTAAATTGGTATATAACAAGAATTATGTCTCAAGAAATAAGAATTGAGACCAAGAAACCCTTTCAAGTGAGAAAATATTTGAGGTAAGAATCATTTGATAATGAGGCTATAAGAAAGAATTGTAAATCCCCATAAAAGGATTAAATATAATACAAAGTATTAATTAGGTATAATAAATTAAAATTTGAACAATAGACTTCAATATAAAATTTTATAACTCAATTAAAGATAATTAAGTTAGCAGAAACCCTCATAGATTTTGTACTTTTTGAGTCAAAACCCCATGAGAGAAAAAAAACTAGGAATATAACATTAATATAAATAAATAGATAATAATAACGATACAAAATATTAAATGGGTAGTATCAAAACCATTCTAAATACAGCATGGTGTATCATAATAAATATATATCAGGGGTGAAAATTGATATAAGAAACTCTTACCTTATTCTCGATCTAATTTTTTCATGAACTTAACTTCCTAAATAATCAAATTAAGTTTATTATATTCCTTATTAGGATACTTATTCATTTATATTTCATATATTAATGGTAATTTATGAAACATCATAAAATTTTAGAAATTGTAAAAATGATGTTATAATTGATAACTTTCATTACACACTACATATAATGAAAAAAACATAACATATTAATAGAAAATTATTAAATTTAAATCTTAAAAATGTTTTTTTCTAAAAACTATTTTTACGTGATTAAGTGTGTTTATTTTAAAGTTAACATTTCAAACCTTTAGAAATTTTATGTGTTAAAAAGATTTTTGAAATTTTAAATCATAATTTTTAAATTAGGTAAAATTGTCCAAGATTAATTTTCTTCATTAATGTTAATTATTAAGGTTAAAAATTAATTATCAAGGTAAAAGTTAATTTGGGTAAAAGGTTAAGAGTAAAACAAATCCTTAAATAACTCTTACCTTGCCTCAAAATGAATGTATGATATTATTTTTGGCCTTATATTTTTTTATATCCCATATTTTTTCACTTTTTTATCCATTGACCCTTGAATAGTTTCATGGAATTATTAAAAAAATGATGTGTATTCCCAAAAGTGAATTTTTCTTCTCTTATAAAAGGATAGAACTTCCACCCTTTCAAATTTACACTTCACCTTCAAATTACTCCTTAATCCTTTTTTCTCCTCCTATAACCATCTCCCACCTATATAATCTTCTGGTCACCTTAAGTTTTCTTAATGACTTTATTTCCAAGGATTTTTCCAAGAGAAAACTTAGGCTTCCAACATGATTAGTACCTTTTATTAGACTTTTCCTTAATTCTACGCCTTCCTAAAATAATTTATGACCTTGTTAATATAATTAAATCAGTATCATTAGTATACTAAACTTTTATTATAGTAATTATACAAAAAAATAAATCATGTTCATCCACTATAAAAATAAAATAACATTGATCATTTAAACGTGTGGACTACCACCTCTGCAACGCGATGTGGTTTTTTCTATCACTGCATCTCAAGGTTGGTATTAAGGATGGATTATATGAATAAATAGGTTATATATATTAAAAATAAAATTATTAAATTATCATTTTTCATATACCATTTTTCCTTCCATTCATTGGGAAATGGGATCATTAATCATGTGTGTGTGCGGACTACCGCCTCCATGGGAAACAAATTTTATTTTTCATAACCACCCAAATTATATGGATTTAAGAATGATTTTAATGATTATATATGATAATTATTTAATGTTAAATATTATTTAAAATCTATATTAATATTAAATAATAACTTTCTCTTAATCATTCAATCATTATAACACACTCTTAGTTAGGTCATTTTTACCACTTGTGTGAGTGATGTTATAATATTTATGTCATGGATGATTAAATAATGTTATATTATAGTAAAAATATTTAATAAAATTTATTCAATGTGTCAAAATTATTATGGAGTCATAATATCAATATCTAATGATGTTATTAATATATCACCTTTTATACATTAAACTCACCAAAACAAGCTCGTCTTCATTTTTATCATCACAAAACTTTACCAAAAAACTCATGAAATGAAATTATAAATTTATAAATTATTTTAAAACATCTAATATAGTACCTAGTATGGTATAGTAATGATTAAATTTAGTATAATAATTAATAACAATATCATCATTACAAAACTAGTTCAAAATGATTAAGATATCTAAAACCCAATTTTGAAAATTTATGATAACTAACTAATGTACATGGATTGAATATTTATAAAGGAATTTTATAATAGGTTATATAAATTAATAATATTCTGAAATATTTTATTATGAGATTTATTTTTTTAATATAGGAGGATAGAGTGCATTCGACTAAGCGGGGGTAAAGGTAAGGGGTTTTTGTAACTCAAATCCTTCCCTTGGGTTATAATCACTTCTCATGGTATAAAACCATTTCAAGTATGATCATATATAACTTATTATTATTTTATGTTGTATTTACACCTTATTTTATGGGGAAATAATGTTTCACACCAAATACTTCTTCCTTGATGAATCTATTATTTTTTGGAAAAGAAGTTTTGTTGAGAATAATTCTCATCCCTTTTAATGGATTTTCCCTCCATTTCCAAATTTTTACTTCCCAACAATGTTCTATTTTCCCTAGTGAAAAATAAAATTGTTTTTATCTCCAATTATACTTATATTTATCTTTATTTTAAAACCAAGTTTTTTATTACCTTTTAATTATATGGGTTTTTAATAAAGACATTTTTAAATATTTCAAAGGATTTTCCTTTTAGTGATTATATATTCTTCGCTTCTACATCACATTTTGACATATGATTTTTTTCTTTTGTAGGTATCTTTATTGAAATTTTTTTTCAATGAAATGTTTTAACATGTTTCTTCTTCATTTTCAAAATATTTTTTTTGGAATGTGACTAGAAAATTATGTCTTTTTAATATGATATTAAGAAAATATTTTTAAGAAAAATAATGTTTGTGATTTCTCTTTCATTTTAAAAGTATTATTCTCTAATTAAGTAATGATTCATAAATCACATGATATATTCTATTTTTTGGTGATCATGATTTTTTATCAAATTGTTATTTTTTATATGATACCATTTGTAAAAGTTATGAAATCTATTTTTATTCCCATGGGTTATTTATGATAAGATGAATAGTTTTATTTTTAAGTAGAACTCATTTGTATGGATAGTGATGGGTGGGGTCCCATATCACCCTTGAATACATTGGTTATGGTTTTTTATCTCATGATATAATGATTTGTGGACATACTTGGATTTTTTCACAAAACTAAATGGAGGACATACTTGGATGTGTTCACAAAATTAAATGGTGGACATGATTGGATTTGTTAACAATGTTCTCCTATGATTATGTTTGTGCCTCTACTTCTCTAAAATATGACTTATTTTCAAAATATTCCACATTTTTATGATATTTTATGTTCTAAAGATATTTCACTTTCTTATTTACCGATTTCACGTTCATTATATGTTTCCAATCAGTGTTTTTGATGACCTTTCTTTGGTCTTATGTTTCTATGTTGTGATCCTTAATAATCAATAAATTTTTTATTGTCACTTATGATATCATGATCTTTTTATCGGAAATGACTCCCTTAATCATGTTTTTCCTAATATTTAAGATCTAACCATTATAACTAGGTGATATGTTTACTTTGTTGAGAATTCAATCTCTCCCATACTTATGTTTCCATTCCCCATGTTTTGAAGATAATTATGTCATATGAGATGTCTATAAGAGGGTCTATAGAAGAATGTTTATCAAGAAATGTTCATAAGTACTATAAAATAATATGTTTACATAGTTATTTTGTAAGACACTAAACCTTTCTTTCATGGGTTTGTGCGACTACTTGTGAAATGTATTAATTAAACAATGAAATCAATGTATTATTTATGTATTATTATCTTGGGTTTCCATAGTTGTTAGAGGTAAGGTTTAGTTATTTTGGGGATTAGTTTAGAGATCTTTCGTGATAACTCTAGGAATGATTCTAAGTATTGGATAACATCCTGATGTTTTGGTATATTTAAGATTATGTGGTTTTCCTAGATTTACATCCTTATCTAAATACTGGAAAGTGGATGTGGTAATAGAATAGATTTCCCTTGTGGTAATCACCCTAAAAAGGGTTGGTTGACCGTTGATTAATTCATCACTCAGATTCATGATGAGCGGATCTAAGACTGTACACCTTGCTAGACACTCCTAGGGGATATGCTTAGGTTAATTCACATTTTATTTATAAACCATTATGAAGTATTTGATTATAATTTTACCTAGTGTGGTTAATTAATTTCTAGTAGAGAAATAATCATAGATAAAATAGATTAAAATTTATAGAGTTATTAATAAATAGTATACTTGTTATTTATGAGTAATTTATTCTATGATCACAATCTTCTCCTAGAATATGAGGTTTAATTCTCAATTTAACTCGTCCCTAGATCATTACCTATCTCAAAGTATCCCTATATAATAGCTTCCATTGAATTAAAAGAATTGAAGAATCAATTACATAATAATCTTGATAAGAATTTTATAAACCCTAGTGATTCACCGTGGGGTTCACCAGTCTTCTGTAAAAAATAAGGATGGATCATTGTGCCATTGTATCGATTTCCATGATCCCAATAAAATTAAAATAATAAAAACAAGTATCATATGACTCGTATTGATGACATGTTCGATCAACTCATAGGGGATAAATTTTTCTCAAAGATTGACCTCCGATATGGATATCATCAATCAAGGGTTGGGAGTGAAGATATACCCAATATGTCTTTCTACACAAGGTAAAAAAATAATGAATTTATAGTGATTCTATTTGGACTTAAAAATGATCATGTTATATTTATGTATTTGATAAATAGATTCGTTGGAGATTACCTTGAAAAAAATTTGGTAATATTTATTAATTATATTCTCATATATTCTAATAGAAAGTAAAAACGTGGATAGAATTTGGGAATTGTGCTAAAGAATTTATGAAGGGGTAAATTATATTTCAAGTTTATCAAGTGTGAATTTTGGTTAAAATAGTATCCTTAGGATATGTTATCCCCAGTGAGGGTATATCTGTAGACACATCAAAGATATATGTAATTGAAAAATGGATGATACCAACATATGTGAATGAGATCCAATGTTTTCTGGGATTATCTAGATACTACCATTTTTTTGTGAGAAACTTCCCACAATTATCCAACTCACTAACCAAGTTAACTTGAAAAGGAGTGAGGTTCCTATAGACAATGGAATTTGAGGAAAGCTTTGGGGAGATTAAGAATAGATTAGTCATTATGCTTGTGCTTACATTACCCTATAGTGGTGAAGGGTTTGTAATTTATAGTGATGCATAAATAAAATTATTGTATATGTCCTCATGAAAAATTAAAAGGTAATTTCCTATGCCTCCTTCTAATTAAGAACTCGTGAGAAAAATTTCTCAACGCATGATTGGGAATTATCAGTGATGATCTTTGCATTGAATATTTTTCAGCATTACCTTTATGGTGAGAAGTGTGATATATACACTAATCATAAGAGCTTGAAATATATCTTCACACAGAATGAGATAGGCATGAGCCATATGAGATGGTTAGAGTTAATTAAAGATTATAACTACTCGATATTTTATCACCCTAGAAAGGAAATTAAGGTGGCTAGTAATATGAGTAGAAAATACCAAGATACTCTATCCATGATGGGGATTGAAAAATACTCAATAATCATGGATCTGAAGAGGTTGAATGTTCAATTCATAATGGGAGGATATAAATACTATCTTACCCAAGTTACTTCTCAACCATCCATTTTTGTGAAGATCAAAGAAACCCAAAATGATGATGTAGAGCTACAGAAAAAGGTAGTGAATATTATGGAGTTCAAATTTGATAAAAAAATATTTATAAGGTTTAGAATCTAGATATGTGTCTTATCTATACCAAAACTAAAGAAGGAGCTTTTGGATGATGCACATATCTCATAATTCTCTATCCATCTTCAAGGCATAGAGATATATAGAGTTTTAAAGAAAAACTTCTAGTGGGATATCATAAAGAGAGAAATCATGGAGTATACAACACAATTCATGGTATTCCATCAAGTTAAGGTTAAACAAAAAAATTCTTAGGGTATGTTTTAACAATTACCCATATCAGTATGGAAATGGGAAATCATTTCTATTTATTATGGGAATCCCCAAAACATGTAAGTTTTATAATTCTATTTAGATTATAGTCGATCACCTTATAAATTCAACGCATTTTATCACCATCAAATAATATTTCTCTCTTGACTAATTCTCCAAGATATACATAAGATAAGTGATAAGACTATATAGTGTGACACTTTCCATTATATCTTATTGAAATCCAATGTTTACCTCAAGATTCTGAAAAATTCTTCAGAAAGAACTAGAGATAGAGTTGAGTTTTAGCACTACTTTTTACCCTCAGATGAATGGTTAGTCTGATTGGACTATTTAAACTCTAGAGGATATGATGAGATCTTGTTCTGTGGAATTCTAAGGATATTGAGATCAACACCTTCCTTTGGTATAGTTCTCATACAACAATAGTTTTCATTATATTATTCATATAGCACCATATGAGGCTCTATATGAGAAGATATATAGGACTCTAACATTATGGGATGAATTTAGGGAAAGAAAGCTGATAGGTCTTGACATTGTCCAAGAAATGATGGAGAACGTTCAAACCATTCAGTAATGTATGAAAGAAGCATAAAATAAAAAAAAATATCTATACAAATAATCATTGATGTGATCTAGAGTTTGAATTTAAAGAAAATGTATTGCTATATATATCTCCATGGAAGCGAGTTATGAGATTTGGTAAGAATGAGAAGTTGAGACCTAGGTACATCAGTCCCTTTGAGATCTTTGATCACATTGGGGCAGAATCTTATCGCTTAGCACTACATCCTTACCTCTTCTAAGTACAAGATGTATTCTATGTATCACTTTTGAAGAGTATATTATAGACTCATCACATGAACTAAATTCAAAATTCACTCAATTTTAACATGATCTCTCATATGAGAAATAACCAATGGAAAATGTAGATGGAATAGATAAGGTGATGTGGAATAAGACCACACATCTAGATAAAGTTTTATAGAGAAATAATAATTTTAAGGAATATATATGAGAACCTGAGGATGTTGTGAGATAAAATTTCCCTCTCTTATTTCCTCTGTGTAATAAAATTTCAAGGATGAAATTCTTTTAAGTGGGGTGGAATGTAATGAACTAAAATTATAGACTTTATAAAATCAATGTTATGTTTGATAACTTGTGTTATGCGCTACACCTAATGATAAAAACCCATAAAATATTAAGATAAATTTATTAATAAATCTATAATAAATACTAATATTGTAAACTATTAAATATTTACAAGGTAAATAATTAATATGAGTTAATATTAAAATGGTGATTTCTAATAAAATCTATTTTATTTATATTATGTATTTTATATTAGAAGCTAATTTTTTTAAAAATATAATTTAAATTTTTTAAAATAAAATTCATTTTTTAATTCTTCACATCAAAATTTACCTAGTATGAATTTTTGAGTTTTTTCTAAAATGGTTGACGTTCAGTCAAAAAATATGATTTTTGAAAAAATTATAATTTTTATTATTTTATCATTATGTAAGATTATTCTAGAAGATTAAAACCCTTTTAAGTAATAAAATATATATTTAAGGAATAACATTATGCATTTTAAAATATTCTTTGAACTTGTAATTCAATTTCCAGTATTTTTAAAACTAAAATAAAATGTTACTTTAACAAAAAAAACCGGTTTCGGTCTTTTCCTATAATTAATTTTTTAGATGGTGAAATTCGGTTTTGGGTTACCTTGAAATCCTCATAACTTTTATTTTCTTATAATAAATCAATTTATATCATTAAAATAAATATGCAAGATAATATTATCTTTTGTATAAATATAAATCTTAAAAATGTTTTTCCCTAAAAATTGTTTTACACGATTAAGTGTGTTTATTTTAAAAATAAATTTTCACACATTTAAAAATTTTATGACTTAAAATGATTTTAAAAATTAAAATATTAAGGTTAAAATTTGGTAAAAATATCCAATATTAGTTTTTTTCATTAATGTTAATTGTTATGGTAAAAAATTAATTTCCAAGGTAAAAGTTAATTTGAGTAAAATGTTAAAAGTAAAAAACAAAACCCTTAAATTACTCTTAACTTATCTAAAAATGAATGGATGAGATGATTTTTAACCTTACATTTCCCCACATCCCCTATTTTTTCACTTTTGAGCCATCAACCCTTGAATAGTTTCATGGTATTATTAAAAAATGATGTGTGTTTCCAAGGAGTTTTCCAAGAGAAAGCTCAAGCTTCTAATGTGAATATTACCTTCTCTTAATATTTTAATTTATTATACTCCTTGAAAAATAGTTTCTAACCATGTTAATATAATTAAATAACTATAATTAGTATAATAAAATGTAATTATATTAATTATACAAAAAATATCTAATCCTTTCTATGAACTAAGAAAACAAAATAACATCGATCATGCGTACGTGCGGGCTACCGCCTCCATAATGTGATGCGGTTTGTTTTTCATCACCACATCTCAAGGATTATATCAAAGATGATATCAAGGATTGATTTGATGAATAAATATGTTTTATATGTCACAAATAAAATTCTTAAATGGTCATTTTTCATATACCATTATTTTCCCATTCATTGGGAAATGGGATTGTTAATCGTGTGTATGTGGAGACTACCGCCACCACAAATAACAAATTTCATTTTTCATAACCACCCATATTTCATGGTTCTAATAATTAATTTAGTAAAGATATATAATACTTATTACATGTTTAAGATTATTTAAAAGTTATATTAACATTAAATAATAATTTTCTCTTACTCATTCAATCATTATAACACACTCTTGTTTAGGTCATTTTTACCACCTATATGAGTAATGTTATAATTTTTATGTTGTGGATAACTAAATAAGGTTATATTCTGGTAAAAACATGTAATAATAATTTATTTTAATTTTTCAAATTATTTTGGAATCATAATATCAATATCTAATGATGTGATTAATATGTCACCTTTTATTTGTTAAAGTCACCAAAACGAGCTCAACTTCATTTTTGTCATCACAAAATGTTATCAAAACACTTAATAAATGAAATTAGAAATTTATAAATTGTTTTAAAACATCCATTTTAGTACTTATAATGATCTAGTAATGATAAAATTTGGGATAATAATTAAGAACAACACTGCCATTATAAAACTACTTCAAAATGATCAAAATGTCTAACACTTGATTTTGAAAATAGATAGTAACTAACTAATATACATGTATTGAATATTTATAAATGAATTTTATAAAAGTTTATAGAAATGAATAATGTTATAAAATAGGTGATTATTATAGTTATTTTTGTGATACATAAGGTTATAGCACATTCAACTAAGCGGGAGTAAAGGTAAGGGGTTTTCATGGCTCAAATCTATCCCTTGGGTCATAATAACTTCTCTTTGTCTAAAACTTTTTCAAGTATGATTGTATCTAACCTATGATAATTTTATGTTTTATTTCCACCTTCCACTCAGGGGAAATCATGTTTTACACCAAATTATTCTTCCTTGATGAATCTATTTTTTTTGGAAATTAAATTTTGTTTAGAATAATTATCAACTATTTTAATGGATTTTTTCCCCCATATCCACATTTTTACTTACCACAAATGTTATTTTTTACCAAGTGGAAACTCAAATTTTTTTATACCCAATGATTCTTAAATTTAACTTTATCTTAAAACCAAGTATTTTATATCCTTTTAATGATATAGGTTTTCAATAAAGGTATTTTCAAGTATATTAAAGGATTTTATTTTCAATGATCATATATTCTTCCCTTTTGTATCGAATTTTTACATAATACTTATTTATTTTCAAGGAATATTTATTGGATTTTTTTTCAAATTAATTTTTTAAGATGTTTCCTATTTATTTTAATAATTTTTTTATAATGTGACTCAAAAATCACATCTTCTTAAGATGATATTAAGAAAAAAAATTAAGAACAAACTTTTTTGTGATTTCTATTTCATTATCAATGGATTCTTCTCTAATAAAGTAATGGTTCATAAATCACTTGATATATAATCTTTTTGGGTGATTATCTTTTTGGTATTAAATGATAATTTTTTTATGAGAATCCAATTGGAAAAGTTATGAAACCCATTTTTCTTCCCAAAGGTTCTTTATGATAAGATGAATGATTTGATTTTTAAGTGGCACTCATATGTATGGATGGTGATGGGTGGGGTCCTAAATTGTCCTCCAATGAATTGCTTGATGATTATCCAATAAAAACACATATGTTAATTACATTTTAATGTTATTAAATGTTCATTTTTTATCTTATGGGCCTGAGTTAGTGGATTTTAATTTTGAACATCCATTCTCATCATTTGTGCACTTCATGCCTAATGTACACCAATTTAGTCCCAATGATTCATATGATTTTAAGGAATTTAATTTTCCGTATTTTAATTTGATATTTTTTAAAATGTATCTACACTTTAATATGAATATTTTTCATTCAGGGTTTAATGGAGGATTCATAACTTATGATGGGGATATTTGGATATGAATGGAAGTAATTCTAGAGAAGGAAGATTGGACACCAGCCCACTGATGAGAATATGGGGCCCACAATACATGCCCAATGAAGCCCGAATTTTGTGTTATGCTAGAATAAATATATAGTAACAAATAATTTTTCAGGATATAGTGCTAATTCGGCCTCCATGATAGCAATTAAGGCGGACCAAATAGAATATCAAAATCTGGGCCAGAATCTGCGGCCCATAATGTTATCTCACTAATCGGCCGTAACTCCAGATTAAAAACTCCAAATGGGCCCAAATTTTATAGTCAGTTAGAAGACAACCTTAGATCCATTTTATTCTTCTATGTATCACTCTAATTCTTCTATATAAAATGTCATTTTGACGTGTCTATTTGGTGGATGCAAGCTGGCTTCCACTTCAGGTCAAAGGAGGGAATCAATTTTTATACACTACTTTCCACCACCCTAAGGCCTAAATTAATTTAATAATTGGGCATAAATTTATTGAGGATAATCCTAATTCTTCCCAATTTCCTATTTAAGGCAGTTGTGGTTAGGGGGAAGAGACATATAATGTTTTTTATGTAACTTTATTATGCCAAAGTTCATTTGTGATGTTTTCAATTTCCATGTAAGTTTCTTTTTGTATTACTATGTTCTTAATCAATATATTTATCTTATATTCTTCCAATTTCTTTCATTAAAACTCTATATTCACAAAGCACAGTGATATCTATATGTTGTGGTGAATTAGTTCACAAATATGTGTGAATTTCATTCACATACACAGAGGAGTGCTCGTTATTTCTGCGGTTTTAATTTCTTCAATCCAATTCTTGTAAGCCATCTTCTGCCTACCATTAAGAGTATACCATAAATGGAGGGATAACCCTTTAATGGGATTATCTTAGTAAGATGAAAATGCTGGATTGAATGTTATTTTATGAACGAATTTTTGTTAATTGGTTAACTAATTTAAGACTTCCATTCTTCAGTTATTTCTACTCTTCATCTTCACTATGTTTGAGGAAGCTAAATCCAAGTACTAAAATCACCATATACCTTGGAGAGATCATGAATTTGGTTATCTAAGTGTTTAGGGGATTAGTAATTGAGTTTATTTATCATCAAACCAGAAAATTATGAAGGTAGTGTTATTTTGAAGAATGGATTCATCAAGAATTAATAAAACCAAAATTGTCTAAAGAAGTAAAATTCATTCAATCCACCCTGAGCATAATCCTAAGATCAAACCATTTTCATTAAATTGAATTCACTTAAGTTTATTAATGTTCTTTAAAACCATCTAAAATCAAAACCAAGTTGGACACTTCAAAGTCAAAAATCCACCTCATAGGTTGTGCATCTTAGGTATCTTCTTAGGTCTCAGTGGATTCGGCAACCCAAGCTAGACTACAAGGACCATTCTACCTTCATCTCTTGGGTAAATTTTAGTGTGAATAAAATTTTGGCGTTGTTTTCGGGGACCAAGTAAGTACCTTATAGAAAAACCTTCTTTCCTCATCCCCATTCTTCTATTCTCACCCAATATCTATTATCTTGTCTCTTTATCATTTTTTTTCTTTTAGCGCATGTCCACCTACACCCGCGATAATTCAAATAGACTAGTTAGGGTGGAAAGTCCTAGGATAGGGGATTAAAGTGAACCTAGGGGATTTTTTCCATTAGATAATAATCTTCTTGATACTCCAGATTCAAAAATTGAGCCCATTTCAATGGAATTTCTTCAAAGACATCAACTCATAAACCCAGGTGGAAACCAAAATGGAAATCCAAATGAGGAAGCCCCAAACTTGGGGAATGCATTCGATCAAACCATGAATGACTACCTCACACATTCCTAGACCAATGCCCCCTCATGCATTAGACACAATTCCCTAGGATATTCCAACTACATCTTTAAACCCCATGTCCTAAATCACCTTCCCACATTCCATGGAATGGAGTCCGAGATGCTCTACCTTCACGTTAAGGACTTCAATGACATTGTAGAAACCATGTGCCCCCCACATCAACTAAAATAAGCTAAGATGAGGCTATTTAATTTTTCTTTAAAGGAACAAGCTCAAAATTGGCTAAACAATTTGAGACCATTATCCATCAAATCTTGAGACCAATTACAAAGAGAATTCTACAAAAAATACTTTCCCCACCACAAAACAATTACACTTAAAAAGAGCATCCAAAACTTTTTTGAAAAAGAGGGAGAGACATTCTATAAAAAATGGGAGACGCTCAAAGAAACCCTAAACATGGTTCCACATCATGGTTTTTCTATACCTGAACAAGTGAGAATTTTTTATGAAGTTTTGATCTTGGGGAACAAACAATTCATTGACATGATGTGTAATGGAACCTTTAAAAACAAAGCCCCAAATGATTCTTACGAGTATCTATAAAGCCTTGATGAACAAAACCAAACATGGGGAACTTCACCTTATTCTGAAAAGCCACAAATAACTACTGGAATTCATAAACTTAGATAAGAGGAAAGCCTTATGGATAAAATCACAGCACTCTCTAGGAAGGTTAAAGAGATAGACCTTAGGAAAGTCCATGAAATCCAAATTGTAGACCCTGTTTGCACAATTTGTGACAAACATGACCATAAGACAGAAAACTGCCCAAACCTTCCATCCATCAAGGATGTTCTTTTAGGAGGACCCCCAATGGAAGTAAATTCCTTGAACTTTCAAAAGCCTCAATACCAAAACACCTTCAACCCAAGGTATAATGACCACCTAGGCTTCCGCTGTAAAGATAACCAACAACCTATCCAACCACAGGGACAAAATCCTTACCCCCATCAGAACTACCAAACTCATAACTAGTTCCAAACCCAACCTATCCAATACCAACATCCACCTGTCCATTTTCAACAAACCATCCCACCTCAAAAATATCCCCCTGGGATAAACCAATCTTCTCAAGCACCAACCCAAACTGTTCCACAAATCCTACTAGAACAACTGTGAAAACAAATGGATAAAATGAACTCTGAATTCTCTTCCCTTAAACAAGAACTTCAAAACATAAAAACTGGAAAGGCACCCATGCCTACTCAGGCATACCGTCCTCAAATTTAATGGGAGAGTCAAGTGGCACTCAAAAAACTCATGAACAACTAAAGGTTGTGACTGCTTTAAGAAGTGTTCAAACTTGGATGAAAATTCAAATGAACCAAATGATCAAACTAAAAAACACGATAACATTATCAAAGAAACAACTCTTCCACAAACAACCCCACAACCTGCACCATTTCCTCAATGCATGAGGGGGGAAACCAAGCCTAAATTGAGTGAAACATTAAGAGAAATCTTCTCACAAGTCAAGTTGAACATTCCCCTTCTCGATGCAATCCAAACCATACCTGCCTACTCAAAGTACCTTAAGGACTTGTGCACTTTTAAAAGAAAATTTTCACATAAAAACCAAGTCCTTTTGGCTACAAATGTGAGTACCACCATTCAAGGGACCATTCCTCCTAAGTTTAAAGACCTTGGCTTCCCTTACATCAATGTTGAACTTGGAGAGAGCAAAGTTGTCAAGGCCTTGTGTGACCTAGGTGCTAGTGTCAATCTCATCCCATATGTTGTGCACTACTAGTTAGGCCTAGAAGAGATCCAACCCACATATTTCACACTTCAACTTGAAGATCGTAGAATTAGGGTTCCAAAGGGGATTTTAAAATATGTTCTAGTAAAGGTTGAAAACTTCATCTACCCTGCTGACTTCATTTTCCTTGACAACCATCCAAACTTAAGAAATAAGGAAAAAACCCCAATCATCCTTGGTCATCCTTTCCTTGAAACAATCAACACCATTATCTGAGTCCTAAATGGGAACATGACCATCACCTTTGGAAACATGAGTCTAGACTTGAACATCTATAATGAAATCTAAAAAATTGGGGATGATGAGGACATTCATGAAGTAAACATGATAGGAAGCATTGATAATGAATCCATAGAACATCAAGGAATATTTGATGGATGTTTAAGTCAGGATTAGATTGATTTCCTTTTTTCTCATGAAGGAAGTTTATCTCCTTGGATTGAATAATTTTCAAATTACTCTTATGATGAAGTCTTAGGTCCAACAATCAGTGAACCTTTCAAGAAACCACTTTCATAGAGACCACTCCAACTTCCTTCCCTAAATCTGATCAAGCCAATCTAGTAACTGAAACTTCTACATGTGAGGATTCAATCCTATCTAAAATTCTAGGAAACAAAATCAATATTGATCCAATGTCCCAATATTCTGCTGAAATTCTGAACCAACCTGAGCTTGAATTGAAGGAACTTCCCACTGCACTCAAGTATGCCTTCCTAGGGGACAATCAAAAACATCCTATTTTCATTTATTCTTCTCTTGAATCCAATCATGAGAGGATGCTTCTAGATGTCCTTAGAAAATATAATAAATCCATTGGTTGGACCCTGTCTGATATTCCTGGGATTAGCTCACTAATCGGGACTCATAGGATTATTCTAGAATCTGATTCAAAGCCATGTCATCAACCTCAATGAAGACTCAATCATAATATCATGGAGGTAGTAAGGAAGGAACTTATAAAATTGTTAAAATCTGGTATCATCTATCCCATAGCTGAGAGTGAGTGGTTGAGCCCAATCTAAGTGGTACCCAAGAAGGCAGGAATCACAGTGATAACCAATAAGGATGGAGAGATTCTTCCAACTAGGGTGAGTAGTGGCTGGAGAGTCTGCATCGACTATAGGAAGCTAAACTCATTTACCAAGAAGGACCATTTCCCCATACCATTCATTGACCAATTCCTTGAGAGAGTTGAAGGTCGTTCCTTCTACTATTTCTTAGATGGGTACTCGGGGTACAATCAAATTGATGTATCCCTAGAGGATCAAGGGAAGACTACTTTCACCTATCCATTCGGAACCTTTTCCTTCAAAAGCATGCCCTTCAGGTTATGAAATTCCCCTGTAACCTTCCAGTGGTGCATGATGGGAATCTTCTCAGACATGGTAGGGAATTTTCTAGAGGTATTCATAGATGAATTCTCTGCGTTTGGGGATACATTTGAGGGATGTCTGAGGAATGTGGAGAGAGTCTTTTCAAGATGTGAAGAAAATAATCTGGTCCTAAACTAGGAAAAATTCCATTTCATGGTTAAATAGGGACTAGTTCTAGGACATATGGTATCAAGTAGGGGGATTGAAGTTGATAAAACCAAGGTTTACATCATTCGTCACCTTCCATCACCCAAAACTGTTAAGGAAGTGAGGTCTTTTTTAGGACATGTTGGTTTCTATAGAAGCTTCGTTAGGAATTTTAGCTCTATTTCTCAACCAATTTGTGCTCTATTGGTAAAATATGATCCATTTTTATAGACATAAGGTTGTGAGGAATCATTATCTACACTCAAGTCAGCTCTTATCTCTCCACCTATCATGTAGTCTCCAAATTGGAAACTTCCTTTTGATCTCATGTGTGATGCGAGTGACTTTGCTATAGGAGCAGTGTTTGGACAATGATGTGAGAAAAGTCCATGTGTCATAGCTTATGAAATAAAATCATTAAATGATGCACAAATCAACTACACCACCACTGAGAAGGAGTTACTTGTTGTTGTGTTTTACTTAGAAAAGTTTAGGTCCTACCTCTTAGGATCCCCCATCACTGTGTTCACTGACCATTCTGCACTAAAATACCTCTTCCAAAAACAAGATGCTAAGGTTATACTGATTATGTGGGTCCTTCTCTTACAAGAATTTGACCTCACAATCAAGGAAAAAGGGTGTTGAAAATGTTGTAGCTGATCACCTCTCTAGGATGAAATTCAAAGACAACTCAAATCACCTTTCTGTGTTTGATTCATTCCCTGATGAACATCTATACTCTGTGAGTGACTACCCTTGGTATGCCGACATATCCAACTTCTTAGTTATAGGATTCATTCCAAAATTCTTAGGGACTCAAGATCGAAGGAAATTCCTTTCTAATGTTAGGCACTATGTGTTTGATGATCCATACCTCTATAAGTTCTGCCCTGACCAAGTCATTAGGAGGTGTGTCCCAGAATCTGAACAAGAGCCCATCCTTAAATTATGTCATAGTGTGGCTTGTGGAGGTAACTTTTCCTCTAAGAAAACTTCTTCTAAGGTTCTTCAGTGTGGTATCTTCTGGCCCACCCTCTCAAGGTACTCCTACACATTTTTTCAAAGTTTTCCTAGGTGTCAACAAGTAGGGTCCATCACAAAAAGGAATCAAATGCCACTCACTCTCATCTTAGTGGTTGAAATATTTGACTGTTGGGGAATTAATTTCATGTGTCCCTTCCCAAACTCTAGGGGATATCTTTACATTCTTTTAATTGTCGATTATTTCTCCAAATGGGTTGATTCCATTCCTAAAAAATCTAATGATCATAAAACTATGATTAGATTTCTCAAGTAAAACATATTCTCTAGATTTGGAATTCCTAGGGCTATCATTAGTGATCGTGGAACTCATTTTTGTAATTGTCCATTCTCATCACTCATGGAAAAATATGGAATTTCTCACAAAGTGTCCACTACTTACCACCCATAGAACAATGGTCAAGCTGAGTTATCCAATCGAGAAATTAAACAAATTCTTGAGAAAAATGTTAATCCATCCAGGAAAGATTTGTCAAACAAACTCTTAGATGCTCTTTGGGCCTATCGAATCGCATATAAAACCATTTTAGGAATGTCCCCATATAGGTTGGTTTATGGTAAAGCATGCCATTTTCCAGTGAAGATTGAACATAAGGCCTTTTGGGCAATTAAGAAAATGAATTATGACCTCTCATTGTCCAAAACAAAAAGGAAATTAGATCTCAATGAACTTGAGGAACTTAGGATGGAGGCTTATGAAAATTTAAGGATCAATAAAGCTAAAGTACAAGCCTACCAATCTCAAAATCTTAAAACCAAACACATTGTACCAGGTAAACCTATTCTTTTTTATAGTTCTAAACTTCATTTACACCTAATAAAGTTGAGGTCTAGATGGTTAGGTCCATACATAGTGCATAAGTTGTAGCCCCATGGGGCTGTAGAAATTCGAGATCCCACCAATGGTCAAACCTTTAAAGTTAATGGTCATAGAGTCAAACCATTCATTGAACCATTCCAAAAAAATAAAGTTTATGAAAATTGTGTGAACCAACCTTAGATGAGGAAAATATGTAAATAATTAAGGGTCTAAGTCGAGCTAGCAACATTAAACCAAAGCACTGCACGGGAGGCAACCCGTGGTTTTCATCTTTGCGAATCATCTTTTTTTTAAATAGGATTAATGAATCCTTTTTATATTTAAAAAAATATATTGTTGACTTATTATTCTATTATGAGTATGGAGGGGTATGAAAGAGGAGTGTCATATTCATCAGTGTCACGTGGTGTGATCCTTGAGTAATACGTTGCCCAGAAATTTAAAAAGAAGACAATGTATCATCAGTTTATTTTATTTTATTTTTATGTGTTTGTAGGTTAAAATAAAAATACAAAAAAAATATAATAATAAAAAAAGGGGACACATCTTATGTCATGGGTCAAACCCTTTCACAACCAGCGAAGCCGCGGGGAATCAAACTCGGGACCGAAGGGAGATAGGGGCGCACACTTACCACTGACCTACGGCTTACTGTGCTTCCTTATTCTACATGGGTTGACTCTTTTGAGTGAAATTTCAATTAACAAGGAAATATTGAAAAAAAAATTGAATAATAATCTTAATATTGAAATTTTATTCCACCTAATTCTTTCGTCATTTCCCCCTTGAATAAATATGAACCCCCATGTCTATTGTGAAACACAACACATCCTCATACTTAATTGATATTGAATGAAATATGGAAATGAATTTGAACAAAGGAATGGGCTTGAGATTGGGATTTTCTTATGAAACTATCTTGTATTAAAATATTTTTATGGGTTTCATGATTTTTTGGTATAAGGTTTTTTAGTGATCATTGTGTATTAAATTTTTTTTGGAAAAGAGAATTCAAATTTCATATTGTTGGGATACATTTTGTTTGAGACTAAAAAATATCAAGTTGGGGGTGTGATTAGACAATAAAAACACATATTTTAATTAAATTTTAGTGGTATTAAATTTTCATTTTTTTATCTTATGGGCATAAGTTAGTGGATTTTAATTTTGTACATCCATTCTCATCATTTGTGCACTTCATGCCTAATGTACACCAATTTAGGACGAATGATTCATATGATTTTAAGGAATTTAATTTTCCATATTTTAATTTGATATTTTATTAAATATATCTACACTTTAATATGAACATTTTTTATTAAGGGATAAATAGAGGATTCATAAAGGGTGATGGGGATATTTGGAGATGAATGGAAGCAATTCTAGAGAAGGCAGATTGGACACCAACCCACTGATGAGAATGTGGGGCCCACAATACAAGCCCAATGAAACCCAAATTTCGTGGGATGATAGAATACATATATAGGAACAAATAATTATACAGTAGACATTGCTAATTCAGCCTCCATTATGGAAATTAAGGCATCCCAAATAGAATATCAAAATCTGGGCCAAAATCTGCGGCCCAGAATGTTATCTCACTAAATCAGACATACCTCCCGATTAACAACTCCAAATGGTCCCAAATTTTACAGACGGTTAGGATAAATCCGTAGATACATTTTTTTATTCTATGGACCACTCTAATTATTCCATATAGAAGGTCATTTCGATGCGTCTGTTTGGCAGATGCAAGTTGTCTTCCACTTCGGGTCAAAGGAGGAAATCAATTTTTATCCACTACTTTCCACCACCCTAAGGCCTAAATTAATTTAATAATTGGGCATACATTTATTGAGGCTCGGACTAAGGATTATAAATTGACTATTTAAGGTAGTTTTTGTGAGGGGGAATAGACATCTCTTCATTTTTATGTAATGTTATTGTGCCAAAGTTCATTTGTGATGTTTTCAATTTCCATGTAAGTTTCTTTTTGTATTCCTATGTTCTTAATCAATATATTTCTCTTCTATTCTTCCCATTTCTTTTATTAAAACTCTATAATCACAAATAATAGTGATATATCTATTTTTTGGTGAATTATTTCACACATAGGTGTGAATTTCATTCACATACATAGAGGAGTGCTCGTTATTTCCGCGGTTTTAATTTCTTCAATACAATTCTTATAAGCCATCTTTCACCTACCATTGAGAGTATACCATAAATAGAGGGATAACCCTTTAATGGGGTGATCTTAGGAAGATAAAAAGGATGGATTGAATGTTATTTTATGAATTAATTGTTGTTAATTGGTTAACTAATTTAAGACTTCCATTCTTTAGTTATTTCCACTCTTCATCTTCACTATGTTTGAGGAAGCTAAATCCAAGTACTAAAATCACCATATACCTAGTAGAGATCATGAATTTGATTATCTAAATGTGTAGGGGATTAGTAATTGAGTTTATTTAGCATCAAACTAGAAAATGATAAAGGTAGTGTTATTTTGAAGAATTGATTCATCAAGAATTAATAAAACCAAAATTGTCTAAAGAAGTAAAATTCATTCAATCCACCTCGAGCATAATCCTAAGATCAACCCATTTTCATTAAATTGAACTCACTTAGATTTATTAGTGTTATTTAAAACCATATAAAATCAAAACCAAGTTGGCCACTTCATAGCCAAAAATCCACCTCATAGGTTGTGCATCTTAGGTATCTTCTTAGGTCTCCGTGGATTCGACAACCCAAGCTAGATTACAAGGACTATTCTACCTTCATATCTTGGGTAAATTTGAGCGTGGATCAGTTTTTTTTTTATATCTCATGATATAATTATTTTTGAACATGCTTGAATTTGATCACAAAGCTAAAGGGTGGACATATTTGGATTTGTTCACAAAATTAAATGGTTTTCATAGTTGGATTTTTTCAAAATGATTTCCTATACTTATGTTTGTGCCACTACTTCACTAAAATGTGTCTTATTTTCAAACTATGCCAAATGTTAAGGATAATCCATGTTCTAAAGATAGTCCTCTCTCTTATGTATTGATTTCATGTTTGTTATATGTTTATAATCCATGCTTTTATAACATTTATTTAGTCTTATGTTCCTATGTCATTATCCTTAATGATCAATCAATTTTCCTTTTCACTTATGATCTAATGATCTTTTTATCTAATATTACTCCATTGTGTTTTCCCTCATATTTGAGATATAACTATTATGATTAGTTGATATGTTTCCCTTACTAATCATTTTAGCCCACCCCTTCTTATTTTTTCATTACTTGGGTTATGAAGATGATTATGTCATATGAGTTGTCTATAATAGGTTCTAAAATAGAATGGTTATGGATAAAAAAATTTAAGTGTTGTAAAATTAAATATTTATGTAGTTAGTCTCCAAGACACTAAACCTTTCAGTCCTTGGTTTGTGAAAAAATTTGTGGAATTTTTTAATTAAACAATGAAATAAAAGTATTATTTATGTATGATTATATTTTTTTTCATAATTTATTATCATATGCTATTTATTTATTATATAGTTTTTGCTTATGTTGGTTATTTGAGGTTGTTTGGTCAATTTCTATGTAAATATTTTGGTACGTTGATCATGCTTAAAGATGTTGTAGAATAACTTTATAATCTTGAAAGTTGTATGGATTTATGTTTTTCATTATTCTATTATCATAAAATTTAATCTATTATATATTTTTTTATAAAATTTACTTTTATTAGGAAAAGTACTCTGATATGTTCATTTTAGATGGTCAAGTTTACTATGATCAGTTATAATTAATATCACTTATAGGATGTCCAATATTATTTTTCAATAATATTAATAGTGTCAAAAATATCATGTTTTTTCATTAAATAAATTTTTACTTTCATCCATGTTATGTGGTGATGGAAAAAAACTTGTTGCTTCATGGAGGCGGTAGTCCGCACAAACGCGTGATCGGTGTTCTTTTGTTTTTCTAAGTGAATGGGAAATAATAAATAAGGGTTTATCCATTAATATAATAACAATTAAGTATAATAATTATACTGAGTTAATTATATTACCATGTTTATGGTAGTTTTTTGAAGATAAATATTTGGAAAAAAAGGATAAGAAGTAAGGAATACTCACTTTGGGACTTTGAACTTTCTCTCAAAAGTCTCTTGGGAAATGAAGTTATTAGGATAACTTATGGTGATCAGTGGATTTAGATAAGGAAAAAGAATTATAGTAGATACAAATTGGGCAGGTTTACGAGGAAATTTTTAAGTATATGTGTAATTTTTAGAAGGTGGAAGTAATCCCCTTTTATATGTGAATAAAATGGAACTTTTGTGAGCACCCATAATTTTCAATAATTGAATGAAACTATTGAAGGTTAAATGGTTCCAAAAGTGATAAATAACGTATTTTTGGATGAGATAAGGTTAATAAATCCTCCACCACCCAATTGGACACACATTTTAAACATGTTTCAATCCTTTTACCTCTTTATTTTTACATTTTACTATTTTGGTTTCTACCTTGGTAACCAGTTTTTACCCTAGTAGTTTACATTTTATTAAAATATTTAAGGTAACCCTTATAGTTAAATTTTATGTTATAAGAATAAATTTAGGTTACATATTGTCTAATTAAATTTATAGAAAATATAAAATTAACTTTTAAATTGAAACATTGAATATTTTGAAAGACTGTTTTGTAGAAAAATGTTATTTTTACCATTAAGTGTTCTTAATCTTTTTTAGTATTGATTTCCAATTGAATGAGTATTAATATCTTTATATATATCTTTAAAAATCATATTAGATTAATTATTTAAGATATATTAATTTAATTTATTAGATATAAAATTACACAATGTTTCTAAAACAATTCTTCTAAAAAAATAATAGCTTCACCATTATCATGGTAATTAACCTTAATCCTAGTAAGCATAATTTTATGTCTAAACATGAAAGTTAAATTATTAAATAATATTAACATGATGATATAAAATATTAAATACATTTTTTTAGATTTAATTTCTATAATTGATGAAAACTAATTTTTATTGTAAGCGAATAAACACGGTTTTTAGAGTAAAATATTACTCAAGTTTCCAAAACATTAAACATGGATTTTATAAATTCAAAATGGTATATTTAAATGATTTAAATTAATTATTAAATATAGATTTTTTATAGAAAAAATGTTTCATAAACTTTTAATTCATTCTTATGTTAAGATAATGTCATAAAAGCGATAGTTTTTAGAAAAATTGGTATTTTCATTATTCACCTAAAAATTAATTATTTTAGAAAAATATAAAAAAATTAAACCTAAGTTATTATTGACATGATTAATTTTAAAATTAATTTCATTTCATCAAATTATAATTCTAAAATTTATAATTTTATCTTTTAAATATGAAATATAAAGAAAACTTTTTTAATAGAAAAATAAACTTTCTTTCTCTCTAAAAGTCAAAATGTGAAATGTGTAAAATACATGTGATAAATAAATTATTACATTAATAAATAACTGATTATATTATCCTAATTTTTATTTATATATCCCCTCAATAACTCCATGTTAGATCTAAGCATATGGTACACTTTGGTGGTAGTTGTGGGTGGCGATTCCGCTAGCATAGATCTCATAGCAATTTCCAGAAGCTTGAATTTCTCTCATTATGATTTTTCTCAAACCACAATTATTCAAGTTAGGAATGAGATTGGTCTAGATAAAACCCCAATGAAGCTAACTCCTTCCCAACCTTGAATAAATGAACTTCATAAGGGAGACTTTCACTACCCAATGTCATTTTATTCCTTTTTTTCAAAGATTTCATAATATGGATACTTCCTTTTATATCAAATAATTTAACGAATATATTATAAAATTTAAATTTTATTTTAACATATCATGATTTCTTTTTAGTTCAGTGTTGCGTGTTGAAAAAACTATTAACATAATATTTATTTAATGAAAATACTTAGTGAAATTTTGGGTCGTTACAACCAGTCATATAAGAATAGTATTATCTAACTCCATTAAAAAAATCTCATTATATTTTTCAAATCTATGTTGAATTTTATTATCACTAGTAAAAAAAGAAAATAACTCATAATTAAAAATCCATGATTTCTCCATCTTTGAGACTTTCAAGGAATTATTAACCACTATAGTGATTTCAATTCATATATTTCTTTGTATTTGCCTAAATTTAGAACTTTTTATCTTCATTAATTGACTTTTAAGCATTGATATACACTCTTCAACTTAATTATATTGTTTGTTAAATTTTTTATACATTTTTTTCAACACAAAGGATTTATTTTTCAAAGGATTTATGTTATTTTTATTTGATATAGTCATTCCTTTAAAATTAGGCACACATTTCTATTTAAAATTAGTTTATTGTACTAAAAAATCTCAAACCCATGTCGAAACACACAAAAAATACCAAAAATAGATATAAAATATTACACTTATTCTATCTTTAAATTTTTTTATTCGTATATAAAAACTATTATGAATTTTAATAGTTTCAATAGATATTTGGACCACTCTTGCTACTAATATTTTGATAAAAGTGAACGTTTTTGTCTCCTTTTTCACTCATTTCAACCCGTGATAAATTTTATTCAAAATAATTTTGAAAAATCTATGATTTTTCACTTAAAATTGAAGTTTTTTCAATTAATATTTTCTTTCAACAACAAAATTTTAAAAAAATCTTAATCGCACATGTTGAGTAAGAAAAGGAGTCATCAAGTGAAGAAAAATTTTAAGGAGTTGATAATTAGATAGGTCAAAAACTTGAAAAAGAAATGAGGGAATTAATATAAAAATTAATATGTTTAAATGAAGTTAAAATCCACAAAAAAACATGAAAATGATTAATGCCTCCATAACTAATTTGATCAAAAAATATCTTCTTAATTTTTTTTTTGAAACTTTTTTCTTTTGAATCATCTTTTTTAGCCATTGAATAACTGGATTTTTTTTCTTCTTTTAAAAAAAACATGATCATCATTTTCATCCTCTTTTATATTTAGATAGTCCACAACCAAATGGGCATTGCCTCCATACGATGAAAAGGTAATTTATCCATTTATTTACAATTTTACTTTTCTTGTATTTCTATAGAAGTATGCCATAATTTTCTCACATTCAATACCTTTACAAAGTTAGTGCATTTTATCATCATCAAAAAAGATTTATCTATTGAACAACTCTCCAAGATATACATAAGATAAGTGGTAAACCTATATGGGGTTCCAATTTCCATTATATCTAATCGAGATACAAGTTTTACCTCAAGATTTTGGAAAATTATTTAGAAAGAATTGAAGATGAAGTTAAGTTTTAACACTGCTTATCACCCTCAAATAGATGGTCGGTTTGAGAGGACTGCCCAAACTCTATAGAATATGTTGATATCTTGTTCGATGGAATTATAAGGATGTTGGAATCAATACCTTCCCTTGGTAGAGTTCTCATATAACAACAGTTTCCATTATAGTATTAAGATGGCTACCGTATGAGGCTCTGTATGGGATGAGATGTAGGACTCCAATATGCTGGGATGAAGTTGAAGAGAGGAAGATAATTTCCCTTGGCCTTGTCCAAGAAATTATGGAGAAGGTTCAAACCATTCAAAGGCATATAAAAGTATCACATATTCGATAGAAGAGCTATGCAGATAATCGTCAGTGGGATCAAGATTTTGAAGTTGGAGATGAGGTATTCCTCTAGATATCTCTATGAAATTAGGTTATGAGATTTGGGAAGAAAGGGAAGTTAGTCCGTAGGTATCTCGGTCCCTTTGAGATCCTTGATCAATTCGGGTCCCTTTGTATTCCATGTATCTATTTTGAGGAACTGCATACCAAACCCATCACATATACTGAATTCATAATCCATGCAATTGGAATATGATCTCTCATATGAGGAACAACTAGTGGAAATTCTGGATCGAAGAGATAAAGTGTTGTAGAACAAGACTACGCATCTGGTCAAAATTTTATAAAGAAATCATAATTTTGAGGAAGCTATGTTGTAACTTGAGGGTGTGAAGATATAATAATACCCTCTCTTATTTTCCTCTGTGTAATAAGATTTTGAGGATGAAATTCTTTTAAGGGGTAGAATGGAATGACCCAAAATTCTAAACTTTGTAAAATTAATGTTATGTTCGATAACTTGCATTACATGCTACACTTAACCAAAAAAACCACAATATATTAAGATAAATTTAATAATAAATCTATAATAAAGACTAATATGGTAAAAAATTAAATATTTAGAAGATAAATAATTAATATTAGTTAATATTGAAATGGTTATTTTTAATAAAATTCACTTTATTTATATTGTGTATTTTATTTTAAAATCTAAATTTAAAAATTTTATAATTTAAATTTTATAAAATAAAATTCATTTTTTAATTCATCGCATCAAAATTTACTTATTATGAGTTTTTTAATTTTTTCTGAAAAGTTTAATTTTCAGTAAAAAAATACAGTTTTTGCAAAAAAGTATACTTTTTATGATTTTATCATTATGTAAACTTATCCTAAAAGATTATAAAAACTTTTAAATAATAAGATATGTATATAAGGAACTGTATTATTCATTTTAAAATATTTTTTGAACTTAAAATCCTATATACAATATTTTTAAAAATAAATTAAAATGTTACTTAAATAAAAAACTAGTTTCAGTCTTTTCCTTTAATTAAGTGTTTATAAGGTGAAATTAGATTTTGGATTAACTTTAAAGCCTCCTACCATTTATTTTTTTATAATAAATCAATTTATGTCATTATAATCAATATCCAATATAATTTTATCTTATGTATAAATTTAAATCTTAATAACATTTCTTTTCTAAAAATGGTTTTTATATGATCAAGAGTGTTTATTTTAAAATTATCATTTCACACCTTTAGAAATTTTATGTGTTTAAATTATTTTAAATTTTAAAATCATAAGGTTTAAATTAGGTAACAGGTTCCAATATTAATTTTTTCCATTAATGCTAATTGCTAAGGTTAAAATTTAATTACCAAGATAAAAGATAATTTGGGTAAAGGGTTAAAAGTAAAAAAACAAAAACCTTAAATCACTCTTACCTTGTATAAAAATGAATAGATGAGATGATTTTCAACCTTATATTTTCCCACACCCCTGATTTTTCTACTTTTGATTCATTGACCCTTGAATAGTGTCATGACATTATTAAAAAAATGTTGTGTATTTCCGAAAGTGTTATTTTCTTCTCTTATAAAAGTATTCTACTTATACCCTTTCAAAGTTAATATTAACCTTTGAATTACTCCTTTAAAATATACCATTTTTCTCCTCTTATAAACCTCTACCACCAATGTAATCTTTTTTTCACCTTAAGTTTTCTTAATGCCTTCACTTCCAAGGAGATTTCCAAGAGAAAAATCTGGCTTCCAACGTGAGTATTACCTTCTCTTAGTCTTTTCCTTCATTTTACTACTTCTAAAAATCATTTATAAACTTGTTAATATAATGAAATAATTATCATTAGTATACTTAAATTTCATTATATTAATTAGAAAACAAATATTCAATCCTTTCCATCCACTAAGAAATCAAAATAACATCAATTGTGTGTACTCGCAGACTACCGCCTCCACGACACGATGCGGTTTTTTTTACATAACCACCTCTTGAGGATAGTATCAAGGATGGATTTGATGAATTAATAGGTTTTATATATCACAAATATAATTATAAAATGATCATTTTTTCATATACCATCATTTCATCCATTCATTGGAAAATGGGATCGTTAATCATGCGTTTGTGAAAACTACCATTTCCACGATAAAAGAATTTCATTTTTCATAACCACCTATCTTGTATGGTTCTAAAATGAGTTTAATGAAGATATATGATACTTATTACAAGTTAAATATTCTGTAAAATTTATATTAACATTATAAAATAGCGTTCTCTTACTTGTTCAATCATTATAACACACTCATGTTTAGGTCATTTTTACCATCTACAAGAGTGATGTTGTGATGTTTATGTCTTGGATGATTAAGGAGTGTTATATTCTAGTAAAAATATAAAATAATAATTTATTCAATATTTCAAAAATTATTATTGAGTCGTCATATCATTATCTAATGTTGTTGTTAATATATCACATTTTATTCACTAAACTCACCAAAATGAGCTTGTCTTCATTTTCAACGTCACAAAACATTTCCAAAACACTTAAAAATGAAATTATAAAATTATAAAATATTTTAAAACATCTATTCCATTACCTTTTATGATATAGGAATGATGAAATTTGGGAGAATAATGAAGAACAACACCGCCATTATAAAACTAGTACGAAATGATCAAGATTTATGATACCCAATTTTGAAAATAGATGATAACTAACTAATATACATGTATTGAATATTTATAAATGAATTTTATAAAAGATTAGATAAATGAATGAGGTAATTAAATAAGCTATTAAGATAGTTATTTTTGTGATATGGGAGGTTATAGAGTATTCGACTAAGTTGGAGTAAAGGTAAGGTGTTTTTCATAACTCCAAACCTTCTTATAGGTCATAATCACTTCTCTTTGTCTAAAACATTTTCAAGTGTGGTCGTACATAATATATCATAATTTTATGTTGTATTTACACCTTATTTTCTGGGTAAATCATGGTTCACACCAAATTTTTCTTCCTTTATGAATCTATTATTTTTTGGAAGTGAAGTTTTATTGAGAATAATTCTCGTCTCTTTTAATGGATTTTTTTCCTCTATATCCACATTTTTACTTCCCTCCAATGTTCTCCTTTCCATAGTGGAAACTAAAATTGTTTTTATATCCAATGATCCTTATATTTTCCTTTATTTTATAACCAAGGTTTTTATGTCCTTTTAACAATGTGGATTTTCATTAAAGGTATTTTCAAATATTTAAAAGGCTTTTCCTTTTGATGATCATACATTATTTTTTTTCGTATCACATTTTTTCATGTGATTTATTTATTTTCAAGGTCTATCTATTGTAATTTGTTTTCAAAGAAATGTTTTAAGACGTTTCCTCTTCATTTTTAGGAAAATTGGTTTTTGGAATGTGACTTAAAAAGTGGATCTTTTTAAGATGATATTAAGAAATGTTTTTTAAGAGAAATATTTTTTGTGATTTCTCATTCATTTTCAAAGGATTCTTCTCTAATAAAGTAATAGTTCATAAATCACCTGATATATACTCTTTTGGGGTGATCATGTTTTTTGTATCAAATGATCATGTTTTTTATGTGATACCATTTAGAAAAGTTATGAAACCCACTTTTCTTCCCATGGGTTATTTATGATAAGATGACTGATTTGATTTTTAAGTGGCACTCATATATATATATGGCAACGGGTGATTTCCTATATCAAACTTCAATGGATTGGTTTTTGTTTTATATCTCATGAGATAATGATGTGTGTACATAATTGGATTTGTTCACAATGCTTTTCTATGCTTATGTTTGTACCACTACTTCTCTAAAATATGCCTTAGTTTCAAACTATTCTAAATGTTTATGATATTCCATGTTCTAAATATATTTTACTTTCTTATGTATTGATTTCATGTTTTTTATATCTAATCCATGTTTCTTATAAAATTTTTGAAGTTACAAAGGATCAAATAACAACTGATGGGGGGGTTGAGTTAGTTGTTAACTTTTATAAGATTCAATACATTTAAAATCTTAACCCATGCAACATGTTAAAGTTAATATCCTTGTCATATTTTATTAGATATCGTGTATGAAAAATTAGGAAATAAAGTAAAGCACATGAGATTTATACGGGTCAACAACAGTGTGAGAACCTACATACTTACCACAAAAACTCCCATGGGTCTATAGAAATTCACTATACTGAATAATTGAATACAAATCATTCCAAATCACATTAGAAACATTATATATCCCTATAGGAATTATTATACTAACTCCTGATAGTTTACAAATTTTTCTTACAAATAATGAGCCACAAAAAAAGTATAAATACCTTATTCAATCTGCTCCACAAAAGCTTTATCTGGAACCTCAGCCCGATCTAGTTGGGTCTAATTCTCTCAGTCCAATGTGTCTAGGTCTGATTGACTCGGTATGATGAATCTATTCTCAAACTCTGCTCAATTGTTTAGTCTGATCTTCCTCAGTCTAATCTTCCTCAGTCCGGTAACAAAACTTTCAGTTTTCTGGTCTTCTAAGGAGATCTCTGTCTAGAAAAGAATAACTCTGACTCAAAATCTACAGATCTCTACCTTTTGAACATGTGAAAAAAATTGAAAAGTATGAATGTAATGTTCATCTATTTATAGGTGTGTAAAAAGATTAATGGGTGGGAATCTGAAAATGTTTTCCAGCTCAACAAAATTTCCCAAATCTCGAATTTCTAATTCATTTCAAATTCATCTTTAACTAATTTAGCACTTCTCAAATATTCTTGATTCTTCTCAAACCTTCTCAAATCTTTTCATGAATTCATCTAATTTCAGACTTTCTAACCATTCTTCAGTCTAATACATATTTCATTCTGATTTTAATCATTATGATGAAAACATATGTAAGACTGAAAACTTCTCATTACGGTGCCCTATATTAATTTAAAACAAAAAAAAGTCTTCTCATTACTATGTTTTGAATCAACTAAAAGACATGAAACTTTGAAACATTTCTTTCTTAATCATTTTTTCAAATTCGTTAGACTTATGTCACTTTTTTTCTATACACATCGTCACAACTTCTAAAGATATCAACACCTATTGGAAATACTTCAACATTGGATTCAAACCTTCTTGAAAATATTTTGAAAAATTATTCACAACATTTCACATTTTCTTAAATTGTTCACAAATTCCTCATCCTACATCTGATGACCTATCGGTGTCATCCTGCGTCGGTTGGATTGGCCTCTGTATCACTCTGATAGATCGGTTTCTATTTCTGATCAGATGGAGACTTTGCTCCATAGCTCTGAAAAGAATCAAACGTCATCATTCTTACACTTCCTCGTCATGATGATCTTTTCATTACGATTCACTTCTTAATATGATGAATTATTAGTGTCATAGCTCATTCACAAACTTTTTCCTGTTTTCTGGACCTGATGCAATCTTTACGATTCCTCCACTTCTTCAACAGCTTTTATCATGAGAATGTTTCATGATTTATGAGAACTCCAAGATTGGAAAAGCATCGCCTGACTTAAGGTTTGAAATTATAGAACTTTCTAACTCATGACATCACACTTTTAAGTAACAACTATCTTTCTAATATAAACTTTGACTGATTCTTCATACCAATGGACCTGAGTCTGATGACCGGTATTTTAGAACTTTTACCTTTTATATTCCTGAAAACTTCTATGTATAGTACTACTCAGTCTAAAATTTTGCATCCATAAAGCAACTTTCTCAAAGACAGAACTTCTTCTCCCCTTTTTTGATTGGGTTCGAACATTCAGAAACATTCACCTATTTTATAAACACATTCTTTTACAAAATATTAATGGTCAAAAAATTCAAAACATTTTAAAAAATAAAATATCACAAAGGATCTTCAATCCCCCCTCTAAATTTATTGACAACTTTTGTTAACAAGTTTTTTAACTAAACATTTTTCAAACACTCATAATTTTCACAACTCATGTTTTAAACTTTTAACAAAACATATCCTTTCTCAAAAGAGAATATCCTGACACCACACTACTGGATAAAGTAATGCTTTTGAAGGAATTTTATCCCTTGGTGACAAGAAAATTTTGTGGCCAAGTTAATATAAACTCCCCCTCACTTTTATCTTTTCATTATGCTTTTCTTTTTCTCTCCCTCATTTTATGATAACCACAGCTTTAGATTCATTAATAAAAGTACTTCCCTTTCCATTGAAGGATAAAGTTTTACATATTCTCCCCCTTTGTCAACATAATCCAGTGTATAATGGGGATCCTCCTTATAAGATTTATAAAGTTATTGGAGGAGGTTTAACATGAGTTTGTAGCCTCAAATCAACAAAGCTTTCTTCTGGCATTGCTTTTGTAAAGATATCAGCAATTTGATACTTCATTGAGATATATTCTAGAAAAACATCTCCAATAGAAACTTTTTATTTTATAAAGTGTAACTTTATATCAATTTATTTTGATCTTTAATGTTGAACAAAATTTTTGAAAAGATCAATTGCACTCTAATTATCAAAAATTATCTTCAATGGTGTGGAAATTTTTACTTTTAAATCTTCCAGCTGAACTTTCATCCAAAACATCTAAGTACAAGCTTGAGTAGCTGCAACATATTTTGATTCTATTGTGCTCAAAGTTACTAAACTTTTATTCTTACTATGTCAACTCACATAACATTCACCCAAGAAAAATGTTCCTCCATAAGTTGATTTTCTATCATTACAATCTCCAACTCAATCATCATCAGTATAACCATGAAATTTTATACTACAATTTCTTTTGTATAAAAGCCCATGTGAAGTTGTTCCTTTAGCATATCTTAGAATTATCTTTGCTACCAACATATGAGACACTTTTGGTTCACTCTGATATCTGGCACAAAAAGTTACAACATAAACAATATCAGGTCTTGAGGCTATAAGATAAAGAAAACTTCCTATCAACTTCCGAAATTCTTTCTGATTCTCAATTTTTTTTTTGGATTCATCTTTACTCAACATACTTTCAGACTTAAGAAGATTTGATTGAAACTTGTTAACTTCCACTTCCTTAGTTGTCAACTTCTTACTGAGGACTTCAACCATCTTTCCTTGTTTATCAATTCTAAGTTTTTAGCTTAATATCTCTTGGATATGTTCTTCTTCTTACTTCAAAACATCTTTTTAACTTTAAAAAACTTTTCCATTGTCTTTCTTTATCATTTTTATTTCTTTCTTGAGTGACACGATTTGCTTAAGGCATGCAAAAAAAATTTGTTCTAAGCTAATATTCTCTATAATATTTCTTACCTCCTTCACGATTTGAGGAGTCTTCTATTTTCTCAACTTTTGCAATGAATGTTCTTACCTTTTTAAAACATTTATATTTTGAAGAATTTTTTTCTGTTTAGTCTTATTTATCTTTTTTACTCAACATACTTATCTTGTCCCCAGTAAACTTCTTCTTATATTTTTTGGATGACTTTTCTTCTTTAGAACTTTTGTTCCACTTCTTCCAATGAGGTTTTTCATCAAATTCATCTCGATATTCTTCAACATTCTTCTTAGGATAATTCAAAGCAAAGTGCCTAATTCCACCACACTCAAAAAAATTGAGAGGAAGTTTACCTTCATAATTTCCTCTTCCTCTACGATAGTTCTTGGAGATAAGAGACATGATTTTATCATTCAACTCATCATCCTCTTTATCCTTAGAATCACAAGGATCAGCATCTTCAATATATTGAATTTTCATCTTTCTCAGAGCTTCAAAAGTCATTTCATCTTTCATTTTCTTTTTGAACATTGTATATTTTCTCATTTCATAAGCAACATGAAATTTACTTAATTCATCAAGATATAAATCATTTTTATCTTCTAAAGAGGATATTTTAGAATCAAACTTGTCTAGAAAGTTTCTCATAAGTTTCTTCACTATTGTTAAATCTTCCAAAACATCCCCAAAGCCTCTGATATTGCAAAAAACTTCATTTAATCAGGTGAATAATTCATCAATAGTTTCTTAATCTCTCATTTTCATGTATTCAAACTTACTACGCCAGATTTGTAGATTCACTTCCTTCACTTTATTATTCCCTTCGAAAATGCTTTCCAACTTTTCCTGCGTACTATTAGAAGTTTTGAGACTCATCACCTTCATATAAAAATTTTATGATAGAGACATAAGGATAGAATTTATAGCCTTAAAATCAAATTCAATATTTTTTTTATCAACAATTTTCATAGGTGCATCTTTCTCAATAGGTGGAAACCCAACTGTAGTAGCATCAATAACTTACAGACCAGGAGATAAAATATAAGGAATAATCCTATTTTTTCATTTATAGTTATTTTTTCCATAAAATGTAGGAATTCCTCTACTGTTGACAGAATTGATATTATCCATGATAAGGATTCAACAAGGGAGTCTCAGCTCTGATTCCAATTGAAGTTCCAAAGGATCGAATAACAACTAAGAAGGGGGTTGAATCAGTTGTTAACTTTTATAAGTTTGAATACTTTTAAAAAAATAACCCCTAAAACTTGTTGAATTTCATATCCTTATCATCATTTAGTAAATACTCATGCATAAAAAAGTAGGTAGGCAAGTAAAACACATGATATTTGCAAGGTTTGTCCTTAGTGTGAGAACTTACATCCTTGTCATACCCACTCTCGTGGGTCTATAGAAGTTCACTATAATGAATAAGTGAATACAACTTGTGCCAACTCCCATTAGAATAATTCTATCTCCTGATAGGAATGATTATACTAACTCCTGTCAGTTTACAAAGTTTTCTTACAAACATTGAGCCACAAAAAAAGTATAAAGACTTTGTTCAATCTGCTCCACAAAAGTTCTGTCTGGAACCTCAGTCTGATGTTGCTGGGTCCAATTCTCTTAGTCTGGCAGGGTTAAGTTCAATTGACTCAGTATGACGAATCTATTCTCAAACTCTGTTAAATTGTCCAGTCCGATCTTCCCCATTCTGATCTTCCTCAGTCCGGTAACAAAAATTTCAACTGTCTGATATTTTAACGAGATATCTATCTAAAAAAGAATAACTCAGACTCAAACTCTACAGTGCTCCACCTTTTTCACAGGTGAAAAATATTGCAAAGTATGAATGTACTGTGAAAATATTTATAGGTGTGTCGGAAAAGGAATGGGTGGGAATCTGGAAAACATTTCCCGCTCAACCAAATTTCTCAAATCTTGAATTTCGCATTCATTTCAAATTCATCTTTGACTAATTCAGTGCTTCTCGACTCTTCTTGATTCTTCTCTAACCTTCTCGAATATTCTCATAACTTCAACTGACTTCAAACTTTCTAACCATTCTTCATTCCAATACATATTTCATTCCAGTTTTACTCATTACGATGAAAACATATGTAAGAATGAAAACTTCTCATTATGATGCTCCGTATTAACTGAAAACAAAAAAATGTATTCTCATTACTATGTTCTATATCAATGAAATACATGAAACTTTGAAACCTTTCTACCTTAAACATTATTGCAACTTCGTTAGAAATCTATCACTTTTATTTTGTTATACACATCGTCGCAACTTCTAAAGATATCAACACCTCTTGGAAATACTTCAACATCGACTTCAAACCTTCTTGAAAACATTTTGAAAAATGATTCACAACATTTCACCTTTTCTTCAATTGTTCACACCTTCCTCAGCCTATATCTGATGACCTATCGATGTCATCATGTATCTGTTGGATCGGTCTTTGTATCACTCCGATGGATCGATGTTTACGCCTGATCTGATAGTGACTTTGCTCAACAACTCTAAAAACAACCAAACTTCGTCATTCTTCCACTTTCTCATCATGATGATCTTTTCATTACGATGCACTTCTTATTATGATGAATTATCAATTTCATAGCTCATTCGCAAACTTTATCATGTTTTATGGAATCGATGTAATCTTTACGATTCCTCCATTTCTTCAACAACTTTTATCATGAGAATGTTTCATGATTTATGATAACTCCAAGATCATCAAAGCATCATCTGACTTAAGGTTAGAAAGTAAAGAAGTTTCTAACTTATGACATCACACTTTTCAATAACAACTGTCTTTTTAACAAAAACTTCGACTGATTCTTCATACTAATGGACCTGAGTCCGATTATCAGTATTTCATAACTTTTAGCATCCATCTTCCTAAAAACTTCTACATTTGGTACTGCTCAGTCTGACCTTTTGTGTTCAGAAACCAACTTTATCAAAAAAAACTTCTTCTCCCCCTTTTTGTTTGGGTTCAAACATTCAGCAACTTTCACATGTTTTACAAACACATTCTTTACAAAAGATTTGTTGTCAACAAATACAAAACATTGTAACAAACAAAACATCACAAAGGATCTTCAATTTCTTTGGTCTTATGTTCATATGTTGTGATCCTTAATGATCAATCAAGTTTTTTTCCACTTATGATCTCATGGTCTTTTTATCTGATATTACTCTCTTATTCATGTTTTCCCTCATATTTGAGATCTAACTGTTATGAATAGTTGATATGTTTCCCTTACTGAGCATTCAAACTCACCCCTGCTAATGTTTTCATTCCCCATATTAGGAATATGATTATTTCATATGATATGTCTAGAAGAGGGTCTAGAGGAGAATGGTTATGGAGAAATGTTCATAAGTGTTGTAAAATAAGATGTTTATGTGGCTAGTCTCTAAGACACTAAACCTTTCGGTCCTTCATTTGTGCGACTGTTTATGGAATGTATTAATTAAACCATGAAATCAATGTATTATTTATGTATGATTAACTTGGGTCGCCATTATTTATTATCATATGCTATGTATTTATTATATAGTTTTTTCTTATGATGCTTATTTAAGGTGGTTCGATTAATTTCTACGTAACTCTGTTGGTATGTTGATAATGGTTAAAGGTATTGTAGAATAACTTTATAATCTTCAAAATTATAGGGGTGTATGTCCTTTATTATTCTATTAGAATAAAATTTATTCAGTTATATAGGTTTTTATAAAATGAACTCGGATTAGGAAAGGTACTCTGATATGTTTATTTTAGATGGTTAAGTTTACTATGATCGTTTGTTATTAATAAAACTTATAGAATGTCCAATATTATTTTTCAATAATATTGATAGTGTTATAAAGATCATGTTTGTAACTTAAATAAATTTTTAATGTCATCCATGTTAGGTGGTGATGGAAAACAAAGCACACCACTTTGTGGAGGTGGCAGTCTGCACATACACACAATCAGTGTTCTTTTGTTTTTCTAAGTGGATGGGAAGCAATAAATAAGGGTTGTTCCATTAATATAATAACACTTCAATATACTAATGATAATGAGGTCATTATATTACTATGGTTAAGTAGTTTTGGAAGAGAAATATTAAGAATAAAAGGATAGGGAGTAAGTAATACTCACTTTGAGACTTTGAACTTTCTCTTGAAAGTCTCCCTGAAAATGAAGGGCTTGGGCTAACTTATAGTGACCATGGGATTTAGGTCATGTAAGGGACTTATAGGAGAGGCAAATTAGGTAGGGGTTCAAAGAAATTTTGAGGGGGATGTGTAACTTTGAAAAGGTGGAAGTTGTGCTATTTTATAAGTGAAGAAAATAGCACTTTTGTGAACACCCATTATTTTCAATAATGGAATGACAGTATTCAAGGATTAATGGTTCTAAAAGTGAGAAATAATAAAGTGTGGGGTGAGAAAATGTCGAACAATCCTCAACAACCAATTTTATCACATGTTTTAAACATGTTTCAAGCCTTTTTTCACTTTATTTTTACATTTTATCATTTTGGATATCACCTTGGTAACTGGTTTTTACCCTAGTAGTTTATATTTTATTACAAAATATAAGGTAACCCTTCTAACCAAATTTTGATGTTCTAGGCCTAAATTTAGGCTCCATGTAGTCTAATTAAATTATAGATAAGAGAAAAATAACTTTTAAATTAAAATATTTAATATATTAAAAACGGTTTTGTAGATAAATGTTGTTTTTACCATTAAGTGTTCTTAATCTTATTTAGTAATGATTACCAATTGAATGTGTTAATATATTTATATATAGGTTTAAACATCATATTAGATTCATTTTTAAGATAGATTAATCTAATTGAATAGATGAAAAAAATTACACAATGTTACTAAAACAATTCTTCTAAAAAAATTATAGTTTCACCATTATCGTGGTAATTAACTTTAATCCTAAAGTAAAATATTACTCGGGTTTCCAAAATGTTAAACATAGATTTTATAAATTCAACATAGTAATTTTAAAAGACGTATATTACTTATTAAATATATATATCTTTTATAGCAAAAAGGTTTCATGAACTTTTAAGTCATTCTTGTAATAAGATAATGTCATAAAAGTGACAGCTTTTTAAAAAAATATTATTTACACTATTCACCTAAAAATCAATTATTTTAGAAAAATCTCAAAAAATTACCCAATGGTAATATTGACATGCTTAATTTTAAAGTGAAGTTCATTTCATCAAATTAAAATTCTAAAATTTATAAATTTAACTTAAATATATAGAAAAATAAATTGTCCTTTTCTTTAAAATTCAAAATGTGAAATGTGTAAAATACATGTGATAAATAAGTTATTACAATAATAATTACATGATTATATCATCTTAATTTCTATTAACATAGCCCCTCAAGATCTCCAAGTAAGATTTAAGCATAAGATACACTCTGATGGCAGTCGGGGGTGGTGATTCAGCTAGCACAGATCCTATAGCAATTTCCACAGTCTTGAATTTCTCTCACGTACGATTTCGTTCATAACGTAATTGTTTAAGTTAGGCTTGGTCTTGGTCTAGAGCAAACCCTAGCAAAACTACCTCCTTCCCAAGCTCGAAAAAATGAGCTTCATAAGGGAGACTTATGTTGCCCGGTGTCATTTCGTTTCTTTTTCTTCATAGATTTCGTAATGCGGTTACTTCCTTTTATACTTGTTAATTTAACAAAGATATCATAACAGTCAAATCTTATTATCATAGTTTCGTTTTAGTTCGATGTTGCGTGTAAAACAAGCTATTAACATAATATTTTTTAAGGAAAATACTTAAAGAAATTTTATGTCGTTACACACCAGTCATATGAGAATACTACTGTCCGACTCCATAAAAAAAATTCTCATTATATTTTTCAACTCCATTAAGCATTTTAGTACCACCACCAACCATACAAGAATGAGAACTCGCTATCATGAATCCATGGTTTCTCTATCTTTGAGACTTTCAATGCATTATTAATCACTATAGTGATTTCAATTCATTTACTTCTATGTATTTGCCTAAATAGAGAACCATTTGCCTTCATTAATTGACTTTTAAGCACCGACATACACACTTAAACTTAATTCCATTGTATGTTGCATATTTTATACATTTTTTGTAACACGTTGAATTTCTTTTTCAAAGGATTTATGGTCTTTTTATTTGATAGTCATTCCTTTCACATTAGGCTCACGTTTCTATTTAAAATTAGATTATTCTAATAAAAAATCTCAAACCCGTGTTAAAACACACCAAAATCCCAAAAATAGACATAAAATCTTAACACTTATTTTATCTTTAAATTGTTTTATTCATGTATCAAAACTATTACGAATTTTAATAGTTTGAACCTCTCTTCCAACTCAAATTTTGTTAAGTAGAATTTTTGTCTCCATTTTCACTCATTTAGTCTCGGGTAGAATTTTCTTCAATCGAAAAATCCAAGATTTTTCACTTAACATTCAAGTTTTTCAATTAATATTTTCTTTCAACCACAAAATGTTTGAATGAAATTAAAATCCTCGAAAAAAAAACATGAAAATGACGCCACCATAACTCTTTCATCAGATTTTTCATTTAATTTATCTGTATCTAATTTGATCAAGAAATATCTTTTTTTTTAACTTTTTTCTTTTGAATCATCATTTTAGCCATTGAATAGCTGGATTTATTTTTTCTTTTCAAAACAACAATTTCATTATCATCATTTTCATCTTCTTTTATCTTTGGATAGTCCAAAACCAAATGGGCATTTCCTACTAACACGATGCAAAGGTAATTTAGCCATGCATTTTCAATTTTCCTTTTCTTGTATTTCTATAGAAGTATGCCATATTTTTCACATTCAATACCTTTACATTCCACATCAGAATCCTAATTGTTGTTAACCGTCTATTCTTTATTTTTTGTATTTTTCATGACATTGAAAGTCAATTCCTTCTCATCATTTGATTTATTTTATTTTGTATGATAAATCCCTATATCATATAGAACCCAAATGATATGAAGATCAATAATTAAGAGTTACAAAAATATTCAATTAAAGACATTAGCATTAATAATTTCAAAATATATCTACAAAAAAAATCATCCTTCTAAATAAATCATTTATTCATTCACTGTTTTACAACTGTAAAACTTTTAATTTTATTGTCCATATTTAATGTTTGGATTTAATTACTTTTTTTTATCATTTAAAAATATTCACTGGTTTACCCATCTTTCTATGGTCATTTTCGATCTTAGGTATTTTTTAGTAGTTCAATCCTATAAAGAATTTTTTTTTTACATATTTTAGGGGATTTTGTAGAGCTATGAATGGAAAAGAATGAAATTTGAAAGTTTTTTTTTTTTTTTTTTTTGTAATAGGTGTATTATAATTCATTCCTGGAGAATTAAAAATTCAGTTTCATTGAGTTTCAAAAGTGTTTTCCATTCAAAATCAACTTTGAAAAAACATTAATGAGCAAAAAAAGAACATTATCTTCCATATAATCCAAGAAGTTGAGAAGGCTCACTTGTTTCAAAATTGATTCAACAAATACCCTGCAATCATGAGTAGATTACACCAGAAAATTCCTAACATGTCCTTGGCTCTGGATATGCTTCCATGGATGATTTTTGGGGGGATGCTGGGAATGAGGGGTTAGGATCGTGCTCCTTGGGGAAACCAATGTTCTTGAACACACCCTATACATAAAAATATAGTGGCCACCAATACTTAGAAATGGATAAAGGTCGTTTTTGACAATACCTATCATAAACAGAACAAACTTCACTTATTATTGAATTGATTTGCATACCTTAGCATCATTAATTGCGTAAGCCACACAGTAATGTTCCTGCAAATAACCAAATCAACATGGGCAAAAAATAATGAAACAGAACTCTATAAATCTAACCAACTGCAATACCCTTTATTATTTTCCATATCATCAATTTTAATAATTAAACCAATTAATTAGGTTTCGTAACTGAACATGAAAACATGTTTGGTAAAACTGTACAACTGCTTTCGTTTCCATCAAATTAAACAGTGAGAAGAGTAAAAAGGAAAATATAAAACAATAAAATGGTGTCTTCATAATTTATTTTGCATTTCAATTATCAACAATAAAAAGGTACTTTCAATGGCGCATGCCTGCATCATGTGCCACTCTTCGAACTCATCAAATAATTCCAACCGTTCAATCCTGCTCAAGAAGACATTGAATCAAAATAATACCCAAAGGAACATAACCAAAGGCAACACAGCAATCCTCCTCTCACAGGGGAATACATAAAATATTAAATTAATGCACTGCAAGATTTTCCAAGATTTAGAGAGTATACCTCCGCCTTTCTTCAGCGTCAATAAAAATCATATAAACTTGCTGCATATCCCAGGCAACAGCGATCTACAAAAGGAATAAATAAAGATTAACTAATACAAATAAATTATATAAGACATAGATCTCAGAAAACACACTTCTGATCCCACAGAAGAAATACAAACACATCTGCAAGTATCACAGAGATGGAAATTGAGGAGATAATTGACAGAGTCTACAGACGTGGAGCTCTGTTTGTTAAAGAATGTGTGAAAACTAAATACCAGATTCCATGCCTCTTAAATGTGGACAGTGATTTATAAATTAGTCAGATACAAAAACATATATAAATTAATCATACTTAGCTTGTTACATAAAAACTATACTCATGTTCCAAGAACCCCCTATGTAAATACATTAGTTGGTTGCTTGCTTTCCTATCTGATGTATCAAAAGTGAGTTTCGTTCCGACATAATTCTTTCACACATAATGAAAGTCAACCTTGCTTGGTTGTCGTACCCAATGAGTGCGGCTTTCCTCACCGGATTACTGAGCTCACTCGAGCAACTATGCCCATATAATTCTTGCCATCACACAGGTCTTGACCCTATATTCTGATTCCAAGCTTGAACCAGACACGATTGTCTGCTTGCACCAGGAAAGGGGGTCTCTGCCAATGAAGATGGCATATCCAAATCTGCCCTTAAACACCCTTGTATAACCCTAAAAAACCTTTGAATACCCTTATTACCCCATTTAACACCCTTAAACCCTTTTGTAAACCCTTCAAACCCCTACAAAACGTTCTGATCTTGGTATGTTCATGATCATGCTATGATAAAGCCTAGACATATTTACTTTTTTATATATTTAACAATACACAAGGATCGATGAAATACAGATGAATCATTAAAGTTCTGAGAGAGACCAAAATCAATTACCACAATTGAAAAAACGCTCAAACCAGGACTGTAGGAATTGTTTGAGACCTTTTAAGGATCGATGAATAGGACAGACCTTTGCACTCTCCCTCAGAGCAACAAATCTACACGGTTACACCATATAAACTTTGGTGAGAAACCAATTCAAGGGGGTTTATGGCATTGAGCAAGTGTAATGGTCAATGATGGGAAACGACTACAGAGATAAGAAAACATATCCATGCCATTTCTGCAATAAAATATTCAATGTCATAAGTCGAGACATATACTCTGTTAACTAAGCGAGCATTGACACGGTTCAGACAGTCATTGACAATAACTCGAGCTATGGACACCCACTAGCAACCAACAACTTGCTTACCAGCAGGTCAAGTCACATTTATGATTCAACTTCAGAGCTTTTAGTTCTTTCATCATAGCCTGATGAAGCGCAGCAGAGATAAGAATCCTTACGCGAGGAACCCGGGAGAAACACCATAAACGTGAAAACTCTGGAGAAACTTTATTCATCTGACAAAACTGATTAGGAAGGACCGTTGACACCCTATTTATAGACCTAAACTGTAAAACAAAAAAAAAGACTAAACTACACTTAAAATATCCTAAGCTAGGGGGAAACAATAATTAAATAGGGTGTCAACGGTCATTAAAAAATGAGTTATCACGGTAAAATTAAATTATGACAAAAAGTTATATTAACGGGAAAAAGTCGAAAATATCTCAAATTTTATCCCTTAGTTGTGTGGATGAGAGGTGATGATGCAGCGCAGCGAAATTGGAACGAGTCCTTATGCAAGGACTCAGGAATAACAGGGCATAACACCCAAAATGAGAGCTCTCTAAAATCTGATTAATACTGCAAAAGGTAAATACAACATGTTGGAGTCTATATCCCACATCGGACTTGAGGTCCGGTGTGGTCTTAATTATTCATTATAAAAGAACCCCAAGGGCTCCTTTAGAGAGTACACATTGGGGGTTCGGTTTCTCCTATTTTTCCTTTCTACACAACAGACCAATGACAACCAAATTATAGGCTAAAACCCTAAACAAATTAAAAAGACTAGTTCGCCTTTAAAATAACTTTAGTTGGGGCAAAACAGTCATTAACAAAAGAAAAAGAAATTAAGACTAAAAAGACACAGGGCGCTACACTGGCTGCAGGATGGGGCGCCGCACTGGGTGTAGGATGGGGCCTCAACAGGTGCTACATCAGATAGCTCGACCAAGACTCATCCTTTCTCCATTATTGTCCACTTTTAAAGTCTTTGAAACTGACATTACTTTAATATAAAGTAATGATTATTTACAAAAATGTCACATCTCTCACTTATTAAAGGAGTCATTCATCACCACATTTCTCATCACACCTTAAGGCTCTTTTTTCGACCAAACTCTGTTTAAATCCATCTCCAACACTCCTAACCCACAAACCATACACGTCTTCCATCAAATAAAAATAGGACTTCATAAATCATTGAAACACAATAATTCAATTACCTTGAATAATCTTGGAACGATGACCGATATCGTCATTACGAAACTTGCACGAAACGATCAAAATTACTAACATTCGATGATGAAAATAAACAATAACTAATATGTGTAATGAAAGATTATAATTGAAGAGTATAAAGCTAATATATACGCATAAGGTTTTGAAATATGTGATTAAGATGGTAACGTTTATTATACAGGAGGTTTCATGAGTCTGGAGTAAAAGTAAGGGTTTTTTATCTCAATATTTCATTCATTGAGATATACTTCATATTCACCACTTGTTTTCATTCATAAAGTGTATATACTGCCCATGTATGTGTTTTTACTGTACTTTTCATGTAGTTCAAGGGATTTATAAATCTACCTCAAGATCTTTCTTTCAGGGTATTTTGATTCAAAATTTATGAAAAATCGTAAGGGTTTTCTTTCCAATTTCACTTTGAATCGAGATTGTTATGACTAAATTTTCATCTCGGGAAATTGTATGGCTGCTCTCTAAAACCACCTCTATTTTTTTCTCCTCTGATTCATGAGTTTTACAAGTCCTATTACCATTTCACTTCCCCTTTGGTTCAAAATTCACCTAAAGTGATGCTTGAAGAGAAATTGACATTGCCTCTTATTTTCGATTGGGAATATTTCTTTTCCTTGTCCATATTCTTTATTTTGTTTGATGGATATCTTTATCTCTACTTTTATGATTACTTTAGGTCTTTTTCAATGTACATGACTTTCTTAACAGAAGGAATCTTCTTTTAATGTTTTCGGTACGATTGTTTCTGCCAAGTTTGACTCTTTATAAAAGTGTGAAAAGAATCTTTTTTAAAACGTTTCCGCATGAAAGTCTTTTCCCGCTTTTATAACCGTTTTTCATAATGAAGTTTCCGCTCAATGTTTTTATGGTTTTCCAAATAAATATTTATTCTCTTTTCTTTTTAAAATATTTTCTTAAAAGGTATCAAAAACATAAAGGGTATTTCTTATTCTTTCTCCAAATAAATTTTAATGCTCTTTTAAAGGTGTTTTTCAATGTTAACATCTTTTAAAGTTTCTTATGCTACATTGGGGATATGCTCTAATTATACTATCTACCACTTCTCCCTAGATGGCTTATGATCATGTTATTTCATTTGTTGAGTGAGAAAAATATTGACATTTTATATGTTAGATTTCCAATACAGATGTTTATTGATTACTAAGGCATGTTGATTATGTAATGTATCATTTATTTATTCTTTTCATATGATGCATGCATTGGACTTATTTAGTGAAAGTTGATGCCAAGAATTATATAAACCACGATGCATCGGTAGATCTCATGAGACAAACTAGTCTGGAAATTTGGCGTATGCATTACCTATTTATGTATGATGTCGTGGCACGAAGCACTGACGATGAGATTAAGATGCATAGCATTATGCATTTTATTACTATGAAACCAGTTATTGTCGTTCATGTGATTATTTATGATATGTCATCCATTGATATATTCTTCATTCACGATATTTGTTACATAGCATATTTGATAATTATTTATTTTTGTCATATTATCTATGTCTTGCTTATTCTATGATAGCTTTTGTTGTGCGGCTTCCCCTTATTGAGCATCCGAGTTCACCTTTTTTTTTCTATCTTCGGGGTGCTCAGAAGTGAACTTTGAATGATTTCAATGATATATTAGAAGAAATAATAAAGTTCTCACTGAAATTTAATGTTGCATTTCATGTTTTCAAATGTAAAGTGAAAATCATATATGTATCTAATCGCTTAAGACTACTACACAATTAGATCCAGTGGGGCGTGAACTTTTGTATTCCGTACCAATGTAATAAAGTAACCATCGGCTCCGGGTTACTGGAGTTAGGGTTGCTACAGTTGGTATCAGAGCAAATTTAGTATAAACCTTGGGAACGATCAAGAAGAACATAGTCAGATAGCACAAACATTACGATAAACCCTAATGATAATTAAGAAACCCTTCTAGAATTTTTACTTAATTCTATTCTATGATTCAATATTCATAATGTTACGGGTTAACCCAAAGGATCGTATTTTACTTGCCAAGAATCGTATTTTACTTACCGAGATATACCACATTGTTCTGGGTCATGCTATCCCTAAACATATTCTCAAGGCAATATCTCTTAATATGACCAGCTTTTTCATACTGATAGCACCTCCTAAACCGACTACCATTCTACTTCTCTTTGCTACTGTTCTTCGGTTGACCCTTCATATTGAGCAACTCAGGCCCACACTTCACCCCACCACCCTCTACCTTCAGATCATGCGTCTGAAGATCCCTAGACAAGACCGCGGACTTCACTTCCCCTAAGGTAATGTAATCCATACCATCCATAATGGAATCCTTAATAGGATATAACGTGTTTCAGACAAAGACAGGAAGCAATGAAATGTTGCGACCAAGAAAAGAAAAAGCTCCCAAAAAGTAAAAAAGATAGGATATAACGTGTTTCGGACCACATTGGTCCTACATGAATGACAAGAACACCACCTCACGAGCATTTATTATGCAAGAAAACAAACAGCGTCTTACAAACAAAAACAAGGAAGAAGAAAAAACAGGTAGACCGAACGAGAGAAGTTATCCATAGAGAGCCACACACACAACGACCAAGAAACAATAGCATGCACGTGTTGGATTGGTGTTGCCCGATCCGGTTGGGCCGAATGCTTGTGGCCCGCAACCGTCGCGGGTCGACACCGACCGACACCGACAGGCACTGTAGCAGTGCGGACTTCGGAGTCAACTTCACTGTAGCACTTTTGACTTCCAGTCGGCAGCCACTGTAGCGCTTTTGACAAAGTCAGTCATTGTTCACTGTAGCGACGCGGACTTACCTTTTTCGGAACAGTGATCGTCTTCTTCATTTTATAGCCCATTTTCGGGCTAGGGTTACTACTGAAAATCATCTGTAATTTTGTGCTCCCGATTTAGTGAATCCTGCCTCTCCCGTGGACGTAGGAATTTTTCCCGAACCGCGTAAATCGCTGTGTCCTTATTTGCTTTCTTTCTTTCGTTTTCTCGTTTCTGTCTTTGTGTCTCCCGACGATTCCGCAACAGCACGAAGAAAAACAACCGACGGGAAAGGGAACCAACCAGACCCCCTTGTTAGGACTCGGTCTCACTTGTCAAACCCTTTTAAGCTACGCTGTCATCACCGAGTTCGCATCTCAATACGCAATCTGAAACTAAACCTCCTGGAATCCGACATTAGCGGCATCTCCAACAAAGTGGCGAATCAGCTCTCCTCTCCGCCTCTATCTCCTTCTCTCTATATTTCTTGTGGCAGGAATTCAAATTTCTCTTTGTATGAATGTCGATGAAGATGATCCTCAGAAATTGATAAAGGGGATGCAACAATCACCTCTAACTACAATTGGGACACGTGTTCAGACAAGACAAAAACAATCGTTGAAACAGGCTATAGACAGCTGACATTGCGTATGAATCATCTCATCCTTGCGTAAGGAGAGGTCGCTCGCGCCTCAGCTACATCATGTGAGGCTCCCCCGCTACGGAAAAATAACCTCGCCAGAACACTCCAGGTTAGGTGAAACTCCCCGTCACATCAGGTGAGAACGCTCGTTGCGGAAGTATCAACACCCCATGCTACATAAGAATAACCTCACCTGAACACCCTGTCGTCGGGTGAAGTCACTCGTCACGCCAGATTAAGTGCCCCACTAACTCACATAAAGTGATCTCCCCCACGCTCGCGTTAGAAGAAAACCAAGTTCACGTGAGATTAAACAACTCTCGAGGTAAGAGATTTATGTTACAATCTCATTTCTTTTCAATATTGTATATGCTAAAACATTTGGTTAAATATACATTTCATTAAAATTATTCATCAATAGAAATAAATTTAACTTATTAAGATAAAAACACATTGTGCGCCTAAAATTGTTTTTCAGAAGAAGAAAAAATCTATTTTATGTTCAAATGCTTTTATTTTTATTTCTAACCAATTGATAACTGTTAGAGGATAAGTTGTGTCAAGTCCCACATCGAACTTGACGTATCATGTAACCTCATTCGGGCTTCCCCCTTCCTGCCCGACCCTTCTACAGTGCCTCGTCGCTGGCACGCCCGCACAGAGCCCCTCTCCAGCGACGGGCCACTCCTCCCCTCGTGCAAGGGCGCCACCCCGCGTGATACATCCTTGCGAGAAGGCTCCTCCGACGATCGTCCCTTCCGGCTGATCCAACCCAGTAGGCCACCGGCACCTCCCGCACTGGCTACTCCCTATGTGATGGCTCCTGCGCTCCGTCGTCGGCCTCCTCCTGCGGAATCCCCACCTCCCATCACCCGTGCTCATGCAGAGAGACCCCGCCTCTCGCGCCACCTTCATCGGGCGCCTCATGCAAAGACACCCAGCCTCCCACGCCTCCTTTGTCGGGCCCTCCTACGCAAAAACCCCGCCCGTCTGTGCGGCTCTTCTAGCTTATGCGACCCATGGCGCTGACGACTCTTTTGCACCTGAGTCCCTATGTGACATCTCCTCCAGCAAATCCTCCCTCAGTGGCCCTCCCGCTCTTCGCCGCCAAATCCGGCAGCAACGCCTCGCTCCGCTCCGGTCCAGGCTGTCTCCACCGCGCAGCGCCCCGTTTGTCTTCCTCCTAGCGTCGGTCGGCCTTCCAGATCTGGACCAGTGAGCGGAGGTCCTCGTGGGCGCCTCCCAACCCCTCTCCTTCATTCGTCATTCGTTCAACCTGGAGATCCCGCGACTTCCCCCTACTCGAAGCCTGCTACCCGAGGTTGGCACCCCCTTTCCTGTTCCAGCCAGACGCACGCACCACTGTGCAACCGACCGGGATCCTGAGTTCCTCCGTCGTGCATCCTCGTCGGAATCACCGACAGCTTTCCTCTGCGGGTTCGCCACCCCCCCCCACTCCAGTGCGGTTGGTCCGTGTCCCGATTCCTTCGCTGCGACACTAACCCGCCCGCGCGGTTGCCCCGTGTCCCGCCGTTGTCGGCTCCTTCGCGACTCCCGGCGCACCATCGTCCAGCCCTGCCTTTGTAGCTTTCCCGACGCCTCGTCGATCGGCCCCACATGTGTAGCTTATCTAGTGCCTCGTCAATCGGCCCCGCTTGTGCGGCTTTCCCGACGCACCATCGTCCGACCCCGCCTGTGAGGCTTTCCCGACGCTCAGTCGATCGGCCCCGCCTGTGCGGCTTTCCCGATGCCACGTCGACCGCCCCACCTGTGCAGCTTTCCCGGTGCCTCGTTGGCACATCTTTTTCAACGACATCGTCCATCATTTTCATCTCGAGGGAGAGCTACGATCGCGGATGATTTCTTTTTATTTCGTCTTGTTTTGTAATCAAGTCGGGTATGTCCAGCTTTAGAGGGAGTGTTTACAGTGTTTCTTGTTTGCTTTGTTTTTCTTTGCTTTGTTTTCTTTAATTATGTGTCCAAGCTAGGTACACCTAGCTTGAGGGTGAGTGTTAGAGGATAAGTTGTGTCAAGTCCCACATCGGGCTTGACGTATCATGTAACCTCTTTTACTCATTAAAAAATAACCCCAAGGTCTCCCTTAATGAGGCATCTTGGGTATTGGATCTCCACTCTTATCATGTAAACAATACTTTTTCATAGATTAGTTGGTATTATTCATACTCATCAATCCAACAACTAGGTGATAACTGTCATATTAAATAATAATATTTTAATAGTATATCGTGGTTAGTTAAAATTTGGTGTGGCATGTAAAGAAGACTATAAAAGTAATCATGTTTATTTAAAGAGAAAAAATATCATAAAATCTTAGGGGTATTACATTCTACCCCCTTATAAGAATTTCGCCCTCAAAATTCCGTCACTCCAATACAAACTGAGGATACTGTTGTCTCATCATATCCTCAGGTTCCCACATAACTTTCTTAAATTTATGGTTTTGCCACAAAACTTTGACCATGTGAGTGGTCTTGTTCCGCAGCATTTTCTCTCTTCGATCCAGAATCTCTATCGATTGTTCCTCATAAGAAAGATCTTGGTTTAGTGGTACGACTTATGAGTTCAACACAGTGAAAGATCAAGTATGTACTTTCTCAGAAAAGATACATGGAACACATTGTGAACTTGATAAAGATTCGATGGAAGCGTCAAGCGATAAGCAATTGTCCCGATACGATCAAAAATTCCGAATGAACAGATATATTTAGGGCACAGTTTTTCCTTCTTTCCAAATCTCATAACCTTCTAAGGAAATATTTGTAAGAATACTTTGTTACCAACTATGAACTCTAGATCTCACCGACGATTATCAACATAACTTTCATGTTGAATCTGAGGTGTCCTGATGTGTTGTTGAATGATTCTAACTTTCTCTAACATTTTCTCAGCTAGATCAGGTCTCAATAGCTTTCTTTCTCCAACTTCATCCAAGAACGTTGGAGTTATGCACTTCCTGAAATAGAAGGCTTCATAAGGAGTCATGTGAATGCTCAGGTGAAAGCTATTATTGTAAGAAAATTTCACCAAAGGAAGGTGTTGATCTCAACCACCTTTGAAATCCATAGAGCAAGCTCTCAATATGTCTTCTAAAGTTTGAATGGTCTTTTAGACTGACCATCTGTCTAGGATGATATGCGGTACTGAAACTCAACTCTATTTCCAGAACCTGCTGAAAACTTCTCCAAAACTTCGAGATAAACCATGAATCTCGATCAGATACAATAAAATATGGTGCTCCATGCAACCTTACCACTTCATTAATGTATATTCTAGCAAACTAATCAAGAGATAAATCTTCTCTAATTACAATGAAATATGCTAACTTCGTAAAGCGGTCGACTACAACTCAAAGAGCATTATGGCCTTTTGATGTTTTAGGAAGTTCAATAACAAAATTCATGGTGATGTTTTCTCATTTCCATTCCGGTATGGATAATGAATGTAACATCCCCCTCAGTCTGAACTTACTGACATAGCAAGCACCGATATACACTCGGCTGCATCCTTTTTCATGTTATCCCACTAGAAATACTCTTTTAGATCTTTATACATCTTCGTACTTCCAAGATGAATGGAGAACGATGAACTATGAGCTTCATCCAACAGCTCCTTCAAGTCAAGTATTGACAGTACTGAAACTCAACTCTATTTCCAGAGCCTGCTGAAGACTTCTCCAGAAAATCGAGATAAACCACGGATCTTGATCAGATACAACAAAATATGGTGCTCCATGCAACTTTACCACTTCATTAATGTATATTCTGGCAAACTGATCAAGAGATAAATCTTCTCTAATTACAATGAAATTTGCTGACTTCATAAAGCGGTCGACTACAACTCAAATAGCATTATGGCCTTTTGATGTTTTAGAAAGTCCAATAACAAAATTCATGGTGATGTTTTCTCATTTCGATTTTGGTATGGATAATGGATGTAACATCCTCTTAGACTTTTGTCTCTCAGCCTTAACTTACTGACATACCAAACACCGAAATACAATCTTCTGCATCCTTTTTCGTGTTATCCCACTAGAAATACTCTTTTAAATCTTTATACAACTTCGTACTTCCAAGATGAATGGAGAACGATGAAGTATGAGCTTCATCCAACAACTCCTTCAAATCAAGAATTGACGGGATGCATATTTGGTTCCCGGACTTTATAATTTCATCACAATTAAGGTTGAACTTAAGAACATTCCTCACCTTCTTTTGCAGTTCCACATCCTCGTTATGCGCCTCTTTAATCCTCACATAGATGAATGGTTGAATATTCATCTAAGAAAGATATGATATTTCCCCTTTCCTCATAATTCCAAGATCATTCTTCTATAAATCAATAAATATTGGATCTCTTTCAATCCTCGTCATGGACAAACTAGCATGGTCTTTCCGACTCAAAGCATCAGCCACCTCATTCGCCTTTTCAGGGTGGTAGTGTATTGAGCAGCCATAATCCTTAATCAATTTCAACCATATCTTTTGACGTATTTACAACTCTTTTTGTGTGAATATATACTTCAAACTTTTATGATTCGTATATATATCACACTTTTCAACATAAAGATAATGCCTCCATATTTTCAATACAAAAATTACCACTGTCAGCTCCAAATCGTGAGTCGGATAATTTTACTCATGAATTTTCAATTGGCGTGAGGCGTAAGCTATTACCATTTCATTTTGCATTAGAACACATCACAGTCCCTTCTTCGATGCATTACTATAGATCACAAACTCTTCTCCGCTGCAAGGTAGCGTGAACACAGGTGCGCTGACCAACCTTCTTTTTAGGTACTTGAAATGTTCCTCACATTCATTTGTCCATAGGAACTTAGCTCCCTTCCGTGTCAACTTGGTTAGTGGATTAGATAGTCGTGAGAAATTCTTTACAAAGCGTCAATAATATCCAACCAACCCAAGAAAACTACGGATCTCAGTTACCATGGTTGGCCTTGGCCATTGGTCAATAACTTCCATCTTTGAAGGATCTACCGATATACCCTCACATGAAATTACCCAAGAATGAAAGATTTCATAACCAAAATTCACACATGCTAAATTTGGCATGCACCTTCTCCTCCCTCGGGGTCTTTAACACAATCTTCAAATGATCTTCAGGCTCTTGCTCTTTTGAATATATAAGAATATCATTTATAAAGACTACCACAAACTGATCAAGGTAATCTCTAAAGACTCTATTCATTAGATCCATGAACATAGCGGGGGCATTGATGGGTCCAAATGACATTACTATAAATACATAATGACCATATCTCGTACGGAAGGTTGTCAGTATATCTTTCTTAATGACCTTCAATTGATGATATTCAAAACAAAGGTCGATCTTTGAAAAGTATTGAGCTTTGCATAGTTGATCAAACAAGTCATCAATATGGGTTAAAGGATACTCGTTCTTGATAGTGATCTTGTTCTCTAGATATACAAAGACGCATTGACCCATCTTTCTTCTTAACAAAAAGAACAGGTGTGCGCCCCATGGTGACGCACTCAAGCGTGTGAATCCCTTTTCTAGATTCTCTCAGAATTGTTTCTTCAATTCCTGCAACTCAATCGGGGTCATCCTATATAGAGTTTTTGAAATAGGTGCAACATCAGGTATGACTTCTATTCAAAACTCAACTTGACGATTCAAGAGAAGAATAGGCAAGTCGTCAGAAAATGCATCAGCATATTCTCGAACAATAGGCAAATCTTCAATGTTGAGTTTCTTCCCGACCATTTGAGATGAATATCTCTCATTAATAGGTAGTAAGACTCGTACAATGGAAGTAATTCTCATTGGAAGTTCATGTTCATCCTTGCACCGATAGAAAATCATAGATTGATTCGAAATATCAAAAGTTACTTCCTTTCCTCGGCAATTAATACGGGCTTTGTATAAAGAAAGTCAATTCATGCCCAAAATCACATCAAATTCAATTAGAAGAAGAATAACAAGGTTTGCATAAAGCACATTCTCAAAAACTTCTATTGGAGAGGAGCTATAGACTTCAGATGCGATGCCATTAGGGGTTTTTACTGTCAACTCGACATCTAATCATTGAGGTGGTGATGTGATATTGTTAGCAAATCCTCCAGATATAAAAGAGCGGGTAGAGCCAGAATCAAATAAAACATTTGCAGTTCTAGGGTGGATGGTAAGTGTACCTTTACCACATCGTTCTCCTGACCCACTTCAATTGTGATAGCAAAGGTCTTCCCTTTATCATTTTTCTTAGGGGTTGTTGAGGCTTGTCATCCTCATTAGCTCTTTGATTAGGGCATTGATTTGCATAATGTCTAATCTCCCAGCATTTGAAACATTAAACTTCATTGGATGGATCCTTCTTCTCCTCTATTGCATTTGTCAACCTTTTCATCCCCCGTCGACAATCACTAGCTCGATGGCTAGCCTTTCAACAATTGAAGCATTTCCAAGTTCCTTTCAGACAATTTCCGAAGTGCTTTCCCCACATTTTTGGCATGTAGATGGTTGAAATTTCTTTCCTTCATGAGATTTACCATTCGAGTTTCCATGAAGCTCCATTTTTCACTTCTTGTCACTAAAACCAAAAGAATAATTGGAGTTTCTATTCTCCATTTCCACCTTTCAGAGCACATTGAACGATTTCTTCATAGTTACCAAAGTCTCTTATAGCTAACGTCATTCAAAGACTTGGATTCAGGCCGCTAAAGAATCGATCTCGTAAGGTCGATTATAAAGCCAGAAGCATACCTTAAAAGTCTTGTAAAGTTTGTTTTGTAGGTACCAATGGATTCATCATCCATCTATTTCAACTCCAAAAAGTCCCTTTCCATCTTATTACGAAGAGTTAGAGGAAAGTATATATTGAGAAATACCCTCTTAAACTCCTCATTTCATGGAGTTAATTTCTTCCTCTTGCCTCGTGTTCTTGATAAGAGTCCACCATTGACCATCTTCGTCTTCCAAGCGATAGACTGCTAAGACAACTTTCTAATGGTCTGAGCACTGAAGAACGAAAAATATCTTTTCCATTGCATTGATCAACTGTTCAGCAACTAGTAGATCAGAAGACCCACTAAAGGAGGGTGGACGTTGTCGCATAAAAGACTCAATGGCATGTTGCTCCCTCTGTGTTGCATTCAGAAGCTCAACGTGGTTCATGTTACTGCTCATAGCTTGAGAGAGTTGAGTGAGCAAAGTCATAAGATATTGCATCCCAGCGCCTAAGCCATTTGGTTGATCATGAGGACGGTCGTTGCAATGGTCGTCGCATTCGTTGTTAACACGATTCCTTTTGATTCCAATCACGGGCTAAAACCAAAAACGTAGTGTAAGCATCAAGCTACAATAATTAGAGTGAACAATCATTATATTCATGAAAATCATTCCTCAGATATTCTAAATTATGACACTTTCTTATCAACCTACAACACTTTTAGGTTTATCCTAGGTCATCCATGGTCATCATCTATTCAAATCCTTCTTAATGGTTCATAAAGAAAATGTGAATTAACTCAAGCATATCCCTTGAGAGTGTCTAGCCAGGTGTGTAGTCTTGGACCCACTCATCGTGCACCGGTGCTGATCGAGTTAATACTCAATCCACCCCATTAAGAGTAATTACCCATAGGTGCATCTGTGTCACACCCGCATTCACTTGCTTGTATCCAGACAGAGATTTATTTGCTAGGAGAACCACACTCCTTTCTTTATGATAACTTGAAATGTTCTATACTTAGGTTTATCCAAAGGGTTCTCACTAAAGTTTTCTCTCGTCCTAGTTTCCAAAAAAAATTAAATCTTTATCTGATATCAACTGAGGCGACCCGAGCATAACAAACATAAATATCACATCATTTTAAATGAATATTTATTACATGTCACAATTAAACACACCTGAGGACCGTAAAGGTTTAGTGTTTTTGGAGACTAGATAAATAATCAACTTATTTTTCTTAAAAGATCTTCAACATCTCTCACAAAGATCTTCATATTAGTACCCTTCTAGACATATCATACTTAGAACTTTCCATCAAAACCTGAGAAAAGAAAACATAAGAAATGGAGAATTTGGATGCTCAATAAGGGTAAACATGAGAGAGATCAATCATAAGAGAGTATAAGATGATCATAAGGTTATGGTAATATAATCAAGTGTATGTTCTCATCAAAAATATTCATACCCAGAAAAGCTTAGATCATAAACTCCAAAATCAAGTCATATCTAAAAGCATGATTAATAAGGGTGTCAAAGCAGTATTGATCATTCAAGAGTCGTAACATAGGCATGCAACATCATAAGCATAGGAAATCAAAATCTTGTGAACATAGCTAATCGCAATCATGTCCACACAAAATCTTGTGAGCATAGCCAAAAAACGATCATACTCAAACATAAAAATGTAAATATAGCTATTCACAATCATGTCCACTCATATTTTTGTGAGCATAGCTAGACTCAATCATACTCACACATCAAAATGTAAACAAAACTATTCGCAATCATGTCCACACTTATCATCATCTCATGAGATATCAATATCACATTACTCAATGCATTATAGGGTTATATAATTTCGAGCAAACATGTCACATAATCATAATCAATTCATATATATGTCACAAAACCATAAAACATTCATCATATCATCAAAGCATAACCCGTGAAAAATAAACGAGCAATCTCATCACCATCATCATAAACCATCCAGATAAAGAATAAAAATGGTATCATTGGATCATTTCCCCATTAAAGCATAAGTAACATCAAAGGATGTTATCATAGATAAAAACTGCATTTAAAAGATCACTGAAATTTTTCTTAAGAAAAATATTGTTTTCATATTGAAATCACTTATTTAAAATCTAAAAATTTCCCAAATATTATGAAAAACATTTTCTTTGAAAAGAACCATGAAAACTTGTAAAGGAAGCTTCAGATCATCAAGCGGTCATGACGGTGGAAAACTCCATTCATGTCGTAACTGTTTAAAATAAAGATTATGTTCACACATTCGGTAAAAAGTACCTCGTTCAGAAAATAACAAGAAAATTATTTTTAAACCCATTTGTAGAAAGTCAAACATAAGTAAAAATTACCTCAAACAATCATTAGAGCAAAGTAAAAACATTCTTAAAAACCTTTTAGAGAACTTGGATATAGAGGAGAAAGATTCTCGACCAAAAGAGGAGAAATAAAGTTAGTTTTTTTTCAAAACATTTTCTGAACCATTTTGAGTACCAAAGAGGGGAAAATGGTACTAAAACTTCAAAATTCCAAAAATGACCAAAGGAGAAAAAAAATAGATGGGGTTTAAAGGATAGGATCCATATAATTTCGTTCAATGGAAATTTAGCATAGACAATCCCGAAAGGAAATGAGATTGTAATATAAATCTTTTACCTCAAGTCACACCTCGCTTCGTACGCTTTCAAACCTCCTGTATAATAAATACATCTATTCCGAAATCATGCTCATACATATCATACCATATATGATTTACTTATATTATCTTATGACTCGTTTATTAACAATTCTTTATCAGAATCACTATTCTTGATGATAACTGCATCGTTTTTCATGCATGTTTCGGTTCAGCAGTTTCAGTGCTAGTACTTTGATCATGGTTTTATCATCTCTAGAATGTTAATCATGTCATGAATATCATATGTAATCATTATATACACTTTTTTAACTATACATATAAAGTGATGATGAAAAAAGAATAGCATCACTTCGTGGAGACGATAGTACGTATGTACGTACGACTGATGTTTCCACTTTTCGAAAGATTGAATGAAAGAAAAATAAATAATAATTCACCTTTTTAGAACTATACTATTAGTCAGCATTTATCTTTTCATTGTGAGTCTTGTACCTTTGCAAAACACCATCACACTTCATATTTTCCTCAACTTCACACACAGGCCGCCAAACCCTTTGATTTGATTCATTCAGATGTATGGGGTCCCTGTGCCACCTCGAGTCAATCAGGGTATAAATATTATATCTCTTTCATCGATGATTTTTCATGTATGACGTGGTTTTACCTTCTTCGCGATCGGACAGAAGTTTTCTCCACCTTTCAGACCTTTTACCATGAGATCCGGACACAGTTTTCTATATCTGTAAAATGTCTATGCTCCGACAATGGGCGAGAATACTTGTCCACTCCCTTTCAGTAGTTTCTGCAGGCACACAGCATTATCCATCAGACCTCCTGTCCTGATACCCCTCAGCGAAATGGAGTGGCCGAGCAAAAACACTAGCATATTCTAGAAACTGCTCATGCCCTCCTCTTCCACCGCAAGGTGCCTCTTCTCTTCTGGGGGATGTCATCCTCACTGCTACTTACCTACTCAATCGACTTCCTCCATCCTTCAGGGGGAGACTCCTTTTCATACTCTGTTCCCCTCTCTTCCTCCTCACTCCCTTCCACTCCGCGTCTTTGGATGTCTCTGCTATGTCCGGGACACTCGCCCCAATCTCTCTAAATTTTCTCCCAAATCCCTCCGGTGTATTTTTCTCGGATATTCCCGCACTCAGCATGGTTAACGGTGCTTCTCTCCAGACTTACGACGCTATATCATCTTTGTCGATGTCTCGTTTGTCGAGAGCACTTCTTTCACTGCACTCTCTCATCATCCAGACACTACCATCGATGAGTGTCTTCCTCTCATTTTTCACCCTCCTCTGGTGTCTCCCCCTACTGGTCATCTCTTTGGGACGGTCTACTCTCGTCGTCCATCGACTGTACCCCCCGTCCAGGCCGAGGACAACATTGTTCCCAATTCGTCCGATGCTCCTGTCACAGCACCCGAGGACTTGCCGATTGCACTCCAGAAAGGTACTCGCTCGTGTCAGACAACTCCTCTATTTACATCTTTATACAAAGGTTTGTCAGCACTGGAGGCGATATCTATTTCCCGCACGGTTGGCGACGCCAAATCACACCCGGGGTGGCTACAGGCTATGCGGGATGAACTGCAAGCTCTGGATGACAACCGTACATGGGATCTGGTCCCCCTCCCAGCAGGCAAACAGGCGGTCGGCTGCAAATGGATTTATACGATCCGTCTCAATCCCGATGGCTCTCTTCATCACCTCAAAGCCCGGCTTGTGGCGAAGGGATTTGCTTAGACATATGACATCGATTACTTTGAGACCTTTTCTCCGGTCACCAAGATGGCCTTCGTCCGCCTATCCATATCTCTAGATGCTCATCATCACTGACCGCTTCATCAACTGGATGTCAAGAATGCATTTCTCCGTGGCTTTCTTGACGAAGAAGTCTACCTGCAGCAGCCCCCTGGATTTCGTGCCTCTGGCGCCGACTCCCATGTATGCCACCTCCGTCGATCCCTCTATGGCCTGAAGCAATCTCCTCGGGGTGGCTTTCTTGACGAAGAAGTCTACCTGCAGCAGCCCCCTGGATTTCGTGCCTCTGGCGCCGACTCCCATGTATGTCGCCTCCGTCGATCCCTCTATGGCCTGAATCAATCTCCTTGGGCTTGGTTTGGCCGCTTCAGCACTGTCGTCATGGCCTCTGGCCTCTCTCGCAGTATGAAGGATCACACAGTCTTCTTTTGTACGACGTCGAACGGTTGTATCTTGCTGGTGGTATATGTTGGTGATATCATCATCACAGGGAGTGACTCCACAGGAATCGCCCACCTCAAGGCGCACCTTCACCACCATTTCCACACCAAAGATCTTGGTCCCCTCACCTACTTCCTTGGCATCGAGGTCTCCCGTTCTGAGGACACTATTTCTCTCTGCCAACGCAAGTATGCCCTTGATATCTTGCAGGATGTAGGATTGAGCCAGGCAACTGCAGTGGACGCTCCTCTTGAACCTGGGGAATGCTCTCTCCATACAGACTCAGAACCATTTCCTCATCCAGAGAGCTATCGACGTCTGGTGGGTAAACTTAACTATCTCACCATGACACGCCCAGACATTGTCTACGCTGTTGGCAAAGTCAGCCAGTTCATGGAGCATCCAACCAGATCTCAGTGGGATGTTGTCCTCCGCATTGCCAAATACATAAAGAAAGACCATGCACGTGGCCTTCAGTACTTTCATCATGCTCATTTCGATGTTGAGGCCTTCTGTGATGCGGACTATGCAGGTTGTCTCGCTACCCGCAAGTTTACTTCAGGATTTGCTGTGTTCTTCGCTGGTAACCTCATCTCCTGGCGCAGCAAGAAGCAGATTGTCGTCTCCCGATCGAGTGCAGAGGTCGAATACCGCGTCATGGCCACGGTCACCACTGAGATCTTTTGGCTTCGTCATCTCCTCCATGAGCTCGGCTTCCCGGCGAAGACCTCTGCTCATATCTGGTGTGACAATCAGACAGCCACGAAGATTACCTCGAATCCCGTCTTCCATGAACGGACGAAACATATCGAAGTGGACAGTCACTTTCTTCGTCACCATCTAGAGCAGAACTATATCAACTTTGGTCATATTCCGACGGCAGATCAACTTGCCGACATCTTCACCAAAGGCCTCCCCGGAGCTCGCCTTGACTCTCTCACTACCAAGCTGGGTATTCACAGCATCCATGGCCCAGCTTGAGGGGGAGTATGAGGTGGTCTTTGTTCAATGTTGTCTTTTTCTTTATGGGACTCCGTCCAATCTGGGCATGTCCAGCTTGAGGGGGAGTGTTGGACCCCATTTAAGTATAATGGGTATTTCCGAGTCCCACATCGGTCTTTCCCTCCTTGTAATTATTTTTACTCATCTATAAAAGAATGTCTCCGCCTCACATTGAGGTAAAAAGAATTCACCATCAACAATAATAATCTTAAAGTTTAAGGATCAATACACACGTCAGTAGATAGGAACATCCAATGACATATAAATATGGATTTCCTATTGGCGGGTCTCGTTCTCATAACATCTTACACTAGATATTACCAACGACGTACACCATTAGAAAGTGCCTCAAAATCCTATGAGACTTCACCCCTGATAGCCCGTATCATTTGTCCCTCAAATGATTTCATCCGGCTATAAAACATATATTTAAGAATGTTGTCGTGGCACTTCTGAGTTCTCATCATGGCGGAGAACTGTTATGACCTTTCAGTATGACAGGTACTCTTAGGACATTATCATATACTATGTCATATAAAAGAACAATCATGATGTGATAAAGAGTTTATTAATATTCAAAACAATGATACATGTTATTATAAAGTACACAGAAGTTAGTTCTAAGGCACCAACTCCAACAGAGGCCACTCTCGAATGGCTCGCACCTTCTCCTCATCGACATCTCGTCACCCAACATAACATGTCCAAAGGAGATCAATTTAGGGAGCATGAAACTGCACTTTTTAAGGTTAACATAAAGTGTGTTGTCCTGCAAAACTCCCTCTCTTAGATGTTCGGGGTGAAGAGCAATCGACTTGTTATATACAAGAATATCATTAAAGTAAACCACGGTGAACTTATTAATGAAGGGTTTTAGAACTTGGTTTATGAGCCTCATAAAGGTGCTAGGGCGTTAGATAGCTCGAAAGGCAGCACTAACCACTCGTACAACCCCTCGGTCTTGAAGGTGGTCTTTCATTCATCACCTGGTCGGATTCGAAGGTGGTGATAAGCACTCCGAAGGTCAAGCTTTGAAAACATTGTTGCCCCTAGAAGTATATCAAGCATATCATCTAATTGCAGGATTAAGAATCTGTACTTGATGGTGATCTTTTTAATGGCCTGGCTGTCAACACACGTCTATCATGATCCATCTTCTTTGGGAACCAATAGAGCTGGAACAACACAAGGGTTGATGCATTCTCACAAGAAACCTTTGTTGAGCAACTCTTGTACTTGCTTCTGGAGGATCTCATGCTTCGTTAGACTCCTGCGATGTTGTGGCAAATTTGGCAGAGAAGCCCCAGGGGACCGGCTCAATGTGGTGTTGGATATCCTTGTTTGGTGGTAAGTCAGTTGATAGCTCGTCGAGCATAATATCTCGAAATTCATCAAACAAATCTTGGAGGGGCGGTGGGATGCCGGGTAGAGCTGCCAAAAACGCTTGGGGTGCAACGATCAGGATATAATTGATATCTCCCACCTCCCTGAAATCAGCAGCTGCATATAAAGAAATAACGGATTTCCCTTGTGTATGTGTATCCGAGCGCTTCATCAAGGTGACAAAATATAATGAGTTTTCTTTAGTGAACTCCACAGTGTTGGCTCGATCATTGTGGCGGGCATCGAGATTGAGTTGTCACGACCATCCTAGCATAAGTTGGCACGCATCCATCTTGACCGCGTCACACATCGCACAATCTTCGTAGCGGCCTATCGAGAATGGAACACACCATTGTTCGGTCACTCGAATGTTTCCAGTCGACTTTATCCATCCAACGCGATAGGGGGACGGGTGTTGGGTTGTCTTCAGTTGCAACTTGCTTATTGCGTTGTCACAAGAGATTAAATTCTTCTGACTTCTCCCATCAATAATGATTTCGAGCACACGTTCATTCACCCAACTAGTGCAGAAGAGATTATGTCGTTGTGGATCCTCTTGGGTCGACTCGGTGGTCATCACCAAGCGTCGTACAACTTAGACCTCCCACTCATCCTCAATGGTGTCTTCGGGGTCGATATAATATTATTGCTCCTCTTGGTTCCTGACCAACTGCTCCCTCTTCTTCAGGTCAACTATTAAGTTAACTCAACCCCAATTTGACCAATTGATTGATAAGTGTCCTGGTTGATGGCATTGATGGCACTTGTCATCAAACTTTTGGGCATACGGATTGTTGTTTTGTCGAGGCAAAGAGTGATGACCAGGTTGATTGCGATTATTAAAAGTGCTTGCAGCAGGTTGTCTCGACCATTCTTACCCAACCTTAACTGCCACTTCAGGGGCTTTGCCCTCCCTTGGAAATGGGGGCTTATCAAGAGTTTTTCTGCCTAGATGAGTCCCAAGTTCAGGTCATTGAAGGGCCAGAACGAGGGTGTTGTTGCAATTATGCCTCGACCTGCTGGGCTCGAGTAATGGCCACATCAAGGCTAAACACGGTGATCAGTTGAACTTGGTCCTGAATAGCGGGTTGAAGGCCACCGATAAACCTCCAAATTTGTAGGCCCTTCATGCCGATAGTCTATTATAATCTTGAGTGTATTGTTTGACGGTTCGAGGGCCTTGCCAACAACCATGGTACCCCTGATATGGCACCTCATTATAGTCATTTGGAAGGAACGGAAGGGTCAAGGCATCCTTCATTCGACGCCAAGAGCATACGGGATTCTTGTTTTGTCGCCGATGGTTATTCTGCAATAGTTCCCACCATGCAAAAGCTCCGCCACAAAGCTTGTAGGCCACGTGTTTGATTTGAAGACGCTCTGGTACATCCATCAAGCCGAAGTACTTTTCGACCTCTACAATCTAATCCAAAAATTCTTCCACGTCGAGGTTATCATGGAAGGTCGGCAGGTATGCTTTAATTCGAAGAGCTTGTCAGGGTCCTAGTGGTTCAACATGATCATCTTGAGTCTGAATCGCCCTTTCGTCGAGTTGGTAGAGCTCGAACTGGCGCACCAATCTCATCATGGCCCGCGGCTGCCAATGGAGGCTCTTCATGGGGTTTAACTTCCAAACGATGGGCAGCTAGCACCTGAGGTTGTGGCGTAGGCGCTGCATGAAGGCCCCTAAGTGCCTTCAGCAGTGCTTTGTGCTGCTCTCGAGATTGGTTCTACTGTTGACAAAATTCTACCTGCTATTGGCAAAGTTGTTCCTATTGGATTAGTGTAGTCCGGTCTGTTATGGATGATGATTGGGCCGAATGCTTCTGGACCATACTGTGCACCAAGCCGCAACTCCGCGGGTCAAGCTCCTCGTCGAGCTCGTTAGGGGTTGCAAGGGGCAATGCACCCCTACTCCAGGGGACGAAGGTCCCCAACCCAAATTTTTGGGGCACTATAACAACACTGACCAACTATAGCAGAGCAAACCAGCCGACACCAACAAGGCACTGTAGCAGTTCGGACTTTAGAGACAGCGGTACTATAGCTCCGCGGACTTCCAGCCGCCGACACTGTAGCAGCTTTGACTTGAGTGATCGCGGGCACTATAGCGATGTAGACTTCCAGCCACCTTTCACTGTAGCACGGTTGGTGGAATAGTGTTTCGTCCTCCTTAATAGCCCATTTCATGTTGGATTGGTGTTGCCCGATCCGGTTGGACCGAATGCTTGTGGCCCGCAACTGTAGCCCATTTCGGCACTGTAGCTCTCTGACTACTGTAGCGGAGCTAACCGACCGACACCGACAGGCACTGTAGCAGTGCGGACTTCAGAGTCAACTTTACTGTAGCGCTTTTGACTTCCAGCCGGCAGCCACTGTAGCGCTTTTGACAAAGCTGGTCGTTGTTCACAGTAGCGACGCGAACTCACTTTTCGAACAGTGATCGTCTTCTCCATTGTTTTATAGCCCATTTTCGGGCTAGGGTTACCACTGAAAAACCTCTGTATTTTTGTGCTTCCGATATAGTGAAATTCTGCCTCTCACGTGGGCGTAGAGATTTTTCCCGAACCACGTAAATCGCTGTGTCCTTATTGCTTTCTTTCTTTCGTTTTCTCGTTTCTGTCGTTGTGTCTCCCGACGATTCCGCAACATTTCAAGCTATGGTTTTTGTGCGCTTTGAGAACCCTGAAACTCCCTATAATTGTGCTCCCGATTTAGTGAAATTTCTATCTCTCCGTAGACGTAGGGATCATTTGCCGAACCACGTAAATATTTGTGTCCTGTGATTCTTTCTTCTGTTTTTTCTTTATCTGCAAACCTATTTCTGTCATTGCGACTCCCGACGTTTTACGCAACAGTTACTACTGTTGACGAAATTGTTCCTGTTGTCGAAGTTGCTCTAACATGATTTGCATAGTCTAATTCGGGTGAAAGTCTAATTCCACCGTTGTTGGTCATGATCCCCCCCCTCCTTTTTTCCCTTGTTGTCCCTATATCCGGACCTGGGATTGGTGCGCGCAAGGCACTCAAACTCAGGGAGTCCGTCACGCTGGAACCTGGGCGTGCACTGAAGCTGTGCTCGGGGAGGTGGCGCGCAGAGCACGGCAAGTGAGCACACAGTGAGGTTGGTCGCGTTGAGGGCTGGGCGCGCTTGGGAGTCCGGATGCGCGCTGGTGGATGCCACGCGAAGGGACATCGAAGGGTGAGCACACAGGGGAGGTCATGCGCGCAGAGTGGTATCGTGCATTGGTGGAGATCACGCGAAGTAGGGGGGTAGCGCGCGCAGAGGAGTCGCGTACAGAGGACCCGCATGACAGGAGTGAGCACGAGGCTCAGGCATGCACTGTGGTGCACATGCAAGCAAAGAAGTGTCGGCGCGAATCGCGAAGTCAAATCACGCAATTCACGGCAGTTTTTTTCCCTTTTTTAAATTAATATCTTAAACGGTTTTTTTTTCTCTTTTTTTAGGTATGGAGACAAGCGGGGCTCAGGCAAGCCGACTGGAGGGGGTGCGTTGTGGCTCACGACATCACAAACAAGGGGTGTCGCCAGATTCCAGAAGAACTGGAATCGCCGGTGGTGGCCAGTTCGGCAAGGAACACCCAATGCGACACGCCTGGCAGTCTGGAGGGATGCAATCGTCGGTGGTGGCTGGTTCAACAAGTAACACCTGGTGCAACGCGTCTGGCGGTCACACAAGGAGATACCAAAGACACTGAATTCCAAGAAGGCTGGAATTGCAAGAACATCACACAGGCAAGCACTATCGATGGTGACGAACGAGGAACGTCCTCACTTTGATACCAACTGATTCAGTGTAGCGAGCATAAACCAGGTCTTCTGAAATCTGGCGACACACTGTGATGTCGCTAGCTGCGGCACCCCCCCTCCAGTCGGCTTGCTGGAGCATAAAAGCAGAGAGAACACTATCAAGGAAATTTTAACAATATGGCAAAAGCTAAATACAACTGACACAAAACTCCTTATTTATAGACTCAAGCCCCCCACACTCGGGTGGGGTGGTAAGGGTGGGGAGGGGTTTGGGGTGTGGTCGCGGGGTCAAGTCCCCAGGCCAGCGATTTATCTGTATTTTCTTCCTTGTGTCGTGTGCCTCTTTAGCAGTTGTACCCAATTTTTTATAGACTCAAACCCTAAAACAAATAAAATACTAATCTGCCCTTAAAATAACACCTTAAGTTGGGGCAAATCAGTCACTAACAAAAGAAAAAGAATTGAAATGGGCTCAGACAGGCGCTACATCAAAACATCACGGAACGAACATCGATGGTTCCTCATCTGCACACTTGAGGAACTTCCTTCAAGGTTTCCTCCCTAAAGAGGATGCATCACCACACCTTTCCATTTTACTCAAATGACAATCTTCATCCAACGGGGCACAAGGATGAGTCCTTTCCAAATAGGGGAGTCTGACGCAACACCAATTTGGGGGCCCTCCAACACAGCAGTCAACGCCCTCGGGGCCTTTTATGTCTATTATTTTATTTAATTTCTGCCTCGCCCTCTGGTTTAGGGATTTTAAGGGCGAATTGGTCTATTTGTTTAGGGTTTAGATCTATAAATAAGATCTTTTGTGCCAATTGTAAGGGGCTTTTTCCATATTAATAGAATTTCCTGAGTGTTCTCTCGGTTGGGGTGTTCTACCCATCTTCCTTCGGGGCTCCTCATGAAAGGACCACGTTTATCCCCGAAGCGCAACATCAAATACATAAATCAATGTGGCACCAACCCATCATTTTCAATAATAATAATACCAACAACATTAATGATATTAGATCAGTGCCAGCAAAAATCTGAATTTCAAGTTCTCAGACTCCTCGCCAACTGATATGATGTCTCTGCCATTAGTGAAGATCATTTCTGATTTGGGTGCTTCAGCATCCAACAATGGTGGTAAAACAAAGAAATAATAGATGAAAAGTAATAAATGACATTTACATTAATATATGACATATACCTGCCATCCTTGATTAAGAAAAAGACATTCTTTTGCATTTAGCGTTGGTGTAGCATGTAAACCCAACAGTGCACAACCTCGACTCTGCAATAAAGAGTGGAATGTTGATAAGCAAACAATATGAAGTAACAGAACAAATAAGCGGAAAGGCCGTCGGGGTTTCCGTGTGCTACATGGAACCCTACATATTAAGCCGCCAACAATATATATGAAACAAAGTTGCAAGTTTTTCCAAACTGCAAATTTAAGTGTCAATAAATAATTCAAAGCAGTAGCAACCCAGCATCCCAGAGCAATCACCAACATATATGCAAACAGAGTAAACACAATTCTCCTTGAAATCCGGCCATAATATGATATGAAACACATGCACCAGAGCACCATGTTCTGCCAAATCAGAGAAACCAAATCACTGAGGCTTTCTGATGAAGTTCAGGGGTTTCAGATATTCTGGAGGGACAGGCAAGTTGATTGGCGAGTGAGGGGAGAACATTGGGAATATTGCTAGAGGGGGGAAGAAGGTTTTTGATATGTGTGTGGTTGATGGGTGTCACGGATTTTATAGAGGGGATAATGAGGGTATGCGAGAATTGACTTTTGGAACTGAGTTGTAATCAATGCTGTACCCTGGGAGGAAGAGAATGCAAGAAGCAGTAGCTGCTAAGATTCTTCCTTCAGGTGTCAAATAATTGAGCTCTGTTCTGGATGTTCTGCATCACCACTGTGACCCGCCAGATGTTGAGACCACTAGATCCAATGGAAACTAGAAGCTAGATCATGATCGGTAGGTTTGAAAAGTTGGATACTTGTTTGAATGACATGGACTCACAGGTGCTAAAGCTCTCCAGGTCAATGTTAGACATTGATAGGAACGCGAGGAAATGCTGGGAGTCTGGGACTGGTCTGGCACATCAATGGCCTGAGACATTTGTTACTTAACAGAGTAAGGGAAAGGAAAATGATGAATAAATGATAGGGGCACTATTGTTTTTCCAAGATATTAGTTAGCCTGGGAACTCTGCATAAATTCTGGGAAGGGAGACGGAGTCATTCAGTTAGCTAGTTAGTTTGGCTACACGCCTGGGCCTGGAAGGGATAATTTTAACAGGAATGGTTCACAACTTCTATTCTTCCCTATAACTTCTCTGTTCTACTGTAACTATAGAATTCAGTGTCAGAACTTCCTGCCTTGGTGCACCATTGTCTATCAATTGGCGCTTGAGAAGGGTTTGATGTAGGGGGGGGAGAGACAGAGGGAAGAAGTTTCATGCCCATGTGAATGGGATCTCAAATTACTATTGTAGAGTCACTGACCTCGTAGTTGATGGCAGGACTTCAAAAGCAAGCCGAACAGGCAAAAAAGCAGGAGGTGCAGATGCAGGAGCAGGAGGTACAGATGCAGCAGCTCATAACTACCGCCTTCAATTTTGCAAAAAAACATTGCTGGGATGCAACAAATGATGGTTGATAATCTTAGACAAAAAACAGAGGAAAGTTGGTTGCAGTTGATGAAGGTGACATCAGTACATGACATCAAATCGAGGAAATTAATCAAAGAGCCAGGGAAGAAACGCAGCAAGAATGAGCAATCCGAGAAGCTTAATCAGAAATGCAAGAATGAGACAGACGGAAGAGGGCTATGGGATGAGTTGCAATCCATGTCAGGATGAGTGGAGCTGCCTACTTTTGTTGGAGAAGATGTGATAGAAGGATTACTCGTGCCAAAACCTATTTCATGATCCACCACATTCGGGAAGAGCTGAAGTTTCTGCTGGCTCAGCTATTCATGGAAGGACTGGTACAACATTGGATTCAATCGCTGAAGACCATCAAACACGAACTGACGTGGAAACAGTTAAGAGTCAATGCTTGGGCGATATGGAAATGTAATAGAAGATGTTTAGTTGAAGTATTTGAAAGAGTTATGACAGTCTGGAACAGTGGACACCTATATTGATGAGTTTGAATGGATGGCCTTGCTGATTCTGGAGTTCACAGAGAAATGGTATGGAAATCTGTAGGAGAATTGAAGACAGAAAACGGGGGTACAGTAATGACACATGAACCATAAAATAAGGCACACAACTACCAAATTTTTCTGAGTAGAGAAGGAGCTTATGGTGACAGGGATCGTCAAATTTTCAGAACAGAGAAGCAGGAATATTGTTGCAGGAGCTCACAGAGAAATGGTATGTGGTCCGTTTTTTTTTTTTTTTTTTTTTTTTTGGAGGGGGGTGGCGTTAAGCCAGAAATAGGGACTGTGATGGCACAAGAACCACAGAATAAGGCACGACTGCTGACTCCTTCTATGAGAGTAGAGAGAGAGCTGCTGATGAAGGCGATAATCAAATTTTCCAAATAGAGGAGCAAAAATATTGTTGCTGAAGGTATGTGAAGATGGTGGAATTTGAGTACTGTGAAACCAAGTCAAATAGGTGGAAATGAGGGGAAAGAAAAAGAGAAATCGATGTGAAAGAGAGACCTGCAGATGAAGCTATGTGGGAGTTGATAGAGGTGTTGTTGAAGGCTTGGTTTCCTTATTTCCAACTTGAGGATTAAGGTGGTTTTTCAAGAGGTCGGGAATGATAGAAAAATGAGCCTAGATACAGAACAGAACTAAAAATAGAAAATGTTGGGACTGGCCCGACTCGTCAACAGCCTCAGACATTTGTTACTTACCAAAGGAGAACGGGAAAGGGAAATAATGAATAAATGATAGGAGCATTATTGTCTTTCTCATTAGTTAGTTAGCCTGGGAACTCTGCATAAATTCTGTTTCTCAGGTAGGGAGATGGAGTTATTCAGTTAGGTAGGTACATTGGCATTACACCTGGTACACTGGAAAGGCCCTTTCCAGGAAGGGCAGCTTACAGGGGCTTCCTGCAATAATACATGTTTGATATGCAGGATGCCCATTTCCATGAAAAGACCACTTCAAGGAGGGGATGAAAAAAGGCTTCCAGCGCTAGACTCCTGGAAAAGCGTTTCCAGGACACTCTCGTTCCAGCTCCACTTTCTGCCCGCATTGCATACTAAACATACCCTAAGAAAAGCAGTAGCCCACCCTTGAAGCTGGGCCAGCCGCCCCCATCAGCCCTGGTCACCAAGATTCCTTGCATTGTACAAGAACCTGGTCGAGGGTATTGTCAGAATCAAAATGTTGAAGGCTAGACAATGATTTTCTGAACTGTTGACCGCAATCAAGAGGGTGGAGTTTGCTTTGTTCTGTAAGCATGACTTGAAGGGACAGCTAACTCAAACGAAGACATTTTCCCACGTGCATGAGACACCATAAAAATTTTGAATACTGCTCATTGAAGGGGGCAGGTGCAGCACAGTATTGTGGAGCTTTTCCAATGTTCTCAACCTTGAAGACAAGGTGGATTTTCAAAAGGGGGGGTGATAGGAACGTGGGTCTACAGCCTTGCGTAAGGGTCTTGCTGCAAGCCCTGCGAAAATGCCCTGGGAGCTGGGAGGTGCTACTGCCAGAGGACAACATGCGTAAGAGTCCTGCTGGCAGCCTCCTACCTAATGGTACCTGGGGCTGGGCTACGTAAGGGTCTTGATTCTGGATTACATGTGTAAGGGTCCTGCTGCTGGGTACCTGCATAAAGGTCCCGCTGCTGTTGCGTAGAGGTATTGCCATGTTTTTGCTGGGTTAATAAACTGCCAAGGGCGGTATTGTAATTATTGTAGGCAATTGTTGGGGACAGTGGGTAGTGGCTGGGGGTATTAATTAGGGGGGGTAGCTGTAGAGGGAGGGAACAGATTTCACTTTGGGAATCTTCAGCTGTAGCTGAATCGGGAGGGTTAAGCCTCGGCCCTCAGGAGCAGTGTCTTTCAGGGAGTTCTTCTTTATCTTCTTCTTCCACCTCCTCAATCTTCTGTTTCCGATCTTGTAAATCATGTCCTTCCTGCTGTTGAATCAATAGAAACTATCTGAATTTCTCTCTCTCACTCCTGGATTATCAATAGGTGCTTTCATTGAGTTTCTGGAGAGAGAATCGTCATAGAGGAACCCAAGAAACAGATTCTTGATTAAAGTTAACGCACCAGCTATGTACTCGCAGCAGTGGAGTGGAGTCTAACTCGCAGCGGTTCTAGATTGGCAAGTACGAAGAGTGTTGGACACAACAACCAGCAACAGGTATGTACAGTAATGGCAACTCCCACATGCATGATGAATCAGCTGCAGGAGCTCGACGTGATTATGGCCAAGCTGGCCAGGAGCATGAAGGAGTGGCAGGCGACAAAGCAGGTGATGATGCTAGCTTTTACTGGAGAAGATCTTGAGACCTGGATTGCGTGAGCTGATAATTATTTTCCGATCCACCAAACACTGGAAGAGGGCACGGCTGTGTATGTATGTTGGGAAATTGGTTTTTATCATTGACAGCAGCAAAGCCTGATGTCACGCCCCGCCAACTGGAGAGGAGACCCGGTGATGAGGTTCTCTAGAATCCTCTAGAGTTCTCTACATCTCCACCAAGTTCCGGAATATTCCAGACTTCTCCGGAGTGTTGCGGAACACCCCTTGGGCCTTGAAGGGTCCGGAACATTCTAGGCCTCCGTGGAAGGTTGTGGATCTCAACGGGTTCTAGAATGCTCCATGTATATTCTAGTAGAGTAGGCTAGAATACTCTAGAATCATGTGGATGTGTACATATTCTAGAATGTTGTAGACTTTGCCACCGAGCCCTATATAAAGGGAGTGGCTCCTCATTTGTAAAGACACACAGAAGTTGAGAGCATTTGAGAGCTTCCTTGCACTTGTGTCTTGTGAGCTTGTCAAGCACTTCCCTTACGATCCTTACTTCCGTTGTGAGTGTCGAAAGGCTGAACTCGTCTAGGCTTTGTGAAAGGAAAGCTAGCCGGGTGCCGCACGAGAGCTTGGGAGAAGGCCAAGTCCCGTGACAGTTGGTATCAGAGGTGTTCAAGGCAAGTGTTCGCGATGGCAGGCTCGAATGTGGAGGATCCTGTTATGTCCGAGAAGGAGACCATGCCGACCGTTCCTAAGAAGAAGGCCGGGAAGTCTCGTGAGACCGTGGCGACTCTTGAGGAGCGTCTCCTAAGGGCGGAGGAGTGCCTTGCTGATGTGAAAGAAAGGCTCGAGTATGTCGAGGGAGACGATGAGGAAGGGGCACTAGGCGTCGTGGGCCTACGTGATGCGCTCTTCACTCTCCAAGACCGAGTGGCATCAGTTGAGAGGTACGCCAAGGAGAATGCTGCCGAGAAAGATGCCTTCATGGACTGGACAAAGGGGATCTTAGCACAGCATGGAGATGCGATGGCCAGGTACGACCAAAATCTTGATCAACTTAAGAGGGAGTGGTCAAATTATCGTGGCGAGATGGCTAGTGGGGTGCTTGTGCGGGACACACCAAAGATCGATGTGCCTCGTCCAAAGCACTTCAATGGCAAGAGGGATGCCAAGGAGGTAGACAACTTCTTTTGGCAAGTGGAGCAATACTTCGAGGCGATAGGCTTGATGGAAGACATGAGCCGTGTGAAGACCGCCGTTCTTTATTTTGGTGACGATGCATCTCTATGGTGGAGGATGAAGCACCAAGAGCTCAAGGATGGTGGGAAGGCACTTCCATCATGGGAAGAATTCAAGCAATGGGTCTATGCTCAGTTCTACCCCGAGGAAGCTGATTGGGAAGCAAGGGACAAGCTGCGAACTTTGAAGCATACGGGGACAATCCATGAGTATGTTCGGGAGTATGTCTCACTAAAGCTCCAGGTACGTGGCAAGCCTGATTATGATCATATGTATGATTTCATCAAAGGTCTTCAGCCATGGGCACAACAAGAGGTGCGAGGTCGACGGCCTAAGACCTTCACCGAAGCCGTGTCCATTGCCGAGTCCTTGGTGGAATACAAGAAGAAGGTTGAACCCCCTAAGCCCAAGAAGGAGTTCAAGGGTAAAGGTGGGGGAGACCAAGAGAGGAGGTGGAACCGAGATGCCCATGACAAGGGGAAGTCCAAGGAGCACACCAAGGACTTCTCAAGGGAATTCAAGCCCCGAGGATGCTACTTTTGTGATGGGCCTCACACATGGAAGGAGTGTCCCAAGAGGAAGGCACTCAATTCCATGTTTGAAGAGAAGGAGGAAGTTCCCAAGGAGCGGCAAATGGGGACTCTAAGGCTCTTCAATGCGTTGGAGGTGAAGAACCCACCTAAGGCGCCACCTAAGGATGGGTTGATGTATGCAAAGGTGGAGTTGAATGGGAAGTCCACCTATGCGATGCTCGACACGGGAGCCACACACAACTTTGTGGCCGAAGATGAGGCAAGGAGACATGGGCTAGTTGTGGCCAAGACGACTAGTCGCATGAAAGCCGTGAATGCCACACCTCAACCGGCGAGTGGCATTGTCCGTGGAGTGACCCTTTGCATTGGCGAATGGAGGGGTGCTATTGATCTCACGGTGGTTCCCATGGATGACTTCAAGCTAGTGTTGGGTATGGAGTTCTTCAAGAAAGCCAAGGCCATACCAACACCTCACTTGGAGCAAATGGTGATCATGGAGGAGCGAAGCCCGTGCATGGTGACGACGAAGGTATGTGGCAATCATGACTTGTCTTTACTTTCTGCCATGCAAGTGAAGAAGGGTTTCAAGAAGGGAGAGGAGACCTACTTGGTTTCCTTGAAAGATGATGGGCCGGTGGACGACAACCATGAGTTGCCGAAGGAGGTGAAGGGCGTGCTAAGGGAGTTTAGCGACGTCATGCCACCGGAGTTGCCCAAGAAGCTACCACCCAAGAGAGAGGTGGATCATGAAATTGAGTTGATGCCAGGATCAAAGCCACCATCCATGGCACCCTATCGCATGGCTCCACCCGAGTTGGAGGAGTTGAAGAGGCAGTTGGAAGAGATGTTGGAAGCGGGACAAATCCAACCATCCAAGTCGCCATATGGATCGCCCGTTCTATTCCAAAAGAAGCATGATGGCTCCTTGAGGATGTGCGTGGACTATCGGGCGTTGAACAAAGTCACGGTGAAGAACAAGTATCCTATCCCAGTGATAGCGGATCTCTTTGATCAATTGGGCAAGGCACGGGTGTTCACCAAGCTGGACTTGAGATCGGGGTATTATCAAGTTCGCATTTCCATGGAAGATGTGCCAAAGACCGCATGCGTGACAAGGTACGGATCCTATGAGTTCCTTGTTATGCCATTTGGTTTGACTAACGCCCCAGCAACATTTTGCACCTTGATGAACAAAGTCTTCCACCAATACTTGGATAAGTTTGTGGTAGTCTACTTGGACGACATTGTCATCTATAGTGAGACAATGGCGGATCATGTGGAACACTTACAAACCGTGTTCAAGGTATTGAGGGAGAACGAGTTATATGTGAAGAAGGAGAAGTGTTCCTTTGCGAGGGATGAAGTTCTCTTCTTGGGGCACAAGATCAAAGGAGGCAAGCTCATGATGGATCATGAGAAGATCCGGGCTATCGATGAATGGGAGAGGCCAACCAAGGTTCCCGAGTTGAGATCTTTCCTTGGGTTGGTGAACTATTATCGGCGATTCATTTGTGACTATTCAAAGAAGGCGGCTCCACTCACCGACTTGCTAAAGAAGAACAAGACGTGGGAGTGGGATGTCAAATGCAAGGAGGCATTTGAGGGCTTGAAGAAGACGGTCATGGAGGAACCGGTCTTAAGCTTGGCGGATCCGACCAAGCCTTATGAGGTACACACCGATGCTTCAGACTTTGCTATTGGGGGTGTGCTCATGCAGGAAAGACATCCCATAGCTTTTGAGAGCCGGAAGCTGAATGACACCGAGAGGAGGTACACGGTTCAAGAAAAAGAGATGACAGCCGTGGTACATTGTCTTCGGGCATGGAGACATTATCTCTTGGGGTCCAAGTTTGTGGTGAAGACCGACAACGTTGCCACAAGTTACTTCCAAACCCAGAAGAAGCTAACTCCGAAGCAGGCAAGATGGCAGGAATTCTTGGCTGAGTTCGATTATTCTTTGGAGTACAAGCCTGGGACAGCCAATGTGGTGGCCGATGCACTTAGCAGGAAGATGGTGTTCAGCCACTTGTCATGTGTGGATGACGGGATCTTGGGTAGGATCAAGGAAGGCATGACGCATGATCCTATAGCCAAGAATGTCTTGGATCTCGCGGCGGAGGGCAAGACAAGGAGATTTTGGGAGGAGGATGGCACTCTTCTTACCACAGGGAGGAGGATATATGTCCCAAAGTGGGGGAACCTGCGGAGGGATCTCATCAAGGAGTGTCATGACTCGAGATGGGCAGGACATCCAGGGCAGCACCGCACCAAGGCCTTGCTAGAGGGAGCATATTATTGGCCGAGGATGGAGGATGATGTGGAGTCTTATGTGAAGACTTGTCTTGTGTGCCAACAAGACAAGGTGGACAATCAGTTGCCTGGAGGATTGTTGCAGCCATTGCCCATTGCAGAGAGGCCATGGGAGACAGTCACCATGGACTTCATCGTTGCATTGCCGAAGTCCGAAGGGTATGGGAGCATCATCGTGGTGGTGGACAAGTTCTCGAAGTATGCCACTTTTATCCCCGCTCCAGCAGATGTGACGGCAGAGCTCACCGCAAGGCTACTCTTCAAGCATGTGGTGAAGTATTGGGGGATACCACGACACATCATCAGCGATCGGGATCCACGCTTCACGGGAAAGTTGTGGACTGAGCTCTTCGGATTGTTGGGATCGAAGCTCCACTACTCTACGAGCTTTCACCCCCAGACGGATGGGCAGACGGAGAGGGTGAATGCCTTATTGGAGCTCTACTTGAGGCACTTTGTGAGTGCCAACCAGCGAGATTGGGCCAAGTTGCTTGATGTGGCTCAATTCTCCTACAATTTGCAAAGGAGTGAGTCGACGGGGAAGAGTCCATTTGAGGTGGTGATCGGACAACAACCCCTTACTCCTCACACAGCGGTACTTGGGGAGAAGTACCAAGGAAGCAGCCCAACCGCCTACACTATGGCCAAGGAGTGGCACGAGCAGGCCGACATGACAAGAACCCACTTGCAAAAAGCTGCCAAGAGGATGAAGAAGTGGGCCGACAAAGGGCGAAGGGATGTGAGCTTCCAGCCTGGGGACAAGGTGATGGTGAAACTCTTGCCTCAGCAACACAAAGCATTCAGGAGGGTGCACAAGGGCCTGATTCGGCGATATGAGGGACCATATGAGGTCGTGCACCGAGTTGGGGAGGTATCATACCGCTTGGAGTTGCCTCCCAAGTTGAAGATCCATCCAGTCTTCCATGTGAGTATGCTCAAGCCATATCATGAAGACGTGGAGGACCCGAGCAGAGGGGTGTCTACAAGGGCACCTACCGCGGTTGTTGAGTCATATGACAAGCGGGTGGATCTCATACTCGACGATCGGATTGTTCGGCGACGTGGAGTGCCACGAAGCAAGGAGTACTTGATCAAGTGGAAGGGATTACCAGAGTGCGAGGCAACCTGGGAACCTGCAGACAACTTGTGGCAATTCGCGCGGGCAATCGAGGAGTATCATCATGGACGCGCCGAGGACGTCGCCAGAATAGGTGGGGGAGGATGTCACGCCCCGCCAACTGGAGAGGAGACCCGGTGATGAGGTTCTCTAGAATCCTCTAGAGTTCTCTACATCTCCACCAAGTTCCGGAATATTCCAGACTTCTCCGGAGTGTTGCGGAACACCCCTTGGGCCTTGAAGGGTCCGGAACATTCTAGGCCTCCGTGGAAGGTTGTGGATCTCAACGGGTTCTAGAATGCTCCATGTATATTCTAGTAGAGTAGGCTAGAATACTCTAGAATCATGTGGATGTGTACATATTCTAGAATGTTGTAGACTTTGCCACCGAGCCCTATATAAAGGGAGTGGCTCCTCATTTGTAAAGACACACAGAAGTTGAGAGCATTTGAGAGCTTCCTTGCACTTGTGTCTTGTGAGCTTGTCAAGCACTTCCCTTACGATCCTTACTTCCGTTGTGAGTGTCGAAAGGCTGAACTCGTCTAGGCTTTGTGAAAGGAAAGCTAGCCGGGTGCCGCACGAGAGCTTGGGAGAAGGCCAAGTCCCGTGACACTGAGCTCTCTTGGACTCAACTGAAAGAAGAGTTGCTCCGAAAATATGGAAGTTGCAGTGTCACTGGAAGTGAACGAGCAGCAACTGCGAGGGAAGATGCAGTCTGTGCAAGCACCAGCACCAGCTCTTGTTGGGATTTCTGTTCGACAGCAGCGTGCGGAACAGCAGTGCGACTTGCGAGATGAATTCCAGGAGCAGGCAAAGGCTATCATTGACATGACAACACAAAAGGCAAGTCTGTCACGGATAGAGTGAACTAAGGTTGAAGTTGTAGAATCTGTACAGCCGCAGCGTGAGTTGGTACCAGCGCAAGAGTATATTCCTGTTGAGTTGTCGGCGATAGTAACACGGCTTGCGAAAACGTCAAGAGAAGTTTAAGGCTTGGGATGCTAGCAAAGGGAAGTCAGTTATTGTTGAGGAAAGAGAAAGCAGTCTTAAGCTCGAACTTCAAGGTAAACAGTGGGGTGAAGCAGTAGTGGAAGACAAGCAATTGCGGTTTGCAGAGCAAGAGGAGCTGCGCGCATTGTCCAAACAAGTGAAGATGCAGTCTTTTCCTGGAGGAGTACCCAAGGCCTTGATTACCAAAACTGAGGCTCATATTCTAAAACAGTCTCAGGAAGAGGAGCTTAGGAGGAAAAAGAAGGTGCAACCTCAGCAACCAGGTTACAGCAGTGCACGAACTTATCTGGAGTTACTGGCTGGTCTGCCATGACGGAGGGTCAAACAATGGACTATTGAGCACCTGGCTGAACAAAAACTGAAACCAGATGCGGGAGGATCGGTTTGGTATTTTGCTGAACCTCCAGGTGTTGGGAAAACCACTTGCGCATCATCCATAGCTGCTGTTTTGGGCAGGAAAACTTTGCACATTTCTTTAGGAGGTGTGAAGGACAAATCCAAGGAGTCTTAAACAGCTGCTGGAAGTAGCTCCAGAAGCTGGGGACCGTAATCGGGAACCCCCACACCGAAAGGAGCATCAACTTTCTCCTAATACTATTACTTTAGAGGAGAGGGATCCAAGTGATGACCACCGATCTGCAGTCTGGTGTGGAAGATAGGCTGTGATAGGATCTTGGTACAGAATTGAGGATATAGAAGAGAAAGTACTGAGTATTCACTGTTCCGTAACTACAATTGGGAACCTTCGAGAAGGAATACAGGAGGAGGAAGGAGAAGTGTACTCCCCTGAGCGCATCTCCAGGAGCCAAGGTCGTAGCCTCCACAGCTGCCAATAAGCTGTTCGGTTGAGGGTAGTTTTGTACTTTCCCCTATATTTGAAGCCGAGTTTCAGGGGACGTGCTGGCCTCTCCTTCACTTGGAATCCAATGCTGATTTCCTGCTTAGAATCCCTGACTGCCACCTGGGAAAATATTGAAGCTTTCATTGCAGAGATCCAAAGGGCATGGGAAACATGGGTCTGCCTTCTTCCACTTAAAACTTCCAACACAAGCACACCAAAACTGGAGACAGGTGCTTTTCCAGCACCACCAGCACCCATGACTACAAGCACTATTCCAGCCAAGGGTGAACTAGAGACACACCACCTGCATCATACGGACCATGTGATCCATCCTCAATAGCAGAAATAACGCCAACATAGTCAGAATTGTCACCAACCAACTTCCCACCATTTGGCCTTCTGACAACACAATTAACAGCCCCTATTGACTTTGCAATGGGGCGAACTGCATCAAAACACTTGAGAGCAGCTTCCTTCTGAGGAATTGTATGACTGAATCTGATAGGAACAAAGATGGGTCCTTTAGTGAACCTTCAGGCAGTCGAGCCAGACTTCCTATTTAATATACTTACCATAGAAGGGGTGTCGATACCAGGGGCAGTGATGTAATATGGTTGTTTAGACAGGAAAAAATACCTGAACAGGCACAGGAATAGGCCATTCGGTTATTTGGTTGGAAAATAGGCAACGGTTTGACCTGGATAGAAGAGGGAGCTCGTTTAAGAGCAGGAACCGGGTGACTGGTGAGTCCAAGAGTCTTCTGAGGTCTGTAATTTCCATTTAGAAGGAAGGTAATCTCCATTGTTGATTCTTGAATTAATTCAACTCTAGTTCTCTCAATCAATTGGTGCTCTCGTTGTGACAGTCACGACTGCTGGCTGAGAGTTCTAAAGAGAGAAACTAGAAGGAAGAGAGACCGGTTCGTGTGATTTCTGGGAGTTGTGGAAGCTGGATGTCCACGAGAATGGAGAACAAAGTCTCTACACTCGAAACGAATGTAGCGCAGGTGACGTAGAGTATCTCGAAGTTGACAATGAGTGACTCAGAGCTGAAAATGATGGTGATGCAGCTGTATGAAGCTCGAGCAGAGAGTACGGTACGGGAAAAAACGACTGTGGTGGAAGAAGGCAAGAGCGATTTGAAGGTGGTAGGCTCCGTCGGCACAAAGCAGACGTGGAGGACAAGAAAATGCAGTTGAAGGAGATCGAGAAAATGTGCGCCTTGACTAAGTGGGTAGAGATGCCAATGTTTTTGGGAGAGGATCTCCTTACTTGGATCGCTCGCACAGAGACTTGCATCAAGATCCATCAGACACAGGAGGAGTTGAAGGTGCCGATGGCCCAATTGAGTATAGAAGGCATGGTCCAATATTGGATGAAGTCATTGAAGTTGGTTAAGCCATGGCTAACATGGTTGCAGCTCAAGAAAGAAATGCTTGGCCGATATAGTAGTGTTGTGGAGGAGGATCCAGTCATGTACTTAAAAGGGATTGAATCAGACTGAGTTAGTGGACGTGTATATAGAAGAATTTGAGCGGGTAGCACTGCGGATTCCGAATATAACTGAGAAGTGGTACGTGAGTTTGTTCGTCGGGGTTTGAAACCCGAAATTGGCAATACTGTACTTACGCATGAGCCACCAAACAAGGCACGGTTGTTGATTTTGACAAGGAGAGTCAAAGGAAAACTGTTGGTGAAAAATATAATCAGGCCAACAGAGGCGTAATAGGAGAATTGCTCCTAAAAGCCAGGGAAGGGGCTGAAGCACAAATACTGTGAGGTTCATTCCAGCTGCAGATGCTACAGGAAAGGAGGAACCACGCCACGGTGGAAGGGCGTACAAAACTTGTCCAAAGAAGAGTTTGAAGAAAGGAGAATGAAGGGCTTATGTTATACTTGTGGGAAGAAGTTTGGTATGGGGCACAGATGTCCAAAGAAGATATTCAAACTTATGGTTTGGGAGTATGTAGAGCCAGAAGAAGAGGAGGAGACTGAGAACTCAGCAAGGAAGGGCGAGACGACTGGAGAAATGTGGGAGGGGGAAATTTTGGGCGTGGCGACTTGCGTTGATGACCGGGCAGGGGCGGAAGGCGCTAAGTAGATGATGATGGAGGGGCAAATTGAAGGAGTTCTGATGATGATTTTAAAAAACAATGGTGCAATTCATAATTTCATTTCAAAGGGAGGCTGTCATAGAAGCAGTGGAATCAGCGCTTGTTGAGAGAGACAAAGCCTTAAAACATCTCCGGTTCAACCTCCAAAGAGCGCAGCAACTTATGGCTAAGTTTGCTAACAGGTGACGAAGAGAGGTGGCTTACCAAGAAGGTGATCTGGTCTAGGTCAAGTTGAGACAAAATAAACCAGAGGTAAACTCTAAGATCAACCCCAAGTTGGTTGTCAGGTATTATGGGTTGTATGCTATTGTCAAGAAAGTGGGTGTCATTGCATACAAGTCGCAGCTTCCTGAGAACAACCGAATCCACCCTATATTTCATGTTTCACAATTGAAGCCAGCAATTGGACAGTAACCGATGGAGGAACTCTTACCAGTGGAATTTTTGGAGGAAGGAGATTACTCAGTGGCTATTTCGATTGAAAAGCTCCAAGGAAGATCCTTGATGTGGTTGATTCAGTGGCATGGACGAGCTATTGAAGAGGCAGTCTGGGAAGATACTAATGTGATAAAAGCTCGATTTCCAAATCTCCACCTTGGGGACAAGGTGTTTTTCAAGGAAAAGAAGATGATACGAACACGGACGGGTCCTTTAGTGAACCTTAACGCAGTCGGGCTAGACTTCCTATTTTATATACTTACCATAGGAGGGTCAATAAGGGGAGGGGTGGGCCTTCTAACTTGGTTGTTTAGACAAGAAGGAATAAATACCTTGACAGGTACAGGAATAGGGCATTTGGTTATTTGGTTAGCAAATAGGCAGCGGTTTGGCCTGGAGAGAAGGAACTCTTCCAGGAGCGGGACTTGTCAGCCACCAATAGAAGAGGATAAACTCCATTAAAGCCACTCAACCAAAATGCTTCATTGTATAACAGTGGTGACTTGTTATGGACAACAGGTTTCCCGGTGATGCCAAAAACTCTAGTATCAAGGCCCAACTTCCTAATATTGTTTAAGCAAATCAGATCCTTCATTGTTGGCTGGTCAGGAGCTGACACTACCCCTGATTTTAGTGTTCCAAATGTGAAATGTCCACCAAATTTTGGACAAAGTAACCAGGACATCAGACCTCTCTCATTCATGACAAACCCTACCACTGGAACCATAGTAGCTGCATGTCAGCCTCAACGAAAACTGGACCAGAGAATTAATTCAAGGTAGATCAAATTGCAGAAGAGACTATATGAGCCTGATACTGCTCCCGTAGTTGATGACCTGAAAACTCCTGCAGAAGTCTCTTTAACTCACGATGCTCATGCAGGAGATCAGTGATCCCTGCCGACTATGACGCCATATTTGTCTGAACCTCCTGCAACCGTCGTTCAGAAAATTCGGCTAAGGCTAATTCGCCTGTACATTCCTGCAGCATGCGTTCCCGCTCACGTTCCTCCCTCAGGAAGATCGGAAAACGCCGTTGTCCGACTCGCCAAAGATGACAGAACCTCTTGCATCCGTTTTTCCAGAAGTTGTTGTCTCACTGCATGAGCTTGCATCTTAGTTTCCACCGTCGTGACTCTAGCCTCCATCTCCGACTGCATCCACCACAATCCTCAACTGACGCGAGAAGGTCTCTCAATGAAATCACCAATTTGGTAGAAACTTGGTGCAAAATTGAGGATAGATAAGAGAAAGTATTGTGTATTTACTATTTGGTGACTACAATTGGGAACCTTTGAGAAGAAATACAGGAGAAAGGAGAAGTGTACTCCCTTGGCGCAGCTCCAGGAGCCAAGGTCGTAGCCTCCACAACAACCAAGAAGCTGAAGCCAAAATGATTACATACGTATGCCCCTACCTACTGCCCCCATCCCACATTTATTATCCCTCAACTACTCCAACGGCTCTCAGCAACCAAATATAGGGGAAAGTACGGAACCACCCAAAAATCAGACAGCCCACTACTCCAACTCCTATCAAGCTGGCTCCTGAAGAGGATTATAAACCTTAGGCTCCTGAGGATGAGGATGGAAATGCAATTATGGGACCCTGCTTTTGTGAAGTGATGAAGATGGAAGGATTACCAAATCCTGTTGGGCTGCCCATTACCCACATGAATTGTTATCAAATGCAACCGGTGGGGAACAAGCCAAGGGATGCGTTGAAACCAAGGGTGGTGCCAAATCAGGATATTCCGGGTAGTGGAAATGTTTTGAGGTGATGGAAATTAGAACCATCCCGACGGGAAGAAGAGAAATGGGATCGAACGTAAAATTGCGACTGGTGGCAGTGATGCTAAGTTTTGCGAATTAAGGCAGTCTCAACTGGTGGCGACTGAAGCAAGGGAGCTACAAGCTCTCCTGCATTTGTCGGATGAAAGAGGACTTCTTACTGCTTCCTAACTTTGATGTTGGTGCGAATCTATGGCTTGAACCATTATCTAGGAAGGGCGATGGTGGCATGAAAATTACAAAGGCTCAAACTGAAAATTTTGTGAACGGAAATTTTGGCCCCCAACAACATACCTTGAAAAGAAGATGGTGTTCCTATTTGGTTTTAATGTTGCAGCCCTGCTGCTATTCCATTTTGACAAGGAAACAATTATTCAACCTCCAGCAGTCATGGAACCAGAAAGCAAATTTGAATCTGAAGTTAATTTGTTATGTCCTGCTCTTGAGCAACCAGATTTAGACTATTCCTTCAGTACAATTAGGCTGGATGGTGTGTTCAAAAGGAGTCCTAAGGACATTGATGATGAGCTTGCTGATTTTTTGACCAAAACTGTCTTGAAATATGTTATGATGTGCTTGTTGATTTTTTGAGCAAAACTGTCTGGAAATGATATTGATGTTTGACGATTTGAAATTTCTATGGGAGGAAGGTGTTAAAGTGTTTGACGTGTATAAGAAAGAGTATTTTATTTTGTGTGTTATGATAATGTTCACTATAAATGACTTTCTTACATGTGAAAACTTATCTGGATACGGTGTTGAGGGATATAAAGCTTGTCTAATTTGCAAAGGGACTTTATATCATCAATTGCACAACAGGAGAAAGACTGCACACAAGACATCACAGATTTTTGCGAATGAATCACCCTTATCGAAGATTAAAAATAGAATTTAATGGTTATCAAGAGTATGATTTTCCCATACAACCTTTGCCAACCAAAGAATATTATAACAAGGTGAAAAACATCGATGCCATGTTTGGAAAGACAGAAAGTAAGGGCCGTCAAAAAAAAAATACATGGAAGAAACGGCCCATCTTAATCAATCTACCTTAATGGAGATTTTTAGCGGTAAAACACAACATTAATGTTATGCATGTAGAGAAAAACATATATGATAGTATAATCATAACTTAGTGAGATGTAAAAGGAAAGAAAAAGGATGAAATGCATGCAATATTAGACATAATATCTATGGGAATACATTTGAAGTTAGCTCCTACTGTGAAAAGAAAAAAACATATTTACCTTTGGCTTGTCACACATTATATAAGTGTGTAAAGATGAATTTCAATTAATGTTTGCATGGTATTAAAGTACCTAGTGGGTATTATTCAAATGTGAAAAATTTGGTGTAGTTGAAGGATTTGAAGTGAATAAGCATGAAATCTTTTGACTGTCATGTATTTATGCAACTACTACTAGTTGCACTGTGTGGTATATTTTCAATGTCTATCATAGAGTATATCATCAAGTTGTGCAACTTTTTTAATTCCATTTGCAGGAAAGTCGTGGATCCAAATTTGTTAAATGCATTGGAAAATGAAGTTACTTTGTCAACTAGATATGTACAAAGCAAAAATATGTTATGATGAGTTTAATGATTTTTTTACCAAAACTGTCTAAAAATTTCTCTGATACAATTGGGTGGGAAGCAAGTTATTGTGGAAGAATGGAGGGAAAAGGGCAGCGGTTCCAGTGGAGGGAGAAGGGGGAAGGCGCAGCACAGTATTGGGACCTTTTCCTATATTCTCACCTTGAAGACAATGTGGATTTTCAAGGGGAAGGAAATGATAGGAACGTGGGTCTACAGCTGTAGAGGAATAAAAAGAGAGACCCGAACCCCCAAGGTCCACTCTAAAGGAGCCCTTGAGGTTCTTTTATAACAAATACTAAAGACCTCACCGGACCTCAAGTCCAATGTGGGATGCAGACTCCAACACCCCCCCTCAAGCTAGGTGTACCTAGCTTGGACACATAAAGAAAAGAGATCAAACCAAACCAATGAAAACAAAGCAATCAACAAATTGCAAACACTCCCCCTCAAGCTGGACATACCCAGCTTGACAACAAAACAAGACAAAGCAGTATAAAAGATAAAGCTTCAAGGATGCTGCTCCCCCTCGCGATCACAGCTCCCCCGCAGGATGATGGATGGATGAAGTTGTCGCGGGCGCAACAAAGGAACCATATAGACCGGGCCGGTTGACGAAGCGCCAGGAATGCCGCACTAGTGGGGTCGGCCGATGAGACGTCGGGAAAGCCACACTAGCACCGGGAAAGCCGCACTTGCGGGGCCGGCGACGGGAGGCAGGGATTCCGCAGAATTGTTGCGGGATCTGTCGGCGTCAAAGGGCCCGGATCCAAAGCGGTCGAGGTGCTGCGCCACGGTGGAGGAAGTGCGAGTGCCGGTGCACCACTGTGGTGCACAGGAGGTCGTCGCAGGGATGTGCGTCGAGCAGAAAGGCGCGGCAAGGAGGAGTCGTCGGGATGAGGAAAGTCGTCGGGAGCCGCGACGGGAGGGCCGGCATGCAGCAAGGGAGGAGGGGTCGCTGGAGGAGGCGCGCGCAGGGAAGGGGGGCCGCCAGAGGGTGTTGTTGCCTGGCTGGAAAACGAGGCAGGAAAGGTGACTGGCTTGTCCAGATCTGGAGGAGCCTGGGGCGGACAGGATCCGGCCAGATCTAGCCGAATTTGAGAGAGAAGACCGTTGAAAGCTGACGCGCGCAGGGAGCGAGGGGCAGCCTAGAGTTCGTCGTGCGCGCAGGGAAAAGCCGACGGGAGGGAGACGCCGGAAAAGGAGCAGCGACTAAGGCGAGGAGGCGGGCGGATCGGCGCAGCCGGAGGCCGGGGGGGACGGGAATCGCGTCGCGCAGGCAGGAGTAGCCGGGAAGCCGCACGTAGGGTGGGTCGGGATGCGTCGCGGAGGTCGGGAGGGAGGGCTCTGCTCGCATAGGGTGGGCCGGGAGCCGCACATGAAGCGGGATGGGAGGGGTGGTTTCCTAGAGTTGCGGGAGCCGACAGTTGCGGGAGCCGGGAAATGCGGGATCCGGGAAGGGCGCCGCATAGGGCTGGCCATCGGGACGCCGCGGAAGGAGATGCCGGAAGGGGGTTGATTCGCCGGGAGGGAGGGAGGCGGGGTTGGAAGTCCGCACAGAAGGCGGGCCGGAAGATACGCGAGGATGGATGGCGCCGTCGCACGCAGCGGGGAGGAGCGTTGGGGAAGCAGGCGCAGGCAAGGGGCAGGGATCCGCCGGGAAAGCACAGGGAGGCCGCCTGGGAAACTAGCCCGGAGGGGCGGCGGCAAAAAATAAACCTAGCCCTAAATGGGGGCCGCCGCCCCCCACGGGGGAGAAATTAATGAGAAACCCTAGACGGGATAAAATAAAAATGGGGGAGAGGGTTCGGAATTAGTTTCCCTCTGATACCATGTAGAGGAATAAAGAGAGAGACCCGAACCCCCAAGATCCACTCTAAAGTAGCCCTTGAGGTTCTTTTATAACAAATACTAAAGACCCCACCGGACCTCAAGTCCGATGTGGGATGCAGACTCCAACAACAGCTTTGCATAAGGGTCTTGTTGCAAGCCCTCCATAAGGGTCCTGGGAGCTGGGCGCTGCTACTGCCAGAGGACTACCTGTGTAATTGCCCTGCTGGGTCCTGTTCTGGATTACCTGCATAGGGGTCCTGCTGCTGGGTACCTGCATAGGGGTCCTGCTGCTGTTACATAGGGGTATCGCCATGTTGTTGTTGGGTTAACAAAGTGTCAGGAGCAGTATTGTAATTGTTGTAGATAGTTGTTGGGGGCAGTTGGTAGCGGCTGGGGGGTATTAATTAGTGGGGATAGCTGTAGAGGGAGGGAACGAATATTGTTTTGAGAACCTTCAGCTGTAAATGAATCGAGAGGGTTAGGCCTCAGCCCTTGGGAGCGGCGTCTTCCAGGGAGTTCTTCTTGGTCTTCTTCTTCCTCCTCCTCAATCTTCTGCTGCTGAATCAATAGAAGCTCTCGGATTTTCTCTCTCTCACTCCTGGATTCTTATCAGTATTGTCAGAATCAAAATGTTGAAGGCTCGGACAATACTTTTCTGAACTGTTGACCGCGATCAGAAGGGTGGAGTTTGCTTTATTCTGTAAGCATGACATGAAGGGCCAGCTAACTCAAACTAAGACACCTTCCCACGTGCATGAGACACAACAAAGAATTTGAATACTGCTCATTGAAGTGTCAAAAGAAACACTATCCATTAGTTTTCCACTCTAGTGGAGGTTTACACCAACATCACATGAAAACAATTTCACAAGGAGCTGTTGGAAAGGTTCAGCGGCTTAGAGATTTGGAACCCTTATGAAGAACTGGACTTGTTGAAGCAACGGGGTCAGTTAGCCAATACATTGAAGACTTGGAGCTATTCACCTCTCTGGTTCTTTGGAACTCAGAATTTCAGTGCGTAGAGCCTCACCGCATCAAGGAAAAAATCTGAGGTTGGGTGCTGCCTTTGGACCCCAATGCTCGACTTAAATGTGGATCGCCGCTGTTTGTTGGATTGGTGTAGCTCGATCCAATTGGGGTGAATGCTTGTGGCCCATACTGTGCACCGGCCCGCAACTTTTGCGGGTCGAGCTCTGCGATGAGCTCGTTGGGGGTTGCAGGGGGCAACGCACCCCTGCTCCGGGGGGGGGGGGGGGGAGGGGGGGGAAGCTCCCCGGCCCAATTTTTTCGGGACTGTAGCATTTCTGACCACTATAGCAGAGCTGACCGGCCAACACCAACAAAGCACTATAGCAAGAGCGGACTTTGTAGTCAAATTTACTGTAGCCTTTTGGACTTCCAGTCGGCACCCACTGTAGCACTTTGAGTGGCAGCCTTTCATTGTAGCGATGCGGACTTCATGTGCGGTTGGTGGAATAGTGGGTCGTCTTCTCCATTTGTAACCCATTTCGGGCTAGGGTTTCTGAGTTAGAAAACTCTGAGATAAACTCCTGTAAATTGTGCTCTTGATTTTTAGTAAAGTTATTCTGCCTCTCCGTGGACGTAGGGATTATCCCGAACCACGTAAATCTTTGTGTCCTTGTTCTTTTTTTTCCCCCTTTTACTCTTCTGTGTTTCACCGTTTCTGTTGCTGCAACCCCCGACGTTTCCGCATCAACTGTCAATGTTGAGGTACCAAGGGAGCTCTCCTCAATGGACACTAATTTAGCAAGTTGCACTTCCTCTAATCATTCCGAGAATGTATCTCAAGCTTTGGGTGTCGGCCTAGAGGATGTTGCCGACAAGTGAATGGTCCTATTCCAATCCCTGTGCCTGATCAACTTAGCATGAGGCGGCCCCTAGAAACTATGTGGATGCTCGAAAGGAAAACGCCACTTCTCTCAGCAAGAGTGGGAAGATAGTTGATGAAAGAAGTTGCACTTTTTCAGCAATTAGCCTTACAATCCCCTACACAAATTCCCTGCAAAGAAGCTACAACTGCTGCAGCCAAAGGAGAGGAAGGTGGAGAAGTCAATGCAGCCAAGGCCTTCTACGACGCACCCACAATGGAGGAAGGAGAGTGCTCTGCATTGAAGTGTATTGGTGAATAGGAAATGGAAGTGGCACTGCTGCAAACAATGAAATTCAGGGGATTATTTAAGAGGAAAATCTCGTGAAAAGTGGGGCTTCCTGCAACTTCATCTCGGCGAGGGGCTTGCATCATCTCTTGGTTTACTTGTAGAATGATTTACTGGGATTGACATCAAACTAGGGAATGGAGAATCGAGATGGGTGAGAACTTGAGTCCCAACAGGGCCAGACATTAGGAAAAGTCATACATGACTGGGAGTCCATGTCAATGACCTTCATCAGGGCTAGGAAGGGGGAGTTGCTGAGAGTTAAGGGATTGAGACATTTTAGGACGAGATTTAGAGAAGCTCAAGGGTTTACATGAGTACCTTAACCTTCCCCGGGAATTTGAAGGGCTGACATTGAGAAGGTTGCAGGACCACTTGATTTCTATATTACTGAAATCAGCACACAGACCAGGCCATTACCCAGGTCTGTTTGAGAAGAAATTAGTAGAGGAGAGGGAAAGCTTGGTAAAAACATCAACATGGGAGAAGCATCTTTAGAAATTCTATTTATCACTATCCAAAAAAAATAAACAAAACAAATCCATGTCTCGGCCAGCAGGTCCATTGCTGAGTATCAGCAGCCATGCTTCCACCAGTATTGGGGACAAGACAATTCTTCCAGCAGGGGGTAGTGATGGAGTTCAAGTGTTTTGGATGTTGTGGAAGGCACATGGCAGCTCAAAGAGTATCCATGACAAACATTTTATAGTTAACTTTGGATAAACAGCAACACTTAAAGCCACCATATGGCTAGGATTCAATGCATTGCACTTTCCAACCATCAAAGAAATACTACCTCCAAATTCCTGATCATTTGCTGCCCAAATGCATCATCGGGATGGATCTGTTAAAGAACCAAAACAGAAAAAAAAAATATCATTTTTTGAAGAACATTAAAAATCCACTACGTGTGCTGCAATTTATTAAAAGAAACACAAAGCTTAGAAGCTGGCATAATACCTGTTCGTATAAGAAAAAAATTGCAGTAGAAAATCTTTTTGCAGCCCACCCAACAATAGAACGACTCGAATCAGGATCTAGGTATATTAACACACACTCTGCAATTATAAATGTAGGCATGCTGATACCAACATCAGAATGAAGCATCTTAATAAGAAACGGTATAAAAAGAAAAACATTCAACACCCACCCTCATTACAGGTGACAAGAAAGAAAAACAACTTAACGTAGCAATGTTTGCACACAAAAAATCAAAATACTAACAAGAGTAAATCATAACAGAAAATAAGGATCTATTCAATTGTGGCTTCAGTAAATAGTTTTTTGTTCTTAAAAATTAAAATACAAAAAAAAAAAAAACTGCTTTCTGTCAACGGTTTTTAAAAACTGAAAAAAATAGAATACTTTTTTGAGAAATAAAAATTCAGAACATATTTTATACGTTTATGGGTTTTTTAAGAATGGGGCCAAAACACATAAAACAACTTAGTTTATTGATGAAAAAAATATAAATTAGTGAAAAAATCAACAGGACTCCTTTTTAATATGAGTTTCAAAATAATGATTCAAATAAATTTTTGAGTTTTGATTCCCAAAACATATTCTGAAGAATTATACAGAGCTGTTTTATGAATATTAACACAAAAACAGAATCAAAAAAATCCTAAACAAACATTCATAAATGGTCAAAAGAAACTTAATCTAGAGGGTAAATGCTTCACACAATGTCTTTGAGGGTTTGGATAGTCAACTTAAAGGGAAAGACATTGGTGCAGCGTTCAAACTGGTATAATCCTCAACCTTTGGACCAACATCAAAGCTTTTAATACAAACTGATTACCACTGGCCAAGACAATCAATTGCTACATGACATGAATTTGGTTAAACTAATGGCAATAGCTTAACAAAAGCCAAGATTATCAATTCATGTCTAATGCCACCATGGCATGGCATATTGTCTAACAGTTAAACCCTCTTTTATTATTTTGGGTATTTCCGAGTCCTACATCGGAATACTCTTGTATGTATTCCTCTTTCTCAATCTATAAAAGAAGGTCTCCGCCTCAACTTGAGGTAAGGCGGCTTCCCATTCTACATGGTATCATAGAGAAAATCCCTTTAGATGTTTTTTTTTCCTCCCGGCTCTGCCCTAAGTGGCACCCCTCCTCCCAGGTCTGCCCTACGCGGCCACCAACATCAAAGCTTTTAATACAAACTGATTACCACTGGCCAAGACAATCAATTGCTACATGACATGAATTTGGTTAAACTAATGGCAATAGCTTAACACAAGCCAAGATTATCAATTCATGTCTAATGCCACCATCAATCTTCCTCATGGCATGGCATATTGTCGAATAGTTAAACCCTCTTTTATTATTTTGGGTATTTCCGAGTCCCACATCGGAATACTCCTGTATGTATTCCTTTTTCTCAATCTATAAAAGGTCTCCGTCTCACCTTGATGTAAGGCGGCTTCTCATTCTACATGGTATCAGAGAGAAAATCCCTTTAGATATTATTTTTTCCTCCCGACTCTGCCCTAAGTGGCACCCCTCCTCCCGGGTCTGCCCTACGCGGCCACCCCACCCTCCCGGCTCAGCCCTACACCCCCCCCCCCGGCGGCTCCCTCCTGCAGCTCCCTCCGGTGTCGACCCAGCGTCGCCCCTCCGTCGCACCACAACCTGACACCCCTCCCTCCTGCGGATTCCTAGTGGTTTCTCACGGCGCCCCCTCCCCTGCGGCCTGCCCCGCCTCCTCCGCTCTGTGCGGCTCCCGCTCTGCGCCAGTCCCTACTCCCTGCGGCAGTCCCGCTCCCAGCTCCCTGCGCCGTCGAGACGCATCCCGATGCCCCCGTCCCTCCCGACGGCGCCCCGCCCTCCCGTCCGCAGCCCTCCGACCCCTCTGCGGCAGTCCCGGCGACACTCCCTGTAAGATCCCGGTTTTTTGAAAGGTATGTTTTGTTGTGTTTTGGGTTGAACCCTTTGTTTTGGGGGCTTTAAAATGTTTTCTGAAAGTGTGAGAGGCCTTGGGGGTGTTCCAGGGGGCTCGGGGCACGAAAGAAAGAAAATCTGGGCAAGCCAAGCCAGGGCGCACGGCCTGCGCACGGCCAGGTAAACCGTGCGGCTTGCCCAGGCCGGACCGTGCGACCCCTCCTCCGGACAGAAGCATGCGCACGGTTTGCACACGGTTTGCCAAACCGTGCGGCTAAATCGTGCGACTCCTCCTCCTCCGGGCAGTGGCATGCGCACGGTTTGCGCACGGTTTGTCAAACCGTGCGAACAAACCGTGCGGCCACTTAAAGTTAGAAAAATTACAAGTTTCTCACTCCGGGCTTTTAAACCCCACTCGGAATTTTCCTCCTTTCCTCCCTCTCACCCCTAGCGACGAACTTGGCCGACCCAAGCTTCCCAAGGGTGGTTCTCCTTCGATTCTAAGGCGTTTTTGGTGTCGTTGGTTGCGGATCTGTAAGAACCCGGATCTTCGTTCAGGTATGTTTTTCCTTTTTTCTGGAGTTTTAAGAAAAATGGATTTTCTGGAAATTTCAAAGTACACACCGTGTACTTTCTGAGTACACGCCGTGTACTCTGATCCGGCTCGAAGTCGTGTGCTGGCCGTGCCCGGGGCCACACACACGGTGTGTAGGGGTGACGTGGAGGCCGATTTTGGCGGAGTACGGAAAGAACCCAGTACACGTCGTGTACTCTAAAAGTACACGTCGTGTACTCTAAAAGTACACGCCGTGTACTTTCTTTTTTTTCACTAAACGGACCGGGGTCACGCCTAACCCCAATTTTCATCTTCTTCTTCAGTTTTCGTCCGCCCGAGAGCGACCGTACGGCCGGATCTTCGACGGGCTCCCGCCTCGTCGTCCGTTCTCCGATTCGAGCACGGTCGATTGCGTTGGAATCGCAGCGGTGAGTTCTTCCTTCTGCTTTAACCTTGTTTCTTGATTCCTCCTGATTTCCAAGTTATCGTAGGTTGAGTGTTTTGTGCGTTTTCTCAGATCTACGTCGTTCCAAGAGGAATCTATCGTCGTGGTTCACTTATATCGATCACCTAGGATCAAGGTAGGTGGTTTGTGCCTTCCTGTTGAAAGTCGATGAGTATTTTGTGTAAATTCCACCAATACCCTTGAACGGGGTATTGCATGTTCCGGTTTTACCCTTGTTATTTGCCTGCTTTTCTTGATTGCTGTAGTAGAGGTTTATGATTGTAATTAGAGTATTTTATTTTGTGCTCAGGTTGCTTTGTCATGTTTGTTCTGCCTGTTTGGCGTTCTGCCAGTTGTCATGCCTAGTTGTAGGATTGTGGACTGTTGCCTTGTTTTGCTGCTGAGCCTTAGTTGATAGCCAAGTAGTTCTTGAGGTTTTCTTGGACGATGCATGCGCGCCGAGCATGTTTAGTTTTACTCAAGACTGTGAGAACTTATAGTAGTAGACCAAAGGGAGAATTGACGGAATGGCTTCTCCAGAGTGTCTTTAATTACGATACGAGACCACAGGGGGAATTGACGTTGAGTGCTTCCTCAGAGAGTCTGTAGTTCCTCGACGCGGGCCACAGGGGGAATAGACGTTGAGTGCTTCCTCAGAGAGCCTTTAGCACGTTACGAGACTATAGGGGGGATTGACGGTGAGTGCTTCCCCAGAGAGTCTACTTAATTTCTTAACTGAACCAGAGGGGTGAGACTGTGTGTGCCACCTAGAGGTTTGCTAGTACTTATAGGTTGAACCATAGGGGTTAGGTTGTGAGAGCTACCCAAAGGGTTACCTTTTTCCTTTGTTACTGGTTGTTTACTTGTGCTCTTCTTTTGTTAGAGCTATGTATTGTAGCTGCTTGTGCTTTCTTGTTTACTGCTTCTTGTTTCATTACTTGCCTTGTATTCATTGACTGTTAGGCACAAATCTTTGGGTGATTGCCTACTGGGATTGTATCACACACCCTGTTTGGGCCATGCTTTTGGGCCCAAGCAGACTATGTTGCTGCAGGTATAGATAAGGGCAAGCGCCCTTCTACTTTAGGATCTTGATTGCGCTGGAGCTGGGGAGCATGGGACCGAGCCGGGGCTCGCGATGCTGAGGAGTTTATTTTGTTTTTCTTTTGCACTTGTTTTCAGTTGTATTCCAGCACGTTGTTGTATTTGCTGTTTTCCATAGATACTTGTACCTGCTGCATCATTGTCATCATTGCTATATATACTTGTTGCTTCCGCTGTTTGGTTTCTGTTGTTGTGCATATCGTTATTGCTTCCGTTGTTGACTGTTGTTTTTCTGTTGTATACCTTACCAAATGAGGGCATAGTTTCCCCACCGACTCACCAAGGCCCTCGCTGCTAGTCGGCAGCCTCTGGCATTCGGGGAAACGCGCTTGAGGTCATGTGGCGAACCGGGTACGGGGCACCAGTGGAGGGGCTCCGGATTCGGATCATTACAGGATCGAAGCTCCTGGTAAGGCTAATCTCATCCTTGCTTCTCTTTTTGGTTTAGGGTTTGCATCTTCTCTCCCTCTCGTTCCGAAGCTCTAAAACCCTAATTTTCGGGTGAGTTTTAGGTTGAAGCTCCAAAGGTTGGTTGGATCGAGGTCTAAGGACTCGATTGAAAGTGCGTTCAACTGCGGTTTCGAGGTAGGTGGTCTACAAGTGATATCTCATAGTTTTTGGGTATTTGTGCATGTTTAGATGTGTTTTTGTTTTCCTATGGTTATGTTTTGAATAACCTTGGCATGTTTGGTAATAACAATGCTTAAATTGGTAAATGGGAACCCTCACAATCCCCGTGGGATGTGTTGGGATAGACTTGACCTAGTTGGGGTCATCCATGGGATGTGCCGGCTTTTCCCGGATTTAGGGATTGATATTAAATAAGTGACCTTGTTGTAATGAATTGTAGAGCCCTTGATGAATGTGTTGGCATGATTGGTTGAACTTGGAATAGAAGTTAGGTGATGCACCTAGACTTGGCAATAACCTAAGGGTTAGAGTGGAATGGGTTAAATGGTTGATTCATGGGAATGATGAACGGGTTAAATGGGTTAATGTGTAAACTGATTAAAAACCATAATGAGATAGATTATGGGTTTATTGTTGAATAATAGTGAGATAGGCATAACACATGGGAATTGGGTGAATGGTTAAATGATGTGAAATGGTAATGTGTTAATGGGTTAAGGCATGATGTGGATTCTCATGTGGGTTGTTGTGAATAGTGTTTGCCGAAGGGCAATGGTTTGGACGGTTGATGGTTACTTATATATAAGCATGTGCACATGGCTTCGTAGAGTGGGGTATGACATGAGGATCTACGCCCACGAGTCGAGTGAAGACTGAGGTTCTAAACTCCACCCTAAATGCACGGGTTAGGAAAGGGGACTGAGGGTCTATTCTCCTAACGGTTGAATCCACCCGGACTGAGGCTTCGAGGTGAGGTTATGGTTGCTATGAGGGGTTAGTCCTAGTGAGATAGGATAACAATGTGTTTACCCTCTTGCATGTGATTGTTGGTCTTAGACCCATCTAACATAATGAATGTGATTAACCCATGGAAGTGTGGTGAAATGGTAAGTGATTATACTTGGTAATAAATGAATGGTAATGGAAGTGGCAATGGCTTTGGTTCTGAACTGGTTAGTGGCACCTTAATTGATTACTTGGAAATTATCATTCTTTTTCCTTTTGCATGCACTACCTGTTTATACTGGATATTTTGTAGACATCGTTGGTGGTGGCCTACTGAGTAGTACTCACACCCTGCTCGGGCCGCCGTTGGGTACCCGAGCAGACTTCATGTTTGCAGGTCAAGAGAAGGGCAAAGGTCCTTGCTAGATAGTGAGTGGACATGGGTAGCACTTGGTGAAGGATCCGAACTTGGAGTCGGGACCATCTTGGGGATTTTTGGCCGTTGTCTTTATTTTGGAGTTTTGTCCACTTTTGCACTTGTAGTATGACATGACATATTTACTGTTGGAAATGTTTGTTATACATGTTCCTTGTTTGTTGGTTATTGTTTCCACTATTTGGTTTATTCTGATGTGGCTTACTCTGATAAAAAGGGGGTATAGTCTCCCCACTTGACTACATAGACCCCCGCTGCGAGTCGGCGGCCTTTCGCGTACGGGGAGACGGGCTTAAGGTCATGTAACCACCCGGCTCGGAGCACCAGTTTAGTGGCTCCTGTGTCGGGGATGTTACACTCCCGGCTCCCGCTTTCCAACGGCAATTCCCGGCTCACCTACAGCGGCTTTCACACCTGCCGGCTCTCGCGGTTCCTGGCTCCCGCCTCGCCTACGGCACCCCTCCCCGACCGGAACTCCCGTCGGTCCTCACCCGACGGAACGGCGCCTCCCGATCCGACGCCACCGCCCGACCGGCCGCCTTTCCCGACGCCTCCCTGTCCGGACGTCATCCAGCCTCGGCCTCCAACGGCTTCCCGGCGACACCCGGCAACGCCTCCGCCGCCATCCCTGCCTTATGCGCGCAACAACAGACGCCCCGCCTCCTTGCGGCCTCTCCCCGCTGCATCCCGGCCTCGGCCACATACCGGTCTCACTCTCCGCGGCTCACGGCTCCTGCGCGAAGCAACTCTCGCTGCACCTCTCGGCTCGCCTCCCCTTGCCGACTCCCGGCCTCAATGCATCCCGGCTCTTCCCTACTAGGCACTCCCGGCCAGCCTTCCTCGCAATTTCCCAACCCGCCTCTAGCGGTGACGTCCCGGCCAGCCTTCATCTGTGCATCTGTACGACCACCTGAGATGCCATCTCTTGCTCTGTCATCGGCTCGGCCGAACAGCAGTTCCCCTTCATCCAGCCCCAGTTTCAGAACGACACTCTCGACAGAAGAACTAGACTGGATACAAATTTATCGGGCAACTATGTCATCGCCCTCTTCTCCAGCCCCCATTGCTCAAACTAACGGCTTTACCGCCTGTGTATCTCAACAACCGACAGCATGGATGCTAGACTCTGGTGCATCGGAACATCTCACTGGGGACTCTGATATGTTCACTACCTATCATCCGTACACTGGTACCTCTACAATTACTATTGCAAATGGATCAATAATCCCCATCGTCGAATTTGGCACATGCCACTTGACCTCGTCTATTCACCTGGATTCAGTTGCTCATATTCTTCAAAGTCCATTTAATCTTCTCTCCGTCAGCAAACTCACTAAAGATTTAAATTGTGTTGCCACTTTTACTTCTTCTAGTGTTGTTTTTCAGGAGCAGACGACGAATCGGGAGCTTGGTCGAGGTCATCTTTGGAATGGGGTGTACATGTTCAATGCCCTACTTTATCTCGCTTGTTCATCCACCTCGGCCCGTACTCTTGACCTACATTTCCGTCTTGGTCATCCACCAGCTTCCATCCTACATAAAATGTGCCCCCAATTCAGTTCTCACCTATCCTTTCATTGTGAATCCTGCAAGTTTGCTAAACATCATCGGGTAACATATTCTCCTCGACAGGAACCACGTGTCGTGAATCCTTTCTGAGTCCCACATCGGACTTACCCTCCTTGTAATTATTTTTACTCATCTATAAAAGAATGTCTCCACCTCACATTGAGGTAAGGGGAATTCACCAGTAACATGGTATCAGAGGGAAATTAATCTCAAACCCTCCCTCCCCTGCGGATTCCCGGCTCTGTCCAGCCCCGCCTCTCTCCCCTCTGCCTTTGCCCTTCCCGGCGGGCCTCCCTCCTCTGCCCGCGGCTCCCCTCCCGGCGTCTCCTCCTGGCGGGCCGCCAGTGCGCCTTCCCTCTCGGAGCCCACTCCTCCTGCGCACGATCCCTCCCGGTGCGGCTCCTCCTGCGCGCGCCCTTCCCGTCGCCGCTCCTCCCGAGCGCGACACTCCCGACGCCCCGCTGCGACTCCTCCTGACGACAACCCTCCCTTCACCCCGTCGCACCTCCACCCGAGCGCGCCTCCGTCGTGGCTCCGTCCGGCTCCCGCAACACTCCCGGTGGCCTCCTATGCGCACAACCCCCCCGGCGGCCTCCTCTGCGCGCGGCTTCCGACCAGCCTCGACCCGGTCCACGCGAACCAGCCCCGGCTGCTCCCTCCAGACGGACCGGCTCCATCCAGGCAACCCGGGCTCCTCCCGGCTCTGCTCTGTCCCGGTCGACCAGCTCCCTCCCGGCGAACCGGTCCAGGCGGCTCCCTCCAACCAGCGCCGGAGCTCCCTGACATCCCAGCTCGAAGCCGCTCCGCCGAGTGCCCCTTAAGTCGGCGCTCTCCTTCGGTCGTACCAGCACCAGGCTTGCCCGCAGCCACCGGCAGCAGATCCAGGCCGGCAGCTCACCTCGCGGCGCCTCCGGTCGTCCTCCCACCAGGCGACCCCCCCTAGCCCCGCCTTTGTCCGGGCGCGACTCCCTCCAGGCGATTGCGGCCCTCCAGTCCGGTGCTTCCTCCCGCAATCCAGGAATTTCCTGTTTTCTGGATCCAATGCGGCCATCCGGCCCCGCCCTCCCGCGGCACTCCCGACGACGTGTGGCTGGACAGTCTCCTGACGCTTCTCGGCTCCAGCATCCGATGCGGTCTCTCGGTCCGCCTCCAGCGGTTTCCCAACCTCGTCCTGAGCATCGGCCCTCTTATCCAGCCACCATTGCTCAGACTGATAGCTCCGCCGCCTGCCTATCTCATCGACCGTCAGTCTAGATGCTCGACTCCAGTGTGTCTCAACATCTCACAGGGGATTTTGGTATGTTCACTACCTACCATCCATCGACTAGTGCTTCTCCAATCACTATTGTCGATGGATCAACAATCCCCATTGCTGGCTTTGGCACATGTTGTTTGACCCCGTCTATTAGTCTGCCTTCAATTGCTCGCGTTCCTCACAATCAGTTTAATCTTCTCTCCATCAGCAAACTCACCAAAGATTTAAATTGTGCTGCTATTTTTACATCTTCTGGTGTTGTGTTTCAGGAGCAATCGACGAATCGGAAACTTGGTCGAGGTCATCTTCAGGCCGGGGTGTACATACTCGATATCCCACACCCTTTTGTCTGCCCATTCACCTCAGCCCGTGCCCTTGACCTTCATTCTCACCTTGGTCATCCGTCGGCTTCCGTCCTACATAAACTTTGCCCCCAATTTAGTCTTAATCTTTCCTTTCATTGTGAACCCTGCAAGTTTGCAAAACATCATCGGGTGACATTTGTCCCTCGATTGGACCCGCGTGCCGCGAATCCTTTTGACCTTATTCATTCCGATGTATGGGGTCCTTGCAGGGATCCTAGCCAGCTCGGGTACACGTATTATATTACCTTTATTGATGACTACTCCCGCATGACCTGGTTGTACCTTCTTCGTGATCGGTCTGAAGTGTGTTCTACCTTTCAGACCTTCTACAATGAAATTCATACTCAATTCTCAACCTCGCTGAAATGTCTCCGCTCCAACAATGGATGGGAATATTTATCTTCCACCCTTCAGCAGTTTCTCAAGGATAAAGGTATTATTCACCAGACATTTTGCCCCGATACACCTCAGCAGAATGGAGTGGCCGAGCGGAAACACCGCCATATTCTGGAGACTGCTCGTGCCCTCCTCTTCCACATGAAGGTGCCTCTCAATTTTTGGTGCGATGTTATCCTGACTGCTACCTACCTCATTAACCGCCTCCCTTCTTCTATCCTTCAGGGGGAGACTCCGTTTCGGACTCTGTTCTCCTCTCTCCCTCCTCACTCTCTTCCCTTGCGTGTCTTTATATGTCTCTGTTATGTCCGTGACACTCGACCCGGTCTCTCCAAACTCTCTCCTAAATCCCTCTGCTGTCTATTCCTCAGTTATTCCCGTACTCAGCGCGGATATCGCTGCTTCTCTCTGGACCTACGGCGGTATATCATCTCTACTGACGTATCATTTGTTGAGAGCTCTCCTTTTTCATATCTCTCTCCCCATCCAGACACTGGCATTGATGATTGTTTTCCCCTCATCATTCACCCTCCACTAGTGTCTCTCCCTGCTGCTGCTGATCACCATTTTGGTGCGGTCTATTCTCTTCGCCCATTGCCTGTACCCCTTGTCCCAGCCGAGGACACAATCGTCCCCGCTTCATCCGATACTCCTGCCCCGACACCAGACGACTTTCCCATTGCACTCCGGAAAGGTACTCGTTCATGCCAGAGTACACCTTTATTTGTATCTTCATACAGGGATCTGTTAGCTCTGGAGACAGTATCTATTCCTCGAACCGTTTGTGATGCAAAATCTCACCTGGGGTGGCTAGCAGGAATGCGGGATGAATTGCAGGCTCTGGAAGACAATCATACTTGGGAACTTGTCCCCCTTCCAGCAGGCAAACAGGCGGTTGGCAGCAAATGGATTTACACTGTCCGGCTAAATCTCGATGGCACTCTCCATCGACTCAAACCCCGCTTTGTGGCTAAGGCCTTTGTACAAACTTACGGGGTGGACTACTTTGATACATTCTCTCCAGTAGCCAAGATGACCTTCGTCCGATTATTCATCTCTCTGGCAGCACATCATCGTTGGCATCTTCATCAGCTGGATGTCAAGAATGCCTTCCTCTATGGCTTTCTTGAGGAAGAAGTTTATCTGCAACAGCCACCCGGCTTCTGTGCCTCCGACGCCGAGTCTCAAGTTTGTCGACTCCGCCGCTCTCTGTACGGCCTCAAGCAATCTCCTCGAGCTTGGTTCGACCGCTTCAGCACTGTTGTCACTGATTTTGGCCTCTCTCGAAGTAGGAAGAATCACACAGTTTTTTACAGAACGACTCCTGCTGGTTGTATCCTCTTGGTGGTCTATGTGGATGATATCATCATCACAGGGAGCGACTCCACAGGAATCGCCAACCTCAAGGCGCATCTTCACCACCACTTTCACACCAAAGATCTTGGTCCCCTCACCTACTTCCTTGGCATCGAGGTCTCCCGTTCTGAGGACACTATCTCTCTCTGCCAACGCAAGTATGCTCTTGATATCTTGCAAGATGCAGGTTTGAGCACAGCAACTGCAGTGGACATTTCTCTTGAGCCCGGGGAACGCTCTCTCCATACAGACTCGGAACCATTTCCTCATCCCGAGAGCTATCGACGTCTGGTGGGTAAACTTAACTACCTCACCATGACGTGACCAGACATTGCCTGTGTCGTTGGCAAAGTCAGCCAATTCATGGAGCATCCAACCAGATCTCAGTGGGATGTTGTCCTCCGCATTGCCAAATACATCAAGAAAGACCCTACACGTGGCATTCAGTACTCACATCATGCTCATTTGGATGTTGAGGCCTTCTGTGATGCGGACTATGCAGGTTACCTCGCTACCCGCAAGTCTACTTCGGGATTCGCCGTGTTCTTCGCCGGTAACCTCATCTCCTGGCGCAGCAATAAGCAGACTGTCGTCTCCAGATCGAGTGCAGAGGTCGAATACCGCGCCATGGCCACGGTCACCACTGAGATCCTCTGACTTCGTCATCTCCTTCATGAGCTCGGCTTCCCGGCACAAACCTCTGCTCATATCTGGTGTGACAATCAGGAAGCCACAAAGATTGCCTCGAATCCCGTCTTCCATGAACGGACGAAGCATATCGAGGTGGGCTGCCACTTTCTTCACCACCATCTGGAGCAGAAACATATTAGCTTTGGTCATATTCCGACGGCAGATCAGCTTGCAGACATCTTCACCAAAGGCCTCCCAAGGGCTCGCCTTGACTCTCTCACTACCAATCTGGGCATGTCCAGCTTGAGGGGGAGTGTGAGATGGTCTTTGTGTCTTGTCATCTTTTTTCTTTGTGGGACTCAATCCAATCTGGGCATGTCCAGCTTGAGGGGGAGTGTTGCAACCCATTTAAGTTTAATGGGTATTTCTGAGTCCCACATCGGACTTACCCTCCTTGTAATTATTTTTACTCATCTATAAAAGAATGTCTCCACCACACATTGAGGTAAGGGGAATTCACCAGTAACAACCTTTATTGATGACTTCTCCCACATGACATGGCTTTACATGCTTCATGATCGGTCTGAAGTATTTCTTACCTTTCAAACCTTTTACAATGAAATTCATAATCAATTCTCCACCTTCATCAAATGTCTCCGCTCCGACAATGGATGGGAATATTTATCTACTTCCTTTCAGCAGTTTCTAAAAGATCACGGCATCATTCATCAGACATCCTATCCTGATACAGCTCAGCAGAATGGAGTGGCGGAGTGGAAACATCGTCATATTCTGGAAACTGCTCGTGCCCTCCTATTCCACATGCAGGTGCCCCTCCGCTTTTAGACCGATGTCATCCTGACTGCAACCTACCTCCTAAACCGACTCCCTTCTTCTATCATTCAGGGAGACACTCATTTTCGGACTCTGTTCTCCTCTCTCCCTCCTCACTCACTTCCACTCCGTGTATTTGGATGTCTCTGTTATGTCCATGACACTCGTCCTGACCTCTCCAAACTCTCTCCCAAATCTCTCAGTTGCATCTTCCTCGGATATTCCCGCACTCAGCGCGGATACCGATGCTTCTCTCCAGACCTACGACGTTATATCACCTCTGCTGACGTCTCATTTGTTGAGAGTTCTCCATTCTCACTTCTCTCTCCCCATCCAAATACTGACATCGATGATTGTCTTCCACTCATCATCCATCCTCCTCCGGTGCTGCCTCATGCAGATCACCGGTTTGGTACGGTCTACTCCCGTTACCCATCGACTGTGCCCCCCATCCAGGCCGAGGAGACCATTGTCTCAACTTCGTCTAATGCTCATGCACCGCCACCGAACGACCTGCCCATTGCACCACAGAAAGGTACCCGTTCTTGCTCTCTATTTACATCTTCATACAAAGGTCTGTCAGCTCTGGAGACGATATCTATTCCCCGCACAGTTGGCAAGGCCAAATCTCATCTGGGGTGGTCGCAAGTGATGAGAGATGAATTGCAGGCTCTGGAGGACAATCAAACTTGGGATCTGGTTCCCCTTTCTACCGATAAACAGGCGGTCGGCAGCAAATGGATTTATACGGTCCGTCTGAACGCCGATGGCACTCTCCATCAACTCAAAGCCCGACTTGTGGCAAAGGGCTTTGCTCAGACATATGGTGTCGATTATTTTGACATCTTCTCTCCAGTTACCAAGATGGCATCCGTTTGATTATCCATCTCTTTGGCCGCTCTTTATCACTGGTCGCTTCATCAACTGGAGGTCAAGAATGCCTTCTTCCATAGATTTCTTGAGGAAGAGGTTTATCTGCAGCAGCCCCCTGGATTTTGCGCCTCTGGCTACGGGTCTCAAGTCTGTCGACTACGCCGCTCTCTATACGGTCTCAAGCAGTCTCCTCATGTTTGGTTTGGCCGATTCAACACCGTCGTCACCGACTTTGGGTTCTCCCGCAATATGAAGGACCACACCATGTTCTACAGGACGACATCCACCGGTTGCATCCGGTTGGTCGTGTATGTGGATGATATCATCATCACCAAGAGTGACTCTGCTGGTATCGCTCACCTCAAGGGGCATCTTCACCAGCACTTCCGCACCAAAGATCTCGGCTCTCTAACATACTTCTTTGGCATCGAGGTCTCCCGTTCTCCGGACACAATCTTCCTTGGCCAACGAAAATATGTTTTGAATATTCTACAGGATGCTGGGATGACACAGATCACCGCCGTTGACACTCCTCTTGAGCCTGAGGAACGGTCTCTCTATAACTCCTCATAACCATATTCACACCCCGAGCGGTATCGTCAACTGGTGGGCAAACTCAACATCTCACCGTGACTCGTCCCGACATTGCTTGTGTTGTTGGCAAAGTGAGCTAATTCATGGCGCATCCGACCACCTCTCAGTGGGATGTTGTACTCCGCATCGCCAAATACATCAAACGAGACCCTGCCGTGGTATTCGCTACTCTCACTACGCTCATCAAAATATTGAAACCTTCTGTGATGCTGATTATGTTGGTTGCCTTGCTACCCGAAAATCTACTTCTGGCTTTGCCGTGTTTTTAGCAGGCAACCTCATCTCTTGGAACAACAAGAAACAGACTGTCATCTCCCAATCCAGTGCAGAGTCTGAGTACCGTGCCATGGCCACCGTCACTACGGAGATCCTTTGGCTTCGACAACTCCTTCAGGAGCTTGGCTTCCTCAATACACATCTGCTCACATCTGGTGTGACAATCAGGCAGCCACCAAGATTGTTTCGAATCCCGTCTTCCATGAACGCACGAAGCATATTGAGGTGGATTGTCACTTTCGTCGACACCACCTGAAGCACAATCATGTCAGCTTTAGCCACATCCCAACGGCGGACCAACTTGCTGACATCTTCACCAAAGGTCTCCCAGGGGCTCGCCTGGCCTCGCTCAGTTCCAAGCTGGGCATCCACAGTATCTGCGACCCAGCTTGAGGGGGAGTGTGTCTGGTCTTGTCTGGAGTCCTCTTTTGTTTTTTGTGGGACTCGTGGTCCAAACTGGGCATGTCCAGCTTGAAGGGGAGTGTTAAACCCTCTTTTATTATTTTGGGTATTTCCGAGTCCCACATATGAATACTCCTGTATGTATTCCTCTCTCTCAACCTATAAAAGAAGGTCTCCGCTTCACCTTGAGGTAAGGCGGCTTCCCATTCTACAGAATGGCAATAGCTTAACACAAGCCAAGATCATCAATTCATGTCTAATGCCACCATCAATCTTCCTCATGGCATGGCATATTGTCTAACAGTTATCCCGGAATAGAAGTCTACCATTTATCAGAACATGAGAAGGAAATCTCACTACTCAGCTAAGTGGCATTGATTCTCAGTGTCGTGTACTAAAATTGAGCACGTACACGATAGGAATTTCCGCGAATACTAGATTATGAATCTGAATTGAATACCAAAATTGAATACGTATTTAAGGGGCGATCTATATGGTCGATTTTCTCTTTTCATTTTTTATTTGGGGCTCTTGTATTCCAAGCTTGATATGTCCCACAGCTTCAGGGAGAGTGTTGGACCCAGTTAGGTTGGGCCTAAGCCCAATGTCATGAATTAGAGACCGGCATTAGGTTTCTTCTATGATGTATCTTTTTTATCTATATATAAAATTTCCCCACCTCTCAACAAGGTATGGGATTTCATCCTGCATATAAATTATATGTTTATGCATTTGCTTTAATTCATCCTATTGTACCTCAACTGTAACCTTAAAATTTTAAAGGCAAAAAAGTAGATCATGAAAAATATAGGGGGTTCATCTTGCAAGCCTTCCCATTAAAATCCTCCTCATCCAACAGCCATTTGTTAGGTTTTTTTATAAATATCAGTCATTAAAAATACCCCATTTAATTGACATCTCTGGAGTTAAAGAGCAATGGGCAAAGCAATGATACTGTTTCCAGCAATATGCAGGAACAAAAATTTGTCACAAGAATTAAGTGTTTTAAAAGCATACTCTGTGATCCTTTTAGTTATCTGGATGCAATATGTTTTTCTTTAGACAGGAGAATGTGCACAAACTGTGTTGCGGGTCAATTTTTTCCTGGCCTCCCTCGAGTTGTTTTAAAAATCAAGGTTTCACAGGTTGAGCCATAGGCGAGTGATGCATTCACATTGAGCACAGTTGGAGATGGTTGTCATGCATTGTCTTTCATTCTGTCAGTTGAGCTAATATCACGGATGCTTTATAAACTTCATATCACAAAAGGAAGAGACTTTCTGAACATACCACGGATCCATGTTGGCCAATTTTAGGACATCCTCGAGATCAGATTTATCGCGTAAATCCACAGGTAGTAGTTTATAGCAGTCACTGAGTACTTCCCCCTTTTCTGCAAAACAAAACTCCATCATTCCAGGAGAAAAACATGCCTAGTAATACCAAAACGAAGCTGATTTAATAGATATCTAAAAATTTTGGAAATTCTGGAGAACCATGAATTGCATAAGGGAAGCAATCTTCTACAAGAATATGTGATATCAACAGATCAACAAATATCCTAATGCATACAAGGAGATGCATATAACATTCTAGTGATTAAAAAAATATGGATCAAAACGTCATAAATCTGTTAGAAGATTCCAATGCATTAATCTGCTAGACACTAACAAGCAAAAGGACTTCTATCAAAGAAAAGAGTGATAAAGATTTGATAAAGATTTGTCACTCTGCATGCATTTTGGGAGGAACAAGAAGCCCAAGGATAAAGAAGGTTCAATCCAAGCAAAAGGATAACCATGCTGCCAATTGAAATCAGTAGAAAGGAGGATTGGAGATAGAGAAAGTCAACGTGCTTGGCTAAGCATGTGGATAACCATGCTGCCATTTAAAATTAGGAGAGGGGACCTGAAGATATGGAAGCCCAAATGATTGGCTGAACGGCCATTTGAAAATGCATGTGACCCTATCAGTCAGCGGTTGTTTCTCTTTATTAGCTAGTTGTATTTTTTTTATTAGCAGTTGATCATCTTTTTGTTGGGATGGAGTGGTCATAAATATCAGCCATAGGGTAAACATTAAAAGGAAAATTGTTATTAATTGGCTGGTCGCATTTAGAGACCCGCCCTCACTTGGGGGGTGAATAATTACACTTTTTTTAGATCAACCACTGTTACCTGTTTAAATATAGGATCTTCTGGATTTGCCTCGCGTGACATGTTAAATCCGAGCAGCCCAAATTAATTCAGTTGAGAATGACTCGATTCTTCTTACTACGTAGAGCAGGAGCGTTGGTGTCGATCCCATGGGGAAACGGTATAGTTGCTAATCAATGGTATTTTTCACCGATTATTTCGATGTCCAAAACATGTATCATGAACACCTGAAAGGATTCCAATCGACCCTTATTTCAAACTCTTGATTAATTAAAAATAAATTAAAAAAGAAACGGTTTCAGATTTTTGAAAAAGCATGTCGGGATTGTGAACTTCAAATGGTAGTTGTTAAAACAAAACATAATCGTGTGGGCTTGTTTTAATTTATGAAATAACTCATCGAAGGGATTCAAAGAAATTATGAGAAACATTCATAAACAAACAATGCATCATGATGTGTTTACATTACAACCGTGCTCTGGATGAAAAAATTGATGCAACACGGTTTACATGCATGATTTTTAAATTGTTATTGTTAACCATGCAAGTCTACTGGATGTTTTCTTGAACCCCTCACAGTTCCTGGATTGCATGGCATGGTTTCTAGGCTTCCCGGTAGGAAAATGGCATTCTCAGTATGAGTGGTAGGTCGGAATCCTGTTCCATGTCTAGGATAATAAAAACTGCAGGAAAAATAAATATCTCTACTTTCACCAAAACATCATCCAATATTTTCTTTGGATACTTGATCGATTGATCGACCAATTGTAACGCCGCTCGAGTAGGCTTTAATTCATCCGGTCCTCGCTTCTTGAATACTCCGAAGGGCATCAAATTTACCTTTGCACCTAGATCACAAAGGTTCTTCTAAATTTCACATAGCTTGATTATACATGGGATTGAGAAGCTTCTGGGAACTTTAAGCTTCAGCAGAATTTTGTGTTGCGCCGCCTTGAACATTCTTCACAAAGAGCCACCGTGCCCAAGTCTTTTAATTTCCTCTTGTTCGGTAGCAATTTCTGTCATGAATTTAGCATAAGTAGGCATATGGAGTTTCCAAAAGATATCCAAAAACATCCCAATTTGATGGTCCATTTTCCATTGCTTCAAACAGCCTGGAAAAGGTAAATGAGGGATGTATGGTTTGAGTCTGTCCTTTGATCTTGGTGAAAGTTGATTGGCTAATTGTCCTGTCTGAGATTCCAAATTCCAGATGGTAGCTTCATTATTTTGGAATTGAGTCTCTGCGGTAGTAATGAATTTGGGCATCATTTTCTTAATGATTGCTTCCGTACTTATTGGTGATGACAGCGGTTCGCCCGTGCGGCACCCCAGCCCCCTCCTCGGCGGGCAGGATTCAGCCGTCCAGCTCTTCAAATGATGTAAGTTCACTGGTTTCGCCCTGCCATGGACTCATCGGGAGAGCAACCCCAACTCTCAACCAGGGTGGTGTCGGGACTGACACGAACCATCCTTCACATTGTCGGGACGACACTCATCTCTTCAATAGGGACAAACCACATGAACCACAGCCTTGATGTTGGTTAGTGTGGGACAAGACCCACATGATTGGATCGTGGCATTCTTCCACCACCATTCCATGCACGCCCTTATGCATGCAGGATCGCGGTCTTCTGTGTGTCCACGAAATGGTCTGCTTCCAACTAATCGACTACCATGCGTGGTCAAGGAGACGCTCTTTTCTAGTCGTCGGCTTCGTGGCTCACTCACTCTCTCTGGGTCGCAAACCATTGTGGTCCACCCACTCTCTCTAGGTCGAAAACCACCTCAAAACCCACCCTTCGTAGTGGCGTCTCTGCCTCTAACATCCTCTCAAGCGCAACCATCTCTATCGTGTCACCACCACAATGACACTCCATGACTTCACTCCCACCACCAAGGTCCAACCGGCAACATTCCGCAAACATCACGAAGCACATTCCCTCTGATACCACTTGTCACGGGCTGAGCGTCTCAGCACAAGGATTCGCCCGTGCGGCGCCCCAGCCCCCTCCTCAATGGGCGGGATTCAATCGTCCAGCTCTTAAAATGATGTGAGATTCACTGGTTTTGTCCTACCATGCGTGGCCAAGGGGACGCTCTTTCCTCGTCGGCGGCTTCGTGGCCCACTCACTCTCTTTGGGTCGCAAACCACCGTGGTCCACCCACTCTCTCTGGATCGAAAACCACCCTTTGTAGTGGCTTCTCTGCCTCTGACATTCTCTCGAGCGCGACCATCTCTGTCGTGTCACTTCCACAATGACACCCCGGGACTCCACTCCCACCACCAAGGTCCAATCGTCAGCATTCCACAAACATCACGAGGCACATTCCCTCTGATTCCACTTGTCACGGGTTGAGCGTCTCAGCACAGCGGTTCGCCCATGCAGCACCCCGACCCCCTCCTCGACGGGCAGATTTCGGTCATCCAATGTCACGACCCAATCATGGGAGTTTTGTCCCACACCAGCAAGAACATCAAGACTGTGGTTCATGTGATTTGTCCCTATCGAAGAGATGGGAGTCACCCTGACAATGTAGAGGATGGTGCATGTCTATCTCAACACCACCCTGGTTGGGAGTTGGGACCCCTCTCCTAATGAGTTCATGGCAGGATGAAACCAATGAACCTCACATCATTTTTGAACGGCTGAACCCCGCCCGCCGAAGAAGGGGTTGGGGTGCTACACGGGCGAACCGTTGTGCTGAGACACTCAGCCCGTGACAAGTGGTATCAGAGGGAACGTGCATCGTGATGTTTGTGGAATGCTATCAGTTAGACCTTGGTGGTGGGAGCAGAGTCCCGATGTGTCATTGCGAAGGTGACACGACAAAGATGGTCGCGCTCGAGAGAATGTCAGAGGCAGAGATGCCATTACGAAGGGTGGGTTTCAAGGAGGTGGTTTGCGACCCAGAGAGAGTGGATGGGCCACGAAGCCAACGACGAGGAAAGAGCGTCCCCTTGGCCACGCATGGCAGCCGGTTAGTTGGAAGTAGACCATTTTGCGGACACACAGAAGGTCACGATCCTGCATGCACGAGGGCGTGCATGGAATGGTGGTGGGAGAATGTCACGACCCAATCATGGGGGTCTTGTCCTGCACCAGCAAGAACATAAAGGTTGTGGTTCATGTGGTTTGTCCCTATCGAAGAGATGGGAGTCGCCCCGACAATGTGGAGGATGGTGCGTGTCAGTCCCAACACCACCCTGGTTAGGAGTAGGGGACACTCTCCTGATGAGCCCATGGCAAGACGAAACCAGTGAACCTCACATCATTTGAAGAGCTGGACGGCTGAACTCCTCCCGCCGAGGAGAGGGTCGGGGTGCCGCACGAGTGAACTGTTGTGCTGAGATGCTCAGCCCGTGACATTATGCTCACTTTTCTCTACCACCATCATTTCTCCATCCTCATTGACCGCCTCATCCTCGCCCAATAGAATCACCCTCATCTTTGGGTCAAAACCCTCATCTTGCGGGCCACAAGCATTCGGCCCAACGGGATCGGGCAACATCAATCCAACAACACCCTCTATACTCACTTGCACAAGAGGTAACTTCGACCCCTCTGGCATCTGATTAATCTGGGAATACAACTCGACTCGCATAATCCACCCCCTTGGATTGTCCCATCAAAAATCGGTAGCTCGACCTGTCTTGCTACTGTGAATAAATCGTTCATGGTTTCAACTAGATTAGACACCATAACAACATCCTAACCATGTTTCCCCTTATTGTCGGCCTCCCCCGTACAATTTACCGACACTTCAGACATCGGCAAAGGATGTTTTTCATGTTGTGACATTTTCTCCATTCGACGCACCAAGCTCGCAACGTACTTGTGGAACTCGGTTTGCTCCTTCATCTCTTTATCTAACTTCTGCTACCCCAGGGTTACGATCCCCCACTGTTGTTTATAGTTCTGAAAGTTTCATCTCAACCATCCCTATTCACTGCTCCAATCTCTCCATTCGAGCCCGATGATGCGTCTTCATTCTCCTCTGGGAAATGTAACAAATCGGACCAAATGATAAACACGCGACCCAGCTCCTTTGTATATTAAGAGTAAGCAGTAATAGAAGTACAGTATGAAGAAAAAAGAAGATAAAAACCTAAAACAAAGAGGACGCAGCCAGTTAGTTAGACTAAGTGCTCTATTTTCTCCCGAAGTGACCCTTTTGCCCCTTCTGGAAAGTGTGGTTTCCAGGTCGTAGTGGTGTCACGAGCTCTATCAGATCAATTGCAGACTTCTTCAAGGGGTTTGAAGCTCGCTCTACGCTTCTTCCAACACAATAAGAGCAACATAACGTGGACGACTTTTTGAATGGGCTTAAATTAAAATAAGAGGTTGGGTCAGGGCATAGGACCCACAAACCCAATTGAAGGTGATTTGTGTAGCCCGTAGCATGGAGATGACAGTGCACAAAGTTGCGTTGAAACCCAATAATGGTTTTGGGTATCAACGAAGGTCAGTTTACAGGTTCAACCCAGGACCTGTGAATTTCCCACCGCTTCTTGCACAACCAACAGGGAGTTTTGACAGAAGTTCATCCATGAGCAAAGAATGGCGGCGACAAAAAATCTCTTCCCGATGGCGATAGAAGTATAAGATGAGTGCATAATCTTACTGTGCGAGATTGCATAATTTTTTTGTTTTATTCCTTTCTTCGCCTGTTGACAGCACTCATGCATCCACAAATTAGAATACAGAATTTACAAGGTTCACCAACTCAATGAGTAGTTGGTCCTTGGTGTGTTATGATTGTTATCCCACTTCCACGTATCACTTATTATCAAGATACAACCTACAGGGCAAGGGCATGGCCTTTCAACCCTTCACAATTTGTCTCCTGATGGTGTTTGTTCTCTCCTGATGGTGTTTGTGCTCCCGCATTCATTACAACTGTTGTGTTTGATAACAAAAGTCCTGATAGTGTATGATAGAGACCAGCTGTCCAGCTGGAGGAAAAAATATTCTAATAAAGGGTAGAATGGTCTTTTGGGGGTGAGTTTGTTAAGTTGTTAGGGGGAAGGTTCTAGACCCCACTTGTGGGGCTGGAGAATAACTATATAAGCAGTACGTGGGGTGAGAAGGGGAGGGAGCGAAGAAAATAGTTGGGAGTTCGGCCATCTGGCTTGGGTAGCGGCCTGCGGGCTTGGGCGAGGAGCTTCTGCTCTCTCGAGGTGTATTTCTTCTTCTTCTGTTGTACCTTGTTGTACCTAGTTGTAATTCTCTGTTCTCCAGCATTGATTACAACTGTTGTGTTTGATAACAAAGGTCCTGATAGTATTTGTGCTCCCGCATTAATTACAACAGCTGTGTTTGATTCCAAAGGTTGGATGCCAATTCAATTCTTAAAATCTTTTCTCTCGAACATTGACTACAACAACCTATTTTTTCCTCTCTAAGTCGCACCACAATCTGCCCACTCTACTTCAGCAAAAGACCTCTCCGGTAGTCATCTCTTCTTTATTTCATCTCTCCCACGACCCATGTAGCAGCAGCTAATTCCCATAAATTAAACACAAAACTGCTTTTTTAATGGGGCAAAACCACATTTACCATGGCCACAATAACTACCAATAATTAGGATAAATATTGTATGAAATAACTCTTCAAACCATGGCTTGAATCTCACAACAGATGGAATACCATAATTAAATCAGCGTTGGCAACAATTTCGGTCATCACCATCACACAGCACTGAATCACACAACGCAGGACTCTCCCTAACTCAGCCTTCGGTAATCACGTTACACCCTTATACAACAATTGATCTTACTTACGCAACCATTAAAAGCCTTGTTCAATCATTACGCCGCACGTTTTCACTTACACAACTTCATCTCTCACTGACGCGGCTCCAGACTTCACTCACGCATCTAGTTCAATTCTCCATTCTCACTTACATATCACCCAATCCACTGTTCCGAGAGAACTTCTGCATCCTTCTCACTTAGGCAGCTTTCACATTTTCTCTTATTCACTTAATGTCGGCCAATTCACCATTACATAGCCTTTGTAATTCTTCCTTCTCACTTGTGCGAGGACTTGACTCATTCTCGACTTCCCAAAATCAACTCATTTTGATTTCCTTCTTCATTTAGAAAATATTCCACAGGTCCTTCGTCCACTGAGTCATATTGAACCATGATTCATATGATTTATATGAATGACTTAATTTGCCAACAAAAGACAATACATCATGTAGATACTTCTTCGTTTTTCCTAGTTGCCTTCTCAACAATTTCTCCCTTTGACAACTAATCTTTCACATGACTCGTCAACTCCAATCATCTCCTCAATCTTCTCGCGTCTAATCAATTTCCCATGGATCATCAATCTCATCATGTCCTTTGAAATCCGCAAGACTCAACAATACCCTACTTTAGATTTTGTTGGCGACGCCATATAAATCCAAACATCCAGGAATAATCAAAATCATATAAATCATATAAATGAGGACAACACCCAAGAGTGTTCTCTTAGCAATGCTATATTAATCAATCAACATTAAGTCTATGTGTGCTAACTCATTGTAGAAAACGAGAATGATAGACCAATACTGACAAAGCTGTCAATTTTCTATTCCAAACCTCTTCCTCGTCAGCTGATACATTGAACCACATACCAGTTGTTGAAATACTGCAATTGTTGGAATTCAGTCCTTGAAATTCCAGCAGCTAAACCAATTGCTTCTTGCTCTCATACCAACTGTGGTAATAAATTGCTTCCAATTGCTTGCTCTGAAACCAATTGTACAATTTGTTGGCAGTAACATTCTCCCCTTGCATACATGCATTTTTTCCTACAAATTTTCTCAACAAACATATCGAAAGGTTTCAACCAAAAAACTTGTTCACTTCACGATTTTCCCCTTTGTTTTTCTCCCCATAGATACACATTCTCCAACTTAATGAAAAATGCATCTTTTGGATTTATGTTATTATCTCCCTCTTTGACAACAACAATTCAAAAACTAAGGGAAGGGGGCAGAAATACAAACCTCAATCTTGAAGTGACAAGAGGTTGAACATCCACCGTCAACCTCTTCTTGAACAATTCATCTTCCATGGGCTGTTTTTCAACAACAACCTCCATCGATTTTGTTTGAGACTTTAAATAAGTATGAGTTGTTGTCCTCATCAATCTCCTTGTCCCAACACATACACCATCATCTTCACTAATAGTTTTAAGTTCCCCAACAAAAGGATGAACTAGGATAGGTTGTTTTCTAACACCGTGAGCCTTTTCTTCAACTGAAGCTTTCATCTTCTTAGACAAATTTGTTTGTTGTTGTCGCGACTCCCTCCCACAAAAGATGTCGCAATGAAGGGAGAGAGATAATGACTCCCGAGTCCCGCATCCAGTAGGCCCCGGCGACTAGCACCGAGGATATAAAAATCTCACAGTATGGGAGGCATTATCCTCTATAAACGAAACAGGATCGGAAGATAGGATAAACAATGACCAAACAACTCCAACAAACAATATAAAAGTAAACCAAAAATCATCCTACAATACATAAATAAATAAAACTGATACATATAAAAGTCTCAAAAGTAAATACCAAAAAGACAAGTATACGGCATCAACTCAACAGCAACTCCAACTCAGCTAGTAATGTCCAGCTCAGTCCCCAAGGTCCTCCTGAAAACCTGAAAACGGTTTGTATAAGTAGGGTGAGCATAACAACTATACTCAGTAGAGACATAACCAAGGCCTTAAATGCACATGTAAAAAGAGCATGCTAATGCGTCAGTGAACAAACAGCAGAACCAACAAGCACCTATACAGGTCATCTAACCAAACTCAGCCTCACTATGACTCACTCATCAAATCACGCACCCAATATAATAATATAACATCGAGATCATAACCAAACACTGTCTCTTCTCCACTGATTTGCCGCTCTCACACCCCAACGTCGAACGTTCTATGCTCTCATCCCTTCAACACATATCACATCGCATCACATCACATCACACCCCACCCACAGACACCTGGGCCACACATCACATCACATCTCACCTGCAGACAACTGGGTCACACATCACATCACATCTCATCCCGCCCGCAGACACCTGGGCGACACATCACAACCAAAACCAGAGCAGTAAGGTATCATGAACGTGAACGACATCAACCCAGTGCCCTCCTCCTACCACACATGACCCCCACCATATATCACATCACACCGAATCATGTCTCGCCCGCAGACACCTGGGTCAACAAATCACATCTCGTCCGTAGACACCTAGGCCAACACATCACTGCTGAAGAGCGAGGGAGAGGAGGTTGTCAGCCATTCGTATCACTACTATCCTGGATGTTGGGGAAAACACCTGGAACTCAGCACCTCTGAGCGTTGGTAAGGTTATCCAACTCGGGTGAGCCGCGTATAAAATAGCATAAACATACATGATATAGAGATAGCACACAATACCGAACCTAAAGGTTCACATTAGCAATACCAACGCGCACCACACCACCACCACCGTACCGCACATCAACCGTCACAATTGTTACCACCCCTATATGCAACACCACCCAACCACCACACAAGCCACATAACATTTTTCACTTTCAGCTTACAAGTTTCACCACATTTATTCAATTACAAACTCATTCATTTATTCATTTCATTCAGCATCGTCATTCATTTCATGGCTAACCCAGCAACTAACTCAACCACGCCACGCAACAATTGGCCCAACTCACATAACCACCGTCACAGCACCACACATCCACCATCGTCGTCGCGCCAGATCGCCCAAGTCATCTCACAGCACAACCACACATCTCATTCATCGCACAACCACAACCACCACGTACCACAACCACTGCACCACAACCATTGCGCCACATCACAGAACTGCCCACATTGCATCCATGCCAACCAACCACCGCATCGCTGCCCCGCACGCCGCACAGCCCAATCGGTCACATCTATCATCGCACAACATCCCAAACCACGCAAGGCAACACAACAATCACAAGCACGCATCACAACGCACATTCCGGCTACCATATTTATTCAGGGGCATTATCACATATCTTCTTTATTTAGCATGGGTATTGTCACACAAACCAAATGTCCAGGGGCAACCAATTATTAGCCAAATATACGTTCTTTAATCTTTTATTCGGGTGAGATCACACAACAACGCAGCAAGGGTCATCACAACATAACAACTACAACGCAAACAAGGCTCCCAACAGCTTTTATTTTCAGAATTGGCACTGGGCATGCATAATAACATCAACAACATATATCAAAGCAATAAAGCATGTAATAACTCCCCATACCCATTAATTTTAGAGATTGTCAATTAATTATATGATTACGTCAACCCTTACTATCCACCCAAAGGTAAGCAAAAGCGAGCTTTTATTTTCAGAATTGGCACCGGGCATGCATAATAACATCAACAACATATATCAAAGCAATAAAGCATGTAATAACTCCCCATACCCATTAATTTTAGAGATTGTCAATTAATTATATGATTACATCAACCCTTACTATCCACCCAAAGGTAAGCAAAAGCGTGCAAATCTCACACATAGTGCGTAAAAGAGTGAGAACGGGGGTCCCCTACCACAAAGAAGCTTTCCAATATCGCTACGGCGCAACCACAACCGCACATAGAAAAAATGTGAATCAACCTACACCGCACCCAAGGATCATCAAAACGCAGTCCAAACAAACCTCAAACCAAAACCGCACCACCGCAGCGGATCTCTAAAGAAGAACGGAATGAGAAAGGGAGGAGAACTCACCACGAATTGAAGACGGGAGAAAAAACCCGAGGTGCTCCAACCTTTATAATCACGTTGCACAGGGGATTTACACAGCATGTACCCTTTACATGCCGAAAAACGCGTCGCCTCAAAAGATTTAACAACTGAATTTATTAAACGTCGTGAACCAACCTTACACAAGCCATGAACCTCTTTTTCACGATGTGTAAACCTTACACAACGTGAATTCTTCATGCTTCCAGCGTTTAGCAACCGAACACCTCCAAACCTGCTCTAGGCCTCCTCCGAGCACCTCCAACACCAAAAACCGGCAAAGCAACGGACGAGAAGAACACGGACCGTTACATTAGATACCTCTCAAACGATTCTCGCCCTCGAGAATCCAAAACTAAACCCAGAAGAAAAGGTGTTCGAACAACCACCCCACAAGATACCTCTCAAGGATCTCATTACTCTTCAATGCTACCACCAGCAAAACACGCCAAACCAAACGGCCACAAAACATCCCGCACAACCTCATCGCTACACAACCATATCACCTCAACATTAGATACCGACCACAAGCCACCACACACCACACACCCACCTGCACAACCATCCAACCTCCACACAGCCCAAATCAACAACCATCGCAACCAACAAAGTGCACTGCCCCAAACGTACGAATCAGAGAATTTCATCCTCCATGTCAAGATATTATCCTCTCTAGGCGGCACTGACTCGTCCACACGGGTTTAATCGTGTTAAAGTATAAGAGTGGAGACTTAATCCCCAAATTCGCCTCTCTAAAAGAGGTCTTGAGGTTATTTTATAAGGAATAATAAATACCACATCGGACCACACGTCCGATGTGGGATGTGGGATACAGACTCCAGCACTCCCCCTCAAGCTAGATGCACCTAGCTTGAACACAAAAAGAAAAACAAAGCAATCAACAGACGCTGCAAACACTCCCCCTCAAGCTGGACATACCCAGCTTGATTACAAAAAAAGACAAAACAGAATAAAAGATAAAGCGTCATGGTTGTTGTTCTCCCTCAAGAAGGTGGTGGATAATGGAAGAAAAAGGATATGCCAGTGAGGGGCTGGGAAAGCCGCATAGGCGGGGCCGGACGACAGAGCGCTGGGAAATCCGCACTGGCGGGGCCGGGAAAGCCGCACGGGCAGGTCGGTCGTCGGAGCGTCAGGAAATCCATAGTGGCGGAGGCCGGCATGGAGGCAGGGGCTGCCGCGGGAGGAGGCCGAAGCAGTGGTGGAGGCGTCGTGCAGGGGTCACTGGACTGGAGGGACGGAGGGCGACGCACAGCAGTCGCTCGCGATGGGGGTCGTCCAACAAGGAGGAGATGCAGAGGAATCGTCACAAGGAGAGGCCGGGGACAGGATCCGGCCGGATCAGGTCAGATCTGGGAGAGGGGAGGTCACCTGGTCCGTCGAGGATGCGAACCCCGGTAAACGGAGAAATATTGGACCTCCTTCCCATGGTTTCACCGGTGAGGGCGATCTCTAAACCCCACGGCTGTGCAGCAGCCCGTCGCACGGGAGGAAGGGAAGAAAGGTCGTGTCAAGGTCGGACGAGCAGCTTAGATGGCGAGCAAGGGGCAATCGTTGTGGAAGGGGTGGAGCCGACTCAGGGAGGCATCGCAAAGGCAAGAGGCGGGAGAGAGGGCGCCACTAAGAGCGGAGGACGCTTGCGACGGAGCGCTGCCCAGAAGGTCGTCGTGCGAGAGGGGGGCAACGAGAAGAGAGGCGCGGGAGGCGTCGGGCGGGGATTCATCGCGGAGGAGTCGGCGGGTGAGGAGTTGGCGATGGGGAACAGGCCGGACAGGCGTCGCGCGCAGGGCCGCAGAGAGTTGCGCGCAGTAGGGTTCTGCCGGGTGGCAGTCGCGCGCAGGGAGGGTTTCGCCGAAGGAGGCGAGACTGCCGCAGAGGGACAGGGGGGGCGGCCGACAGTGACAATGGCCTAGGGTCGAGGACCGCCACACCCCAGCAAGGGGAATCCGCAAATGTACTTTGAGGTGGGGGGCAGAGATGGAGGGATATAGTTAGGCTAGAATACCCCCTTTGATACCATGTTAAAGTATAAGAGTGGAGACCTAATCCCCAAGGTCGCCTCTCTAAAGGAGGCTTTGAGGTTATTTTGTAAGGAATAATACAGACCACATTAGACCACAAGTCCGATGTAGGATACAGACTTCAACAAATCGCATCGCAGTTAATGTATCTCGATTAGCAATCAGGTCCTTCCCTTTCCATATGTCGTGGATTTCATTACACATCACGCGTCAGGGGAAACACATCTCATAACATAGCAAGATCCAAATATCACATCATAACCAAAACGGAACAAAGTAAAACTCAAAACAACTTCGGGTACTAAGCACGCATTTGCATCTATCGCACCCAAGTACTCTCCTCCAGGCCACCATGCCTCCATAACACATGGACCGAGGGAATGGTTCGACCACGCAGCACCTTCTCTCGATGATCCTGGATCTTTACCGACCGCTCAATGAACATCGCGTTGTCCTCAACATCCAACTCTCCCCAGTCAATAACGTGGGAGTCATTGTGAAGATATCAACGAAGCTGAGACATGTGGAAGACGTCGTGGATCCTCTCCAATCGTGGTGGTAACACCAACTCACCCTAACACCTCAAAGGGTCTAACAAACCAGGGAGAAAACTTACTCCCCCTGTCAAACCTCCACTGCCCACGCCAAGGGGAGACTCTCAATAACACATGGTCTCCAACCTCGAACTTCAGGGGCCTCCACCTACAATCACCATAGGCCTTCTGACGGTCATGTGTCGCCCTCGTCCGCTCACAAACCAACTGGGATCTTCCCGGTCGTGCTCTGCACCTTATCAGGACCAAAAACTGTCGACTCTCCAACCTCCGTCCAACATAACGGAGAACGACACGACCGCTCGAACAACGCCTTAAACGAAGTCATACCAATGGACGAGTGATAGTTATTGTTGTAAGCAAACTCGGCAGGAGTCGTACCCAAGATCCACCAAAGTCCAAGATACATGTCAGCAACATATCCTCCAACGTTTGGATGGTCTGCTCTGTCTATCCATCTGTCTGAGGGTGGAAAGCAGTGCTAAGGCGCAGCTGGGAGCCAAAAACATGTTGCAATCCCCTCCAAACTCGCGAGGTAAAACGAGGATCCCAATCAAAAATGATGGTCCTTCGTACCCCGTGAAGCCTAACCACAGCATCCACGTACCCCACCTCACCAAAGCATTCACAGTACTCGACTCACAAATTGCCAAAAAGTGAGCTGATTTCGTCAGTCGGTCCACTATCACCCAAACCGCATCACAACCTCCCTGAGCTCGAGGTTACCCTCTAATGAAATCCATCAAGATGTCTCCCATTTCCATTCATGAACATCCAAAGACTGCAACAAACCTCCCAGAACATGGTGTTTCGCTTTCATCTACTACTAACAAACCAAACATCCTACCACAAACTCCGTTACTGACCATTTCATCCCCGACCACCAAAGTTGTCTCCTCAAGCCATGATACATCTTTGTCACACCAGGATGTACCGCTAAAGGTGAGTTGTGAAACTCACGGAGAACTCCCTCACGCATCACCTACGGGACAAACATCCTTTCCTGGAACAACACCCGATTCCAACCATCCTCTGATCATCCCTCGGGAGCGTCACCATGGCCAACACGTTCACGCATCACCACTGTCTCTGAGTCTCCCCACTGAGACTCCTCCGCCTGCTGCATCAAAGACAACCCCACGGTCATCTAATAAAGACAACCTCAGTCACTAATCTTTCCAACGTCAAGACATATCGCTGCAAGCTCCTCTATTCATTTCCAAACGCCCGCAAACTCCTGAGCCACATCTGTCGGTACCGAGGCGCACAACGTAAGCCAACGGACCGGGGATTTAAAATTTTTCCATCACCGGAGCAACGAAACTTCGTCATCTCCTATGATATGAGTCACGGTACAGTCTGAGGATCCCGCATGGTTTAATCGGAGCACAGAAAATAAAACAAACGAGTACCTAGTCTCAATTTGAAGCACGCACGTCTGTCGCAAGTCGCTGGCAATCGTTGCTCGAAAAATCTGACGTTGAATCCCTCTAGATCGTCCACACACGTTTTGTGAATCTACGTATGCGTCGTTCATCGGATTTTGGATACTAGCGCGGAGCTTCGAGGATAACTTTAACGCCGCAATGATCACCACGATCCTCAGCCTTCGATCCGTGAAGGCATTCTTGGAACGTTCGCTCGGATTGAGCGATTCTCTCTCTAAGAGTTGGGTGGAGAGAGAAGCTCACAATTCATAACTGATGAATAGTCTGTTGGAATGAACTTCTCTCCACTTATATAATGGATGTTCATAATACCTGATTAGGGTTCCCAGGCCCCCGTGCATTAAACGACCACTAAATAAGTGATATAAATAATTAAATATGACGAACTAAGTGTCTTAAATGTTATTTATATTTTATCACATACTTATAACATATTTCAAATATATTATGTGATAACCCCGAGTCATTAACTCGACTCGTAATCCCCGATAATATTAAACAAACCTGAAATATTAAAATAATATTTATTCGTATAATATTAATCATTGTATTTACGTAAACATTTGTAAATATTTTTATAAATAAATTCAACCCAATTATTCTTTACTTGAATAATAATGAATTTATTTATTTATCGGTGATCAATAAAACTTGGACAACACTTCGACCTCGTGGTGGGGCCCACCATGTCCTATATTCTTATTTACCAGAATAGGACAAATTTTCGAATACAGTATTGTGTGTGACCCTCTAGGCTCTTATCTCGATAGCAGTGAATAATATTCATAGACCAAGAGCGGAGTCTAACAACCCATCAAGACCCCTAAAAAGATAAGGAAAAGTCATAGCAACAACAAGGAACCTACGAACACGCATTGTGCAGTATAATCTTTGTCTTTAGATATCTCATAAAGCAAGACGCACACTTGTGTCATCGTCCTTTCTTGCTTTATTGTTTGTTGATTTATCTGGACAGATTTACCTTTCGACCACCAGGGTCATGGATTTATGAAGGTGTTACCATCCTGATCAACCTGGTCCGAGATATTACTTCCTCAATTTGGAAGCGTCTAATTCTATCTTGATCATTCAACCAATGTCATACCACCAATGACGCACTCAACACAAGTTACCTCGCCAAGATTTCATTATCATGGTTTTTGTCTTGCATCAAAGTATGCGATCAAATGGCACACACAATGATAATGATCTCAAGTCAGGAGACCAATACAGATATCCGGAGATAAAAACAACTAATGACATCAGAAACATGTGTTCCAACTGACGGGTCTATCCTCGTGATCTCAACTACTAAAGATCGCTAAGTGCGAACTTCGTGAAAAGGAGTCCCGATGCTTATGAGCCTCCAACACCTGATAGTCAGATATCAACTGTGTCCAATCAGTATGATGTATCTAGACCATTGGACATTTATTTAAGATTAATGTCATAGTATCTCGAGTTCTCATTATAGTATGGGATCTCCTATAACCTTTGATGCGACAATTAATCTATGGACATTATCATTTAATAGTAGACGCAGAAATGTATACACTAAAATGGTAAGTAAATATCATGCATAACTCACTGTATCTATGATATAGTAATCAAAAATACTGTTTAGTTGGGTCTAGGACACCCACTATTACAACAACATCCTCTCGGGTCTTCCGACTCAACGCATCGGCAACCCTTCCCTAGGGGGTAAGAGATCTCAAAATCGTAATCCTGAAAAAACTTCATCCACCTCTGTTGGTGTAGATTCATATCACGTTGAGAGAAAACATATTTCAGTCTCTTATGATCCGTGAAAACCACAAAACGCTCACCGACGAGGTAATGCCGCAACAACTTTACCGCGAACACAATTGCCGCCAACTCCGGATCATGGGTGGCATAGTTACGTTCGTGAGGACGTAACTGCCCGGACCCATAAGAGATCACCGCTCTTTGCTGCATCAACAGGCACCCCAAGCCCAGACGGGACGAGTCATAGAAAACCTCAAACAACACTCCCTCTGCTGGCAACTAAAACGTTGGAGCACTAAACAACTTCTCCTTCAGGTAACTGAACGCTGTCTGGCACTGATCTGTCCACCCAAAAGTCTGGTTCTTCCTGGTCAACACTGTCAATAGGGCTGCAACTCAAGAGAAATCAGGTACAAACCTCCGATATTAGCTTGCGAGACCAAAAAAAACCACGCACCTCTGCCACATTCTTGGGTGTGGCCCAAGAAACAACTGCTTTGACATCCGACGGATCCACTGCCACACCCTACCGAGACACCACATGTCCAAGGAAACGCACCTCACGCGTCCAAAACTTGCATTTGGACAACTTCCCATAAAAATGGTGGTGTAGAAGGACCTACAAAACAACTCTGAGATGCTCGGCATGCTCCTCCTCTGACTTCAAGTAGACCAAGATATCATTAATGAATACAATGATTAACCAGTCCAGGAACTCAAAGACACGGAGTTCATAAGCCCCATGAACAAAGCTGGTGTGTTCGTAACACCAAACAGCATGACCACAAACTTGAAATGTTCATACCTGCATCTGAAGGCAATCTTATGAATATCCTCAACTTTCACTCTCAACTTGTGATATCCAGATCTCAGATCCATCTTCGAAAACCAACTAGCACCTCTCAATTGGTCGAACAGATCATCGATCCTCAAAAGAGGATAACAATTCTTGATCGTTACCTGATTCAACCTCTGGTAATTTATACACAACCTCAGACTACCGTCTGTCTTCTTGGCAAACACTAGGTCGGATGAAACCCCTCTGCATCAGATCATCCACCTGCAGTCTCAACTCACGCAACTTTGTGGACGCCATCTGATAGGGAGCCATCAAAATCGGAGACGCACCCAGCTGCAACTCTATCCCGAACTCGACGACGCGTCGAGGAGGTAATGTCATAACCTTCTCTGAGAAAACATTCAAGAACTCCTCCACAACCCTGGGAGCATCCCCAACCTGAGCTTCTACTAACAGTTTCGCCAACTGAAGGCTCCCCTTGCCTACCACATAACTGATAACTTCGCTCGCCAACGAATGCAACTCGATGGCCCTCCACATCGGAAAACAAAACTCTTCTCTGAAAGCAATCGATGGTTGCACGCACGGAATACAGCCAATCCATACTGCTAAAATGGAGGGGCAATTAATCCAATACCCAAGATGACTCACTAAGGGAGGGCTTGGTATTTATTTAAAAAAAAAAAAAAGTGGGTACAACCGCGAAAGAGGCACACACGCAAGGAAGAAAATACATGTAAACTACTGGCTCAAGAACTTGACCCCGCGACCACGCCCCAATCCCCACCCCAACCATACCACCCCAGTCAAGCGTGGGGGCACCTTGGTGTTTATTTATAATGAATAATAAAGATAACAAATTACCTTAAGTCTGATGTGGGACTTGATTAACTCTAACACTCCCCCTCAAGCTAGGTGTACCTAGCTTGGATACATAAGAAAACAAAAAAGAAACATCCACACACTCCTAATACTTCCCCCTCAAGCTGGACATGTCCAACTTGAATACATAAAATAAAACTAAAAAGAATAGCATCCTTGTATGCATTGCCCATTGATTTTGATCCACCTGTGGCGCTCCCGCCCATGGATGCTAAAGAAAATATGACCATCGCAGAACTTTCATGCCCCCATGCTGAGGACGACCCTTGCTTGAAGATGTCAGATGAAACGGGGACCGACAAACGGCGACCGACAAACGGCTTCAAAACGGTCAGGTGAAACGGTGTCTAACTAGCGAGCCCAAAAGGCCGGGTGATACGGCGCCCAACTAGCGGACCCAAAAGGCCGGGTGATACAACGCCCGACTAGTGGACCCAAAAGACCAAATTGCCGAGGTGGAACAGCGTCCAACTTTGCGGACCATAAATTGGTTCCGGTTGACAACAAAGGGCTTAAGAACAACGGAGAGCAACGGAGAAACTAATAGAGGCAAAGCATCCATTTCACAGCAGGTTGTGCGCAAGCAATGAGCAGATTTGGAGAACCCGAACAGGAAGGAGTGACGCCTGGGTCGTGCGCACCTAGATCGGGAAGGGGGCAGCAGGGGCAGCGGGGGCAGCGGGAGAGGCTGCGTGTTTGCTTCTCTGGTGAGCGCCAACAGCGATGAAGGCGACAGCGTCGGCCATACGGCAGTTCAGATCCACCCGGTCAAGAAGAAGAAATTCGACGCATCCAGTGTTAGGGGGCCGCCGTGTAGGAGACGTCACACTGGAGGCAGAAGGGGTCGTTGCGCAAGGCGTAGACGTGGAAGGGGGGGCGTTGCGCAAGGCGTAGACACGGAAGAGGGGGCGTCGCGTAGGGGCGAACAGACAGAAGGGGGGTCGTCGACCGTCGCACAAGGGCTGAGGTGCAAAAGAGGGTCGGCGGGGCAGATGGTTTCGACAGTGGTCAAGGGACGCGCAGGGAGTCAACGCAGCAAGACCCATCGCGCAGGAGGGAGGAGCGACGTGCAGAGGGTCGTCGCGCAGGAAGGCGTTTGCAGGGAGGGGTCGCGCAGGCAAGCGATGAGCAGGGAGGGACGGATGGGTTAGCATTGTATGGTTGTATTTGCAACAAGAAGAAGTCTCTCACTAACTAGTGTGGCCCCACCACCAGTCTACATTCCCAACACACATCAAATTGAGAAGTCTGGCCTCCAATCGGCGTAGATAACACTAGGGGCACTAGAAACCTCTCCACGTTCAGTCCCAACATACAGACCAAAACAAGAGTGTAGAAGTAAAAAAGAGGTAGACCTGAATCCCCAAGGTGCTCTCTAAAGGAGGCCTTCAGGTTCTTTTATAATGAATAATAAAGACCACACCGGACCACAAGTCCGATGTGGGATGCAAACTCCAACACTCCTTCTCAAGTTAGGTGTACCTAGCTTGAACATATAAAGAAAAAACAAAGCAATCAACATACTGCAAACACTTCCCCTCAAGCTGGACATGCCCAGCTTGATTACAAAACAAAATGAAATAAAAAGAAACAATCGACGATCGTAGCTTCCCCTCAAGATCGCAGCTCCCCCTCAGGATGATGGATGAAAGAAGATGTCACGGGCGCAGCAGAGAAACCACACAGACCAGGCCAATTGACGGAGCGCCAGGAAAGCCGCACTAGCGGGGCCGGTCGATGATACGCCAGGAAATCCACACTAGCACCGGGAAAGCCGCACTTGCGGGGCCGACGACGGGAGGCGGTGATTCTGCAGAGTCGTTGCGGGATCTAGCGGCACCAAAGGGCTCAGATTCAAGGCGGTCGAGGTGTTGCGCCACGGTGGAGGAAGCGCGAAGGCGTGCCGGCGAACAGGGGAGATAGATGTGCAAGAGGGTCGTCACGCAACGAGAGGGCGCCACTGTGTGGGGCCGTTCGCGACGGGAGGAGGCGGGGGAGGCGGGGACTTCCATCGCCGAGATTCCGCAGAGAGCGCGAGGGACGATCGAGACGCGGCGATCAAGGAGGTCTCCGGCCGTTACGCGTAGAGGGAGGGCAAGGAGGCGCCGCAAAAGATCATCACGCGCAAGAGCTGCGCGGGGAGGGGCTCTGGGTGGGGAGCCGCGTAGAGCAGGAGGGGCACCGGGAGTCACCGATGGCCACAAGTGCGGAGATGTCAACTGGGTGGGATGCGAGCGGAGGAGGAGCCGACGAAGGACCTTCGCACGCTCGTTGGTCCAAATCTGGAAGGCAGGCGTCGAGCACAGAGAGCTGGGGAAGACGTGTTGTCGAGCGCACCAGGGAGGGGGCCGATCGGAAGGAATCACGCGCAGGAAGGAACGCCGAGGAGGGCGGGCGAAGCTGGAGACCGCGTCGGACGCGGTGGCCGAGAGCACCGAGGGAGAAGGCGGAGCGGAGGATTCCGCCTGAAGGGAGGCGGGCTGGAACACGTCGCGGGAGGGCGGGACCGGGAGTCCGTCGCACAGGAGCGGAGGTCGACTGCTGGAGGGGCCGGCAGGGAGGGCGACGGGAGATACCTATGACTCGTTGGCCATAGAGGTCGTCGCCCCCCACAGGAAGTAACGATGGGAAACCCTATACGAGGGAAAATAAAATGGGAGGGAGGGCTCGGGATTTGATACCATGTAGAAGTAAAAAAGCGGTAGACCCGAATCCCCAAGGTGCTCTCTAAAGGAGGCTTTGAAGTTCTTTTATAATGAATAATAAAGACCACCACGGACCACAAGTCCGATGAGGGAAGCAGACTCCAACAGGAAGCAACAAAAGTGTGTGAGGTTCCAGAATCAAACAAAGCACGCACAAGGGTAGACGATAAACTGATCGTACCTCGAACAACTCCCAGCTCTGTTGGCGTTGATGCCTCAAACGCGTGCATCTGAGCACGTCTGGCTCCTCTACCTCTCTGATGTCGGCCTCCACAGCCTCGCTCTGGTATGGGTCTCTGTGAATGGAGACCATCACAAGGCTGCCCTCTGCCAACTCCGTCTGCACTCAGCTGTTGAACAACTTGCGGTCCCTGCCACTGGAACTGTCTCGGAGGAAACTATTGTTGTAAAGGGGCCTAACCGCCCATCTGAAACGGGCCTCCCTGAGCGGTCTGACACTGAGCCTAGTGGTGCCCATATCTACCGCAGATATGGCACGCAAACGGAAAACCCCCGAAGGGCGCTCGAAAACCTCCTGCTTCCGACGGTCGAGAAAGAAACTGTCGTGGTCAATTCCCCACTAAACGGAACCTGACTGCCTGAACACCAGCGACCCACTGCCTGAAGCCCTGCTCCTCGAAACACCCTGCTCGCCAACCTGTTGAAGCTCAACTTCCGAGGAAAGCATCTACTCGATAACCTCAGCCTTTTTCTGCACCTCTAGATACATTGAGAGCGTAAACGGAGTGACCGCATAACTTATCATTGGACGCAAAGCCTCCTCCAGACACCGCGCTCTGGACTCCTCATCTGGGAAAACATCTGGGGAGGTCCTTGAACCCGATCCCAAGCTCCTGCACACTCAGACTCCCCTGCTGAAGGGAGAGCAACTCCTGCCTCTTGGCTACCTTCATCGTCGATGATAGAAACTTTGCCTGAAACTCCCTCCGAAAGTTGGGCCACAACACATTTGTCTTCTTACGGTCACCAAGAAACAACGTCCATTATTGGCGCGCAGTTCCCTGTATCGGACATGCTGCCAACGGTACCCAAAACTCAACTCATGCTTGGATCAGACCGAAAGCGATCTCAAGCTCCTCTATCCAGCATTCTATCTCTAGATCTAAGACACTCCCCTAGTACTTACCCAAACTCTATCGTTGAAAGGCACGCAAAGCCCACTGCCAAGCCTCATCCTCCTCTATCGGGTCAACTCTCTGACGATCAATCGGATCAGTCTGTTGAACCTCAACTGCCTGAGCAACTAACAGACGACGAGCAGGAGCCATTCCTGAGTTCGTGCACTGGATCACGGCCGGTTGACGGAATCCCAAAACGCCTGAAGAGAGGGGCATCGAATCGCCTGGAAACAAGAGGAGCGTAGGGTTTGAAGAAAAACTCGAGGCGCTCCAACCTTTATAGTTGCGCTGCACAGGGGATTTACACGGCGTGTACCCAAGCATCATCAAAACGCAATCCAAGCAAAACCTCAAACCAAAACCGCCACCGTAGCGGATCTCCAAAGAAGAATGGAAGGAAACACATGAGAAAGGGAGGAGAACTCACCACGAATCAAGGACAGGAAGCCAAGAATCGATCCCCATCGAAGGAATCCCAAAACGCATGAAGAGAGGGCCGCCAGATCGCCTGGAAACGAGAGGAGCGTAGGGTTTGAAGAAAAATCTAAGGCGCTCGCAACCTTTATAGTCGCGATGCACAAGGGATCTACACGGCCTGTATCCTTTACACGTCGTGTAAATGTCGGGTTTCAAGTCCCGCCGAAAAATGCATTGTCGCGAAGGATTTAACACCCGAATTTATTACACGTCGTGAACCAACCTTACACAAATCGCAAACCACTTTTTCACGTCGTGTAAACCTTACACGGCGTGAATTCCACCTGTTTCCAGCATTTAGCAGTTAAACACCTCCAAACCTGCTCTAGGCCTCCTCCGAGCACCTCCAACACAAAAAACCGACAAAGTAACGGACAGGGAGGACACGGACTGTTACAATTGTCCAAGCAGTACAATTGAAACCAAATCAAACACGGGAAGCTCGACGACAATTGTGTCATGATATTGTGTTTTCATTGAAACCAAAAGTTCACACCAGGACATGCAAAGGAACACCCTCACTGTTGGAGCTAACAGGCAACCAGGACACAATCAATGATGGGGGCAAGGTCTGTTGGAGTTGGTCCCCTAAAACCAACTTTTGTGTACTTTATGATAACCTGTATTCATAGTTTTGAATATTAATAAACTTCTTGACACATCATGATTCTTATTCTGCGTAACATAGTATGTGATAATGTCCTGAGAGTAGTTGTCGCATAAAAGATCGTAGCAGTTCCCCGCTATGATGAGAACCCAAAAATGATTCAACACTATTCTTAAATATATGTTTTATAGTCGGATGATATCATTTGAGAGAAATAAATGATACAAGTTATCAGGAGTGGAGACTCATAGGACTTCGAGACACCTTCTCATAGAGTCAATTCATTTGTTTGGTTGTGCACAACGGATTTGGAAAATCCTCTCAAACCCTAGAGAGTTCCCTTCTCGAGGAACGCTCCCAAGAAAAGAAAGTGATCTTCCTCCATCTCTCACTCTTAAGTCAAAAGAGATCAAGGAGAACGCTTTGGAAGCGGTTCTCGAGGCGATCAAAGGCGGACGACGCGAGCGATAGGATCTGTCGTGCTAGCACCGGGAAATTTCTATGGCGACGTTCGGAGATTTATAGAACACGTGTGGATCACCGCTAAAGGGAATCTACTTTGATTCATACAACGCAACAACCATACAATGCAGATATGTTGTCAGATCCATAAACAAAGAAAAAAATCCAAAAAGGTAATTATTAATAGATTAAATTTATTACAAATAATATGTGATGATCCTCTCTTTGGTTCTGGCGTTCTATCCCTTGTCTGTTTTCTTTGATTCAATTCCATAGATCGCGACGTTTATCGTTCTGTAAATCTCAGATTGATCATCGATCATGACAAAAAGTAAAGTTAGACACAACCCATCGCATGCTTCTGCAGCGCCCGAAACCTACAAAGTCATCATAGAGGTAAGCAAAAGGAAGTTGGGAATGACGATTCACAGGGACTGGCCAAATTTTCATTTTATGATCTTAATGGAGAAAATTCAAAAGCAACAGTGAAGCTTACAGGTATACCTAAGAACTCAAAAGTGCTAATATTGATTAATGGCGGTGCTACTCACAGTTTCATTTCAGTTGCTCTGGCTGAAACATTAAATCTTGTTGTTGACGTTAACCGAATTTTGGAGTACAAGTTGGAAATGGATAAATAACCAAGTGTTATCAATTTTTCCACAATATTACTATACATCAAATTAAATTAAGGATCACCTAGGACCATTTCCTATTTTCTATTGAATGTGTAGATGTCATGTTAAGAATTAAGCAGTTAGTTTCTCTCAACATTGTCCAAGACCATTGGAAAGAGATTTTATGATTTTCAATGTTGGTGGAACAGGTTGCAGAGTATTCGTCCAAAAGTTATTCCATCATGGCACTTAGCCCCCAGTCCCGCGTCTGAGCGGCATGTGAATCGGAAAAAATCCCAGGGGTGGGGGGGCAGAACATGTGCATGGCATCTTGAATAGGACCTACCAATGTGCAGCTAGCTCAAATCAGTCAAACTAAAGTGATTAGTAAAATCACAAGAACCATTGTTAAGCATGCACGTTTTTATGTGTACAATAAGAACCATTCCACAAATAATCACAATTGCAACATAAATTCAAAAGTTGAAGTTTGACATGCTCCTAGATGTGCAAATTCATGATCATATTTTCTTTGTATATGGACAACACTGGAGTGCTATTCATATATCGAAGCATTCTTTGTTTTCATTTTCCAAAAATATTGCAAAAAAAGTTTTGGAGGGGGGAAGAAAATACAAGTTTCATTTTTAAGCATTTTCATTTTTCCAAAAAAAGCAAAAAAAAGTTTTTTCATTTTGTTTTTAAAAAATATATTAGTCATTTTCATTTTCTAAAAAATGTTTTTCATATATATAATCCAACACATGTTTCGATGAATTTTTAAAAAATGAGAACAAAAAATGTTTTCATGAACCAAACGGAACTTTAAATTCCAAGCACACGGTCCATGGCAGTCCTTTAGATCATAATAATAATAATAATCTATTTCTTGCAAACAAAATGCCTTAAAATAAGCACAGGATAAGAATACAAGCATTAAGAATGAAGAAAGAACAATCGATCATCCATTGAATGAATCAGAAACTCGTCACGTTAAATTATAGAAAATGACTTTGTGCCCCTAGAATATCTAGAAATGGACAGATGACCTTCTGCCTGATTGAACATGATTCAAACACATCAACAATGGGGAAAAGTGCAAAAATAAAAACACCACGCTCACATTATGATAATCATACCTGGAGAAATCAGTGTCCCTGCACCAACTTTGTCCCTCAATTGACTGCAGGTTGCAATAAGAGCGGCCTTCTTACTAGTCACCTAAACAAAAGTTTTACATTGAAGCTTATATAGATAGAAGAAATAAGAAAAATCAATAGCTCACGATGCAGCATTTCACTAATGGCTATGATGGCAGCTAAACACTGTCATCAAACAAATGGAGCTCTCCCAAAGAAAGTATAAAATTGCAATGTGGGCAGGCCCCCGGAAGAAAGACACTTGTGAAATGCTTGGTAAATCAAACAATGGATACAGATTCTGAACATCAAACCTCCTTAAAATCGAGTTCAACATATAGGCAAGGAGCATTTCCTTCCTCCTGGCAATGAAAATTACAGACATCGTGAAAAAATCATTCACGAGGACTTAAACAAAATAGAACTACAATTTAAGAAAAAAAATCAATTGTATGTGCTTTTATGTTAACAAATCAATAAAGCTCAAGATCGATTTAAGAGAGTTGTATACAGGTACTAAGAGTTAAGTTCACAATGATATCATCTGAGAGATTAATCACTTCTGCATAGAAACTCATGCACCTGTAACTGAAAAAATGTTGTATCAAAGCCAGCTCCAAGTGACAATATCTGTTTCTTGGCACAGTTTTTATTGCCATCAACTTCACAAGTAAGAAATTGAAGGAGGAGCTTCCGAAGAGCAGCCCAACGAGCAAAATAGCCTTCAAACACCATGGCCATGACAAGTCAATTAAAAATAGTTAAAATACAGAAAATTATTACAAGTTTCTTTCAATTCCAGTTTATTTAAGTAATAAGGTAGTACCACGATTGATAATTGGAGATCTCCTCACAGGTCGCCTTACAAACAAATGAACGTAGTCATCTTTCATATAACCCTTTCTCACACAAGAACTGTTAGCAAAAAAGGAAATCCATGGGTGATATCCTCCAAAACTAGACAATATGAGTTCAATGGATCCAAATTCAGAACACGCAGGCAGAAAAATCAAACGGAAAGGTGCATTAAACCACTCAGAACGGAGAATAAAAAGGGGGGGAAAGTAAAGCTTTGTAATCTTATTTACCATACAGTCCCGTAAGAATTTGAATCAGAAACTTTTCCAAAACGAAGCTGAACGATATAAAATAGCTCTTGCAGAAAAGAGAGCTGGTACGAAACTAGTAGACCACAGACTACAGAGTGGTCAGTACGTACAGTTTGCTAGCCGATGCGTCATCGTTGGTGGCTTGAACTGCCGCTCTGTTGCTGAGAGGGTCCACCAGAGCTTTGGAAGCCATGCCTTAGAAAAGCTGGAGACCAATCCACAGAGTGAGCAAAGGGGCACTGAAGCTTCAAAAACGATGAGAGGGAACAAGTAGAGCGACCATCTGGTTTTCATTGCAAATATTTTGTGGAAAACCATTGAAAATTTAAAACATGACAGCCCTTTCCTGCTGAAGCCGCCACGAACCCATGGCGTCGGGAGTTCCCGGCCCAAACTCCAAACGTCGGTCGGCGGTTGGTCGAATGGTGACTCGTGCCAGGCCGTGATCGTGGGTGGCGTTCGGACAAGGAGACAAAAAAGAACAGTGGTAGAGATTAAAACCTGATCGCTGAATGATCCAAGGAGACAGCTTCGGCCGCGTGGCCGCGGGAACGGGCGGCGATCGAGACGCGGGGGCGATGAGGAGCACCGGAGTAGGGAAGGGAGCGAACGGATGCGGACTGTTTAAATTATTCTAGACATTTTTCTCGACGGTCATTTTTCCGTGCGCCACGTCACCCAAGTAACCATCTCTCTTCCCAAGTACGGGCACTCGAGTCGGATAAAAGTATTTGCCCTCCAACAGTATGCAATCATCAAAAATAAAAATAAAAAATTACTTGTAATTTCAAAAAATAATAAATTTAAATTATTATAAAATAATAACAAATTTCTTATATATGTAAACAAATAATGTTTAGAATTACAGTTAATTGATAGTTTTTGAATACTTGAAATTTTTAATGATTTGTAATTATATTTCAAAAATAATAATTTCCGATTCAATTTATAAAAGTCGTAAAAAATAAAAGATTTTAATTTGTTTAAAGATATGATAGATTTTTTATTTCTATAGTAAATGTTTTTTATATTTACCATTAAGTAGGCATTTTTTAATTCCCTATAAAAATAATAATTTGCGTTTATATTATAAAATAATAATAATTTCTAACTAAATTCAAAAAATTTGGAGAGACTACTTTAAAAACAACAATTTTTTATTTTAAAAAAATTGATAATTTCTTATTCATGTGAAAAGTATTATTTATATTTCACTTTGGAAGAGTTTGAAAAAATGTATTTACATTTAAGGAAATTAAATTCAATTCATAAAAATAGGGAAAATTACTTTAGAAAAACTATCAAATTTGAAATCGGTTAAAAATTAATAAAAAAATCCTATAAAAATATGTTTTATATTTACAATTAAGTAATATTTTTTGAGTATTTTTTTTAAAGAGAGTTATATTTACGTTTCAATTAAAATAATTTCTAATCAAATTCATAAAAATTGGAAAATTATTTACTTTCATAAAATAACAAATTTTAAATCTTTTAAAAATCTAATAAATTTATTATCCTGGTAAAAAAATATCTTGTAATTATATTCCAAAAAACCAATTCATAAAAAATAATATATCCATTTTGCATTTTATGTTAAAACATGTTTTATACGACTTTAACGATGCATAAAAACATGTTATTCCGCGTAAATTAAGTAATTATTTTAAAGACTATATTTTGAATTTGTCTTTATATATTGTTAAATTGACTAGGAAATTGTTGAACTCGTCGTATGTTTGTGTTGTATTTGTTCTCCATAAAGGTCAAGGGCATTCAATCATGTTGCAAGTTGTCAATGTGTTGATATTGAATGACTTGGAAGTAGTTTGAAGTTCTCAAACATCTTGATTAGAAGTTGGACACCTTGGAAGGACATTGGGAACTCTCAATCTTGTTGAGAAAGAGTTTGAAGTATCGTCAAGCCTTATATTTCACGATGCATGCTTGTCTGGCAAAGAACACTTAAAGAATTGGATATTTCATCATTGTGGATTTACAGTGTTCGTGAAGTACAAAATATGCTTAGATAAAGTCGTGGAGGTTTAAAAGGTAAATTAAACGAGAATGTTGGAGTGTGAACTTACATGTTGTGTTGCCATTACCCGGTGACACTTTATTGGCATGTTTGGCAAAGACAATTGGTTTGTGTAGGAGTCTTTAGAAGCTATGTGTGTGGGTCTTTTTGAGGCTTAAGAGCTTTGGCAAAAAAAAAGGCCAACTCTTGGCCATATCAACCACCCTAGCAGCCTACCCATTATGAAGATGGACGACCAAACTTTAAGATAGGAGTCGATCGAGAGCGACATGGGGGGTGCATGACCAAAGTGGGTCGGCACTGCAGAGCAAGTGCGCGGGGCAACGTAAGAGGAAATATTGTGCGGGGCGGCATAGTGCCCCGCTGAGCCTTTTGGGCCCTAAGGGATTTGTCGAGAGGTGGATAACACGTCGAGGGTTATAAAACAGTGGCCTCTCGAGATAAACCTTGATGTGGGATTACTAATGCACTACATTGTTCATTCGTTTAAAAATACGGACACACATGAGACTTCAATTCAGGTGACATCATCTCATGTCATCTTCAACCTCAAGCTTCCAGGATTGCATGCAAGGATGTCGCACCGCGTTTGCAAGTCTCATACTACGACTATGAGTATCACGAGCTCAATGCTTGCAGTGGATGTTGGTGTGGAGATAATCTAGATGGTTATTTGGACAATAAACACGACGATGGTACACGAAGCTTCAAAGATCAAAATATCACGTGATTTTGATGGTTTGTCACGGTTCAAGTAGAAACTAGGAAGATGACAACGAATAAAAAGAATGTTAAAGGTTGAATTCATAGAATTCATGCGATGAAGATCATAAGGTACACAAGGGATCCCCATAAGGTTGAGAGTGGAGGATCGTAAAGTTGAGGCTCGCAAGGTTCAGAACCCCATAGGGTTCCCAACCTCGTAAGGTTGGTGTGGAATCATTATAAGGTCAATGCTTGTAAGGTTGACGGTCATAAGGTTGACACAGATTCATCATAAGGTTGAAGGTCGTAAGGTTGCAAAATCATCATACAATTGTTCAGTAGATTTTGTGGATGCATGGACAAAGATATTTTGGCCACGATTCCAAGAAGCTTAAATGAAGGAGCCTTTATCGCATTTATTTACTACATTATCATCACAAGGTAGTTATGAAGATTTGAATATATGTGATATTTGTGGAAGTTTTACAGCGAAACAAAAAGCCATGATTTATTATAAGATCGTGGGGAAAACAGAAGCCAAGTCTTCAGGAGGAATTAAATGAAATATCATTGGTGATATAGATAGAGACTAAAAATGCATGGAGTTTAAGATGTCAAGTTTCATGGCGATACACTACATCTCGGGGAAAAATATTCACGCAGTTGAGGAATATATATATTGAGAATAAGAAAAAGGTTAGCATGTTTCAACCCTGTGCTCAATAAGATATCACCTGTGCATCAAAGGAAGACAGAGAAAACTAACTCAACGTGTACCTATTTATTTCTATAAAATTGATAAAAGGAAAAGATCTAGTGTTGAAGCAAAAAAGTACATTCATTGCGCACCGAAGAAAAGGAAGGAGACCTAGTGCAACTGTTAAAGCAGTGTTCATTATGTAATAAAGAGGAAGAGGAGGAGAAGAAAGAGATCGACATACTTCTATCAAATTGTCATAGTATGTTGTAATTAACAATGTGAGATTCAGCCTACAATTTGCATATAAACTGCAATGTTTGAAAAAGATAAAGGTGGACTTTTGATTGCTACATTTGTGAGATAGCACGACTGATCATTGTGCCTGAGGCAGATCTGTTGAAAGCTACCGTCAAAGGAAGAAGATTTGATATGCATTGTCTAGGAGAGACATGAGCCAATATTGCAGATCTACTTTGAGGTGATATAAGCCAACAATCACATTTATGAGTTTCAACTAGTGCTTGTTATATAACTGGTTGGTACCGGTATTTGTATGAGACCAAGGTTATACCCTTGCCCGAGCTTCCTGTGATAAAAAAATAAGAAGTTGTGTGAGTAACGCCCCATACTAGATCGCCCGAATGACACCTAAGTGGGGGTCACTGCATGACCTCAGACATGTCTGCTCATATGCTAAAGGCTACCGACTAGCGGTGAGAGTCTAACATAGTCATGGGGAGACTATGTCCTCTAAAAGAATACTAAGGGTCATGCTCGAATCTATCGAAAATTTAGCATGACCCATCTATATAACAGATATCCCAAAAACCTATGGACATAAGACGAAGAGCCAAACGGGGCTCCTGCAATTCATAATATAAAATAACACGCTATTTATATGATGCATCAAAACAAAACAGAGAAACATCAAATAAACATGACATGGAAGACAAAATACATAATAAAAGACACATTGGTTGGTACATGTTGAACAAAACTAAAAGTAAACCACACGGACTCCAGCCCAACTCGCAAAATAATCCCGTTGAATCCTCAACCTCCACAACCTGCTAACTAAACCACATATCCATCTTCAAGCGATGCATATATGCGGGTATGAGGTGGGTCCAACTACCCGGTAGGAATCCTCAATGCCTTGGCAATATTGGGTGTTGTTGTGATCAAGTGGATGTGCATGCAATAAATACACAAGAAGTGCAGTCATCCCCATGTAACACACTCACCCATAAATATAACATGTAACACACATATAACATACAAGTTAGGTCATCGTGTGTTAACCATGCCACCATGATAACAGGCCCTACTTTTTTTGACACTATACTAAAAGGAAGAAGTCACCACACATCATAACCATAACCCATGTTACCGAACTATAACCCGACCTGTACCTGGAGACTTAGGGCAGGGCATCATCCAAGACCTCGACCCACTACCCGAAGGAACATGGTAGGGTCCTATGTCCAAATTCTGACCTGCTGCCTCATCATCATTCGAGGCAGGGTCCATCATCCACACCTCAAATCACATCACAATTGGACCAACCTTCTCACTTAAGGTTATCCCCTGTCCCAACCCAAGCCTTCCCACTCAAGGAAAGGTCCTCATCCATCCATTAACCCACATCTTTTCACTCAAGATGTGATCAACTAGACCTTCTCACTCAAGGAAAAACCCCTTCCACAACCACTACCTTATCACTCATGGTATGACACGACTTTCATGCCCACTTGGATCCCATCTCTTCTATGATGATCCTGCCAATTGCATCCCACTCATGGTGAGGCCAGGCCTCAGGATCCTCTCCCACACCAATATTCATTACCTACCACAAGCACACAGTCAGCACATGCAAACAATAACAATAGGGTACACAACTCATCTCACAACTCACTAATGCACAACTTGGGCACTAGTTACTTGATACCTAGCCCCACATATCTGTAGATCCCTAGGATGGATTGACCACTTGGGGGGTGAATCAGTGGTTTACTTTTATGAATCTTTTTCTTTTAATTCAACCTCTTGAACTTGTTAAGGTTCTCAATCCACTCAATAATGTCTCACAACCTCACCTCATATATAAAAATGGTAAGAGAAAGCACAACACACAGTATTTACCAGGTTTGGTACTAACATTTACTCATTTCCATGTTGTTTAGACACCCTAACATGGATTCTCCACTATAACTTGATTATGAATTACAATGGTTGTGGTAGTAACTGGTTATACACCCTAGTAGTCAATCCTCCGATCAACTCTTCCACCTCGGTTGGTTAGAAACCTCAACCATTTCCCCCCTACTTGACTGGTTTGACACCCCAATTGTCTTCCTTCCATTTGACTGGTTAAACACTCTATCCTCGATCCTCTTCAGCAACTGGTTAGACACCCTAATCACAAGATATTTTTTTATTCTCAGTGTTGTTTATCCAATAGTTGAAAGTCCTCTTCCTTATTTAGAGTGATCTTCCTCTACGAGCTTGTATAACCAGGTTTGCTCATGTACACCTTCAAGATCTTTAACAACTTCTTAGAATTGGATTGTTGGTCTTGAAACTCCTTTACACTAGATCTAGAATGATTTGGTTCTTCTCATCTTATTTAATACACAAACAATAAAGTATTTTCCTGCAAGTATCTTCTGACTTCAGTCTCAAAGTGTCAAATGCTCGAGCATATAAGTTCTTAGCCTCAGGTAATTTTTGATATTATTTTATGCAAGACTAAACTTGCACAAACTCAGTGAAACTTGTTTATGAATTCTCAACTCAAGAACTTCTAATCTTCAATTTAATTTATTAAAATGCACTTCATGCATGCATGATGTGAATCACGATGCATGTTGAAAACCCTAACACACCTCATTTATTCATATTATTATTTTATGTGTCTTTCTTGGGTTCCCTATCTTGTCTTGGATTCACTTGTGTCTCAATCACAACAATCCTTTAAATGGTTGAGGTATCTCAATGCATGTTCATATATCACATGATCACATACATGAATTGTAAAGTGTTTCTATGCACAAGGGTGTCCAAGCGTAGGGTCCTTATCCCTTTACACTACACGTACCTTCATGCCAATGAGTGTGTTACAACTTCTTCTTCACATAAAAAGGTATGAAATGTCTGAGCTTCTCCTTCACGCAAGTATATCACTCAAGTTTTTCTTTCTTATGAAAAAATGGTGGCTTCTTGGTATACACTTTCTTCTATCTTCATGTAATAGTGTATGTAGATAACCTTATTCTCTTTATGAAAACATAGAGATTTACAGACCCAGTTCCTTCTCAAGACTCATCACCTACAGTATCTAAAACCTTCATGCAAGAAACTGAATGTGAGGATCACACACAGCGTGTCGCGCGATATCACATCCTTCACGCAACCAAGTAAGGCTTGTAGGATCCTTCTCCACCACATTAACAAATCACGTAGGTTTCTTCTCCTTCATATGAAAAAAGCATGTGAATTTCTTCACCTTCATGTGAAAAAGGCACATATATGCTCTATTTTAAGAGAAAAGAGATATTTATTAGAAATACTCGAATGTAAGAGGCTATAAATCTCATCTTTTTATCAATATTTATAGATGACCTCACTACTGCCTATATTATGATTTTCATTACAATTCAATACCTTCTTCAATGCTTTGAAGATATTGACAAATCTCAAAGAGTTTGAATGTCAAGACTCTCAACCTTTTTAAACTCATGTGATGTTGAACTTTAAGGTATCGAGGCTTCACTTTATTGGATTCTGTTGGAGTTGGTGGCCTAGAACCAACTACTTTGTACCTTATTCATTAATAAATACCTCATCACATATTGATAGTTCTTTTGCGTGATAATTCATGTGATAATGTCCTAAGGATAACTGTTACATTAAAGGGTCATAGCGGATCCCTACTATGATGAGAACTCGGAAGTGCCATAACACTGTTCTTGAATATATGTTCTATGGCCGGATGATGTTATTTGAGAGACACAAATAATACAGGCCATTAGAGGTGAGGACTCATAAAACTTTGAGGCACCTTCTCATGGTGTGCGCCCTTAGTAATATCCAAGAGGATATTATAAGAATGAGACCCGTCAGTAGGAAATCCACATTTCATAGTGTTATTGGATGTTCCTATCTGCGGACGTGTGTATTGGTCCTTAAACTTTAAGATTATTATTAATGGGTATTACAACTCGCACACTTAGATGTATTGATGAAAACTATGACTACACATTATTCGCAATGAGGTAGGATGTGTTGGGTGCATCATGAGTAATATTGCATTAATATATAATGAGAGAAAGGATTTATCCCTTCTGTTCCATAATGGAAGTAGATATCTTAGGCCCTTTGATGGAATTAATACAGCCTAAATAAATCCATGTTAATTGTGAGGAATGGGCAAGTTTAATTCTGGAAAGTCAAAGAAAGAATAATTGAGCACATGAGTTGATGACACTAGCATGCAACTCGCTTGATTCGAGATATCAAGACAAAGGGATTACATTACATGATAAGCATTCATAGGAGGTGACACATCATTGCAGTGTTAACTTCTTTCTCCATGGGTGCCTTGACATGTTTCTAGACGCTAACCTTGGATGCTACTGAGAAAGAGACTTAGAGGGTTACACACTAAGTGTGTCCAAGTATCTCATTTAACTATTAATTTAACAAGTTGAATAAAAATTATTCTCGATTGTGGTTTAATAATTATTCAAGGATACCTGATCACATTTATTTTGACACTAGTTATTTGAGAGAATATATTAAGGGTGAAATAATATATTTATTAGCGAGTAATGCAATAATATTTATTTGAGAAATAAATAACCGTTATTCAAGGTCTAATAAATGTGGTGGGGGAAATAAAGAGAATGGAAAAATAAAAGTACACATCGTGTATATTAATATACACGCCGTGTATTTTTTTCTGGAAATTTATGAGAAATAATATTATTTATTTAATTAAATAATATTAGGTGTAATTCGCTGGGTGCATGTCAAGTAATAATAATAGTCCACTGTTATTATTAGACATAGGGTATTACTAAGAATTAAATGAAATGAATAAATGATTTTGGGTAATTAATTCATTTTATTATTCTATGTAATTAAAATCCTAATTATATATTTCTCATTAGCCTATCCATTTTATGGGGTTGTGCACAACGGATCTAGAGAAAGATCTCAAGCCAAGAGAGAATTCTTTTCTTCCAAGAACGCTCTCAAGCTACGAGAGAGAGATCCTTTTCCACCGGATCAGGGCGATCGAAGGTGGACATCGCAAGCGAAGACTCTTTCGCGCTAGCACCCGAAGATCCCTTCGGAGACGTCCAGAGATACGTGAAGCATGTGTGGATCACCGCTAGAGGAATCCTACACTTGGATTCTACGACACAATGATGAATCACATCAGATTGTGACTGAAAACATCAATAGAGAGATAATTCCATCAAGGTAATTCTTGTATTTTAATTAAATTAATTATAACCAACATATGATTGTTGAGCAATGTATTGTTTTCAAACAATTCAAAATAATGTTTTTTAAAGGGGGAGATTATTTTAAATAATACTCTGTCTCTTTATGATGATTTTGATGCTCACAAATACCCTTAATTATTTACTAATTATTTCGTTGAGTATTTTGCAGGAATTTATTTTATTTATTTATTTCATATAACGAGATTTCATACTTCATTTATTCCGAGATCAGTTTTAGCGTGTTCTGGAATCACTGTAGCGCGAGATCAATTTTAGCGTGTTCTGGAATCACTGTAGCGCGAGATCAGTTTTAGCGCGTACTGGAATCACTGTTCATACCCTACGTTGATGAACGTAACGTATGGATGAAAAGTTTACTTTTTATGTTAAAAGAAACGTATGGTTAATGAACCTTACGTTGTTGAAAAGTATGGAAGAAGAACATTACGTTTGGAAGGAACCTTACGTTTTTGTTGTTGGACAAGTATGGAAGAGAAACCGTACGTTAGTTTTCAGTGTTGAGTTTGTTTCTCAAAAGTATGGATCATCAACCTTACTTTTATAATCAACCGTACGTTCTTTGGAGAGTTAAAGCAAGACAAAGTATGGATGATCAACCCTACGTTTGAATGCTGAAGAGAAAGTATGTATGTTCTGAACCTTACGTTCTGAACCTTACGTTTGTGAACCCTACGTTTGGAGCCACGTCATCAACCCTACGTTTGGCGTCGGGATATTTTTGACAGACGATATTTCCTTTTGCATTGGTCAAACATGCGGATTATTAAGCGGATTTCGAGCCGATTCTTAAGTACGACTTTGACTGAATCAAAGAATATTTTTAACGGATTAATGATTAATTTAAACGGAGCTTTTTATGCCGATTCTTCAGGGGAGTTACAACGGCTCTGTTATTTCATTTTTAATATCGCGAATCTAAAGGAGATTTTCATGGATCTATTTATGCGGAAGATTTTCTCAGATTTGAATATATATGTTCTATCTTGGAAACTTCGGATATATATATATACACAGGAAAGTGTATGAAATATATAGATTGAGCTTTTAACGAGCAAGAAACAGAGACTGTGTGAAGGCGTTCTTTTCTGGTGATCGAGAAGAAGTGTAAAACCTTTATTACCGAAGGAAGATCTTGATAGCAGATTCACGTGTTCTACATCGACTATCTGTTGTGAATCTACTACTACTGAAGTTGTGAAGTTTCTTGTAATATCTATTGCAACTGGATCGACTCAGAACTGTTTTGATTACAGATCTTTATTTTCTGAAGACGACGATCTATCTACTGTCAATTGCATTCTGTTGCAATTGTGAAGAACAACTGGAGAAGTGTTTTCTTTATCGAAACCCTTTTTATTTTTGAGTGATCAGCTTCTCGTTCTAAGCTGTGTGGGTTCGTGTTTGAACCAGGAAGGCTGTGTTTGCCTGAAACTTGTAAAGGTGTCAACTGCCTGTACTCAGTTGTGAACAGGTCTGTGGAAACGAGGACCAGATAGTGAAAATCGCCAAGCTCGTGGATTTGAGCGTTGGTGGAGTGGACTAGGGGCCTTCTGTTCCCCGAACCACTATACATCTGTGTGTTCATGCTTTTACTTTTTCCGCTGCATATTTAATCGTGCTAAAGCATAGTGGACAAAATTTGTCTAAATTGAAGAGATTGTAATAATTTTGAAAAGACACAATTCACCCCCCCTCTTGTGTGTAATCCGTAGATTCAGATCCAACAATTGGTATCAGAGGAGGAGCTTCTTATTTTTAAAGTCTTATCAAGCTAGAAGTATTTAAAGATTATACATAGTGTATCATGGCTGATACGAGAGAGGGAATGTCAATGGTCAGAGCACCTTACTTTAATGGAGATAATTATGGCTGCTGGAAATCACGTATGATTATTTATCTGAAAAATCTTGGTTACAGAGTCTATTCAAAGATTCTGACTCCCTATGAAATTCCTGAAAATCCCGATACATGGAGTGCTGCTACAGAGGCTGAGTATGACATGAATTCAAAAGCTATGAATGCAATCATCTGTGGTCTAGGACCGGATGAATTTAACAGAGTATCTCAATGCCCGACTGCATATGAAATGTGGCAAACAATAGCTGTTGCTTATGAAGGAACAGATAATGTAAGACAGATGAGATATGCAACTGCTAAATTAAAATTCGATACTTTCAGAATGATTGAAGGAGAGAGCATCACTCAGATGAATGGAAGATTGACAGAAATTGTCAATAATATAACAGCTCTAGGAGAACCAATCAAGCAGGCTGATCAAGCGTTAAAGGTACTGAGAGTACTTCCTACTCGATGGAATGGAATCTCTGCAGCAATCAGACAATCAACTTCTATTAAAGATCTAACTATGAGAGAGCTGATTGGTACATTGATGATGTACGAGGCTGAAATGCAAGATGAGGTAAATGAGCATAAAGTCTACATAAAAAGGGAAAATACTGCTTTGAAAGTGACTTCTCAACAAAAGGATAGAAAGATGAAGAACAGAGAAGTAAGTGCTAAATCAGAAAGCTCTGATTCTTCAAATTCGGAAGAAGAACTGGCTCAGCTAGCCAGAAAATTCAGAAAGTTCTACAGTAAGAAGAAAGACTTCAAGAAATTCTTCAAGAAGGATAGCAAGGAAGTGAGATGTTATGAATGCAAAAAGATGGGACATATCAGACCGGATTGCCCAAAATTGAATGACGCAAAGAAGAAGAAATTCTTCAAAATAGATGATTATGAGCAGAAAGACAAGAAAGCTATGAAAGCTACTTGGAGTGTTTCTGAAGACTCAAGTAATTCTTCTGAATCAAGCTCAGAGAAGGAGGAAGCCAATTTAAAAGCAAATATGTGTTTCATGGCTGAAACTGATGAGGTACACTCATACTACTCCTCTGACTCAAATAATGAATCAAACTCTGAAACAAGCTTCTCAAATAAAAAACTTGCAGCTTACTGCAATATGCTTGAAGAAAGGTATGACTCATTATTTAAAAAATATAAATCTATAAAGAACTTTCATAAAGCTATTTCAGATGAGAGAAATACTTTGCTAAAACAACATAAGGAATTAATTGACAAATACAACTCTGCTGACTCAAATAAGATTAATTTTGAATCAAAAATAAAAACTCTACAGGATGAAGTAGAATCTTATAAAAAGGCTGCACTAGTTTTTACAAAAGGAAGGAGGACTTGTCACCTTTGGTGACAATGCCAAAGGAAAGATTATTGGTATTGGAACAGTTGGAGATCCAAAGACAGTCTCAATCAACAAAGTACTTTATGTACAAGGGTTAAAACACAATCTGATAAGTATCTCTCAACTCTGTGATGATGGATACACTGTTGATTTTACTAACAATAGTTGTACTGTTTCTAAAGATAAACTGTTTAAGTTTAGAGCACCCAGAACTGATAATGTTTATACTTTGGATTTGTATTCCTTGTGTAAACAACAAGTAAACTGCTTAACTGCTAATATAAGTGAATCCTGGATCTGGCATAGAAGACTTAGTCATTGTAATATATATGCTTTACATAAATTATCTAAGAAACATCTAGTTTCTGATTTGCCTAGTCTCAAATTTGAAAATGACAGATTCTGTGATGCATGTCAGCTTGGCAAGCAACACAAATCATCATTCAAATCTGTTAATAAAGTTGCTACAACTAAACCTCTAGAACTTATCCATATGGATTTGTTTGGACCTTCAAGAGTAGCAAGTTTAGCTGGTAAATTATATGTTTATGTATTAGTTGATGATTATTCTAGATTTACTTGGATTTTCTTTTTGAAATTTAAAAGTGAAGCTTTTAATTTATTTGAAGGTTTTTGTAAATCTATTCAAAATGAAAAAGGTTTTAATATAATCTCATTGAGAAGTGATCATGGTGGAGAATTTGAGAACCAGGAATTTAATTCCTTTTGCTCAAACATGGGTATTAAACACACCTTCTCTGCTCCAAGAACACCTCAACAGAATGGGATTGTAGAAAGAAGAAATAGAACTATTCAAGAAATGGCTAGAACTATGTTAAATGAATATAGCCTACCTATATATTTCTGGGCAGAAGCTGTTAATACAGCTTGTTATATAATGAATAGAATTTTAATAAGATCTATTTTGAAAAAGACACCCTATGAACTATGGAATAACAGAAAACCTAAAGTAAATTACTTTAAAGTTTTTGGATGCAAGGTTTACATCTTGAATACCAAAGATAATCTTGGTAAATTTGATCCAAAATATGATAAAGGTATTTTCTTAGGATATTCTGCAACCTCCAAAGCTTATAGAGTCTATAATAAAAAGTCAAGGATTGTTGAAGAATCAGTTCATGTGAAATTTGATGAATCTGATCCTTTTGAGAAAAGGATAGAACAAATAGATGAACCTGATTCTAATGAAAACATGAGACTTGAGAATTTAAAGAATGATTTTGAAAATGATATAAAAGAAATTCAGTCCAGTTCAGAAGAACATGACACTGAAGAACCTTTGAATGTAATGCCTAGACAGTCTAGAACCTTAAAGAATCACCCTTTAGAATCTGTGATAGGTGACTTAGAGACTGGTATTCAAACTAGAAGAAACCTTGGAAACATAGTTGAATTCTCTGCTTTCCTATCCCAACAAGAACCTAAGACCATAGAAGAAGCCTTAGATGATGAGAGCTGGGTAATAGCAATGCAGGATGAATTGAACCAGTTCAAGAGAAATAAGGTTTGGGAATTAGTTGAAAGACCACATGATTATCCAGTAATAGGAACTAAATGGGTCTTTAGGAATAAACAGGATGATCAAGGGATAATAACAAGAAATAAAGCAAGATTAGTAGCTAAAGGATATAATCAAGAAGAAGGAATAGATTATGATGAGACCTTTGCACCTGTAGCCAGGTTAGAAGCCATTAGAATCCTTTTAGCCTATGCATCTTATATGAATTTTAAATTATTTCAGATGGATGTTAAATCTGCCTTTTTAAATGGTTATTTAATGGAGGAAGTTTATGTTGAGCAACCTCCTGGTTTTGAAAATTCTCAAAAACCAGATTCTGTTTTCAAACTTACTAAAACTCTTTATGGCCTTAAACAAGCACCTAGAGCTTGGTATGAAAGACTAAGTTCTTTTCTTTTGAAAAATGATTTTACTGTTGGACTGGCAGATCCAACACTCTTTAAGAAAACTGTGAAAAATAATGTTTTGTTGGTTCAAATTTATGTTGATGATGTAATTTTTGGATCAACCAATAAAATTCTTTGTCATGAATTTTCAGAATTAATGCAAAAAGAATTTGAAATGAGTATGATGGGAGAATTAAATTTCTTTTTGGGTCTTCAATTATTTCAAAAAGATTTTGGAAATGTTTTAAATCAATGCAAATACATTACTGATTTACTTAAGAAATTTGGACTTGAAAACAGCAAGCCATTTACAACTCCTATGTGTACTAATATAAAACTTGATTTGGATGAAACTGGAAAATCAGTGGACAACAAGTTATATAGAGGTATGATTTGTAGTTTGTTATATCTTACTGCTAGTAGACCAGATATAATGTATTCAGTATGTCTTTGTGCTCGATTTCAATCAAATCCCAAAGAATCCCATTTAACTGCTGTTAAAAGAATTTTTAGATATTTAAAAGGTACTATTTATCAATCTATGCTTTATCCAAAAACCTCTGATTTTAATTTAATTTCATATTCAGATGCTGACTTTGGAAGCTGTAGATTAGATAGGAAGAGTACTTCAGGAACATGTCACTTTTTAGGGAAGTCTTTAGTATCATGGTCTAGTAAGAAACAACACTCAGTTGCCCTGTCAACAGCCGAGGCAGAATATGTGTCTGCAGGTAGTTGCTGTGCACAGGTGTTGTGGATGAAAAACACTCTTATGGACTTTGGATTAAATTTCAATAATACACCTATTTTATGTGATAATACTAGTGCAATTAATATTTAAAAAAATCCTATTAGTCATTCTAGAACTAAGCACATTGATATAAGACATCACTTTTTAAGAGATCATGTATTTAAAAAGGATATATTTTTAGAATTTGTAAATACAGAAAATCAATTAGCAGATATTTTTACTAAACCACTTCCCACGGCAAGGTTTGAATTTATTAAGGGGGAGTTAGGTTTATTTAATCTTAAATAATTTTTTTTAATCTTATTCTGTTTTCGAATTCTGCTTAATTTCTGTTTCCCGCTATAAGTAATTTTATTTTGTTTTAAATAAAAGTAATGATTAGTGATTACACGGGAATCAAGGCTGTCAGAACCGTTTCACCTTCTAAACTGCTTCACCTTTTTTGGAAACCCTTTCGAAAACCTAAAACCGCACATCTGCTCCAAAACCCTTTTCTGAATCTTCAAACCCTAAACTTACGAACCTTCAGAAATCGTTGTTGGAATGGCAAAGACTAAGCGTCCAGATGAAGCCGAGAGCAGTGCCGCAAAGAAACCTAAGGTAGTTAGTCGGAAAATACTGCAAGGTAAAGTCATAGATTTAGAGTGGCTGTTTGAAACTAATTTACTGTTGAAGCAAGCGTTGTCGTTTCAAAGCCTTGAGCAAGCTTTTAATAGTGCAAATTCTGAGTTTCTATATGAGGCAGAAATGAGACATTTCTTTAGAACTGTTCAGTTTAGCCTTGGAGATACAGAGGATAGTTTATTGGCTCAAATAGAGGATAAGGACTTTTCAATATCATCTGTAGAGATAAGTCAAATTCTTAACTGCCCTCATGAAGGAGTTTTTCATTTCGATTTACGGAATATTGGAGATTCTGTACATAAGTCTGAAGACATTCTGTATTTTCTGTTTGAAACCAGAGTGATAAAGAAGATGTTTATTAAGGATTTGGAGCCCGATCAGAAAATTTTGGTAAAATTTGTTCAGACTGGTTTAGCACCAAGAATGGCTGAGATGGAGAAAATCCTATACCCAGACATGTACATAATGTATCTTCTGATGTGTGATATTAAGTTTAATTTTCCTCGGTTTATGATAAGATATCTGAGTTACTGCTATCAGAGTGAAGCAAGAATGACCTTTTTCCCTTATGGAAGGTTCATTTCTTTGTTTTTGTTTAAAAGAGGAATGATCAGATTGGTAGATGCTGGGGTGAAATGTCACCACAGTAATGTTTTTAATGTTGGAACTTTGAGGAAAGTAGGATACTTCTGGAGCACAATTAAAGGAAAACTCTTACCTGTTGGAGCTGAGGAAAACTCGGAGAGTGCTCAGGCTCAACCGACTAAGTCCAAGGAGGGACAAGTAGAATCAAGAGTTAGTACAGTGGCAAGGAGAATTCGTTTTGAGATGGAGGAAGTTGAGGAAGAGAGAAGTCAAGAATGACTTCAATCTAGAAGGAAGAGGTCAATTGATGAAGAAATTATCTCTCCTGCCTTGAAATCCTCTGAACCGGTATTTTCTTATTCATTTGTGAGAGAAGCTGTTGTGGAGTAGACTGCACCGATAGAGGAACCAGCAGCTCAAACAGAAACTCAAGAAGGACCTCAATCTGCTGCTGTGGCTGTTGAAAAAGTAATTCAACAAGAACAACTTATGGAGGCAGTTCCTGGTGAAGAAGTGGCCCGACCTCAAGATTTAAATGAAAATATTGTTCTCGACCAATCAGTAGAAGTCAGAGAGACTACTGTTCGTGATGAACATACTTCTGAAGCTAATACAGAGGTACTTCAGGAAGATTTTTCAGTGGAAGAGTTTCAGGCTTCAAAAGATAGTTCAGTGGATCAACCTTGTCAGGACAAGGACAAAGAACAGTCAGATGCAGATTCCTTACCACTTGCCCTGCTTCATCAACCTAATTCTGGACATGAGAATCGAGCACAGGGTGCCCCTGATTCGAGAAAAGAAGAAGTTGTTGAGTTGTACAAGCGTATCTCTCAGTTAGAATCTGAGAATGTTAGTCTCAGAAATTCTCTGAACTTAGAGCAGTTGAAGTTTCAGAAGCTGAAAGAATGTACTGTTTCAAGACAGGAAGTAGATTTGTTTAAGACTGATATGCTGCATGCTGTTGATCAGTTAAAATCAGAGATGGTAAAGAAAGATGATTTGTCTGAGTTGAAGATTTACATGGAGAATAAATTTGAGTCTGTTGCAAACAATGCTGTGAGTGGATCAGGCTATTCACCTGATTTGATTCGGAGATTTCAAGCAATTACTGGAGCAATGAGCAATATGAGTGACAGATTACACGATTTTCAGTGTAATAGTGCCCCTTTGTCAGTTTTTCTAGATAATCAGAGATTTTTAGTGGATCAGTTGACATCTGGAGAGCAACCGATTAGGATTCTTTTGAATTAGTTATCAGAAAAACTGGCTCTTTTTGTTGAAAAAGAAGAAAGAATGCATGGGTTTTTCAGAGTTAATTTGATTGAAGATATTCATATGACTCAAGAGAACAGAGATCTTATCATCAAGTTAGGATATGGGATGATGAAGAGGCTCAGAGAACAGTTTACAGAGATAAAGACCGCGATTAAAAGGAGATAGACACCTTTTTCCCTGTCTTATCTATGAACCTTGATTCCTCTGTATATCACAATCGTTTATATATAACAGCTTGTGAATGAAAATTCTTTTCTTACTTCTTTTTTGTTTTGTTGTTTATTGATTTATGATTGAGTTAGCCAGTATAACAAATTCACTTATTCATACACAGTTAATTATAGCATTTACTTATAGTTCAGTGCAATATTGAATGTGTTCAAATCCGTAATTTTTCATTCTTTTTGATATCACAAAAAGGGGGAGAATTTGGATAAACACAACATTTAAATTCATTTGTTTCCTATGAAGAAATTTGGATATATGGGAGAATTTGGATATATACGACATTTATCTTTTATCTATTTTTAGCTGAAAATTTATTTTTATGGGGGAGAAATTTTATTATAGTTAAATATTGTTTTAATCCTTTCAAAATTCTAAAATTTTATAAAACTAATTTTTCAATAAAGATTGCAATTAAATTAGTTCTATTATTTTATGGGTTTTGTGATCATCAAAAAGGGGGAGATTGTTGAGCAATGTATTGTTTTCAAACAATTCAAAATAATGTTTTTTAAAGGGGGAGATTATTTTAAATAATACTCTGTCTCTTTATGATGATTTTGATGCTCACAAATACCCTTAATTATTTACTAATTATTTCGTTGAGTATTTTGCAGGAATTTATTTTATTTATTTATTTCATATAACGAGATTTCATACTTCATTTATTCCGGATCAGTTTTAGCGTGTTCTGGAATCACTGTAGCGCGAGATCAATTTTAGCGTGTTCTGGAATCACTGTAGCGCGAGATCAGTTTTAGCGCGTACTGGAATCACTGTTCATACCCTATGTTGATGAACGTAACGTATGGATGAAAAGTTTACTTTTTATGTTAAAAGAAACGCATGGTTAATGAACCTTACGTTGTTGAAAAGTATGGAAGAAGAACATTACGTTTGGAAGGAACCTTACGTTTTTGTTGTTGGACAAGTATGGAATAGAAACCGTACATTAGTTTTCAGTGTTGAGTTTGTTTCTCAAAAGTATGGATCATCAACCTTACTTTTATAATCAACCGTACGTTCTTTGGAGAGTTGAAGCAAGACAAAGTATGGATGATCAACCCTACGTTTGAATGCTGAAGAGAAAGTATGTATGTTCTGAACCTTACGTTCTGAACCTTACGTTCTGAACCTTACGTTCTGAACCTTACATTTGTGAACCCTACGTTTGGAGCCACGTCATCAACCCTACGTTTGGCGTCGGGATATTTTTGACAGACGATATTTCCTTTTGCATTGGTCAAACAGGCGGATTATTAAGCGGATTTCGAGCCGATTCTTAAGTACGACTTTGACTGAATCAAAGACGATTTTTAACGGATTAATGATTAATTTAAACGGATCTTTTTATGCCGATTCTTCAGGGGAGTTACAACGGCTCTGTTATTTCATTTTTAATATCGCGAATCTAAAGGAGATTTTCATGGATCTATTTATGCGGAAGATTTTCTCAGATTTGAATATATATGTTCTATCTTGGAAACTTCGGATATATATATACACAGGAAAGTGTATGAAATATATAGATTGATCTTTTAACGAGCAAGAAACATAGACTGTGTGAAGGCGTTCTTTTCTGGTGATCGAGAAGAAGTGTAAAACCTTTATTACCGAAGGAAGATCTTAATAGCAGATTCACGTGTTCTACATCGACTATCTGTTGTGAATCTACTGCTGTTGAAGTTGTGAAGTTTCTTGTAATATCTATTGCAACTGGATCGACTCAGAACTGTTTTGATTACAGATATTTATTTTATGAAGACGACGATCTATCTACTGTCAATTGCATTCTGTTGCAATTGTGAAGAACAACTGGAGAAGTGTTTTCTTTATCGAAACCCTTTTTATTTTTGAGTGATCAGCTTCTCGTTCTAAGCTGTGTGGGTTCGTGTTTGAACCAGGAAGGCTGTGTTTGCCTGAAACTTGTAAAGGTGTCAACTGCCTATACTCAGTTGTGAACAGGCCTGTGGAAATGAGGACCAGATAGTGAAAATCGCCAAGCTCGTGGATTTGAGCGTTGGTGGAGTGGACTAGGGGCCTTCTGTTCCCCGAACCACTATACATCCGTGTGTTCATGCTTTTACTTTTTCCGCTGCATATTTAATCGTGCTAAAGCATAGTGGACAGAATTTGTCTAAATTGAAGAGATTGTAATAATTTTGAAAAGACACAATTCACCCCCCCTCTTGTGTGTAATCCGTAGATTCAGATCCAACAATGATGATCCTCTTTATGGTTTCAGGACTCACTTATTTTCTTTCATTATTGGTTTTTTTCTGAAGATCCGACATTTTATTATCGTGACAAATCTTGGATTAAACGTCATTAACGACAACAATTAAAGTTGGGTACACCCACCAACACACTTCTACTACACCCAGAACCTACAAGTGGTATCAAAGAGGTCATATCATTGATTATAATTATTTAGTTTTCCATTGGTGATTTATGCATTTAATAATTTAGTTGTTTCAGTACAAGTTAATCGTTCTGCAAATCTGAATCTCAAGATCTGTTCCTCCTCTCTCGTTTCTCGGTCACCTTACATAAACGACTTTTTCTTTTAATTTTGATTAAAATAAAAACATAGGATCTCATATGAAGTTTCCAAACATTCCTGGACATACAACACCAGAATACATGATGTGTATTTGGCGGTACATGTCGTGTAGTCTAGGTTCAATGCATCAGACTAGTCCGCCAAATCAGGCTGTGTGTTGGAGTATTTCTAAGTCTTAAATGACATCATGTGTTAACTAGGAACAAGTGTCACACGGTTTTCAGATTACACACAGTGTGTTCCACTTAACACAACGTGTAGTCCCTTCAGGTTAGGGTTGGACCGTCTACCTCGTATATGACTTGCCCAACTGGAAATTGTGTAATGCAGACACTACACGACGTGTGACCCACTGAACACACCATGTACTACAATGATTTATGAAGTACATTTACACGCCATGTCCCCAGGCGTGTACTTTAGATGGAAAGTGAACAAAAGTACACACCGTGTAGTCAGAACTACACACCGTGTACTCATCCAAATTTTACAAATTTATTAAAATTTATTATTATATTATACAAACCCTAGAGACGTGTACCATAGTGCAGGCGTAAAGCTGAGGCACAACATGTGATAAGTTTTTTATATATATGTGTTTAATTTAACATCTGCGTAATGTTCATTTCTACTCATTGGGTAGTTATGAGAAGGAATTCATTGGGTTGCCTCCAAGGTACAAATTACGTACAAAGATAATTTTAAATGAATTTATTTGTTTAAAATTATGATGGATGAGAATATCAAGGAAATTTAGAAAAATTATTTAAGGTAAAATGATTGATTAATTAAAGATAATTAATTGATTCGAGCGTGATTTATCTTAAACAAGAATGATTAAAGAATTGAATACTTGTTTTATTTATGCGTAAATATCATTGCATGTATGGATGATCATGAGCTAGAACAAGACCTTTGTATGTGAATGGTTTCTTTTAATTTATTTATTTAAATTTGTTGGCCTGTGAGCATTCTCCTCATTAATATGTAGGGCCTGCGTGCCCAAAGTTTCTTTTTATGTAAAACCCCATTTTACCCCTCACCTGTATGTGAGATAAAATCATATGTAATGGATGGAGCTCCCAAGCTAGTGGAGGCGACTCAAGTTAGAAGCCAAGGTGAAACCAATCCAAGGAGATACAAATGTAGATAGGTGGAAAGTTGTAAACATGAACCCAAAAGGTTCAAGGTGTTTCTCCCCTAGGTTTTGGGTTAGTTTATCAACCGCTAGATAAATTAACCAATAGAACAAGATCATGATCATACCATTTATTTTATTTCTATCAATTGCATGATTTATTTATTGTGGGTGTGTTGTCACGATCACACAATTAATGAATTAAATAAGCATGCAAGATGAAACTAAAATAAGATCGGATTATGCGTAAATATTATCTTAGACATGGTTAATCACTTAAGTATATCCCACTTAATATTAACAAGCATGTAATCAAAGATAATAAAATGGAAATTTACATATAAGGATAAAATACCTCAAAGAAATATTAAGTCAGTATATCCTTCCATAATCATGGTTAAAATCAAACCATAATTCAAAGTGCTTGACCAACCCTAGTTGGGGTGATTTCAATTATCGGAGAATTATAATTCAAGGTTTTGAGTTGACTTGACTTGGTTCACATCAAGGGTTGACTACCACAACAGGACTTGGTGTGACCAAGAGGCAAAGATTGAGGAAATCCAAAATAAAAGGGTTTTAGGATTGGGGAGTCCACTCAGCGGATCAAGGAGCTATGAGTTAATGCAGTTGGAATTTAGAATTCCTACCTAAAACCATTAAAGTTGCTTAACCAATCCTAGTTGGGGTAATGCAAAGGGAAATATGGATCCTTTCCAATAGAATATTCAGGCCATAAAATATTTCGAAGTCAATGGTGAGGGCTATTGGATTTCGATAAAATAGTGGGAGACTAATAAGTATTAATTTATTTATTTGTCTCAGTTTTATCATGATAAAGTACTAAACCTTTGTTCATATTAATTTGTAGAAACAGAAAGAATAATGAATTCAAACATATCATTGCGAACCATACTCGAGAAGAAAAACCTTCTCACTGGCACCAATTTCCAAGAATGGAAGAGGCATTTACGTGTCATCCTTGACCATGAGAGGAAATTGTATGTGATGGAAGAGCCCATTCCAATTATGTTTGGAAAAGAGGCTAGTGATGAGAAACTATCTCTCTATATGAAACATATGGATGATTCCACAAATGTCTAATGTTTCATGCTATCGGCCATGTCTAATTAGCTCTTGAAGCAACATGAAAACTTGGACACGTATAGCATGATGTCTCACCTTAAGGATATCTAGAAAGAGAAGGCGAGACATGAGAGATATGAGATCTATAATGCTTTGTTCACAACTAATCTTGGAGAGTCTGTGCCAGCTGGGCCTCATGTAGTCAAGCTTATTGGCTACATTAAACACCTATACATCTCAGGGATTAAGTTCCCGAATGAATTGCATACAGATCTCATCCTATCATCACTGCCCAAAACCTTATCTAGCTTTATTGTCAACTACAACATGAGAAACAATGAGAAGAGTCTATCAGAACTTCTGACCTTAATTCGCCAGGTAGATAAGGACATGGGGCATGACAAACCTACAGTCCTTATGGTGAATAAGAAAAGAAAGGACAAGGAAAGGGGAAAAGGACTTATAAATGGTCTGAAGACCCCGAGCACCGTCCCTCCAAGAAGGAGAAGATCCAGAGGTAGGACAAGGAATGAGAGGCGGTATGTTTTGCATGTGAAAAGAAAGGCCACTGGAAGATGAACTGCATCCAAAAGCATGGGGATGCTAAAGGTGCGTTTTTTATCGAGTGTTATCTTTAAATTTCTACACATTGGGTATTAGATATAGCTTATGGGGCTCACATCTATATTAAAATGTAGGAACCAAGTAGATTTATAAAGATTTCCAGAGGATAGGTGGATCTTCAAGCTGCCAATGGTGCGAGGCTAGCTACATTGGCCATTGGCGATTACCATCTCTCATTGCCAACTAGAATGCTTTTGGTTTTACGTAATTATTATTATGTTCCTAGTGTTACCAAGAACATAATTTCTGTATATTTTTTGGATATGGATGGATTTATTTTAAAATTTGGAAATAAGGGTTGTTTCTTCTATAATAACAACATATGTTATGGTATGACACATTTAAATAACATTTTGTATGTATTAAATTATGAAAACCAAGTGTTATCAATTGATAATGAAACAAAATCACATGACTCACACTACTGGAATTTTACCCTTTACCAATGATTCAAAACCATTGGTAAAGGCTGGGAAACCGTTGGTATATTATATACCAACGGTTTCCCAAACCGTGGCCAAGTAAGCTGTGGGTATAGGCTTATACCAATGGTTCTGTATAAACCGTTGGTATATGTGTTAAAGTAAGAGATATACCAATGGTTTCACAAACCATTGGTATATGTTACCCTTATACCAACAGTTTAGAACCGTTGGCATATAGTGTACAATATACACCCAAAGGATATACCGACGGTTTTGAAAATCATTGGTAGAAGTTTATACCAACAATTATAACAAAACCGTTGGTATAATATACATCAAAAGACTATACCAACGGTTTTCAAAACCATTGGTATACATATGTTGCAGCTCCATAGCAGCAGCAGCCAGCAGCCACCTCCAACCTACAACTCTCCATGACCTGCAAGAACACATACACCCAGAATCCAAAAGGCTACATGGGATGTTTAAAATTCATCCAGAATTCAAAAATTTAGAAATTTAAAATTCATTCCTCACTCAAACCACAACACAAGAGAAAAATCCAGAATCCAATACATCCACAATTCAATACATCGAGAATTTAAATGCAATAACACCCATAACACCAATACAAAATTAAAATCTAATACATCCAGAATCCAATACACATAACAATATTCAAAATTTAGAATTCATTACCAATAAAACTAGAATCCAATACATCCAGATTTCAGAAATTTAAATTGAAAAGCAATAACACCCATATCAGTATTCAAAATTTAGAATTCACTCATCACTCAAACCACAACACCAATACACACAAGAGAAAAAGCCTACATGTTATAGGAAGCACATGGGATGTTTACTCATGGTCTTGGGTTGAATATCTTAAAACCAACAGAAAAACTTGGGTAGAGTGGACAAGGATCATGATACTCATAAGATAGACAATGGTAGTGGTCATGTGCTTAGACCTAGGATGATTTATAGGAAGATCATGGGATTTTTATATTCCTATAATGACTATGTATCCATGTATAAATGGTTCTTGATGTGTTAGTGGGAAACATTGGCCAATCTTGACATATGAGATGGGTTACCAGAATAGCCTACATGTTTTTATAGACTTTTCAATTAGAATAAGGGGGTATGTGGCTAATTGTAATTTGGTATCCTGGGTGTAATGTGAGATGAATCCCCATTTTGGGTAGTGGGTATGAATATTCAATTATGTCTTTGGTATTGGGTTCCCAAAGGGACTTTGGTTTGGTCCTAGAACCCACTGTTTGAGGATGGGATTGGCGTATTAAATGTCATGTGTTTTAGAATAGGGGTAGGATTTCCTCACATGAGAAGTGGATTGTGTGAGGCTGGACCATGGATCCTTGTGCTAAAGTATCAGTACAATCCGAATATGTTTGGTCAGTTTTCCGTATGCAAGTTGTTGTTTTCACTTAAAATCCTGTCCATTTCAAATAAAAGTGAGACAGTTTGAGTGGTACCGACTACACCGTGCCTTTGATTGAGGTGGGGTTGACTCGTACAAGTCACAAATGACCCATGGATCATTTTCATAAAGTATCAACATAATCCAAATGCGTTTGGTCGGTTTTTCGTATGCCAGTTGTTGATTTCACTTAAAATGTTGTCCATTTAAAATAAAAGTGAGACACTTTGAGTGGTACCGGCCACACCATGCCTCAGATTGAGACGAGGTTGACTCTTAAACCTCAAAAATGACCCATGGATCCTCATGATAAAGTATCAACACAATCAGAATACGTTTGGTCAGTTTTTCGAATGTCTGTTGTTTTTACTTAAAACAGTGTCCATTTTAAACAAAAGAGAGACACTTTGAGTGATAACAACCACACCATGCCTCGTATTGAGGTAGGGTTTAATCGTACATGTCAAAAATGACCCATGTATAATTTTATTAAAGTATCAATACAATCATAAATTATTTTTCCAGTTTTCCGTATGCAAGTTGTTGTTTTCACTTAAAATCCCATCCATTTCAAATAAAAGTGAGACAATTTGAGTGGTACCAGACACACCATGCCTTAGATTGAGGCTGGGTTGACTCGTACACGTCAAAAATGACCCATGGATTGTTTTACTAAAGTATCAACAGAATCCGAATGTGTTTTGTTGGTTTTCTATATGCAAGTTGTTGTTTTCACTTAAAATCTTGTCCATTTAAAATAAAAGTGAGACGGTTTGAGTGGTACCAACCACACCATGCCTCATATTGAGGTGATGTTAACTCATACATGTCACAAATGACTCATGGATCATTTTACTAAAGTATCAATAGAATCCAAAAGCGTTTGGTCGGTTTTCCATATGCAAGTTGTTGTTTTCACTTAAAATCCTGTCTATTTCAAATAAAAGTGAGATAGTTTGAGTGGTACCGACCACACCGTGCCTCATATTGAGGAAGGGTTGATTTTTACACGTCAAAAATGACCCATGGATCATTGTACTAAAGTATCAATAGAATCCAAATGCGTTTGGTCGGTTTTCCGTATGCCAGTTTTTGTTTTCACTTAAAATGTTGTCCAATTCAAATAAAAGTGAGACACTTTGAGTGGTACCGGCCACACCGTGACTCGGATTTGGGTGAGGTTGACTTGTACACAACAAAAATGAACCATGGATCCTTTTTCTAAAGTATAAACATAATCTGAATATGATTGGTCAGTTTTCTGTATGCCAGTTGTTTTTACTTAGAAGGGTGTCCATTTTAAACAAAATAAAGACACTTCGAGTGATACCAGCCACACCGTGCCTCAAATTGAGGCGGGGTTGACTCGTACACATCACATATGACCCATGGATCGTTTTCCTAAAGTATAAACATAATACAAATGTGTTTGGTTAGTTTTTTGTATGCCAGTTGTTGTTTTCACTTAAAATGTTGTCCATTTCAAATAAAGGTGAGACACTTTGAGTGGTACTGGCCACACAGTACCTCGGATTGAGTCGGGGTTGACTCGTACACGTCAAAAATGACCCATGGATCCTCGTGCTAAAGTATCAACACAATCAGAATATGTTTGGTCGGTTTTCCATATGTTTGTTGTTTTTACTTAAAATAGTGTCCATTTTAAACAAAAGAGAGACACTTTGAGTGATACCGGCCACACCATGCCTCAAATTGAGGTGGGGTTGACTAGTACATGTCACAATTAACCCATGGATCATTGTACTAAAGTATAAATACAATCAAAAAGTGTTTGGTTGGTTTTTCATATGCAAGTTGTTCTTTTCACTTAAAATCCTGTCCATTTCAAATAAAAGTGAGATAGTTTGAGTGGTACCGGACACACATTGCCTCAAATTGAGGCGAGGTTGACTCGTACACGTCAAAAATGACCCATGTATCATTTTCCTAAATTATAAACAGAATCCGAATGCGTTTGGTCAGTTTTTCGTATGCAAGTTGTTGTTTTCACTTAAAATATTGTTCATTTCAAATAAAAGTGAGACAGTTTGAGTGGTACCGGCCACACCGTGCCTTAGATTGAGGCAGGGTTGACTCTTACCCATCAAATATGACCCATGGATTGTTTTCCTAAAGTATCAAAAGAATACGAATGTTTTTTGTCAGTTTTTCGTATGCCAGTTGTTGTGTTCACTAAAAATGTTGTCCAATTAAAATAAAAGTGAGACACTTTGAGTGGTACCGACCACACTGTGCCTCATATTGCGGCAGGGTTGACTCGTACATGTCACAAATGACCCATGTATCCTTGTGATAAAGTATCAACACAATCCAAATACGTTTGGTCAGTTTTACGTATGCCAGTTGCTTTTACTTAAAAGGGTGTCCATTTTAAAGAGAGCTTAGATTGGGGTCCAAGACGCCGAATAAAGAGTGTGATTGTCTCTAGAATCAAGGTAGGTGGTTCTTAGCCTTTCTTGAATTGTCGTGATGTTTTATATATGCTGAATTGCCACTCACCCAATGTTGCGATGTCGGGTCGGGGGGCTATCTGGGGTCCAGGGAGGAGGGTGGGGGTGCTGTCCGGGGTCCAGTGAGAAGGGTGGGGGGCTGTCTGGGGGGCTGTCTGGGGTCCAGGGAGGAGGGTGGGGGGGATTTCAGGGGGGCTGTCCGGGGGGCTGTTCGGGGGCTATCCGGGGTCCAGGGAGGAGGGTGGGGGGCTATCCAGGGTCCAGGGAGGAGGGGGGGCTGTCTGGGGTCCAGGGAGGAGGGTGGGGGGTTGTCTGGGGTCCAGGGAGGAGGGTGGGGGGGATGTCCGGGGGGATGTCCGGGGGGTTTTCCGGGGTCCAGGGAGGAGGGTGGGGGGGTGTTGTCCGAGGGGCTATCTGGGGGGTTGTCTGGGGGCTGTATGGGGTCCAGGGAGGAGGGTGGGGGGGATTTCCCGAACACATGGGATGATATTTACATTTTTTCTAAGCAAATTTTTTCAAGGTTAAAAAAATAATTTCAATATATTAACTTCTAATCAGACCATAAATTTTTTAAATTCCACTAAAAAATTACAATTTCATTAAAATAGATAAAAAATAAAGATAATGTGACCTATATAATCACACATATATTCAGGAACAATAAATCAATAAACATCAAAGGTCAGTAATATTAGTAAAAAATATAACAGATCAATCTGTCCCTCATCACCATCACTATCATCACCATCATCATCACCCTCACCCTCATCCTCATCGTTGTCCCCATCATCATCCCCACCCTCCTCCTCACCCTCATACTCAGCCTCGACCTCCTCATTGCCCTCCTCCTCCGCCTCCTCCTCCTCCTCGCCCTCCTCCTCCACCTCAGCCTCCTCCTCGCCCTCCTCCTCCTCTGCCTCGGCCTCCTCCTCGCCATCATCTTGATCACCACTAGAACTGCCACCTGGTGCACCATATATAGAACACATCGATGACATATATTCATCACAAGCAGTGCTGACCTCTGGTGTAAGTGTTAGACGTAAAACTTCCATCAGTTTCATAAATGCAGTGCTTGCCCTAGCAGACTGTTCTGCCATCTCTGTGGCCCTTTTTTCAGCCTGTTCTGCCTATTACTTAACCTGATACAACTCGGTGGCACTAAAAATCATACATGAGGAGGGAAAATACCTCTTCGGAACTATACTCTTCCCAGGTCGGCAACATACTCTACCAGAGTGTTCATCTCCCAACACCTGATGTGAGTGATCGTTTGGCCCAAAATTTTTAGGTTCATGGGCACCAAGGGGCTCTAAAGTATCCTGTTACAAATATAAATAGATTATTAAGTTAAAAAATAGAGATTAAAATTTTAAATCTACAAAGTAAAACTTACAATCTGCTGCTGAGTCAGTTCATTAACCGCACTTCCATCTTTCTTCTTTCTACTTGAGCAAAACAGTTTTGCTCGAGGCACATATCCTTCTATATTCAATTTATGCCCCTATAATGACATTGAATGTAGAAAACCATAATTAAAAATAGGATACCAAAAAAACATAGTAATTACATAACTAAAATTATATAAAAACTTTAGCAATCAAATAAATTATGGAGGAAGCAATAGAAAGTGCAAGTTGTAAAGAAAGATTATAAACTGTCATACCTACTATCTCTCATGATCTGACATCGTATTACGTCCCAATGTGTGGACGTATTTCTTAGAATCAATGTTTTTTTTATTTCTTGCAGATGCATCCTAAATAAATTTCAATAATTAGTATTAATGAAAAACATGAAAATTTTTATTTAAATACTTCTAATTTGATTAATACTGTAAATTGGTTAGTCTCCCAATGAGTAGTCATCTGTCAGTACTGTTCTAATGGACAATCATCCACGACAGGGACTGCCTCTAACTCTGTGCCCACTCTAGCACGTCATTCAATGTACAACTCATGCTTATAAGCTCTCCAAAGCTCGCCTAAATCCTTTAGACATGCTGGTCGTGCACCCTCACCATCGGGGAAATTAAACCGTAGCTGAAACCAAAATATTAACTTATATAAATACAAAAAATTAATATATTACATTAAATACAACATATTTTTTTACCCATATCTCTGCCCAGGCTTTATTCTTGACTTCATTTGGTAGCTGTCTCCATGAGATCGGGCTGACAGGAATGATGTCGGAGTATTTGGCAAGTGTCGCCAAAAAACTCTGACATTGCTGCCCTGATTTTTCAATCATATGACTATCTTCATTGTAGTCTACCATCAACTGCGTGTGGCGGTTCCACACCGAACGCATGCGTGTACGCCCCCACCCCCACCTCCTATCAGTAGATGTATCTGTTATGAAAGAAAAACAAATATTTTATCAATACATGTTATAATGAAAATAAATAATGGTGTAACAATTTGTTAGGGTTTTATAAGTATACCTGCGGTAGTCTGATCAATGGGCACCGCTGGATCCGCAGAAACTGAAGGAACACCCTGTACAAATGGATTGGGTCCCAATGTATGTTCCACAGGGACAGACTCTGGCAGAGCAATATTCGAAGAAGATGGAATATAAAAGCTTGGAGATAAGAAAGTAAAAGTAAAAGAAGATGACAGGGATGGGTGACCAAATGCTGGATGGGGAGTGGGAATCAGCATCGAATATGGTACAGATGGGTGAGGAGGCTCAGATGTAAAGGGTGGTGAAAACATGGGAGGTCTAAATATCTCGTGTGTCCCTAACGGCACACCGGGATTAGAATGTGGGATGAATGGTATGTCAGTGGGAGGGGTAGGGTCTAATCGGGTATGCCAACCAAATGGATTAGCTCCCGTACCACCCCCCTCGTACTAACACCCCGAGTACTGGGACCACTACTAGGCTGCTCATCAAATAACCGTCGCCTAATATATGGATCTTGAAAAAATGTTTAAAAAAATTATTCACATGACATTATATATTATTTAAATAAATATATTTGAAATAAAATACTCACTGCAGGGACTAGTGGTGGAATTCCCAGCTCAGCCATGTGACGACTATTTTCCATAATCTATTTTCGTCTCCTCTCTTCAATTGGTTTCATTTTCTTGCATTTGAAAAAAAATATGAAAGTAAATAGAAAATAATAACTAATGTGCAACCCAAAAAACAAAATAAATGAGAGGGAATAGGGGGATTCATGGATAATTTAACTAACCGTTGTTTTAGGTGAGCTTGAACAAATATATAATGAAGTCAATAAATTGTACAATCTGTAATAAAGAAATATAATTTTTAGTAGGATGATTATTTAATAAGTGTCATTATTCTATTAAAATCATGGAACATTGATTCTACCAGATTCATAAGTGGTGAAGTAGTTGTCAAAATTAAGGAAAAATTTAATTTCTTTAGCACAGGTAGATGATGCAGGTTTCAATACATGTTTTGCAGAAGAATACAAACCATCATGTTCATTACATGGTAAAATGTTAAAGAGGGGTATTAGAGTTATACAAATTTTATACAAATCAAAATTGAATCATTGAAATGTTCACCAAGTTAGAAATGTTGGTTTTGTAGGTTTAAATACAGTTCAATTCCAAATTACAAAATGCAATTCAAATAAAAATTACAACCAATAAACATTGAAAATGCATATAACGATCAAATCGGATACAACATATTTGTAATCAATATTAAATCAATTTGAATAGTACCAACCTTAACAACCCAACTCGAGGTTAACCAAAAGAATTGAGAATATGGATGAATGATTCTATATATTTTCCACCACAACTTCAGGTTCACAATCAACTCTAACAATTAAGCTATTAGAGTCATCAAAAGAAATAAATAGATTGGTTCCAATGGAATTAGGGACAGTGTCAATTCCATCATCACCATCATAAAAAATATGTCTTGGAATTACTTCAACTATGACACCAAATTCAGGTTGAAGTTGGTCTTTGACATAAAAAACTTGTTTAGCCATTGATGCCAATACATTTGGTTCTTCAGTAGCAAGAGTGCGAGTCATATTAATTACTCAAAATCCAAAATCATCAATAAATGTGCCATGTCTCGTCATCGAATCAAACCAGTGGCATATCATCATCATGACTCGTCTATGAGAGTAATATTCCAATATTACTATTTTTTCAATGACTCCATAATAACCCACATTTTCAAATCGCAGTCTACTATTTGATGCACTGACATAACAATCTGTTGTGGCAGTAACCATAACATCATCATGTTGTGTTCTAATGTTCTTTTCTCATTCAATGAAAATAAATTTGTACCCATTAATAACAATTGATTTACAGTCACAAACCATGATATTAGGACCAAAATCCAAAGCTCTTATTTCCTCAAAGACAGAGTCAGCAGTCAAACTCAATACCTACAATATAAATGCATATTAAACTTAATTAAATATTGATTTAATTATTTTAAACAGTAATATATATACCTTCAATTTTAACCAAGCAGAAAACTCTTTTCTATGCAAAGACTCCCTCCTTCTCAAAGATAACAAACGATGATGTCAATTTATCATTGTTTTATGTTCTCTATAGATAAAAAATATGAATAGATTAATATATACTATATATATATATATAAGATATAAATATTCAATTTAGTTACCTGATGTAGTCATAGAACAAATCACAGTTGAACAAAACTGTGTGATGTGCCATCTCCCGCTCTTCAAGGCTTAATGTCTTCAATGTATATGATCCAATAATTCCTCCTGTTTGAGGAAGTGATGGAAATTTGGGTTCAATTTTCTCATATTGTTCTTCTTCATTTCTCATTGGTTTGTTCATTCTTGTAGTAAGATTAGAAAAATACATTGAGCATAAATCCATAAATTCTTGAGCCAAGTAACCGTTCACGATAGAACCTTTAGGATGATTCCTATTTAGGACATAAGACTTTAATGTGTATATATTTCTTTCAGTTGGATACATCCAATGAAAAGAAACAAGTCCTCTGAGAAGTATTTCAGTGGGAATATGGACAGTCAGATGCAGCATGCATGTGAAAAATGATGGAGGAAATATTTTCTCAAACTCACACAAATTAATGGGGCATCTATCAACATTTTTTGCAAGAAAGAATTGGATAACTTCTTAGCACAAAGATCTCTAAAAAAATGGCACAACCGAATAAAAATCACCCATACATTATTGGACAAAAGATGATAGATTGCTATTGGAATCAACTCATGTAGAAGAACGTGATAATCAAGAGTCTTCAAATATTTTAGCTTCAACTCTCTTCTGTTGACCCATTTAGATATGTTTCTTGAATAGCCATCAGGAACTCTAATAGTATCTAATACTTCTAGATTTTTTTCGTAGGTGTCATCACATAAGAAGCACATGGAAATTTCCATTTATTTTCACTAATATGCACAAGATGCAATTCTGGTCAAATGCCCCAATCCACCAAGTCACACCGAGATCGTGAATCATCTTTTGTATTTCCCTTAACATTTAAAAGTATCGAAAGAAACATTTCACATATATTATTTTCAATGTGCATTACGTCTAAGTAATGACGTAACAAATTGGTTGACTAATAAGGCAAATCAAAAAAGATACTCCTCTTGCTCCAATTATAATAGGTTTCAGTGGAAACATTTTTTCTCTTTCCAGATTTCATTTGACCCTTCCCGAATGAAAAACTGAAATCTTTCAATTCATTAAGCACATCAGTTCCAGACATACGTTGAG